>CAMRHE010000407.1:0-1200000 GCA_947044405.1 Leptodactylus fallax
TGGCCCATCTGTCCACACTCCCAGCAGCGTATCTCCCGTCGTTCTGGCCATCTGTTTGGGCCCCTTCGGTAAGCCCCTTCGATTTCTCCTGAGCACTGCACTAAATGATTTGGACCCCTTCGGTAGGTCCTATCCTCACCCCTCCAGCGGGGTGGTGGGTGATTCTGACTTGCTGGGTGTGGATGGCTCACCCTTTCATCTCCAGTCTTCTGGAAGTCTGCAATTTTCATAGACTGCTCATCACAACGAGTGTGCAAGTGTTCCATTTGTTCTTGCAGTTTCTGCATTACTGTGAGAATTTCTTTAACCGTCCCTTTTTCTACTGTCTCTGAGCCAGAACTAGCCCCCTGTGACAAAGTAACTCCAACTGCGGTCTGCGGCCTCGGGACCATACTATTGGCACGGGAGATGGCCTCTACCTGTACATCATGGAATTTAGCATCAGTCTCTCGTCGTATAAAATCCTGCATAGTCACAGTTAAACTGCCGTCACGTATCCCCAGGACAAACTGGTCACGGAGAGTCCGATCAGGGTTACAGAAGGCTGGCGAGCCCCCTCTTTCCTTCCTTTGAATATCTCGGAGCAGTTCTTGTAGGGCATTTGCATATTGGGGAAGGCTTTCATTCTCCTGTTGTACCCTCTGGAAGAACCGAGCCTGCAGAGACCCCAGCAATGCAGTTTCTCCATAGATGGTTTCTAGAATCTGGACTACTTGCTCAAATGTCTGCCTTTGTTCAAATGGCCTCAGTATCACCGTGGTCTTAGCATCCCCTTGTAATGTCAATATTGCTAGCTCTACTAGTACTTCTGGTGCGGTCTGGTACATTCGCTGTATCATTCGTATCTGTTCCACCCACATACTCACTGACATATTATTGCCATCAAATTTAGCTAACTGACTCATTATAGCCCCTGCTGGCATTCTTCCTCCAGCACCATTCTCCCGAACGGGTGCGTCACCGTCCATTCTGGTAAGCGGATCCTGCCGACTACGCCAATTTGTGAACCGAGAGCAAGGCAGGTGGTTTGGACTCCGCAACCAGAAATGAACGCACACGCGGTAGTTCAAGAAAAGAATATATATTTACTATAAGTTAATAAAGGCTATTTGAAGGTAAAATGACAGGATAAAGACAAGCAAAATATACAATATAGCATGAACAATTTCAAGGCAAATTCTGCAATGGTTTCTACTTTTACTCTGTCCAATTCTGCAGTATGGACACTGAATGAACAATATACTCAAAACTATCCCTAACTGACCCTGACTTCACATTTGGGTGCACCCCCTTTTCCCCAGTGGTCCAGGTGGACCGCTTACAGTCCGTAGAAGCGCGCGATGGGGCCCAAAGTCGGTCCTTTCTTTTATAGTGAAGCGTCCTCTCCTCACGGTTATCAGGAACTTGGGAGAAATGAAGTCCTCTTTAACAGACAGGGAAACCAACTGAATGCAATGTAATCCAACAGCAGATTCCACTCAGCACACTGACAGTCCTGCCGAATCCATACACTGAGCTGGGATGTAAGCCGGGGTTTAGCAGGTGCTGTCCAGTACATTAACAGCACTGCGAGTCTCTATCTGTGGTATCCATATACACAGTCACAATGTCAGTCTCACTGATCAGCCACTGAGCACAGTTCCTTTCACGTGGACTCACTAGTCCTGTTGTCTCTTTACACTCTGTTTGTCTCTGGACCAAGATACAGCTTAGCTGTACAGAAAAATCTCCACACCAGTTCAATACAACACTTGCTAAGATGGCTGCTGCTCTCTGTCTCGTCACTTCCTGCTTCTCTGCTCACATTCTGTCTGCAGAACAGGCAGGCTGACATAAAAGGGGGGGGTCTCACTCCAGCATCATGTCACAATTACAATGGCTGCTGTCTTAAAGGAACAGAATCACAGAAATACATTCAACATTAACAGTTTATACAGACAAATGAAGCTTAGGACAACATTGGCTGTCTCTTACATATACACTGAATTTAGGGAAAAAAAGGACTTGTCAACATAGCCTTAAATTGAACCTGCCAGCTAATTTCTGCTGCCCTATTTCAGAGTAGGATATAATAGATGGAAAGAAGCTGAGCTCTATGATATATGGGTTTATATGATTTGAGCAGGGATTGTCAGTAAAAAAGCAGAGCGAATCCTGACAGGACTCCTAGGAAAGAAAGTGAGAGTCCTGATTACCCCGTTGACACACAGTGATTGACAGCCTTTTGTGTATTCACACTGATACAGGAAAAGCTGTCAATAATCTCAATAATCCTGAGTGAGTGGGGTAAGCAGGACTCTCAACAAACATCTATTCACACTAGCGCCACAGTAAAATATTTAAGGAGTCAGCTTGTGCTCCAACTCCAACATGTATATATTTATTCTAACAGGGTGCAGATGGTTTGGTGGGGGTACATTCTGTGTGCTCCAGGCCTCCAGGCCATGTGTATTTAGGAGTTGAACCCCAGTTCTTTATCAATTTAGTGTTTTGTAATCAGGACTCTCACTGTCTCTCCTAGGAGTCCTCTCAGGATTTACTCTGCTTTTTACTCACCTTCGCTCTCTATCTGCTCCCAGATAGGGCAACAAAAATCATCTGAAAAAAATTTGCCATAACCATAAAAGCATCCATGATTTCATTTGTTTAGGTGGAATTGACATGGTACAAGGAATCAAGACCAACAAATCAGTTTTGGAGCTTGTGTGTTGGTTCATAGCCCAGATCTGGAGTATGGTCATCAAACTGATCTAGAGAATTGATGATTTCATATTATTAATGTGTGCCAAAGAAATATTCATTTCAAGAGTAGAGCAACATTGTACTTGCAACCAAAGGACAAAAAATAAACTAGTTTTGCTTACCGAAGTCTTTGGTTTTGCTCCACAGCTGAGAGTCTGAACTGATGATGCATAGTCTGCAGTCTGAACCTGAGAGGTATTGTTATGAGGAAGACACAGCGGAGATATATCTTGTACACTTTCAGAGCCAAACTTTGTAACCTGAACAAAAGACAACATGCATAAATCAGTTAAGAAATCGATAATTATGTGAAGTTTACTTCCCTTTGTAACTTTAATAATTGTTTATATTTGTGCTGGTTTGTGTGGGTAGTACCAGCAGCAGAACCATTCCACAAGCAGGTTATTGAGGGCTGCTTTGTAGCAGTGGATGGGATTGAAACAAATTCCATCGAGACACCATGGAAAATACCCCAATGCAAAGTTTTTGTGATGTTAGTTTGGACCATAGCATACCAGTTGTTGCTGAGATTCTGTGGTGCTTTTCAAATTTTGCAATGCAAAGTTGGAAAACTTTTCTAAGCAAGGGGGATAATCCTGCAGCAAAAATCGTCTATCCCACGAATATCTCACAGTCAACTGCAACATATGGCCGTAGCCTTAGGCTAAGACCCCACGTAGCGAGCCGCAGCTGAAAGAGCTTGTCGAAAACGTATCACGTTTTATTTCCACAGCGTTTTTTACAGAAAGTTCTCAGAGTTTTCCTTTGCAGACTCTGTCTCTATTATAACTATACGGAAAATGCCAGTATTTCCATACGTATAATTGACATGAAATGGTTTTAGAAATCTTTTCTGCTGCAGATTTTTTTCTGCAATGCGTGGATTGGATTAGCCAGAATCTCATCCACTTTACAGGTAATGTAGTATGCAGTATGTTCCAGCCTTAAAGGGATTTTCTGGGACTCTCATTTCTACTCTTAGAATAGGCTATTAATATTCGATTGGTGAGGGTCTGATTTATGGCATCCTCAGCTGGTTGAATAGGTTGTATCACTGTGGCGAGCGATGTGCCCTCTTGATTGTTTACCAGACACAACTACAGTGCCTTGCGAAAGTATTCGGCCCCCTTGAACTTTTCAACCTTTTGCCACATTTCAGGCTTCAAACATAAGGATATAAAATTTTAATTTTTTGGTGAAGAATCAACAAGTGGGACACAATTGTGAAGTGGAACGAAATTTATTGGTTATTTTAAACTTTTGTAAAAAATAAAAAACTAAAAAGTGGGGCGTGCAATATTATTCGGCCCCTTTGCTTTCAGTGCAGCAAACTCACTCCAGAAGTTCAGTGAGGATCTCTGAATGATCCAATGTTGTCCTAAATGACTGATGATGATAAATATAATCCACCTGTGTGTAATCAAGTCTCCGTATAAATGCACCTGCTCTGTGATAGTCTCAGGGTTCTGTTTAAAGAGCAGAGAGCATCATGAAGACCAAGGAACACACCAGGCAGGTCCGTGATACTGTTGTGGAGAAGTTTAAAGCCGGATTTGGATACAAAAAGATTTCCCAAACTTTAAACATCCCAAGGAGCACTGTGCAAGCGATCATATTGAAATGGAAGGAGTATCAGACCACTGCAAATCTACCAAGACCTGGCCGTCCCTCTAAACTTTCGTCTCAAACAAGGAGAAGACTGATCAGAGATGCAGCCAAGAGGCCCATAATCACTCTGGATGAACTGCAGAGATCTACAGCTGAGGTGGGAGAGTCTGTCCATAGGACAACAATCAGTCGTACACTGCACAAATCTGGCCTTTATGGAAGAGTGGCAAGAAGAAAGCCATTTCTCTAAGATATCCATAAAATGTCTCGTTTAAAGTTTTCCAGAAGCCACCTGGGAGACACACCAAACATGTGGAAGAAGGTGCTCTGGTCAGATGAAATCAAAATCGAACTTTTTGGCCACAATGCAAACGATATGTTTGGCGTAAAAGCAACACAGCTCATCACCCTGAACACACCATCCCCACTGTCAAATATGGAGGTGGCGGCATCATGGTTTGAGCCTGCTTTTCTTCAGCAGGGACAGGGAAGATGGTTAAAATTGATGGGAAGATGGATGGAGCCAAATACAGGACCATTCTGGAAGAAAACCTGTTGGAGTCTGCAAAAGACCTGAGACTGGGACGGAGATTTATCTTCCAACAAGACAATGATCCCAAACAAAGCAAAATCTACAATGGAATGGTTCACAAATAAATGTATCCAGGTGTTAGAATGGCCAAGTCAAAGTCCAGACCTGAATCCAATCAAGAATCTGTGGAAAGAGCTGAAAACTGCTGTTCACAAACGCTCTCCATCCAACCTCACTGAGCTCGAGCTGTTTTCCAGGGAAGAATGGGCAAGAATTTCAGTCTCTCGATGTGCAAAACTGATAGAGACATATCCCAAGCGACTTGCAGCTGTAATCGCAGCAAAAGGTGGCGCTACAAAGTATTAACTTAAGGGGGCCGAATAATTTGGCACGCCCCACTTTTCAGTTTTTTATTTTTTACAAAAGTTTAAAATATCCAATAAATTTCATTCCACTTCACAATTGTGTCCCACTTGTTGTTGATTCTTCACCAAAAAATTAAAATTTTATATCCTTATGTTTGAAGCCTGAAATGTGGCAAAAGGTTGAAAAGTTCAAGGGGGCCGAATACTTTCGCAAGGCACTGTATTATGTTGTGCTGAGTGTATAGTTAATACTCAGCGCTGTAATAGTATAGTGCCATTCTGTAGCAGACACAGGAGCTGCGTACTATAGCCAGGACCCCAGACTATCTGCAGAGTCAGAAAATGCTCAGATTCCAACAGCTTAACCCCTCAGATTCTGTGATCAACCGTGATAATGGAATCTGGGTGGGCAGAGAAAATCACACTCTTTTTCTCTCTGGTCCCCCACAATAAGATCACGGAATCCAACAGTTGTCTTTGACTATAATACATAAGGAGTCTATGTACCATGTACTGTAATATAGAAGTATTGTAGTATATGGTACATGGGCTGAAGACATCAAATGTTCAAGGTCCCTTGTGGGACATAAAAAAAAATCCTTATAAAAAGGTATTTTTTTAAGTATAAAAAATAAATAAAAAGTAAAAAAAAACAAAAACTTTACCATTTAAAAAAAATAAACAATGTATACAAATTGCTGTGTATGTATTAAAAGACACTATGCAAAAAGAACGCTATTTAGTGAATGCCATCCCCTCAAAAAAAGCAATAAAACGTTATCAAAAAGCTGCACATACCAGAAAATGGCACCCATCAAAAGTACAACTTGTTGTGCAAAGAGTAAAGCCATAGCTGTGTTGACAGAAAAATAAAAAAGTTATGAATTTTTGAAGACGGAGATGGAATATATGAAAAAGCCCGCATCCTTAAGGGGTTAAATGTTAAATTGTGAGTTCTACTGGAAAAAATACTGATGCAAAGAGAGTACAATGTAATGGTAACATACAGTTAAAAGGAACCCGTCATGCTGAGACTGCAGGGGGCATAATGAGTGGGCATAATGGTCAACAAATACAGTTGAATTAACAATTCATTCATTATTATGCTGGGTTTAGTGCCCAGTAGGTGGCCCTGATCTGCGATTCTGTGGGCAAATTCATACAGAGAAGACTACCAGTTACTGAATAGGACCGCCCACTGGACTCCTGAGCTGAGAATGAATGGAAGTTTACAGTAAATGAGTGAATATATATCTTGCTCTAAAAAGAGTTTCCCCATGGTGGGACTATTAAAGGATTATTATTATTATTATTATAAAAATGGTGCCTGCAGATTGGCTGCATTTATATCGCGACAGGTTCCCTTTAAAATCGTTTTACAGATGAGGTCATAGATGGCACTAAATGGTTTTCATTGGACAAATTTTTTGCAACTCTCAGATAATAATTTGCTTGTCAGTAAACAGTGCTAAATATTTCCTGTAATCTTTTATTAACCTGCAAAGTGTTTACAAGCTGCAGACATCTGTAAGAGATTAAGGATGTGCACTGATGTCATTCCAGAGACATTTATGACTGTGTGTGAAAGTTTTCATATAGAGGAATAAGGCTTGTTCATCTACAGGAAATGTCCTCAGTTATCTCCCCTCAAAATAACCTAACATAAAACTAAGTAAGTGACCACGTCACCTAGTATTTCTAGTAATACTGAATGCTTATTAAGTTTATATGTATCTGTAGTACATGAAGACAAATCCTAGAATACAAGTTATATGTTTCGAGAATTGCCTGAACATCCTCGCACTATTTCACAAATGATTTTTTTTTCTTTTTATACAGCTCCCTCCTCTGGTAGTTTTGTATTTGCAGGCTATAAATTGAATAGTAAAATCTGAAGTTGAAGTGTCACTACGTAAGGCAGTACTTGGGGAACCTGTGAATTAGTTTACACTTTTTAGTAGGCAAATTATACTTTTCTTTTAACCAGAGACAATGAAAAAAATTCTAACTAAAATAATTTCTAGGTGTTGAATTTTTATGTCACAGTAATGTCAAACATTACCTATTACATGTTACCTGCATAGTAATAGCTGTCAGCCAAATTAGTGTGTATCTAAATCGTATGGCCAGATTTAGTCTTAGTCTTTAGCTGATATTACCTAAAGATAAAGTAAATAATTTAACCACTTCCATACCAGATGCTTTACTCCCCCCCCCTTCCAGACCAGACACATTTTCGGGTTTTTTTGTATGTGCGGTTTTGAGGGCTGTAACATTTTTATCATTTGCGTTATTCAACTAATTTCTGCATCTTTTTTCAGTGATACATAGGGCTTTATTTTTATGTTTTTATTTTTGCATGTGTTTTAATTTTTTTTACAGTATAGCTGGGAAAATCTAAACAAAAGAGGAGGGAAAATGTGTCTGTTTTTCACTTTTCATTTTTTTTTTACTTAATAACACAAAGTTCTACTAAAAAACTTTTTAAAATAGTTTTTACTCTCCATTATGGTAATTTTTTTTTTTTGTATGGTGTCGTCGGGGGTGGGGTTATATCTTTTAATAAGGGTGTGTTATTGGCATGTTTTTTTTTGTTTTTTTTTAATTAATTTACTTTTTTTTTCTTTTCAATTTTTTTTTTTTTTTTACATTGTTTCCCCATAAGGTCATAAAAGACCTTTGGGGACATCTGATGACTTTTTATTGTTGGGGAGGCTGATTTCCCCTGTAACTGGGGCTGGTACATTTAGCCTTCTGTCCATTACTATAGAGCTGATCTGGGTCCTGTAGGACCCAGCAGCTCTTACAGACGCTAATCCTGGCGGATCACATGGCCACCGAGTCAGAGGGCAGCCGCAAGATGGCGGCGCCTATAGCGCTGTATACACAGCGATTGGAAAGGCAGGGAAGCTAATAAACTTTCCCTATCTTCTCTCTGGGAGCTCCGGCTGAAGTTACAGCCGGCTCCCCATTTCAGTAGCTGCACGATTTTGTGCAGCTGCTGAATTCTGCTTGGACGTACCAGTACGTCCTTGCAGAAATAGACAAGCACCTTCCGGACATATACGTATAGTCTATGGGTGGTACGGAAGTGGATAATATTATATTTCATTTTTAAAAAGCGAAGAATTTAGTAAGTGGCAGACCATGTAAAGTTACAGAGTGGTGTTGCCAAGTACTGAGGCATCTAGTGCATAAAAGTCACCAAGGCTCTGCTGGCTCAGTAACTGCAGAGTACCAAACCAGCTTTGGCTTTAACATTAGCTCAAAAACTGTGTCCTGCTGGGAGCTTCATGACACAGGTTTCTATGGCTGCGCAGCTACATGCAAGCCTTATATCACCAAGCTCAATGCCAAGTGTAGGATGCAGTGGCATAAAGCACTCCAGCACTGGACTTTGGAGAAGTGGAAATGGGTTCTGGGGTGTTCTGTTGAACCATGCTTCTCTATCTGGCACACTGATGGATGAGTATAGGTGAATGCTGGAACATTACCTGCCTAATGGCATTGTATCTGTAAAGCCTGACAAAGAAGGGTTAATGCCATCGGATTGTTTTTCAGGGGTTGCCTTAGACCCCTTAGACATGCTCTATATTTCTCTGTTTTGACAGATACATGTGAATACACCCATTGTCGTTCATGGGTTTTTTCACTGTCATGTAAAGAAGGCCAAAAACTGACAAGCATATCTATTTTTCACAGATGTCAGGTCCATGAAAAACTAAACAGTCATTTGCATAAGGTCTTACTTTTTTATGTTTTGTACTATTGTTTTAAAGTCACCCAACATTCTCTGTTTCACTTTTCATCTTTCTTGCATATTTATATTTTTGCTGTTTTTTAAAGGAATTGCATTTCAAGCTGTTGTAGGAATCTTACCTTCCATATTGTAGCCATAGGGAAAAATCTGCATTTTTTTTTCAATGACATGTGAAGAGACGAATAATACCAAGTGTCAGTATACTTCAGCGCTCCATACAATTATAACTGGATTATAGTGACCTCTAGAGTTTCCTCTGTACTGTTGTAACTAGCATGTAAAAATAAAGAAGAGCCCATTACAGGGATCATTGTCCTAGGTCTATCACACCTTTACGTGGCTGGAGAAGACATTTATCTGGCTACAGACCAACTTACTTGATATTTCTTACAATGCTGATACAGATTGTTCACTAGCCATGACTGAATATGACTGCAATAATTGTCAATGTATTGCTCCACAAAATCCTAGATGGGTTCACCAGAGGTAAAGAATCATGTGTTCACATGCACCTCTGTGTCTGTTGTCCTGATCCATTGGTGGACCAGAATAGATACACGGACCGCTGAAATAGTCGACACCAACGGGGCCTGACGGGCCCAATTGACTATAATGAGATCTGGCAGGTGTCCGTTCTTTTAAACTGAAACTGCCAAATGAAAAAGTCAGACTTGCGATTGCGACTGGTGATTTTTGACGCACATTGCGACAGAGTCTCCAAATGGAGACTCCAACACAGATATGAATGTAGCAAAGGCAAAAAGATTTGTTAGATACCCTTTGGTTAGATGCCACACATGTAATATCTTTATTACAATTTTTATAATCTAAATAAAATGGTGAATGACTTGGTAAATACTTTGTTTTTCTGAGGATTTTAAGTGTATTAAAATAAAAATAACAAATCACAGCCCCAGTTATGTCAAAGATGGCCCTATGTCTGGTAAAGCTGCACTTCATAAATCTCAGCTATCCTTACTTGTTACCTGCACCACCCAGACTTGTGATGATGATGTCATCCTAAGGAAAAGAAGCCTTTAAATGGAACGTGTCACCAGAAAATGGACTGTTTTTTAAATCTGGTTTTATGTTAAAACATAGGGGCCTCTATGTGATACTATACAGTGTGGATGGGATATTGTGGGACATTATATTGTGTGGAGGGGTGGAGGGACCATTATGGGACATTATACTGTATGAATGACACTGTGGGACATTATACTGGGTGGAGGGACCAATATGGGACATTATACTGTATGGAGGCCACTATGGGACATTATACTGTGTGAAGGTGCCACCGTGGGACATTATACTGTGTGCACTATGGGACATTCTTCTTAAAGGGGTTGTCCAGGAATTGGACAAACTCCAGATGTGCTTGGGGCAGGTGGCGGCCAAAAGTCACTAATACTTACTATATGACCTGTAATGGGGGCACTTGCTGCATTTGGGCCAATAAAAGATCAATATACTGTGTGGGGAGCCAGAAAAGGAGGCAGCAAACTGTATTTGGGGGGGGGGCTTTATACCATGTGGAGCCAGAAAAGTAGATGTTATATTGTGTGAGGACCGGTAAATGGGTCCTTTTACCATGTGGGGGCCAGTAAAGGGGGCTTTTTACTGTGTGGGGGACAGTAAAGTCAAAAGATTGCTATGGGGCCCAGTCTTTGCTAGTTATGCCCCTGCCGCCATCCTTTTATTGACAGCTCTCTGAACTGTACAGCAGTTAGGGGAGATAATCTATAGCACAGAGCGAAGCCCAGGGAAGATAAGAAACTCCCTAAAAACCCTTTGCACCTATTTTACATATTAATAAAATAGTGTTTTTTGATAATGGAGCTGAAATGCTGAATAACAAAGGCATATTTGGAAAGTGTGTAAGGAGCACTACAAGGTACTGGATTACTTGGATTATACAAATTTACTGCTGAAAGACTCCCTTTAAGAATTCTTGATGAGTATTTTTTATTTCTTTATTTCCCATGTTATTATCTATATTTTAAATAATTCCTAAAAATACTCCTTGTTTTCTGTATGTAGATAAGACAGATAATCCACCAGTCTCAGTAGGTGATTTCACAGTTTATCTACTCCCCTCCCTACACAATAACCTTAGCAAACGTCAAGAAAACTCTCCTATGGAAGTCAATAAGGTCTCCTCCAGATTATTGTGTCTATGCCCCATCTCCAGGAAGCCGGATTGCCAGACTTTTTTCAGGCTTAGTGGCAAGAGTTGAAATTGCAAGATTTTTATTTTTTTTTAAAGATATAGATAACATGGAAAATGAAAAACAACAGCAAAAATTCTTTAAAAAATATGCTTAACATAAAAACATGATTAAATACTATATTATTTTCAGGCAACACATTCCCTTTACTAAATATATAAAGGTAAAAATCACACCTTAATTTAGTACAGTATTTAGTCTTATTGCCCTGGGCAGAAGTATAACTTGAAACTCCTGAGCCCCCAATGTAAATTTTGCAACAGGGGCCTCCAACTACCATGTGCCATTTATGATATTGATATCTTCTTACAGTACATGGCTAAAGGGCTTTTGAGGCCCCCTCAGAGCTCATATGCAGCTGCTGCCTCTGCACCCCCTATAGCTTAGCATAGGTGATTTTGTAGCAACTGCTCACATTTCACATCTGAACTGTAAGCTTTATCTAGGTTCAGATATATTTATTTTCCGCTGAATATTGCTGTCAGAAGTGATTTCACAGATTTACTCTGATGTTATACCAACTGTTGCCAATCGTATGTCTCAAATAATGATTATCTGCGCAAATCCCTCTTGTCACCTTGCAAATGTCAAGCCAAACCATGATTTTAAGTAAGCGTGATGAAGGCAAGAAGAAATTCTGGATTCAGACACATGGGAAAAAATAGAAATGGCAGGATAATCATGTAAATGATCCTGCATCATAAGATATGTCAGTATCTGCCAAAACAGAACTGTGTGATGGGAGATAATTCTTTAGTCCCATAATCTGGTATGGGAAAGAAAGCATTGAGTTTAATTGTAGTGTGTTGCTGGCATTAGGCGATGACTATGGAGAGATGCCAAAGTTATGAGAAGTACCAGATCACAGGATTGACATGATCATTGACGTACAGCAGTTGGGTAATTTAATCTGCTGGATGAGCCTATTGAAACTTGGCAAATTGATAGAATATATAATATAAGGTAATATCGAATACATTTACCACAGGAAATTTCCAAAATACATTTTATTGTGTCATTTTGTTCCAGGATAATCGCTCTTCAAGACATACATCCTGAAGTTGGGCTTCAAGTCACATTGTATATTGACCCTTGCACTTCTTAACTATGACTTAGCCTTTTAAAGTGAGTCTGTCAGGTCCAAAATGCCTTCAAAACCAATAATACTGCCATGTAGGGGCCTTTAATAGGAATAAAAACATAACTTTGGGGCCACAAACTGGAGAGATAATTATCTTTTTATAGACATGCAAATCAGCTGGCAAGTGCCCTGGGGATGGAGCCTGATTTGGGAGATTTATCTAGTGACAGCTTCCTGGAAACATCATTCATAGCTACAAGGGCATCACTGAGTTGAGATCTCAGATAAGAGTTAAAGCACTTGCAGCTGTCTGTAGGTAAATCTGGCAAGTCAGGCCCACCCCCAATGCACTTGAAGGCTGATTTACATATTTATAAAAAATATGATTATCTCTGCATTGCTTTTGGATTTGGTGGCATTTAGGACCTGATAGACTCCCTTTAGGGCATTAATTGGTGCATCAAACTTAACCAAAACATTTTTCAAGCAAAAAATACTTACTTGTGCAGACTGTAGAAATCTTTGACTGAAGACTTGTTTCCTGGACAGTGGTGGAGAACTGAGCGCATTGTCTATGTCTTGGTCCAGCTGATCCAGTTTCATTATTAGCAGCACCATAGAATCCAGTCGAGATGGATCTCTGCCTTGTCTTAATTTCTGGAGGAAGAAATGGATAACTTACAGAAATGGACTTTCGATAAACTAGAATGCAGGGTGATACTATACATTGCAACTGTAAAAATAGAACCCAAGATATTTTGGGTGCACTGAGTCTGTACACAGAGTTCCTACAACTCAGCACTATAAAGCCCTAAGTCTGTACACAGTATACAGTATTGTACCAATATTGCTTGTAGGAGGAATATCTGTATAATGTCATCCTAGTAAGCATGCCACATTTCTTGATGAAATTTGAAAAAGACCTTCATAATAATAATAAACAATTTTATTTATATAGCGCCAACATATTCCGCAGCACTGTACAATTTGTAGGGTTCAAGTACTGACAAAAAAGATACATTACAAAGAAATAGTCAATTCACACACTGGGACTGAGGGCCCTGCTCGCAAGAGCTTACAATCTATGAGGTAGAGGGGGTGACACAAGAGGTAGCAGGGGCGGCAACAGACATAGCATTGTTTGTACAATGGTCAGACAATTTTGTAATAGAGATTACTGTCATTACACATATATAAAGCTGTATGAGCCGTCACCAGTCGTGTCCTTTAATGTGCAGATGGTGCCTGGACATATAGAGTTAGTCTGATACGGCATCAATGTGAGGTAATGCGGGAGCGTGAACAGAGGGTACATTTTAGGGATTCTAACTACGGAAGGGTTTACATTAGGAGTTGTGATAGGCCTGTCTGAAAAGATATGTCTTTAGTTTACGCTTGAAGCTGTGAAAATTGTGGTTTAATCTAATAGTCCTGGATAGAATATTCCAGAGAAGTGGTGCAACTCGGGAGAAGTCTTGTATAAGAGCATGGGAGGTTCTGATAATAGAGGATGTTAGTCTTAGGTCATTGAGTAAACGGAGAGGGTTGGGTGATAGACAGAGATGAGGGAGGAAATGTAGAGAGGTGCAGCATTATGGAAAGCCTTGTGGATGAGGGTGATAAGTTTATATTGTATTCTGTATTGAATAGGCTGCCAATGTAGTGACTGACACAGACCGGAGGCATCACTGTAGCGTCTAGACTGATAGATGAGCCTGGCCACCGCACTCAGAATATATTGTAGAGGGGAGAGTTTAGTAAGGGGAAGACCGATTAGTAAGGAGTTACAGTAGTCAAGGCAAGAGTGAATCAGGGCAACAATAAGTGTCTTTAGTGTATTTGTGGTAAGGAAAGGACGGATTCTGGAGATGTTGTTGAGGTGGAGATGACATGAGCATGCAAGTGTTTAGATATGGAGGGTGAAAGAAAGATCTGAGTCAAACAAAACCCCGCGGCAGTGGGCATACTTCCTAGGAGTTATAGTAAGGCCAGAGACTGCAATGGAGATATCAGGGACAGATCTATTAGATGGTGGAAACAGCAGTAGTTCAGTCTTTGAGAGATTCAGTTTCAGATAGAACGAAGACATGATATTTGAGACAGCAGAGAGACAGTCACTGGTGTTCTGTATTAGTGCAATTAGTGATGATGTATATAATTGGGTGTCATCAGCATAAAGATTGTACTGGAAGCCAAATCTAGTGATTGTTTGTCCAATGGGGGCTGTGTAGAGGGAGAAGAGCAGGGGGCCTAGGACTGAGCCCTAAGGAAAACCAATGGCAAGGGGAAGAAACAGAGCCCGCAAATGATACATAGAAAGTGCGGTCAGAGAGATAAGAGGAGAACCAGGAGAGCGCGGTGTCCGTGAGGCCGACAGAACGGAGCACAGTGAGGAGAAGTTGGTGGTCAACAGTGTCAAATGCTGCTGAGAGATCTAGAAGAATAAGAAGAGAGTAGTCACCTTTGGATTTAGCCGTCTTAAGTCTATGTCTGAAATCTAAAGCCTATTGAGATACAGTATAGACTCAGACATCTATAGGTGCCATGCA
This sequence comes from Leptodactylus fallax, assembly GCA_947044405.1. Lineage (NCBI taxonomy): Eukaryota > Metazoa > Chordata > Amphibia > Anura > Leptodactylidae > Leptodactylus > Leptodactylus fallax. Next base: position 14,866 of record CAMRHE010000407.1, read on the forward strand.
TTGTATACAGTATTGTGCCATAAGAGATATATATATATATATATATATATATATATATATGTTAATGCGTTTATACAGGGTAAAATATTTAACTTCATTGGTCAATATTGTGTTGGCTAGGAACATAAAACCATCAGTGGTCTCCAATTCTCCAATGTTAGGATCCTAACAAACAACTTTTTGGGGCACTTTGAAAACAACATAAGAGAAGTCAGATATTGGGGATAAATTTACCTCAAGATCAATAATGCCAGTGTTAACCACAGAGCCACCATGTTGCCCAATGTACAATGCAGAGTCTAAAAAACCTTGTGCTCCTCTTGCACATCACTCAGATGTGGTTCCTCAGCTTTCTCACATTCCCTCTTCATTTTTGTAGAATGGCCACCAGCTTCTCTAACTATTCTATGAACACTGAAATGTATTAAGACTGTTGTTTCTTTGGACCTTCTTAATAAAACGTAGATTGTGAGCCCTATAGGGGCAATTAATTATGATAATATCTGTAAAGTGCTGTGGAATAAATTGGAGCTACATGAGGTACCAAAATAATAATCATCAAGTTACCTTAAATTATATAAAAGGCTCCAATCCAGTGCCAGAATTAAAATCTATGGCATGCATGAATTGGCATAGATTTCTTGTACAACTCATGCCAGTTTTTTTGGTATGAATTATACTAAATTTATTGGGCCAAGGTATCCCCATCTCGCAGCTCTCTGCCCCACTCTACCCACTTTTGCAAAAAGTGGCGCACAAGACCCAGAATGAACAATTTGCTGCATCTTTGGTGCAAAAAAAAGTCCATGTGTCAGATAACTCGCATAGATGATTTAGTAAATTCCCCACATTGTGCTTTAGTCATCTGACACTACCCCCTGCTCTTAGTCGCTCCATTTAAAATCAGGGTAAGAGGTGCAGACTACCCTATAGTCACTGTTCTTTCATAGTCTCCTCAGTTGGTTTATCTAAGAGTGTGTATTGGGGGGTTGTCTCAGTTTACCAAAACATTTTGCATAGTGTAGTATAAGAAGGTGGTGGCCATTTTTAAGAAATGAAGAAGGGACTGGGAATCAATGGAACAAAGAACAAATAGGAGGGAACCAGGTATTTTAACAGTGAAGTATGCATTTATTGTGAATTGGAAAATCATAGCTGGAACAGTCATAGCTGATTTTTTTTTTTTTACATTTTGAGCAGATTTACAGAAACCTAAACCACAACAATGCTTCACATATGTATAAATGATTTGCCTTGGATACAGAGGGACATGTTCTGAATAATCACCTTGTAAAGTTAAATTAGATCACAATATTTGCTTCACAGTAACATCTTTATTTTTCATTATGTTATAAACTAATAAACACATATTACAGTCTATGTTCTCAGTAACAAAATCAAAGAGGAAAAAAGGAGGGAAAAAAACAGACCCAGCAGTATTTTTTCCCATGGGTACTGGACACCTGCAAGGAATCATAACATAAGATAATTTCATAAAGCATCTGAAGTCATTATCTCTTCCCGCGGAGCGAGCCAAGTCCTAGCTTTCATACACATACACAATTCTTCTAGCAAATGATTCATGTGATCATCATTTATTTTCAACCTGACACAAGATATTGGACAGCAGCATATTTATAGTGTGTAGACGTTTCCATAAGCATGTCCTGAAAACATGAAGATGTAGGGCACTGGACCTTATTCCTACTAGGTTACATTTCTTTTTATGTGGATACAATAAATATTGTTGCAAAAACAATTTGATTGAGACATAACTAGTTCAGAATCTAAAATGGGAATTGCTTACATTGTAAATCTCTTATATTTTAGCCAAGATTCTAAACCCGCAAGTGTCTTCTGCAGAACTAATGGGAAATCCAAAAATCTTTCTGCTTACATGACTACAAAGCAATGTTGTTTTGACCACCCAAATATATATAATGGTAGCAAATTTCAGCCCAACAAGTTCTGCATTGGTGGTGGGATTAGGATTACTTCGGCATCATGACTTTTCATATTGTTAGTTCAGGGAATCAGACCTCCGTATGAGTGCAAACATGTATCTCCATTACACTTACTGTATGTGAAACTGGAATTAGAGAAAAGGGTCATATGGTTCACTTTTATAAGGAAACCTTAGGATAAAGCCCCACGTTGCAGAAACATTTTTGTTGCAGATTTTGTTGTGGTTTTTTGAGCCAAAGCCAAGAATGTCTACAAAAGGAATGGGAAATCTATAGGAAGCTCTTATACTTCTACCTTCTGCTCAATCCACTCCTGGCTTTGGCTCAAAAAAAAAAAAAAAAACACACCAAAATCTGTAACCTGGAGCCTTAGCCTTAGGATACTTTTACATATGTCAGAATTTTTGCAGACTGTTCAATATTTCTGAATGGAGCCTGCAAAGAAACCAACCACGTTCTACAGAAACAGCTCCATGCATTGGTATATAATGGATCTTTTGCATACTGCAAATTTTTGAAACAAATCTGCCATTTAAGAATTCATCCTTAAATGTGTGTCGTATTTAGAAATATAGTTTTTATATAATCTATAATGAAATTCTAAGTTTAAGGCCTTATGCACTAAAACTTTGAAAAACAGACTAAAAAAGGAAGAAGTAGATGATTTTTAGCATCTTTTTTTTCCATCTGTGTGTACCATACCTTGGCTAGTGTAGGGAACAGTTATAAAGAGTATCTCTCGGTATGGAGGACCTATCTTGTCCTTTATAATACAAACAACCCATCAATTTGAATGTGAACTGTGTAAGGCTTAGTCTCCACTGTGGTGGCGCTGCAGGACAACTGAACATGAATTGTCATGTTTACCTACTGATTACAGCCGATTGCTGGAGGTCAGGGACCACTGCAGCACCTTGTGCCCCACTATCAAGCCACAGTTACCTTTATGGCAATCACTGCCTGGGCTCCTATTTCCTGGCACGTGCTGTATATTTACATAAACTGCTTCCTGTATTTCTCTAACTTGGTACTCGGCTCCTCCCACTCAAGAAGGTTATGATTACCGAAATGTCTGGGAATCTTTACCAAGATACATATTTATATATCTCAACTCTTGTATGTGATATGTACACCATTGAACAGTTTATTAACTTGATATTGCTGCACGGACAAGTGTACTAATCCAAGGGAGACTGTCAGTCACTGTTAATACCACCCACTGGACTCAATTACTCTTTCTAAATATAGAAAGAACAGATAAATATGGATAAATGACAAGCTACGCTGAATTGTTTCCCACAAAATTATATAGCAATCTATTTAGCCACTCCTGCTCTATAACATGATGTCTATAGGTTTGACTGCATTTTCATGGCAGCAGATTCCCTTTAGACTGCATTTTCATGGTGACAGGTTCCCTTTAAAGTCTACTTCCACGGGCGAAATCACTTTTCTGTAATCTCATAACAATAAAACAACTGGTATCCTTGTGCTGTCTGTGCATGAGGTCCCTCTTTAAGTTATTTCTTGGCACATTTGTTGGTGGTTTTATGGAATATTTCCTTTAACAATCATGGCTTGTTGACTTTGAGGAGTCTTCCTTATCGTTAACTGCATTTATGTTATAAGAACTCAGGTCACACTATGCAGACTTGTAGTGGTTTGCAATTGCAATTGTTATGGCAAAAATGGGAACAGATCCCAAAGACAATAAATAAATAATAGAAAGTGCTCTAAAACTTATTTCTTTTGGGTAGGTTTATAGCTTACCCAGCAAGAGCAAGCAGAGACACTTGAGTGAGATTGGCTTTTAGTTCAATGGGTTAAAAAGCATCTGTCACCAAGTACAAAATACTAAATGACATTCCTTTAGTGTTTAGAATTCTGTACTTGGCAGATCCTCTTTAATGTCTTTTATTTCAGTCTCTTGCTTCTATCACAATGCATTAGGGAACATGCTTAGTTTTACCACAGTACATTCTGACCTTATGTGTTTACCTGTACTGTAACCTGAGCTAGATTATTGTGGGGACAAAGGACAATTGTCCAGGGGCCTCAACCACCTAGGAAATTTCACTTCCCAGTTCTCTCCAGCTCTTTCTAGACTTAAAACATGGGAATATAAAAAAAACCTATAAAATCGGTAGAGTATATAACTAGCTTAAGTTAGCCACAGATTATAATACACTGCTATGTGGATGGGGCCAACACAAAATGTTTTGTCCAGGGAATTCCACCAACATTGATTCAGGCCTGCTTTCCTTGGTGTCAATAAGATTTACATGGGTTATAACATTACAAGCATGATAATAGTAAAGAGTATACCCTTAGGTTAAGGCCCCACATTGCAGAAACGCAGCGCTTTTTGGCTACTGCGGAAACGTAGCAGAAAAAAAAAATGCATTTTAGGCTGGGGCATCACATCAAGCAAATCTCATCCACAGATCGCAGAAAAATATGCACAGTGTAAATGCTGCAATTTCCCAAACAGTCGCGTTTTTGAAATCATAGCATGTCAATTATACCTACGGAAAGGCTGGCGGTTTCTCTATAGGTATAACTGAAGCGCTGCAGGAAAAAACACAATGTATTTCCGTTGCGGTCTTTCCTACAGCACTTTTTCGCTGCGGCCCGCTACTTGGAGCCTTAGCCATATAGTACCAGCAAAGTGAATAAGATTCTGGCTAATCCTATCCACATATTGCGGAAAAAATGTTTTTGAAAAAGCAGCATGTCAGTTTTACCTGTGGAAAAGCTTGGGTTTTCCTTATTGATTTTTTTTAACTGCAAAGGTTGAAAGCTAACCAAACTGCAGGGGTAAAATCCATGGTGAAAAATAGCTGATTTTGGCTGCTCTTTGTTGTAGCTATAGCTTTAGGGACCATTCACACAGCAGAATCTGCTGCTGATTTTCAGAATAAGTGTCCTGTTTGATCTTGCCATGGATTCATACGGATCTAATAAGCGGCAGAAAGCCAAGGAGCAGAAAATAAAGAAAAATCCAAGGTGGATGTCCGCCTCAAATTCCTCTTGAATGGGCCCTTAGAGTGCATCCAAAGAGTCTGGTTTGTTGCAATTAAAAATTTTTAAAAACATTTTCAATGCCTTTTGGGCTTAGGTCCCACATTGCGGAAATGCTGCTTTTTTGTTTTTGCAGATTTTGCTGCGGTTTTTTGAGCCAAACCTAGTAGTGGCTACAGAAGGAATGGGAAATATATACGAAGTACTTATACTTCTCCCTTTTCCACCCCTAGCTTTGTCTCAAAAAAAAAAAAAAAAAAAGCAGCAAAATCTTCAACAAAAAAAGCAGTTTTTCCACAATGTGGGGCTTCAGCCTAGTGCAGTTTTTAATTTTACAGGTGAAAAACTTTAAATTAATGTGTGTCACCTGTAGTGTTTTTTTTTTTGTTTGTTTGTTTTTTTTAAAGCTACACAAAAACTGCATCCAGACCACATGCAATTTTTTTCTGATGCAGTTTCAATTGCACCTAAGCATTCATTTCTTTATCATTACTATTATTTGGTTCTGCACAGGAATCGCTCATGTTACCTGTGGACATTTATATATAGAACAACTGCTATTGTCTCTGCTTCCTCGAATTATGTATGTTTATCCCCAGAAAGCCTCCCCTCACTTATGTATGTGCAGATCACAGCTGCAGCGCTATTCCCTAAAGTTGTTGCTATTGTTGATACTTATATTAACATCTGTGAATGTTTTTATTCTCTAAACAGGGTGTATAGCCCACAAACAATATTACTTCCAGCAAACACAAATATTGTTATTTGGCAACCTGCGGTATTATTCATTTATATCTAACTAATCCTCTCCGTGACCGCTGAGGAAATGCATGAGTGACAGTGAGGTCAACTGTGTGCAGAATCTCCAGTTTAGCCATCAGGGAGAAGAACTAGCTAAACATTTAGAAGTGCATAAAACATATATCCACTGCTTAGGGTGGGTTCACAATTGTGGCGGCATTTAAATGTCGGTAAACTGGATAGGGAAAGGTTTGCGACGCTTTGCTTAAAAATCCATTCACTTGAATGGGTTTTTAAAGCAATGTGCAGGTGTGCGCTTACACCCTCTGCACCGTGAAGCCATTTTTTTTCGTCGGACACAAAGTCCTGCATGTCCGATTTTCTTTCCAACGAAAAAAACCGGCTTCGTGGCGCAGAGGGTGTAAGTGCACACCCGCACATTGCTTTAAAAACCCATTGTGAATGGGTTTTTAAGCAAAGTGTCGCAAACCTTTCCCTATCCAGTCCCTATACAGTTTTCCGACATTTAGGTCAGATTTTCGGCGGACGGAGTGCCACCGCAAGTGTGAACCCACCCTTACCTGGAGAGTTAGCAAATTCTGGTAGTTAGGGAACGTTCACACTACCGTTGGTGACCGTCAGTAGTGTCTGTTGCTATTGTCCGTTACAAGATTTTAGCATCGGACACTAGCTGAACCATCAGAAATCCGTTAAAAATTCCATTCATTTCAATGGGTTTTTATATTGTGTCCGTTAGTGTCCGTTTACACCCAATCCGTCAGAAGTCCGTTTTTTTTGCGGACAGAAAATCCTATATGTAGGATGTTTTTGTCCGTTAGAAATAACGGATTCTTAACAGACAGCAAGTGTCCGTAAATTTTTTAACATTGAAGTCTATGGGTAACGGACTTATAACAGACAGTAACTGATAGCCATCAGTTACTATCCGTTATTTTATGTCCGTTTATTTTCCCTGCGCATGCTCAGAAAGGAGAAACAAACCAAAAGAAAAAAAACTACAGTGTTAAAGAGGACCTTTCGTGTCCTCAGGCACATGCGGTTTTACATACCGCTAGAAAGCCTCAGTATGTGTCCCGGGGCTGGAGATATCGGTGGTGTAAGTTACATGGTTTACTATTAGAAGGGCGTTCCTGACAGTCTAGCTGCGCTGCGAGGAACGCCCTCCCTGACTCTTCTCTTCGTTCATAGACTTGTACTGAGGGGGCGTTCCTCACAGCTCAGCATCATCGCTGGGCAGTAAGGAATGCCCCCTCTGACAGGTCGGCACTATAGACGAGTACAGAGAGAGGGGGCGTTCCTTACAGCCCGGCGATGACGCTGAGCTGTGAGGAACGCCCCCTCAGTACAGCGCTATGGACGAACGAGAAGTGTCAGGGAGGGCATTCCTCTGACAGTACAGCACTATAGACGAGAACAGAGAGAGGGGGCGTTCCTTACTGCCCAGCGATGACGCTGAGCTGTGAGGAACGCCCCCTCAGTGCAAGTCTATGAACGAAGAGAAGTGTCAGGGAGGGCGTTCCTCGCAGCGCAGCTAGACTGTCAGGAACGCCCTTCAGTAAACCATGTAACCCGGGGCACATACCGGGCACATACCGGGAAAGCTGGCAGTGCGCTGAATTCAGCGCGCTGGCTTTCTAGCGGTATGTGACATGAAAGGTCCTCTTTAAAAAACGGACACTAAATAAAACGGACACATTAACATCAGTTAGTGTCCGTTATGATAGGTGTCCGTTTTGTTTTTTATTTTTAACGGACACCTTCATAATGGACTCCAACGGTAGTGTGAACCCTGCCTTACTCTTACTAGAGAAGAAGGTTTAATTTGAGTAACATGATTTCAACGCCTTAGGCTAAGGTCCCACGTTGTAGAACGCAGCTGAAAAAAACTCTGTGGAAAAAAATCGCAACCGAATTGCATCACGTTTTTATCTGCGTCTTTCATTGCGTTTTTGCTGCATTTTTCTCAGCATTTTTTTTTTTACCTTATTGAATCTAATGGAAAACGCGAGTGTTTCTGCAGGTAATGTTGACATGCTGAATATTTGAAAAACTCAGCTTTTTCACAGCGTTTTTTTTTTTCCGCAATTTGTGGATGGGATTAGCCAGAATCTCATTCACTTTGCTGTAAAATGTTGTATTAGTTTTTCCTGCTGGAAACACAGGAATAAAATATGTGTTTCCGCAACATGGGGCCTTAGCCTTAAAGGGATATATATATATATATATATATATATATATATATATATGTATGTATGGATAGATAGATAGATAGAAACAAAAAGGTGTAGCAGCACTCTGACACAGCACAAGGGTATATAGAGAACAGAGATAGCATTACTGCTATTATTGGCACCTACAAATTAATATGGTGTATAAACTAAAATTTTGAGGTTCTTAGTTATACATATTTGATCAAACAGTAGGAAGCCCACCTGCCCCGACAAGGCGACCTCATTAAGGTGGGACCCTATACTAATGCCTCTATTAAACCCAAAATAAATCTACAATGTGAACACAGGGCAATAACATACCTCTCTTGGACCCAGAACAGGTCTACAATATGAACACAGGGCAAATAGGATCTAGAGGACCCAGAACAGGTCTACAATGTGAACACAGGGCAAATAGGATCCAGAGCATACTCAACTTAAAATAGCCTAGGGGCAAATGGGGAAATGAGAAATATCCTCTATTCCACTTATATAAACCCGTGCAATTGAATGGGAGTACACGTCCAATTAGAGGGAACCACATACCCCATGCAGTACACACTTGAAAAAGATTCAGACAGCACATCCCAATGTGAACAGGTGCAAGCTACTGTGGTAAAATGTATAAAAACAAAAAGGTGTAGCAGCACTATGACACAGCACAAGGGTATATAGAGAACAGAGATAGCATTACTGCTATTATTGGCACCTACAAATTAATATGGTGTATAAATTAAAATGCTATCTCTGTTCTCTATATACCCTTGTGCTGTGTCAGAGTGCTGCTACACCTTTTTGTTTTTATACATTTTACCACAGTAGCTTGCACCTGTTCACATTGGGATGTGCTGTCTGAATCTTTTTCGAGCGTGTACTGCATGGGGGGTGTGGTTCCCTCTAATTGGACTTGCACTCCCATTCAATTGAACGGGTTTATGTAAGTGGAATAGAGGATATTTCTCATTTCCCCATTTGCCCCTAGGCTATTTTAAGTTGAGTATGCTCTGGATCCTATTTGCCCTGTGTTCACATTGTAGACCTGTTCTGGGTCCTCTAGATCCTATTTTCCCTGTGTTCATATTGTAGACCTGTTCTGGGTCCAAGAGAGGCATGTTATTTCCTTGTGTTCACATTGTAGACCTGTTCTGGGTCCAAGAGAGGTATGTTATTGCCCTGTGTTCACATTGTAGATTTATTTTGGGTTTAATAGAGGCATTAGTATAGGGTCCCACCTTAATGAGGTCGCCTTGTCGGGGCAGGTGGGCTTCCTACTGTTTGATCAAATATGTATAACTAAGAACCTCAAAATTTTAGTTTATACACCATATTAATTTGTAGGTGCCAATAATAGCAGTAATGCTATCTCTGTTCTCTATATACCCTTGTGCTGTGTCAGAGTGCTGCTACACCTTTTTGTTTTTATACATTTTACCACAGTAGCTTGCACCTGTTCACATTGGGATGTGCTGTCTGAATCTTTTTCGAGTAGATAGATAGATAGATAGATATACAGTGCCTTGCGAAAGTTTTCGGCCCCCTTGAACTTTTCAACCTTTTGCCACATTTCAGGCTTCAAACATAAGGATATAAAATTTTAATTTTTTGGTGAAGAATCAACAACAACAAGTGGGACACAATCGTGAAGTGGAACGAAATTTATTGGATATTTTAAACTTTTGTAAAAAATAAAAAACTGAAAAGTGGGGCGTGCCAAATTATTTGGCCCCCTTAAGTTAATACTTTGTAGCGCCATCTTTTGCTGCGACTACAGCTGCAAGTCGCTTGGGATATGTCTCTATCAGTTTTGCACAATCGAGAGACTGAAATTCTTGCCCATTCTTCCTTGGAAAACAGCTGGAGCTCAGTGAGGTTGGATGGAGAGCGTTTGTGAACATCAGTTTTCAGTTTTTTCCACAGATTCTCGATTGGATTCAAGTCTGGACTTTGACTTGGCCATTCTAACACCTGGATACGTTTATTTGTGAACCATTCCATTGTAGATTTTGCTTTATGTTTGGGATCATTGTCTTGTTAGAAGATAAATCTCCGTCCCAGTCTCAGGTCTTTTGCAGACTCCAACAGGTTTTTTTCCAGAATGTTCCTGTATTTGGCTCCATCCATCTTCCCATCAATTTTAACCATCTTCCCTGTCCCTGCTGAAGAAAAGCAGGCCCAAACTATGATGCTGCCACCACCATGTTTGACAGTGGGGATGGTGTGTTCAGGGTGATGAGCTGTGTTGCTTTTACGCCAAACATATCGTTTTGCATTGTGGCCAAAAAGTTCAATTTTGCTTTCATCTGACCAGAGCACCTTCTTCCACATGTTTGGTGTGTCTCCCAGGTGGCTTGTGGCAAACTTTAAACGAGACTTTTTATGGATATCTTTGAGAAATGGCATTCCTCTTGCCACTCTTCCATAAAGGCCAGATTTGTGCAGTGTACGACTGATTGTTGTCCTATGCACAGACTCTCCCACCTCAGCTGTAGATCTCTGCAGTTCATCCAGAGTGATCATGGGCCTCTTGGCTGCATCTCTGATCAGTCTTCTCCTTGTTTGAGATGAAAGTTTAGAGGGACGGCCAGGTCTTGGTAGATTTGCAGTAGTCTGATACTCCTTCCGTTTCAATATGATCGCTTGCACAGTGCTCCTTGGGATGTTTAAAGTTTGGGAAATCTTTTTGTATCCAAATCCGGCTTTAAACTGCTCCACAACAGTATCACGGACCTGCCTGGTGTGTTCCTTGGTCTTCATGATGCTCTCTGCGCTTTAAACAGAACCCTGAGACTATCACAGAGCAGGTGCATTTATACGGAGACTTGATTACACACAGGTGGATTATATTTATCATCATCAGTCATTTAGGACAACATTGGATCATTCAGAGATCCTCACTGAACTTCTGGAATGAGTTTGCTGCACTGAAAGTAAAGGGGCCGAATAATATTGCACGTCCCACTTTTCAGTTTTTTATTTTATACAAAAGTTTAAAATAACCAATAAATTTCGTTCCACTTCACAATTGTGTCCCACTTGTTGTTGATTCTTCACCAAAAAAATTAAAATTTTATATCCTTATGTTTGAAGCCTGAAATGTGGCAAAAGGTTGAAAAGTTCAAGGGGCCGAATATATATATATATATATATATATATATATATATACATACACACACACACACACAGTGGTGAACCTAGCCTGAGGCGGACTATAGAAAGACGCCCCCCCTAAAAAAAAAAATTGAGTTTCCATGCTAATAGCTTCACACGCTGTTATCGTCGCACAATATAAACAATACACAAACTTATAAAACAGTTTTTAAGAATTCTTCTTACTGCATTACTTCAGTATCAGATTAACAACACAATATTAACAATGAAAGTAACTTCACACATCTTCTGCTTGGTGGATGGACGAGCCCACGTGGCCCCCATTCTCTATAATAGGAGCGCCACAGATAGCAGAGTACTGTACTTCGGCTATCTTTGGCACTCCCATCAAAGTGAATGAGAGCCACGCGGGTTCGTCCATCCACCAAGTGACACACCTATATATATGGCTGCGGTCAGGCTGAATACCCACCTAGTGGGGGGAAAAACCCAATTCTCAGGCTCAGTGGGGGTCTCAGAAGACAGACCCCTATCAATCAGGTATTTATCCTCTATCATTTAGGTGAATACAGAGCAGTAACATTTTGTGACTTACAGGTGACGTCTCTGACTAATCCTTCACATTTCCCTTCTCTTACCTTTGGACCGCCATGACCACTTCTTCCAGCTGTGACTTGTCTCTGTAAAATTTGCAACGCAGACATCTTTGGCTCCTTTTCCAGGCACCTGACCCACATTGTCCTCACCTACACAAAGCCCCCATCCTGCTGCTACCCCAATTATAAAATATATGATATAACCCCCCATAATGAATAATACTCCCAAGTGCATCTTTATATTAATAATGTCCGTGTGTACCCTGTATAAATGGTGCCCCTTATTAATAATGCCACAGGTGTTAACTAATTAAAAGGTTTTCCAGGTCATTAATAAAATAATCAGTGGGGCTCAAAAACCCATGACCCCTACTGATCAGCTGTTTGAATGGTACCTGTGTAAGCGCCGTGACAGCTTCTCTGTTTACATAGTGTCATTCATCTCATAGCGGCCATGTAATGTAACTACAGCCTTGTCCTATACACATCTATGTGACAAGACTGTAATTACATCACACGGTCACTATAAACAGACAGCGTACTGTATGATATAAACAGGCGTCATAGCCCCTGTTTACAGCGCCCCATTTACACTATAATGTTCCACAGTAGTCCCTGCACACAGTATTACAGCCCGCAGCTGCCCCTGCACACGGTATTATGCTCCATAGTGGCCCCTTCACACTGTATTATGCCCCGCAGTGGCCCCTGCACACTGTATTATGCTCCATAGAGGCCCCTGCACACGGTATTATGCCCCGCAGTGGCCACTGCACATGGTATTATGTTCCACAGGAACCCCTGCACACGATATTATGCCCCATAGTGGCCCCTGCACTGGTATTATGCTTCATAGTGGCCCCTGCACATGGTATTATGCTCCATAGTGGCCCCTGCACACGGTATTATGCTCCATAGTGGCCCCTGCACATGGTATTATGCCCCATAGTGGCTCACCCATGAACTATTATTATACTCTGGGGTCTTTTCAGACCCCAGAGTATAATGATCGGAGACCCAGGGGAGGTGACAAACATAAAAACCAGTGTTACTTACCTTTCCTGGACACCAGTGCACTCCCTGCAACTTTCAGCCCTGTTTAATTGCGCACACACGTCATGTGATCTGGCCGGCGACACGACCTGATGATGTCACCAGAGGGCCCAAGCCTACTTGGAGTTACATCGGATGCAGGAGAGATAAGTAGCATTGTTTTTTATGTTTCCTCACCTCCCCTGGGTCTCCAATTATTATACTCTGGGGTCTGAAAAGACCCCAGAGTATAATAATAATAGTATTTGAGGCCCGAGACTGCTCTCAGCGGTATCCACTTCCCCTTCTGCGTCCCATAGCAGAAGGGGAAGCGGAGGTGGCCACAAGCAGGCGCGGGGTAGGTAAATAAATAGGCAGTTACCTGCTGGGGATACTCCAGCAGGTAACGGTCTATTTATATAAAAAAAAAGTTCTCCTCACCTACCTGCGATCCCTTGATGGAGCCGCCGCCTCCTCTTTTTGTAGGAGGCGTGATGACGTCATTGTATCGACGCCTGCGCTGACATGCAGAGGTCTCGTAAACCAGCCCGCTCAGCTTTCTTTTTTTTTAAAGTGGCCTGTCCTGGGTTGATTTACATTAAATAGTAAAAATGCCACCCACCCAGACAGTGACGGATAGTGCCACCTGAGGCGGCCGCCTCACTTCTCCTCATTAGCGGTTACCTTTACAAAGGCACAAACAAAAACAAAACCTTCTCGGCTGAGAACTACCTACTACACAAATGTTCCCTCTCTATACAGGAGCCTGGCTGCCAGACTCCCGCTCTTGTTATTCACACAGGGGTGGCATAGAGTTACCTTGATGCAGGTTCAGCTACACAGCTCACACTTTTCCTCAGTGTAGTGCCACCTCCTAGTTCTGACACATAACCTATATCAGGCCTTAATTAGTCACCTGACCTCCCTGCTGTGGGCTTCTACCACACACGCTTTAACTGCTTGGCAGGAAGATACCTGTTCTCCCAAACCACACCCTTCACTTTCTCACAATACATATATATATATATATATATATATATATATATATATATATATTATATATACAGTACAGACCAAAAGTTTGGACACACCTTCTCATTCCAAGAGTTTTCTGTATTTTCATGACTATAAAAATTGTAGATTCACACTGAAGGCATCAAAACTATGAATTAACACATGTGGAATTATATACTTAACAAAAAAGTGTGAAACAACTGAAAATATGTCTTATATTCTAGGTTCTTCAAAGTAGCCACCTTTTGCTCTGATTACTGCTTTGCACACTCTTGGCATTCTCTTGATGAGTTTCAAGAGGTAGTCACCTGAAATGGTCTTCCAACAGTCTTGAAGGAGTTCCCAGAGATGCTTAGCACTTGTTGGCCCTTTTGCCTTCACTCTGCGGTCCAGCTCACCCCAAACCATCTCGATTGGGTTCAGGTCTGGCGACTGTGGATGCGAGGTCATCTGGCGTAGCACCCCATCACTCTCCTTCTTGGTCAAATAGCCCTTACACAGTCTGGAGGTGTGTTTGGGGTCATTGTCCTGTTGAAAAATAAATGATGGTCCAACTAAACGCAAACAGGATGGAATAGCATGCCGCTGCAAGATGCTGTGGTAACTATGCTGGTTCAGTATTCCTTCAATTTTGAATAAATCCCCAACAGTGTCACCAGCAAAGCACCCCCACACCATCACACCTCCTCCTCCATGCTTCATGGTGGGAACCAGGCATGTAGAGTCCATTCGTTCACCATTTCTGCGTCACACAAAGACACGGTGGTTGGAACCAAAGTTTTCCCAATTTTTCGGACTGACTGACCTTCATTTCTTAAAGTAATGATGACCACTCGTTTTTCTTTACTTAGCTGCTTTTTTCTTGCCATAATACAAATTCTAACACTCCATTCAGTAGGACTATCAGCTGTGTATCCACCTGACTTCTAAACAACACAACTGATTGTCCCAACCCTATTTATAAGGCAAGAAATCCCACTTATAAAACCTGACAGGGCACACCTGTGAAGTGAAAACCATTTCAGGTGACTACCTCTTGAAGCTCATGAAGAGAATGCCAAGAGTGTGCAAAGCAGTAATCAAAGCAAAAGGTGGCTACTTTGAAGAACCTAGAATATAAGACATATTTTCAGTTGTTTAACACTTTTTTGTTAAGTATATAATTCCACATGTGTTAATTCATAGTTTTGATGCCTTCAGTGTGAATCTACAATTTTTATAGTCATGAAAATACAGAAAACTCTTGGAATGAGAAGGTGTGTCCAAACTTTTGGTCTGTACTGTATATATATATATATATATATATATATATATATAGTTTTGTGGGGAAACACTTAAAACGTAACTAAACTTTTGGACAACTTTTGATTTTCTGGCAGTATTTGTGTCATTAATAAATTTTCTAATATACTTTATTAACACATGTTGGCTCCTTCCTGTGAAATCCTGCATCTCTTTTTTTCTTTCCCTTGTTTCTGTATTAAGAGCTGTTTCTGCCTCTCATTGAATGTTAATGTGTATGGAGTATGGGCTTGAAGTACAGGGCTGTGTAAAATGTTGAGAAAATAAAATAACGTACACAGTTGGGATTGGAATATTTATATCACATATTATAGAGATGCATATAAATATCCTACTCCTGACTGTGTTTTCAAGCAATGATATATCTGGAAATATTATAGATAGCACTATATCCTAACTGTTTGAAGTGACCCTCCCCTACCCTCATTTTCTCTACATTTTACACGGCCCCCTACTCCAAGCCCATACTCCATACATAGTAACATTTAGAGAGAGGCAGGAACAACTCTCAATACAAAAAAGTTTAGTTATGCTTTAATGGCCGGTCTCAGATTGACAGCTTTCCCTATATAATACCAGGCCGTTCCCAAAGAAGAGTATGGAGCAGTGGCTAAACATGCGCAGAACTGCTTCATTCACATGGAGTACATAAAGGAACTTGAAGTTCCCTGTTCTCCTCATTGCTGGGGGTCTCAGTGGTTGAACCGTCAGACACTCATAGATTGTAAACCCTTGTGGGCAGGGCCCTCTATCCCACTGTACCAGTTAGTCTCTGTCAGCATTATCTGTTTTGTATATCTGGTGTACCGTATGTAAATCCGCAAATGTAAAGCACCATGGAATTAATGGTGCTATATAAATAAACAATAATAATAATAATAATAACACTTATCCTGTATTCTGTGGATAGGGCATAAATGTCAGTAGTGGGAAAACCCCTTTAAATATTGATGTGCCTTAAGGGGAGAAACCTCATTAATAATGTGATGATTTTTTTTATTGTCTCTGTATTTCAAAAGCCATAACTTTTTCATTTTTCCATTTAGCCATAAGAGGACTTGTTTTTTTTAAGCTGAAGCTAGGTTCACACTAGTGCTGAGGTCTCTGTCGTTCAAGTCTGCTGGGGGACCCGAACAATAGGGAGCCAGGCTGCTAAAAAAGCAGTTACACATGGACACCAGCAGACTCCATTGACTATAATGGGGTCTGACAGGTGTCCACCATTTTAAAACTGAAAGCAGCAGAGAAAAAAAGTCTTCCGTGCAGGGCTTTTCTCTCCAACGATTTTCAGTGGTTTCTGCGACAGAGTCTCCAATGGAGACTCCGGCACAGATGTGAACCCAGCCTGAGTTGTACCTACTATTGCCACGATTCTTGAATACTATCATGGCCTTTATTGGGTTTCTATCATTGTTTCCTTTATTTTACCAAACAAAATATACAGCATGTTGCAATTTTTGTCCAACTTTTTCTTTCTACTGAAACTGATGTGAACAGATGTGTACATAACTTTAGTTCATGTGTAGATTTTAGCTACATAATTTTTTACATGATTAGTTATACAACTGTACATGACAAGTACATTTCTCTGCTTAATCCTTTCCGGACATCCATGGTATTATTATGGCAGATGTTGGGACTTAAAACATGGCGGTTGGTTAGTTTGATACAGTGAAAACCTGGAAGAATTGGCCACAATCAGTGCCCTCACTGATCACAGGAATTAATCCTACTGATGCCTTGGTCAAACCTGACCAAGGCACTATTTTATCAGCGGCACATGGGCAATGCCATTTTCCCTGTGATCATTGTCCCCTGGAACAAGATCCAGTGGCAGCGATCCATTGCTATGACAGCCAGGAGTCTTCAATGAGCTTCTATTACAGACTGGCGTAGGCATTAGCATTGCAGTATATTGTATTAAAAGTTCAAATCACCCCCCTTTCCCTTGATTAGATATAAAAATAAAACACACACATTAGGTATCTGTGCATATGAAAATGCCTGATCTACAAACTTCTAAAGATATTTTTTCTATACATTGAACACCACAGCATAAAAAAAATATCAAATGAACCAAACTGACATTTTTTTGACATTTTGCCTATTGTATAAATTAAAAAAAAAAAACATCAAAACATCAGACATTCCCCAAAATGGTATAATTAAAAAGTACATCTAGACCCGCAAAAAAAAGACACCATAAGCAGTTCCAGATATGGAAATATAAAAACGTTACAGGTGTTAGAATCTGGCGACTCCAAGATATTTTTTTGGTCAAATTTTTAGATTTTTTTTTTAAGGTTTTAAAGGTTTTTGTAACAAAAGCTATATAAATTTGGTATCGCTGTAATAGTGGAAGAATACAGGCGACGTGTCATTTTGGCTTCATAGTGAATGCCAGAAAAATAAAGTCCGAAAGAATGTTGTGCAAAAGCAGTTTTAATCTAATTCTACCCCATTGTGAATTTTTTTCAGCTTCTTTTAGTTCATCATACAGAATATTAAACTTTAGGCATTTACTTTTTTACAGATATTTTATCACTTGTTACACTCGTTATTTATTTTACTTCTTAATGCTTCTTAGATCACCAACATATTCTGCAGTACTGTATATACAATGGAGAAAAAAGTATTTAGTCAGCCACCAATTGTGCAAGTTTTCCCACTTAAAAAGATGAAAGAGGACTGTAATTGTCATCATAGGTAGACCTCAACTATGAGAGACAAAATGAGAAAACAAATCCAGAAAATCACATTGTCTGATTTTTTAAGAATTTATTTGCAAATTATGGTGAAAAATAAGTATTTGGTCAGCTACAAACAAGCAAGATTTCTGGCTCTCACAGACCTGTAACTTCTTCTTTAAGAGGCTCCTCTGTCCTCCACTCATTACCTGTAGTAATGGCTCCTGTTTGACATTGTTATCAGTATAAAAGACACCTGTCCACAAACTCAAACAGTCACACTCCAAACTCCACTATGGTGAAGACCAAAGAGCTGTGGAAGGACACCAGAAGCAAAATTGTAGACCTGCACCAGACTGAGAAGACTGAATCTGCAATAGGCAAGCAGCTTGGGGTGAAGAAATCAACTGTAGGGGCAATAATTAGAAAATGGAAGACATACAAGACCACTGATAACCTCCCTCCATCAGGGGCTCCACGCAAGATCTCACCCCGTGGGGTCAACATGATCACAAGAACGGTGAGCAAAAATCCAAGAACCACACAGGGGGAACTAGTGAATGACCTGCAGAAAGCTGAGACTAATGTAACAAAGGCTACCGTCAGTAATACACTACACCGCCAGGGACTCAGATCCTGCAGTGCCAGACTTGTCACCTTGCTTAAGCCAGTACATATCCGGGCCTGTCTGAAGTTTGCTAGAGAGCATTTGGATGTTCCAGAAGAGTATTGGGAGAATGTCATATGGTCAGATGAAACCAAAGTAGAACTGTTTGGTAGAAACACAACTCGTCGTGTTTGGAGGAGAGTGAATGCTGAGTTGCATCCAAAGAACACCATACCTATCACAACATATACACCACATATCACAAGGCTCTCCATAATGCTGCACCTCCCTACATTTCCTCCCTCATCTCTGTCTATCGCCCAACCCGTACTCTCCGTTCACTCAATGACCTAAGACTAACATCCTCTATTATCAGAACCTCCCACGCTCGTATACAAGGCTTCTCCCGAGTTGCACCACTTCTCTGGAATGCTCTATCCCAGACTATCAGATTAACCCCCAATTTCCACAGCATCAAGCGTCAACTAAAGACATATCTTTTCAGACAGGCCTATCACAACTCCTATTGTAAACCCTTCCATAGTTAGAATCCCTAAAACGTACCCTCCTCTGTTTATGCTTCAACATTACCTCACAGGATATGGTGACGGCTCATACAACTTTATATATGTGTAATGACAGTAACCTCTATTACAAAATTGTCTGACCATTGTATAAGCAGTGCTACGTATGTTGCCGCCCCTGCTACCTCTTGTGTCACCCCCTCTACCTCTACCTATACAGTCATGGCCAAAAGTTTTGAGAATGACACAAATATTATATTTTCACATGATCTGCTGCCCTCTGGTTTTTATGTGTGTTTGTCAGATGTTTTTATCACATACAGAAATATAATTGCATTCATATTATGAGTAACAGAAGCTTATATTGACAGTTAGAATGAGTTAATGCAGCAAGTCAATATTTGCAGTGTTGACCCTTCTTCTTCAGGACCTCTGCAATTCTCCCTGGCATGCTCTCAATCAACTTCTGGACCAAATCCTGACTGATAGCAGTCCATTCTTGCAGAATCAATGCTTTAATTTTGTCTGAATTTGTTGGTTTTTGTTTGTCCACCCGTCTCTTGATGATTGACCACAAGTTCTCAATGGGATTAAGATCTGGGGAGTTTCCAGGCCATGGACCCAAAATCTCTATGTTTTGTTCCCTGAGCCATTTAGTTATCACCTTTGCTTTATGGCAAGGTGCTCCATCATGCTGGAAAAGGCATTGTTGAGCGCCAAACTGCTCTTGGACGGTTGGGAGAAGTTGCTCTTGGAGGACATTCTGGTACCATTCTTTATTCATGGCTGTGTTTTTAGGCAAGACTGTGAGAGAGCCGATTCCCTTGGCTGAGAAGCAACCCCACACATGAATGGTTTCAGGATGCTTTACAGTTGGCATGAGACAAGACTGGTGGTAGCGCTCACCTCTTCTTCTCCGAATAAGCTGTTTTCCAGATGTTCCAAACAATCGAAAAGGGGATTCATCAGAGAAAATGACTTTACCCCAGTCCTCAGCAGTCCACTCCCTGTACCTTTTGCAGAATATCAGTCTGTCCCTGATGTTTTTTCTGGAGAGAAGTGGCTTCTTTGCTGCCCTCCTTGAGACCAGGCCTTGCTCCAAGAGTCTCCGCCTAACAGTGCGTGCAGATGCACTCACACCTGCCTGCTGCCATTCCTCAGCAAGCTCTGCACTGCTGGTAGCCCGATCCCGCAGCTGAAACACTTTTAAGAGACGGTCCTGCCGCTTGCTGGTCTTTCTTGGGCGCCCTGGAGCCTTTTTGGCACCAATGGAACCTCTCTCCTTGAAGTTCTTGATGATGCGATAGATTGTTGACTGAGGTGCAATCTTTCTAGCTGCAATACTCTTCCCAGTTGGGCCATTTTTGTGCAGTGCAATGATGACTGCACGTGTTTCTTTAGAGATAACCATGGTTAACAGAAGAGAAACAATGATGGCAAGCACCAGCCTCCTTTTAAAGTGTCCAGTGGTGTCATTCTTACTTAATCATGACAGATTGATCTCCAGCCCTGTCCTCATCAACACCCACACCTGTGTTAATGGAGCAATCACTGAAACGATGTTAGGTGGTCCTTTTAAGGCAGGGCTGCAATGATGTTGAAATGTGTTTTGGGGGATAAAGTTCATTTTCTAGGCAAATATTGACTTAGCAAGTAATTGCTGTTAAGCTGATCACTCTTTATAACATTCTGGAGTATATGCAAATTGCCATTAGAAAAACTGAAGCAGTAGACTTTGTAAAAATTAATATTTGTATCATTCTCAAAACTTTTGGCCATGACTGTAGATTGTAAGCTCTTGCAAGCAGGGCCCTCAGTCCCAGTGTGTGAATTGACTATTTCTTTGTAATGTTTCTTTTTTGTCAGGACTTGAACCCTACAAATTGTACAGTGCTGCGGAATATGTTGGCGCTATATAAATACAATGTATTATTATTATTATCCCTACTGTGAAGCATGGGGGTTGCAACATCATGCTTTGGGGCTATTTCTCTGCAAAGGGACCAGGATGACTGATCCGTGTACATGAAAGAATGAATGGGGCCATGTACTGTGAGATTTGAGTGCAAACCTCCTTCCATCAGCAAGGGCATTGAAGATGAATCATGGCTGGGTCTTTCAGCATGACAATGATCCAAAGCACACCTCCAGGACAATGAAGGAGTGGCTTCAAGGTCCTGGAGTGGCCTAGCCAGTATCCAGATCTCAACCCCATAGAAAACCTTTGGAGGGAGTTGAAAGTCCGTGTAGCCCCAAAACATCACTGCTGTAGAGGAGATCTGCATGGAGCAATGGACCAACATACCAGCAACAGTGTGTGCCAACCTTGTGAAGACTTACAGAAAACGTTTGACCTCTGTCATTGCCAACAAAGGATATATAACAAAGTATTGAGATGAACTTTTGTTATTGACCAAATACTTATTTTCCACCATAATTTGCAAATAAATTCTTTAAAAATCAGACAATGTGATTTTCTGGGATTGTTTTCTCATTTTGTCTCTCATAGTTGAGCTCTACCTATGATGTCAATTACAGGCCTCTCATCTTTTTAAGTGGGAGAACTTGCACAATTGGTGGCTGACTAAATACATTTTCCCCCCACTGTATTCTGCAGTACTGTACATACTCTGAAGCACTGTACATAATTTGCAACACTGTTACATATATTTTATTACTTATTACCCTCATTATTTATTTTACTTTTTCATGCTTATATAGCTCTAACATATTCTACAGCCCCATTCACAACAGTCTCTATCCCCAATGGGTCTCACATTTAAATTCCATAACTCAGACCCATACATACAGTACTTAGTGGGGCCAATTCCATAGGAAGTCATATAACCTATCAATTTTTGGAGTCTGAGATAAAACCTGCTGCAGACATCTTGAATATCTCTATGTTCAAAACTATAATTATTGTAACTTAATATCAAAAACTATAAAAAACTAAAAATCCTAGACATTTCATATCATTGAAACATTAGTATGTTTCGAGGTTATATTTTACAAAGCTATAACAACATGCATTGCCAGAAGAGGTGTTGGATGCAGTTCATACTCTGCATTATGTTTTCATCTGTAGCTTATTTTAAAGTTGTAGATCACAGACCCAAGTGTAAATGAGTTCTTAATAACTTACTGATGCACTCCCCAAATGACTTGGAACAGCTCATTTCCTTTCATGTGGGATTTGCACATTGACAACAGAACTCTAAATTATTATACATTTTGACGCCATCTTTAAAATGTCCGACGTAATTATAACCTTGGCTTGTGATAGAACTTCTGTCTTTATGAATGGCTTAAAAGTTAGGACTATAAAAATAAACCCGTAGCTTTTAGTCGACCTTGTGGGAAACTGTCTGTGTACTATGTATGTGTCTGTGGGTAGCTGACCACAATCCTTCTTGAAGCTTTTTGTCTCCCGTTACAATCTGGCTATAGGATAAAGTTAGAGGGAGTGTTGAAGGATCGTCTAGAGGCACAGCTCTATTAAACAGTAGTACAAAATAATGATAATGGATTGATGTTTAAAGTGTCAGTGACAGGGTGTGAACTAAAGGAACACAGGCTCAGGTGCAAAAGCTCAACTTAGGCCCCCCTGTACAACTTGTCAGTGCTTTCCGTCTGTGCACTCTAATTTCCCATCATTCCTATTCCATCTCAGTTCCCCCCCATAGTAATTGTGCCACCATTTGTGCAACAACCTCCCCAAAAATCCGTCTTTGACTATATGCTGACCAACCCAAACTTTTACCATTAAAAGGTACATTTTCCCTATAATGCCCTATAGTGGCCCATCCACAGTATAATGTCCCATATTGGCCTCCAAACAGTATAATGTCTCATAGTGGACCCTCCACACACTTTAATGCCCTATAGTGGCCCCTGAACACACTATTATGTCTCACAGTGACCCCTCCACACAGTATAATGCCCTATAGTGGCCCCTCCACACAGTATAATGTCCCATAATGAACCCTCCACACACTATAATGCCCTATAATGATCCATACAGTTTTCTTTACAAATTCTTGTGGTTTGCCACCCACGAACCGTTATTATACTCTGGGGGTCTCTTCAGACCCCAGTGTATAATGATCGGAGGACCTGAAGAGGTGATCAACCTTAACAAACAGTGTAACTCACCTCTACTGGGCTCTGGCGCTGGTCTTCCTGTGTCTTCTGTTCACAGAGACATCTCTGAATGACATCAGAGATCGCTGAGGCCCAATCACAGTCACGTCGGCATCATGACGCAAAATGATGGAAACCCACATGATTTTACACTGGTGTCATTTTGCATGAAGACTCTGACGTGACCGCTGAGGCGTCTCTGACTTCATTCACGTGAATGACGTGAAGCCTCAGCATATTATTTGGCTTAGTGACCTTTATCAGAACTGTAGGATTTTGAGAATTTACTTTAAATATTGATAATAACATGGAATTTAAAAACTCACCAAAAAATCTGTTTAACATAAAATTTGATTTAAAAAATAGGTCATTTTATGGTGACATGTTCTCTTTAAATCAATGTAATGATTGATCTTATTGGACTGTTGTAACAAGAATGTTCAGAATATACTACTGCACGCAGAACAATATGCTGAAAGTCTTGAGAGATTTGTCAAGTTCTAGGCTAAAAATAAGCAGTTTTGGCAGCGAGTGCTTGAAAGAACCATTTTTTCCAAGAACTGCTTAATGCAGCTAAAATGTGTTTACCATCTGCAGAGTTTTAGCTGTTTTTCTATTGCATATTTCCTATATACTCATCACTTTATATTCAGTACTGACTTTGTATTCAGTCTGGACCTTCTGGGAGGTGACCTTGGGCTTATTGTGGCCAGAAGACTGGAAGCCATTACTGGAGGTTAAATGTTATTAACCTAAGAACAAAGAATATCTTCAACAGATCATTGGGAATAATTATTCAACTGCCTATGGCTGAACTAAGATTTTTTTTTTTATTAATCTCAGTTAAATATGGCTTTTTATTTATAGTCATGACTTATTATATACTGTGGTGCAGTACATTTCATAATAAAGGATTCAATTTCCAAAGTCAAATAAAGCATGAAGACACAAGATACAGGATGGCCTTTGCCAAACACACTTAATAAGGGCATTCACATTTTAGCTTTTGGCTACTGCATCCAAGCAGGATATGCTGGGCTGAATCTGTAACATTCATAGAAGTGAATGGAGAGAACTTCACACAAATACAACCTCCTCTCCATTCATTCCCTCATACCTGATCTGAATGTTGTGGCTGACAGCAAAAAGGAGGTTTGAAGGAATCACCATTACGGAGATAGGTATAGGGTCTAGAGGCGGAGCATGCATCTATAAATCTTTTATGACATATAGTGCGGATATGCCAAAAATGTCTATGGTGGGAATACCTCTTTAATGTAAAGATGGAACTGAAGTGTAAGGTAGAGTTGATGTCTAAAAGAAAAGGGTTGTGTATCCTAGTGAGCAGTTTAAGGTGTTTTCTGTGATTACATAGATCTTTGGTAATACCTCCTAGACAAACCAAAAAAAAAAAAACCTATTGCACTTCCAATAATGCTAACACTCTGGAGTAATGTGACGTTTTTGATGTTCACCCTTGCAAGGTGTGAATAGCTGCTGCAGTTATCTATCCAAGGACATCATATCATCATGGAAGTGATATCTCTTCAGTCTACTGAAGCAAGTGGTCCAGTTGTGGAAAACAGGCAGCACTTAAAGTGGGTTTCAAAAACATCGAAAGAAATCTATTTTTTTATAAATTGGTAGTAAATGTGAATATATGAACATCCTATTGGATAATATACAATGATACCCTCACTGTGACTGCAGCCACAAGGGTCACAGCAGATAAAATGAGCTAGAAAAAAATCTTCGTTTATTCTTTTGCCTATTTAAAGCAATGATTCTTAAACTGAGGCAGATCTTTCAGGCGAGGCATGGCTCACTAGCTAGTGAGGCTAAGGTCTCTTTTGGCAGCTGTAGCACAAAGCAGGGACTTTAAAGCAAAAAATGCACTGATAATGCCCGCCTTGTATTATCAGTGCAGTTTCCTTGGCCAGAAAGAAGGAAGGACCTGTGATAGAAGCATCACCAAGAGTCTGAGAGCAGTTCAGCCTGCTCTAATGTGGAGTTAAACTGGTTCTGCAGATAAGAGGCTCTCCTCTTTCTGTTGTGGGGGTACTCCTGACATTGTGGGAGGTGTGGGATTAGAGAATGAAATTGCTGAACATTTGGAAGATTTTATTTGGGGAGAATCCTACTGCTAATCGGCTACAGGTAGGAAAGAGGAGACTATACCTGCCATTAGGAGAGGGAAAGATTGGTGGGCAATGTAGCTACCTGTGATGCTGTATGGTGGCCCCTCTGCGTAGGCATTTTGTGCTGCTAAGTGGTATTTGTTTGGTGCTGCGGGGTTGAAATCTGCTGCTGCACTGTGGTGTTTGGTGCTTCTATGGAGGTATATTGTTGAACAATGGTATTTATTTGGCAATGCTACACTGTGGTATTAGGCATGTTTGAATAAGTGTTTTGTGCTACACTGTGATGGCTCTTGTACGAGATATTTTCTGCTGCAGGTTGGTATTTGGTGCTGCTAGGGAGTTATTGTGTACTGTAATGTGGCATTTGGTTGCCACTGATGAGGGTATTATCTGTAAAGCACAGTGGCATTTGTCTCCGTAGTAGTATTTCATTGCTGGTGAGTCCCAGATATCACAACAGATTGACTGGTGAAGCCTGAGTCAAAAAAATTTGATAACCCCTGGATGAAAGGGAGTCTGTCATGTCAAAAATGCCTCCCAGATTTAGCGTTAGAAGTTATAACGCTAAATCTCCCATTTATATGTACTTTAGGCTTGCCCTTTTTTCTTTCCAGCAGATAATAGGATATGTGCTAGAAATTGTTGAACAGTATCCTATTACTTTGGAATATTACAAAGCAGAAAGAAAAAATTATTTCCTATGTATCTTGAGGATAGAAAGCAATTTACTTTCTAAGAATATGACTTTGATAACCTTGACTGAGGCCATTTACAGAATAATGTAACTATTCCCATTTATGGCCTATGAAAATGATGTAGAGATATAGTCTAGACAAACTTGGCAGACCGCAGGAAATGCTAAATACACTGCCAAAAATGTATAGATGGTAAATGTATTTAAGGTTATAGGATAAAATAGTCTGGCAGGGATTCTGAGGACATTCATGATAAAGGAATATTTTAGCAGTGTTGTATTATGGGACTTTCTAAAAAAAGAATTACACATAAAAATGTAGTTCAGTTAATAGAAACCAGTCTTGTAGAAATGTAGCACTCTCCTGCTCAAATTTTTAACTGATATGGTAGATATGCCCAAGTGCTGCACAGGCAAATCCTGGGGCTGCCTCCCAGCACTCTGTTTTCTCTCTCTCTCTGCCCTCTGACCCCTGAAATCAATGCAGGATGAGAAATCTGATTGCTTCCCCAGAATGAATGAAATGTAGACTCATATCCTGCAGTCATATTCTCTTACATCTGTTTACTAGTTTTTGCTAACCTAGCAAATGTATGTTAGTAGAAGGGAAAAATGGATGAATAGAAAATCGAATAGAAAATATGGAATCATGTTCATTAGATAAGGGACCAGAATGTGTTCAAAATAAAAAAAAAAATATCTGTACTCACCTCCCATCACGCGTAAATACCAGGGTAGCAGCAGTAGCAGCTGCCACAGGGCCTGGGACATTAGGTGGCCCGGCTGGCCCCTGATGTTTTTTTTTTTTTTTTTCAGATCCCAGAGTATAATGATCGGAGGCCCAGGGGAGGTGAGAGAACATAAAAAACAATGTTACTTACCTCTCCTGCGTTCCGGCACTCCTCAGGTCTGTTTGGTGACGTCCCAGATGCGTCACGTGGGTCAGGCCGGCGTCATTATGTGGCGCGACGCCGACCTGGCTCACATGACGTCTGATCCAACATTGAAGAGGGCCGAAAGTATCAGGGAGTGAGCCAGAGTCAGGAAGAGGTAAGTAACATTGTTTTTTATGTTTGTATCCTCCCTGGGTCTCCGATCATTATACTCTGAAAAGACCCCAATGTATAATAATTGTTCATGGGTGGTCCACTATGGCGCCTAATAGTGTGTGCAGGGGCCACTATAGGGCATAATAGTGTGTGCAGGGGCCACTATGGGGCATAACAGTGTGTGCAGTGGCCACTATGGGGCATAATAGTGTGTTGAGGGGCCATTATGGGCATAATAGTGTGTGCAGGGGCCACTATGGTGCATAATAGTGTGTGCTAGGGCCACCATGGTGCATAATAGTGTGTGTAGGGGCCACTATGGGGCATAATAGTGTGTGTAGGAATGTGGGGAATGCGGTTTGTGCGGGGGCGGGGGGGGGGGGGGTCCATGTCAAATGTTCGCCTTGGGGCCCAGCCATTAGTTACGCTAGTCTCAATTAACGTTCTGACTGGGGCAGGTACCAAGAGATCTGCAGCCTGCCTGCCATCCCAGCACCAGAATCTAGATTTAATTTGTAAAAATACCAGAAAACTGGCCATGTGTTATAATAAATTAGAGCGAGGAGCAGATGCCTCAGCCCTTCCCAATCACTGCCCCACACCGCCCACGTTTGGTGCAAGAAAGTTGTAATGAATATTGAATTTGCACCATTGTCTTCTCAGTGTTTACAGCTCGTTGTCTAGGTTTCAGACCACCTCTATTGTCAGTGGTCGGGCTGGTGATGTCAGCCCCTGTTCCCAGCAACTTTATTTTGTTTTTGACAGTCATTTTGCCTCAATTCCATTTTTGATGGCCCAGTGTCATCCGTTTTGCATCCATTTTTAATGGGTCTTTAAAAAATAATTAATCCTATTTGGTCCTTCATTGTCTGCATAGATTCTACCCCACAGTCTCACCTGTTTGTTTTAAGGGTTGCAATGCCTTAGGCACCACTTTCCATATCTGGTGATCCTGCCCTCATGACCAACACTTCTGGGTGGTCATTCATAGAATGACTCAACGACTCTTTGGACAGTCTTTCCCATTGTCATCCCCTGTTTTTCTTCTTAAACTTAAGCCTACCAGCCTCAAATATGCTCAATTTAAATTATTCCAATACATTTTGTTGTCTGTCTGGATCCACATCGCCTCCAACTGGAGGAAATTACATCTCTCTTTGTCCGATGTTGTCAGGCTAATTGATACCATTATGCTTCATGTAAAAATGAATGCCACTGTCTCTGATACTTGTCCACTTTTTGATAAGGTTGGGCTCCCTGGGTCAGCAAATCCAACATCCCAGGTCTTGCATACTGTCTTCATGATGTAAGGTTGGGTTGAGTGTATTCTTTGCTCCCTTCCTTTCAGGTAGGATCCCCACTTTACCCTCCACCTCTCTATCTGTGCTATATAATTTTTTAACTTCTACTGCCTCCAGCTACTTGACAGTTTTTCTGTATTATACTTACATCATTCCAAGTTTTTGTTTTTGTATTATGACTGTCTTTTTGCTTGATTTGTCTTCTACTTCTTCTATATTCCAATAAATATTTTTTGAAACTAAAAAATGAATAAATTTCATTGGCCTTTCATTTTTTACCCAGTCCACTGATCCATTTTACAACCACTAAAAATGGATTGATTTTTATTGGGTCCATGTGTCAATAAAAATGGACAAATATAGAGCATGGAAATTTTTTTGGTGGCAGTGAAAAATGGTCCATCAAAAAAGGACATATGAATACACCCATTCACTGTCACTATTGTTAAACTGGCTGTGTGGCAGCCGTCACATGGCCGTTTTTCAATGTTGTGTGAATAAGACTTTAGATGGGAAAATCAATTTAATTAATAAGTAGTACTGTCCATAACAAAGATCAAAAGAGCTTAGGGCTACAGATCACAAAAATGAACACCGTGTGTCCTGTACTTACTGAAATAAGGGTCTGACATGTTATGTTAACCAACATAAGTCAGGAAGATTTTTTTTTCTGTAAAGTCTTATTCACATTGTGCAGTTTTAACCCAGAGTGTCCTTTATACTTTCCATAGGGGTGGACACAGTCTAATATTACTTGTAATAGTATGAAGCTGTTATAAAGGGGTAGCTGTTCCCTTTCCTACTACGTCACCATACAGTTGCATAGGTTGCACTGATGTCATGTCCTCTGGATTTTACCCTCCTCCATGACAAAAAACTGCAGCAACCTGTCTTGTGTAAACAAGGCCCAATGGCAAAAGGACAAAGGTTCATTGTTTTTTTCCTTCCTCTTTGTCAGCCATGGTTACTTCTGGTTCTTTTTTTGCCTTTCTTTCATTCCGTTCTAATGACATATGCCATTTGTAACCAAATGAGAAAAAACTAATGGAAATGAGTGAGAATTGAAATGAGTGAGAATATCTAACTATATATATTTTTTTTACATTTATGACAGACGTAATGTAAGACTATTTTCCAGTCTCTGCTTTTGTTTTGTTCTGGTTTTAGATTGGTGAGGTATGACAAACATTACTTTTCCCTCGTGTTCCCTCAACAAAAATTTTCTATGTGATTAAACTTAGGGGTAAAACAAAAGAAATTCTCTTCACCCACAAAAATAACAGCCCCATACACCATCCTACAATAGTTTGCATTGATTTGACAATGTTCTTATATGCTTTATTAAAAGTAAATAATGTTTAAACACATGACTGCCAAAAAATGAGAATTCGTTCCAGTATCCATCACAAGTTATTACCAGTCAGACAAATATTGCTCAATAGTACAAAAGATTGGATACAAGTTTAAAATATTAAATAAGAATGTAAAATGAGAACACTATTGTATTATTGGATATTATTGTACCAAAACACAAGCACACAAAATGTATCATTTTTGCAGCATGGCCCCCCCCATTACCTTGAATGAGATTGTGCTAACATTTCCTACACAGTGGCATTCCAAGCCAGCCGCCAACAATGAAGGACCCACATTACTAAACCAGTGTTACAGCCCCTAATTCTCAATCGGTGGGGTTCCCCAGGTTATGGTTGCTCTTTAGGGATATGTTAATTATTTTATTATTGTAAGATTAGTGCAAATATTTTTGGCACCAAGTAGGTATTCACTTGCTCACTTCCAATACATATCCATACAGGATGAAAATGAATCCTCATTCTGGCATAGTGCAAGTTGTTCCTTTCCACCCCAATGAACTACTGGACATCTCAAAAGCAGTGTTTAGCACAGATACCGTCTAAGGCCCCTTGCAGATGACTGTGGGCGAGATCAATGTGCATGTTTTTCCCGGACAGCACACTGACCCATTTATTTCTATGGGTCCGTACACAAGACCGTGATTTCCACTGATCAGTGTGCGGGCAAAGAGCCAGTGCCGCAAAATATAGAACAGGTCCTATTCTGTTCAGTGTTTGCGGAACTGACTCGTCCATAGAAGCCTATAGGAGACTAAAAACCAAGGACGGCACACTAATGACACACGGAGTACGGCTGCTTTCACACGGCAGTGTTTGTTCAGTGATTGTGAGCCAAAATTAGGAGTGGAGACTACATAGAGATCAGGTATAATATAAATATTCGTATCTGTTCTGTATTTTTAACCTACTCCTAGTTTTGGCACACAATCAGTGATGAAAATCACTGACCAAACACAGCTGTGTGAAAGCAGCCATACTCCGTGTGTCATCAGTGTGTGCCGTCCGATTTTGCAGACAAGCTAGGGACATCATTTGATGTCTCCTGTGTTTTTTTTTTTTTGTGGATCTGCAAACTAAGATCACACACTGATGACACACTGTTCGTTTTTCCGTTTTTGCAGACATACGGCACTGATGCTGAAGAAACACTGAAGACACACTGATTATACTCTGTCCGCAAAAACTGAACACTAATTACTAGTTTGCTGACTGCAAAATACACACGGTCTGCGACCGGTCTTATAAGTACAGAGCCATTTACTTTCTTATAAGAATTTTTGATACTGAGGTCTCTAAAAACAGGCAAGCAGATATAAAAACATTATATTGTAGATCTCCATGAAGTCCTAGAAAGACAAAAACTGTATTGTAAAAGATATGGAGTATGAAAGAGTTATACAAAAAGAAAGATCCCGAGTAGCACTAGTGTATAAGGAATCCTAGTTCATAATAAACGTAACTGACCATTTTCTATTAATTTTTTGCAACTTGGTCTATGCTAAAGATACTAATGTAAGATTGGTTGGGGTAATATGTATATATTTATCACTGTTAGTTCTGCAATATAGGTAATTGGCCCTATATAATATGGACTTATCGATTTATGTACTTATCTCTACCCTGAGTAGAGAGTTTGTCTTGTGTAATGAAGCTTTCACAACACGATTTATCATGCCTGGTTTGACATGAAAAAAAAATCATAATTCTGGTTTTAAGTAAAAATCTCAACCTTTGTTAATTTTGCTTGGTTTTCCTAATAGATTTAATAAGGGAAGAAACAATGCATAGAGAACACAGCAAAAAACTAATTGAAAAATGCTGCGTAAAAAACCGCAATGCATCTCCACCGTGTTTTTTTCCGCTGCGTTTTTTAGCTTCCACAAGGTGGGGCCTTAGCCTAAATTTTTTTTTTTTTCATGTTTGATCACCTCCCATGGGGCTCCACTGATTATGTTCGAGGTCTGAAGAGACCCCAGAGTATAATAATATCATTTTTGGTATGATCGTTTTTGGTCCAAACAAAACCAGCAGGCAAACCTCTCAGGATGAATCTCGCTAGGTTTACCCAACGCATACTCTAAAATGGTATGGTTTTAAAAGAGTTGTGGCCTAAATACGTTTTTTTCGGAACTGGAGTAGATCTCCATTCAGGCGCATGGGTGTACAACTGATTTATGTTGAGGTCAGAGCCTCTTTATAAATCAGTCGTGCCCTGGGGCCTTTATTAAAGCTGGCATATGAAATGCCAGTCTTAATAGATCTGTCCCATTGTGTGCAAATTTGTCAAAGGATGTTATTTAAAACCAATATGCTGTGGTCAGGGGTTAATATTAGTTAAATATTCCATCATAAAATAAAATTCTATCATTTACAAGAGCAGATTTGAAGATTAGGTAAAGTATATAATTTCACACAGGACAAGCACAGTCTGTAGTCATTAAATGTACTAAGAATTCTTACCTTTTTTCTCCGAAGTCTAACTTGATCACATATTGCTTCACAGGTAGACACAGTATCCTTGATGGGTATAGAATAGATGCAATTTGTTGTACTTATTCCTTGTGATCCATCCTGTGATACATTCAAATCACTATTGGCTTTAATATGTGACTCATCGGGATTTTTGGTACCTCTGTATAGAGTGGATGCATTTTGGTAGCATCTACTATCTTCTTTAGGTTCCAGATGAGATGATGCACAAAAATCCAAACTATCAGAAGGATCAGTGGATGCCACACTGCAAATATTCTGTTCATACACAATTCTTGATCCATCAGATTTTCTTCTCTGTTGTGCAATTCGAGCAGAATGTAGCAGCTGTTCACCAGACAACTCAATTTCCTCCAAATCTGCATTTCTATGTAACATTTCACTGAAGTACATTCCATCTAAAACATTCACATTGTCTCCTTTGATTTCATAATTAGTATCTCCACCTTCAACGTCTATACATTGGTTTTTCTCTACATCATCACAGCTATTGCTAACTTTATATGTATTGCTCATATCGTCTTCAACTAAGGTCGTAACCAATGAGATAATACCATCCTGGCCTGGCAGAAGGTCCCCTTCCTCATTCTTAGTCTTATGTTCATTAGATGGCGACAACAATAATGTTTCTACGCTGGTGTTGGAAGACTCACAGTGATCTTCTGTATCTAAGTTGTCATTTTCATCTATCTCTTTGGAGATCCCATCGTCCGATTCCAAAAAACCATTACAATCCTCTAAGTAAGGGCAGGCTGACAAAGAAGGTGTTTCCTTTACATCCTCTTTCCCATGTTCTTCCATAGCTGTTTTTAATTTTTCTACTTCAATTCCATGGCAGCACAATTTATCACAACCAGAAGTGTTAGAAGATAATCCAATCCATTGAGATACATGATCTTCCCAGCTTTTCTTCCGAACAGCTCCAGACATGTCACAAAGCAAAGCACCAGACAAGATTCGTAGACAGAGGAGCATGTGATTTCAATACGGAAATGCCGTGAAGAGCTATCCAGTTGACCTGGTGAAGTATCATCTACCAAACAAGAAATCACATCAGTTAGGGTCTAAATGTTGACAAATGATAAGCAAGCAATACAGCAGCCATTGTCTGGATGAACAGCCTGTTTTCTTAACAGTTGTTGCTTGCCAGTTTTTGTACAATAGGATTCATTTTATTTCGGTCACAGGATAACTAATTTCATGCATCTGAATTCTATAAAGTCTCATGACTGTCCTACCAATAATATAATCACTCACTTGAGAACAAACTAGACAACTTAAGGAGCCAATTCCACCCAGCAGACGTATAAGTCCATTCCATAATAAATTAGAGAAAATTATGTTGTCTGAAAAAGTGTGAAGTATTTTCTCAGCATCGTACACATGATTGGAAAAGTAATGAATGATCACTGCCATAAAATAATTACATTGATTTTAATATCATGTTGTTTTAATAATGTATTAGCATAAATATGTAAAAAATTACCAAATAATATTTTAGAAATATTTAGAATTATGCAAGAGGGAAAAATAATTTAAAATAGTAGAGTTTTGTAAATTTTTCCATAAAATATATATAAAGTACATAATTATAAGAAACTTTGTAATATGTCTTATCAGGAAAAAATGTTTCTTTCTCCACTTATCTAGCTTTTTTCCCACATTGCTCCTAAATGGCTCAATTCACTGCCATTGCCACTGGGTTGAAGCTCACAGAAACACTAGGTTAAAAAGAAGTCTATGGAGAGGGAAGGGGTGAGAAGGAGAGGCTGAGTGGCAGAGAAACAGCTACAGATAATACTATGTTTTAGCAGATTTCTAGCAGTTATTTACAGTGCTGATAGTATTGATGTGTAAAAAGATCCAGTGAGATATATCTTAGTGTTAGTTATCTGCAGCAGGACACTTGTGTCTGTGTCTTCTTTTCTCACTTACTCAATTTTACTTCTCTTCCCCCTCCATAGACTTATATGAACTGGAGTCTGTCTTGACTGAAGATGCAATTAACGCTAGGTTCACACTAGCATTTGAGTCTCAGTATGAGACTCTGCCCCCCATTCTGCTTAAAACAGGTGGAGACAAAAGTCCCGCAAGGTCGGAAACCTTGCGTACCCCATTATAGTCTATGGTGTCTGCAGGTTTCCACACATAAACACTTTTTAAAATATAGGGTTTTCATTTTTCGGGTCCCCAAGTGGAACCGAAGGACGGAAACCCGCATGCTAGCATGAATCTAGAGAGGGGGGAAATCTATAGATCTATTTTGACACAGTAATGTGTTACACAAATTTGTGAAATTGATGCAAATGCTTTCACTATACAAGTTACTTTTTGCCAGCAACATGATGTCTTTGTCATAGATTTTAATAATATAGTTCCCTCAAAAGTCACATAAAGCTCTTTTAAATGACTTCACCACCAAATGATTCCACAGATGCTTAGCATGTGAATCTTCTGCGACCTGCAGCTGTACTACTTGTTTTCTGAGTGTATCTCACAGAAGCATCCAAGCTATATGGCAAGAAACCATACAATACAGGACACACATTGCACAATATTCAGAACACAGTAAAATGACAGCTGACTCCTTTGACTCACTATAAAACTGATACATATTTTCTTATTGAGTACGTTGACTACTGCTTCACATCATCACATTGCTATTTGTTCGAGGTCATTTTAGTTCATGTAAATAGACTGTCCATCCAGGCACAGTATCACATGCCTGAGGGAAGGAGAGCAGCTAATCTCTGCTATCTGCATCCTGGTGTTCCAGCTCTTAATACATTAATAAATGCTACAAAGTTGGGCTTATCTCATAAAATGGTTTGTACATATGAACATGTAATCTGCAAAATAATTGATTTATAAATCTGAGTACAAAGCTAGAAGGGAGGAGACGCCATAGCAATGATCAAACTGAACCTCTATTATGGTGCTGGGTTTACCCCACATCACAGAAGGATGTATTTGTTTCCCCATCATACCCTGATCCCTTTGGATAGTCCACCCATATTTTTGGTATTAATGCTGTTTCCTTGTAGAGGGGAGTCATTCACAGGTAATTATCACCCACTAGCAAGGGTTGTCACAAAGTTCCCTCTCCGAGGGCTCCATAGCATGTGCATGGACCCCTTGTACAGAGCATATCTCTTTTTGATTACTGGAGACACTGGCAATAAATGCTAGGCATGTCCACATGTTGGTCCACATGAGCCTAAGTTTTTAAAAACATATTTTTTGTACTCCATCAAGCATGGGACTGATGAGCAACATTTATATGAACCAACACATTGAGTCAGTAGGGACAGGGGCATAAGTTTAGGGGGAGCAGAGGTAACTACCAGGCTCTGGAGCCTCAGAAGAACCAAAGGCCTCTCCACAACATAAGAAGACACCAGCATTAAAGGCAGAACATGGTAAGTGCTCTTGGTTGTCAAGCATGTTTTTAGGGGTTCTGGGGTCTTATGTGTACAAACTGCAAACTGCAAACCTGCCATCACAAATTGGCCCATACCCTGCAAAAAAGAAAATGTTGTCTTCTCTCTATAAAACAAGTAATAGATCTCCCAAAAATTACCTTCTCTTTTAGAGGGAATGTGCATAAAATCCTACTGACGATATCAAAGTAACTGGCTTGTGAAATTATTGGTTGGAACAATAGTTCTTTCAGTATTTTTTACTGGATTCAGACATTTTTGTATTTTGAAATGAGCCATTTATTACTTTTAGTTTGGCCTAGGAAACAGATTTACCAGCCTATGTTTAATATAGTCAATTAATATTAACAGTATATTAACTTCCCCACCCAAAACAGTCCTTTATACATTTCAAAACCTGCCATAGAAACACATCATATGGTGAGAGCTTTAATAAACATATGTTCAAGATTATAATTTTGGAAACAAGCTTCTGTTAGATCATATGCCACGGAAACAAGAACAAACTGCAAGCATAAACAGTCCTGGGCCACCATACTGCTGTCACATGCTTGGCTGGAAATTTACTACAGTGAAATAACACATGGAATATTTCAGACGTTTTTCAGGTCATTTTTGAGTCAGTTTTTAAATCTTAAAGGAAATTTTACCTACTGTACATGTAAAAGTTACCAAACTAAAATAATATATTTTCAAATACATTCTAAATAGATTAGTCATAGTTTTACTTAATAAACTTGTATCTGTATTTTTTTTTTAATTACTATTTGAAATAAATCAAAACAAAATTTAATGACTTCTGTCATCTTCACGTGGCCATACATAGTAGAAATGGGTTGGCTAAGCTTGTGATCTCAACAGGACCAACCATCTAATGTGAGTAAAATGCTTAGCCTATGTTGAGGGAAGAATGGATTTATCATGTTTAAATTTAACGCTCCCATTTCCAAGCAAGCACTGTATATGGTAGTTTGTTAAGAAAATCTGTTCAGCCAACAGATACTGAGAGTGTATGTCACCTTATAAATGACCATGACCCGTAACCTAACACAGGGCATATACTGCAATGGTCAAACTAGACCCTCATTATGGTGCTGAGCCATACTTCTGTTTTAACCTCTATGACCCTTCCATTAAATCCCTGTCCACATGTTTGCTACCAATATAATTCCTCTGTACAGTAGAGCACCATACCACTTCTCACCACACTGTAGTAATGGGAATGTGAACAACAGGACTGGGGCCCCTCTTTCTAAGACCACATAGTAGCTACTTGGTCTTCCTCAAAAGTAAGTATGCCCTTGTCATAACCGAGTCGCATCACCAAGGCATAGATCAAGTATATTAGCCAAAATGAAACTGGATAAAACTTCCTGACAACAGGGGCAAGAACAGATTGAGCAGGGAAAAGTGAACTCTAAGCAAAAGTAGTAGATGTACCAAACCACTGGTTACCAGGAATATAACATAGACTGATAATATAGAATAGAATACTTTATTTATACATGTAGTATTAGAAAACTCTATTCATAAAAAGTTCAATGAAGCACATGTAATCTGAAAGGTTCCTAAAAAAGTCATCCTAGATTTTTAATAATTCAAAAACACTTTGCATACTGTCCTCTCAGACGTCTGTTTTTAGACATATCATTGACAATCCCTACATCCCCAGTTAGAGATGCTTTAAGAATAGAAAACATCTATAAGATGTCTATAAAGACCTAAAGTTATACATGTTTTTTATTTAAGTTTTATCCTTTGGATAGGCCATAAATATCTGATTATAGGGGGCAACAGCCATAAATAAATAAAACAAAAAATAAATCATGGACTACCCCTTTAATGAGCATTTTATAGATAGAGCATATTTAAAGCTCTACTATCTCATGACAATGGTACTTTTACTAATGTGCACACATATAATTATTATCTCAAGGGAGAAATGTAATTTTTTTCTTGGAACAGCAATTTAGTCAATATAAGATGAAAGAAAATCCCTACTACATTTATTTCTAAAGAGAGATGGAACAAAGGTAATGATAAAAAGGATAGTTATAGTAATATAACAAAAAATTAAAGTGTTAGGTGAAAAGGTACTGTAACTCTAGGCTGAAAGTGAGCAAATCTTGTCACTAAAATGTGACACACTTGTCACACCTGTGTTGTGGTTGTGCAGAATTGACCCCCTTGACTTAATTGAATAGGATTGGTCAGTTCCAACTGAGGTGCCAGAAACTTTAATGGGAGAAAGGGGGTTCATTTTTGTACATGATTAATTCAAGTAGATAATATAGGAAGCTTTTTAATATATCTTTTCAGAGGGAAATTCTTTTTGCCCCTGTTATTAGCTCTCTCCTGCCTGCTAAACTGTTCAGTTCACTGAGAGATCCATCTACACTGAAGACTCATCAGTTTACATAGAAGTCTATGGAGAGGGGAGGGCCCTTAGGAGGATGAGTCCAGTGAGTGAAATGTGTATAGAAGATTTCCAGCACTTTTCTAGCAAATTTTTTAACATTTTTTAGCAGGTTTTAGCACAAATGAGCCATATCAACTTCTATGAACTACAGTTTATCTTTAATGAAGACGGGTCTAAGCAGTGAATTGAGAAGTTTAGCAGAAAGGAGAAAAGCTGATAATAAGAGATATAAGCATTTTCCTCTGATAAGATATATTATAAACTTTTCTCCTCAAATATGGATTCTGAACAAGGATCTGAATACAGACTCTGATGCTGATGCGAACATAGCCTTATTTAGGATACCAGGTAAGTAAATTTGGGATTCTCTTGGATATCAAAAAATACCATGAAATCTAGGTTAAATTCGTTATCTTGAAGAAGGGTTCGATAACACCTAGATTTTTGCATTTTGTATCAAAGTAAAAGTTTGGATTCTAAGTGTTTGACCAAAATGGAATTTTCAGACTTGAAAAAATATTATCTGTCACATGTAATTTATTGTTTTCTATCTTATCCTATCTTGTAATACCACACTATGCACCACACACCTTGCAAATATGTCAAGGTAATGTAAATTACGTCTTGAAGGAGAAAGAGCATAATTACAACAATAATGGGCACAGTGTCAAGTAGACATCAGTATACATCTCCAAGATTTTCAAACATATCATAGATTTTTTTTGCATGTACAGTACTTTAACAAAGAGAAATAAAAAAATATACTACTTAAGCTATTTTCCTTGGAAGAAAGTTCTGGATCACATATTGGTTTCTTTCTTTCATGCAGGAAAAATTGGATAACAAATGTTAGAGGTTCGCAAAATCTTTATTTACTCAGAAGGCAACCAGAAATAATGAAGGGATTGTAGTGATCTTTGGAAAGGTTCACAATACACACAGGGAATCAATCCAACAGCTGAATGCAAGATACACATTTTATTGATGTTAACAATCAGAGAAAAGTACAGAGTCAAGTACTGGGCTGCTTTATCTTTGTCCAGCTGCTATGAAATGAACAAACAGCAGGGTTTGACCTTTTATTTTATTATGTTTGTGACCAGACTATAAAAGATACTGTCCAGCATGAAGAGTAATATTCTATTATCGTAAACCAACCCATATGATATGTATAACTGCACAATGCCACAGCGTGACATAGTCTGTATTTTTCTGACAGATAACACTGCCCATCAGTCATCCAACTACCTTATAACATTTAAGAGGTAGGACATAGCTTGATAGTTTTGTGGCCAATGCTTTTATGGTAACTGACAATACTGTCATATAATATCCAAGTAATAATTTCATCTATTACCCATCCAATACTAATAGAGTGCCCACATAAACCTCCATACAGCCAGAATACTATAATACAATGTTTTTATATAGTATTTTTGGTGCTCTATTTGGTGTATTTTTCTTTACTTTTGGCTTCTCTGCAGGTTTTTGTCTTTTTTCTTCTTTATAATGTCACATAAGTGAAGTTTTTTTTATTTTGGGTTTGTAACATTTAATAAAGCTATTTATGCAATGCCCATTTACCTGAAATCTATCTCTCCAGACTCCTTCATAAACATACATGGATTCAGATTGAAGGGATATGCTTATTTATTTCAAGGGATAAGGTGTTGTTTGATACCTAACTCAGACAAAAAAAAGAATCACTAGCAAAATAGTCCTATACCATATATCGTACCTACTTTATTCTTTATCTGTCAAAACCCTTCTCCTCTTTAGAACTTGTATTGCCAAGTTATACAATAACTGGGCTTTATTACATTAATTTCTGCCTTTGTCTTTGCAGTCTTGAGGACGTTAAAGAATAATTGCTGGTGGTCATAGGTTAGATGGTGACCCATGAGGTATCCCTTTTTAATGTCCCCCACCCATCATAAGAAAAACAGGTAAGGTAGTATCATACTCACACCAGATCTAAACTCATACCAAAAATACAGTACCGGAATCAACCTCAGTACAAATGTCCACACTGTTCACTCTGGTTAAGAAATTCCATCCCTGTCTCCCATGATTTAAAAACACCCCTACTGTGCCCTCTGATTTTAAATGTCTCCCACCCATGTGCCCTGATTATGAAAAAATGCCCCCTCAATGCCTGTCCCCGGATAAAAAAAAATGCTCCAGTGTTATCCCTAGTTATAAACAAAATGCCTCCACTGTGTCCCATAATTAAAATGCCCACATTGTGCCACCTGGTTAGGAAAGTTCCCCCGCTGTGCCCCTGATTATAAACAAAATCCCCATCACTGTGCCCCTGAATAAATGCATGAACCCCCCCATAACCCCAGCATACAAAACTCTCAACATTCCCACTTGTGGGCAGGCTCCTGAGAAACAATGCAGTGCAATGACTTCTTTATGTGCCTGTATCACAAAAAAATTATTCACACGGCAGTAGAAGGTGCCTACTATGGATACTTGCACCAGCTTGTTCTAGTACCTCAACTTGTTCCATTTTATTTGAGTCTTAAAGGCGTTCTCTGACCCAAAATGGATTTTCATATTGATGACCTATCCACTGGATATGTGATTTGTGTGGTTTAACACCCAGAACCCGCATAGATTGGCTGTTTCGGCAGCCTACAGGCACTAGACACTAAAGCAGTGGACAGGGAATGCATGCGGCCTGCTCCTATTCAAGTATTACAAGTGGCACTGCAACGCCATCCACTGCATAGCAGTAGTTCTGGAGTATTGCAGCAAATTGCAGGGAACTGTGCGGCTGATCTGTGCAGATTCCACATGTTGGACCTACGCTGGTCACATACTGATGACCTGTCCTGTGGATAGGTCATCATTATGAAAAATCCATTTGGGGCTGGAAAATCTCTTTAAGGACATGGATACAAATGAATTCACTAGGGTATGAAATGCGCTCTTAATAAATGTAGGTCATTGTGTACATTAGATGTATGGACAATATCAATAATAGAGTAGTCATCAACAGCTGGGGGAAGCTGAGGCCATAAAGACTTGAAGTGACGATTTGCGTTTGGACCGTATTTTGGCAAAAACGTATTATGGTAATAGAATCTGCTCAGTAAAGTAGTAAATTAATAGAATCCAGTCCTCATCAGCACAGGGTTTTGGAATCATATGTAGCACTTGCTGAGTTCTGAAAATGAATAACAGAAAGTATAAATTTAGCGTATTATTTATTGGTGGTCTTAGTTCCTGGACCTCCACCAGTGTGACCTTCTCGCATAACAATGATACCCCTTTAAGTAATTTGTGCACATCTATTACATGAGAAATAGTAACATATATCTCTTAAACTATAGTAATAGTGCCAGACAAGACTGCACAGGAAGATACAGCTCGAGAGTCCGTTACTGAATATTACAAGAGAAACTTGGAGACAATTAAAGGATTTCATCATCTTTCTTGTCGCCAGGGAGGGATCGGCTGCTGAGTAATTAACAAACATTCCAGCTCCACAAAGTCTACAGATGAGCAGAATGTTTCAGCAGACTACTATTCTGTACACAGTATTGTACACAATTAACTATTGCACAGCCACAATAGTCATTCTTTATAATGTTACAGCAGTAAAGTATTTGTTTGCATTGGACTATTATACACAGCATCAAACTGGCCATAGACAGCTGATTCAGCTTTGCCTCCCCCTGACTGCCCCACACACTTGCATGGGTTCAGATTGGTTGAATGTGCATATTTATTTTAAAGGGGTTGTCCCCTTTGCGGACACTTATCCATGTCCTGTGGATAGGGTTAAGTGTCTTTAACGGCACAACTGCTTGAATGAATTAATGGGGTATTCACATCATTTCCTATTATGATATGTCACAATGATATTAATATTATGATATGTCATGTAATAATGTGACCTCTCAAACTCTAACATATGAATAAGTATCTTTATGCTAGTATTTTATTCTTGTGTATACTAGTATGCCTCTGCCTAAAGTATGATCTACATTAGGAGGCATTATCACAAGACAACCACTGGAGATAAAAAAAACTTTTGATGTCACAGTGACATGTCAGAGGTTTTGATCAGTGGGTTTTGGGTGCTGAGACTTCACCGATACTAAAATAAAGGCATCGAATCTCTCAGCACTGCATTTCTGCCTCCTCATTTTAGCAGTTGATCAAATTAGTTATCACTTTGACATGTCCAAGTTTTTACAGTGCTAGGTTTCCTCTAATTTTGGGTATCTTTTAACTGAGATTGTGAGGTGCACATAAAGCAGTGCAATGGCAGCAACTAACTCATTTTTCAGATCCTCTGAGTTAAAAAAAAATTCCCTGAGGTGAAGGAATCTCTTCAGGCGATAGATTTACTTTATCATTGTAATTAGATATAAGCGAATCGAAGCTGACGAAGTGAAATTCGATCCTAACTTCAGGAAATATTAGATTCACATCAAATCCGGATTTCCTCACGCTTCATGGTAACGAATCACGTTCTTTTTTAAATGGCTGCTACACATGTTAGGTCATGGGGCAAGGAACTCTGGGAACGATGGATCACCCACAATGCCATGCGTGCAGCCAATCAGCAGCCAGCCCTGTGATGTCACAGCCCTTTAATCCCTTCGCGAGCACCCACGTCATGTTTGACCACTGCATCCAAGGTGTTAAAACCCCCGATCGGGGTTTTAACACCTTGGATGCAGTGGTCAAACTTGACCGCGGCATCCAACGGGTTACGCAATTTTGCCACCCACCCCAGCTCTCACAGTTATATGGGCCAAGTACTGGAATGTACATTTTTGTCAAAGTGTGAGAATACTTTATCACCCTATTTATTGCTTAAGATCTGTCCTCAGAGCCTGAATTAAGGAGAATGTATACTGCAGAGAATGACTTCATCATTGTTTCATATAATTCATCTGCAAAAAGTCTGGGTGTTGTGTGTTCTCAAATGTATTCTTCACTCTTCTACATTAGAGGGCTATGGAATATATACCGACAACTTATGTGTCAAGTATACTAGCAGTATACATTGTATGAATCATTTTTTATACAGATTACTTAGTCATAAAAATGCCCAGTTTATTAGATGACACGGAAGGATATTTTGGTGAATAGATGTCAAGTTTCAATGTAAAATATGAGTTTTTACATTTAAAAATATTTATTTTATTATGTTATTTATTTTATTATGTATCATTTACTTAAAAGGTGATGGGCCTTTGAACTATCTGGTAATGCTAGAAGATTCCTCCAATTATAGCTTAATACTCGGTGTACCACTACTGGAAACCACAAGGATCAGCAGTAATCTCTTGGGAAATCTGCTAGCACTTGTTTAACCCTTTAAACACAGCATTGATCCAGCACAGGTCTATCATTTTATTAGTAAACCATAGCACAAACATATAGGGGCAGATTTATTAAAAAGGTCTAAAAGCAAAACTGATATAGTTGCCCATAGCATCCAATCACAGTGCAGCTTTCATTTTGTATTCTGCTCCTGAAACGTGAAAACTGCATTGTGATTGGTTGCTATGGGTAACTAAGACAGTTTTGCTTTTAGGCCATTTTAATAATTCTGCCCCATATAATTTATGCAATGCACTCCAGGAAGTGGCGGTTTATGCCTTCACACCCACAGTTTTTTTTAGTCATAAGGACACAATCTAGTTTGGACATTACGGCTCAGCAACTTTTTTTTTCATATTTTCCATCACCGCCTTCGAGGCTATGGGCCGCAGAAAGGGAAGTGGATGCCGCTGTGAGTGGCAGCGGGGATTGGTAAGTTAGGCCGCGGGCCGCAAATACTACTATTATTATACTCCGGGGTCTATTCAGACCCCGGAGTATAATAATCGGAGGCCTAGGGTTGGTGAGGGAACATAAAAACCAGTGTTACTCACCTCCTGCGATCCGATGTAACTCCAAGCAGACTTGAGGCCTTTGGGGACGTCATCAGGTCGCGTCGCCGGCCTGATCACGTGACGTGTGTGCGCAATTAAACAAAAAGCCGAAAGCTGCAAGGAGTGCACCGGTGTCCAGGATAGGTAAGTAACTCTGTTTTTTATGTTTGTATTCTCCCCTGGGTCTCCAATCATTATACTCTGGGGTCTGAAAAGACCCCAGAGTATAATAATAGTTCATGGGTCGGCCACTCTGGGGCATAATACCCTGTGCAGGGACCACTGTAGAGCATAATACCCTGTGCAGGGGCCACTCTGGAGCATAATACAAGTGCAGGGGCCACTATAGAGCATAATACCGGGTGCAGGGGTCACTATGGAGCATAATACAAGTGCAGGGGCCACTATGGAGCATAATACCAGTGCAAGGGCCACTATGGAGAATAATACCAGTGCAGGGGCCACTATGGAGCATATTACCAGTGCAAGGGCCACTATAGAGCATAATACCGGGTGCAGGGGTCACTATGGAGCATAATACAAGTGCAGGGGCCACTATGGAGGATAATACAAGTGCAGGGGCCACTATGGAGCATATTACCAGTGCAAGGGCCACTATAGAGCATAATACCGGGTGCAGGGGTCACTATGGAGCATAATACAAGTGCAGGGGCCACTATGGAGCATAATACAAG
Organism: Leptodactylus fallax; assembly: GCA_947044405.1. NCBI lineage: Eukaryota > Metazoa > Chordata > Amphibia > Anura > Leptodactylidae > Leptodactylus > Leptodactylus fallax. The sequence continues at coordinate 59,344 of CAMRHE010000407.1, forward strand.
TGCAGGGGCCACTATGGAGCATATTACCAGTGCAAGGGCCACTATAGAGCATAATACCGGGTGCAGGGGTCACTATGGAGCATAATACAAGTGCAGGGGCCACTATGGAGCATAATACAAGTGCAGGGGCCACTATGGAGCATAATACAATCGCAGGGGCCACTATGGAGCATAATACAAGTGCAGGGGCCACTATGGAGCATAATAACAGTGCAAGGGCCACTATGGAGGATAATACCAGTGCAGGGGCCACTCTGGAGCATAATACAAGTGCAGGGGCCACTATAGAGCATAATACCGGGTGCAGGGGTCACTATGGAGCATAATACAAGTGCAGGGGCCACTATGGAGCATAATACAAGTGCAGGGGCCACTATGGAGCATATTACCAGTGCAAGGGCCACTATAGAGCATAATACCAGTGCAGGGGCCACTATGGAGCATAATACCGTGTGCAGTGGCCAATGCGGGGCATAATACCATGAGCAGGGGCCACTATGGAGCATAATACCGTGTGCAGGGGCCGCTGAGAGGCATAATACAGTGTGCAGGGGCCGCTGCGGGCCATAACACTGTGTAATACTGTGTGCAGGGGCTGCTGTGGAACATTATAGTGTGTGTAAATGGGGTGCTATAAACATGGGCTATGGCACCTGTTTATATTATACGCTGTCTGTTTATAGTGGCCGTGTGATGTAATTCCAACCTTGTCATGTAGACATGTACTGGACGAGGCTACAGTTACATTACATGGCCGCTATGAGATGAATTACACTATGTAAACAGAGAAGCGGTCACGGCGCTTACACAGGTACCATTCAAACAGCTGGTCAGTGAGGGTCCTGGGTTTTTGAACCCCACTGATTAGTTTATTAATGACCTGGAAAACCTTTTAATTAGTTAACACCTGGGGTATTCTTAATAAGGGGCACTATTTATACAGGGTACACACGGACATTATTAATATAAAGATGCACTTGGGGGTATTATTCATTATGGGGGGGTTATATCATATATTATATAATTGGGGGTAGCAGCAGAATGGGGGCTTTGTGTAGGTGAGGACAATGTGGGTTGGATGCCTGGAAAAGTGAGGAGTCAAAGATGTCTGTGTTGCAAACTTTACAGAGACAAGTCACAGCTGGAAGAAGTGGTCATAGCGGTCCAGAGGGAAGAGAAGGGAAATGTGAAGGATTAGTCAGAGACGTCACCTGTAAGTCACAGAATGTTACTGCCCTGTATTCACCTAAATGATAGAGGATAAATACCTGAGTGATGGGGGTCTGTCTGAGACCTCCACTGAGCCTGAGAATTGGGTTTTTTCCCCCCCACTAGGTGGGAATCCAGCCTGGCTGCAGCCATATATATAGGTGTGTCACTTGGTGGATGGATGAACCCACGTGGCTCTCATTCATTTCAATGGGAGTGCCAAAGATAGCCGAAGTCCAGTACTCAGCTATCTGTGGGGCTCCTATTATAGAGAATGGGGGCCACGTGGGCTCGTCCATCCACCAAACAGAAGATATGTGAAGTTACTTTCATTGTTAATGCCGTGTTGTTGATCTGATACTGAAGTAATACAGGAAGAAGAATTCTTAAAAACTGTTTTATAACTTTGTGTATTGTGTATATTGTGCGACGATAACAGTGTGTTAAACTAGTAGCATGGAAACTCAGTTTTTTTTTTTTTTGTTTGTTTTTTTTGGGGGGGGGGGCGTCTTTCTATAGTCCGCCTCAGGTAGCAAAGAGGCTAGGTTCACCACTGGGTACATTAGATGTTTTCATTAACTCTTAGTAACGTTTTTAGGGAGAACATGTGGAAAAATGTACAATTCAGTCATATTTTTTGTGTTTTTATGGCATTAAAAATAACCAGAGGTATGTGAGTGCTCTGATTTGTGAGGCAAGTTATGGTTTTTATATGTATCATTTTCTGGTATGTACAACTTTTTGATCCCTTTTCATTGCTTTCTTGGGGAGGCCAAAACATATTCATTTGCACATTGTGGTATTTTTTTTTTTTTTTATGTTCGCCATATGGGATGAAAGCAAATTTTTGGATAGTTTGGACTTATACAGTATGTACACAGTAATACCTAATACCCAGGTTTATTTAACTATTCATTATTTATTTTTTAATGCTTTTTTCACTTTATTTTTTATTTTTCTACTGTCCCACCAGAGGATCGCTTGATCCCCTGTACAATATACTGTGATACAGAGGTATTGCAGTATATTGTATATTACCTATGTGTATCAGTTCAAGGCAGCTGGGAGACTGTTGATTGGCAGTCTGTTTGCCATGGCAACCCCTGCTATGGGAACAACTAGGGAACCCTCAATCTCACTGCTGAGAGGTCGAAGAGGTGAATCATGGCATTTTCCGACTCCTGCAGCTCGTCCCATTGTAGCAGGTACAATTCCTGTACAATTCATTGTAGCAAGTAGTGTGGCACTGAGCATTAAGGGGTTAAGTTCCTTACAGCATTGCCACAGGAGAAATGATACATAAATCCATCGAAAGGAATTGACTGTCTAAGTAAGGGCCGGTTCACATCTGCATTCGGTTTTCGTACAGGGAAGTCCGCTTGGGGACCCCTCGAACGGAAACCTATATGCAGAGAAAAGCGGTTTAGGGTGGGTTCACACCTGCGCTTGAGTCCGTCCGCTGCCAATCCGAGTGAAAATCTCGGGAAACAGGATAGGCATCGGATCCGACAGGTTAGCGACGCATTCATTTGAATGGGTTTTTAAAGCAATGCGCGGGTGTGCACTTACACCCTCTGTGCTGCAAATCCAGTTTTTTCATCGGAAACAAAGTCGGACATGTAGGACTTTGTAGGACATGCAGGGTGCAAGCGCACACCCACGCATTGCTTTAAAAACCCATTCAAATGAATGCGTCGCTAAACTGTCGGTATCCGATGCCTATCCTGTTTCCCGAGATTTTCACTTGGATTGGCAGCGGACGGACTCAAGCGCAGGTGTGAACCCACCCATACATAAGGAAACCTGCAGACCCTATAGACTATAATGGGGTCCGTGTGGTTTCCGCTCGGTCTCTGCACGAAACATGCGGAAACATGCGGAGAGAAAAGTGCTGCAAGCAGCACTTTCCTCTCCCCCGCACGAAACATGCGGAAACCGAGCGGAAACCACACGGACTCCATTATAGTCTATGGAGTCCACAGGTTTCCTTCTGTAAACCGCTTCTCTCTGCGTATAGGTTTCCGTTCAGGGGGTCCCCAAGCGGACTCCCCTGTACGGAAACTGAACGCAGATGTGAACCGGCCGTTAGACATGCATGTGCCAGATCCTCAAAAGTGTAAGATGCTCTGTTTTAGCCACTTAGCTGTGACTGAGACATGATATTTCTTTATAAACTCAGGATTACTTAGTAGGTTACTTTTCTAAACTAGTCAACCGCTGTAATATATTTGAAATCTATGTTTGCCTGAAACAGAGGAAGTAGAAATTTACCATCAGTGTAGAGAGGCACAGGATGTAAGTGACAGGAGGATGTAGTATACACATATAAACAAAGTCACAGCACCTCAGCACTTAGAAAGAATTTCTATAGTTCAAATGACATATGGGCAATATAACTATAATAACAGTAATACTGATCTAAAATCTTGTCTGTACATAAGATTTTCTGATGTTTTACAAAAAATGTAAACTTTTTGCCAGAGCAAACAGTATTTTTACTTTATTTTGGAGGAAGCAATACCTATGTCCATGTCACACCCCATCAATTTAATGAATAGACACACCTAACACACATAGCAGAAGAATAATGCCTAATAGAGTCATAGATAAACAGCAAGTTATACTGTAGTTACTGCCTAACTAACATTAGATTGTAAGCTCTCATGGCCAGTGACCTCTTATTTTAATGTTAGTAGGTGAATGTTTTTATTCACTATTCAATATTTGTTTGCTGCTACATAAATAGTGTTATTTCTATTACTACAATATTATGTATTATTAGAGGTATCTATCTATCATCTATCTATCTATCTATCTATCTATCTATCTATCTATATATCATCTATCTATCTATCTATCTACTCCTTTATGTGACAATTAATCATTAACCCATGGTACTCCCCAACATTTTAAAATAATAAAGACATTTTTCTATAACTTGTATGTTACTTGTCACTCAATATTTTACTTGCTCAAGCAACACACAATGATAAGAGCACTCCTGGAAGACGTATTATAGGCATCATTCTTACCTATTCCTTTACCAGGTATTAACCAGCTGTTGGTATGTACAGTCCATGCTGTAGCCCCAGATAGTGTTATGCTGCAAGCAGATTCCTTCTCATGCTGTAAACAGCTTTTCTAGTTGGCAGGGACGCGAAATCATGTAAAAAATCTGTAAAACAGTTTCCCCTCCAATAACTTCTGTCTTCTAAAATCAGAAAGGTGTTTTGTAAAAGGGCCCCTCAAGAAGCAGGCCTGGATTACAAGGAAAGTATTTCCTGCCTTGAAGAAGTATGCATGTACTAAAAGAACGGAGTAAGACGGAAAAACTAGAAACTAAAAATGGAATCTGCAAAAAGAAAATAAGAAGAGGAAAAATCTTCTCTGCTGAGTCCAGAGGTTTGATTTAGGAGACTGTGGTGCTTACGCCTACGAGTCTGACACAGCTTCAACAGAAAAAAAAAAATATTCCCTAGTCTTTCTGCAGTCACTGCTCTATTAAACAGATATATAACACAATGACCTAGTGTGATGAGAATGCAACTAAACTTTGTAGCAATATTATCTATCTATCTATCTATCTATCTATCTATCTATCTATCTATCCATCTATCTATTATCTGTCCATCTATCTATGTATCTATTTCATATCTTTCTGCCTATCTATCTATAAATATGTATATCTACTTTGTGTCTATCTGAGATTTATCTACTATCTATCTGTGTATCTGTTTCACTTTGTAGCAATATCTATCTATCTATCTATCTATCTATCTATCTATCTATCATCTATCTATTATCTATCCATCTATCTCTGTATCTATTTCATATCTATCTATCTATCTATCTATCTATCTATCTATCTATCTATCTATCCATCCATATGTTTATCTATTTCATAACTATCTATCTATCTATCTATCTATCTATCTATCTATCTATCTAGCTATCTATCTATGTACTCAATCTTTCTCTAAACCCACATACAGATCTAGCAGAGCTGTCATGTAACTGTTGATAACTATGACACCTCGCAGTGTTAATTTCGGAAACTTACCACGAGTCCTATTTAATACCAGAAATAATGTGATATGCCAAATGGAAAAAAATCAGCACTGCTGCATTACCAAACTCTGCTATATACCTCACTGACGTAGACACAAAGTCGTATAAACAATAAATTATAGAAGAACATATTATGGACATATAGCTTTACCTCTTGGTCTAAGTTGTACCGCCCTGGAAACACACTAACTCTGGCCAATGTCTTCATAATTGTCCCATATGAATTGTGCTTACATCGTCCCAGTCATGTAATATGTGCAATAAGTTTGCAGGATAGCCCCTCTGTCTTCTGGCTTTGTAGAACTGTCAACCATTATTTTTTTCACCCTTCTGTCTCCGTACAATGACTTCCTTCTGACTGCTCTGGTCTAGGCTGAGAACTTGGATCCTCATTTGGATTTGATTAAATCCAGACAGGCTGCTTAGATGTTCAGATGTAAGCAAAAGAAAAAAACATGGCACGCAGGAATATAACCACTGGATTGATTCGATAATTACTGTAGCAATATCTGGTATTTGCTAGAGTGATAATATAATAAACTTATTTCTTCAATGTGTGAATTGGCAAAGCTCGTTTTCAACTTTGGATTTTTTTGGTCGCTGCTGATCCAAGGAAATTTAAAGGGCAAGTTTATTTTCCTAAAATATTAGTAATCTCCTCTAAAAGTCTTATTTAAAGTGAACCTGTCATCATATAGGTTCATTATGAAGGTAAACCCATTTTCTTTACATTTAGAACTGGTCAGTCAGATGAGGGCAAACTTCTGGAATACCTCCAAGAAATGAATTTGCACCATCTCAGTGAGAGCATTAGGAAAATGAAACTGCTGGCACTTGTTACTTTATAAGACTTTGCACTGTTGTATATACTATTAAAGTATCTGTGACTTTAGGTGGAGCCTACCAAATGGTTGAACTTAGAACAGGAGTAGGTAACCTTTTTTGTATGGCGTGTCGTTTTAAATTAAAAACTCAAAGATGAGGTACTCGGAGTGCCGCGCAATAATTGTAAGACTGATGACCCTATATTAAAGTCATATACCACAAACCATAACACAGAAGTGCAGCTTCTAGGCGCATGCATTTACTGCTATTTCTCAGGATGTAACGGTACTTTTCCATTAGAAGCAATGAAAGTACATGTGCAGCCCTCATTTAGTGGTAAATTTATACATCCAGGAGCACCATGTCGCAGCACCCTTAGGGTGGTGACACACTATGTAACTGGATTCAGCTATCCAAAGTGGCCCCTCCACATGGTATAATGGCAGCCAATACACACAGTATAATGTCCCATAGCGGCCCCTCCACACAGTATAATGTCCCATTGCGGCCCCTCCACATGGTATAATGTCCCATAGCGGTCCCTACACACAGTACAATGTCCCATAGTGGCCCCTCCACATGGTATAATGTCCCATACTGGCCCTTCCACATAACATAATGTTCCATATTGGCCCCTCAACACAGTATAGTATCCCATAGTGGCCCCAACGAATGTTCCAAGAATTTCAGGTTCAGCTAAAATATATGCGCCATGACACCAGCGTAACCCCTAAGGTCCAATCATCCAGTCTCTGACATCAGTCAGAAGTGCCAAAGAGAACAGGGAGCCATGTTGGAGTCCAGGGAAGTTGAGTAACATTGTTTTTATGTTTGATCACCTCTCCTGAGCCTACGCTTATTATACTCTGGAGTCTGAAGAGACCCCAGAGTATAATAAAAGCACTTTCATTTTGGACATGTTTGGTCTCAAAACCACTGGGCGAGTTCGGCCAAGTGCTGCCCCCTCAGAAACTTGGGCTGCTGTGCCGGGGAAAAATGCCTCACGTGCCAATTCTTTGCATGTGTGTTGGGGTTGCCGACACCTGGCTTAAAAGGTACAACCCTCAACTTAGGACATGTTAGTAAGGGGGAGAAGACTGAACGTCTCCTTCCTGAGTTAGTAGGAGTAAGTATTTGAGTCTTCTCTCTCCCTAGTTAGGGAGAAAGTGGAAACTGGAGTCCTAGTAAGGCTGAGCCCCTGTCAGCTACAAGTTAGCCCTAGTGTTGTTCTGCAGTCAGGAAATGGGCGATAATAACCCTGATCAATTTGTGGACTTGTATATAAAGAAACAACTGAGGGGAATTGTTGGATGAACCTCATAGCTGCAACCCAGTCTATGAGCCTCAGGCCAGACCAAGCACCAATTGGAATTGTAGACATTTTGTGAAAATGTTAGAGAAAAGCACACCGATAAGAGGAACACTGCTCCTATAATGAAGACACGGACTGACCCCAGGGAGTACAATCATCCAGCCTCAGCTCCAGCCAAAGTGGAAATTCTTAAGAATTGTGCCTTCACAGTCAGAAAGAAACTCTGTTTGATTCACCTACAAGTAAAACTATGATTTATTGCAACCTTCAATGCTGTCTCCTGAGTCTACATGTAGCACTCCAACCACCAAAAAGCTTGGATGTGCCCTGGGGGATACTATAACCACCATCTTCCACATTGCAGGCCCCTCTTCACTGTGCCAGCCTTTGAGGAGTGCTGTAGGGTCTGGTTACTGCCACTGTGAGCCAAAATACTACTACTCCCAACATCCTGGCCTTGCTTTACTGGGTTGCTGCAAGATGACAACTGGGCATTACCATTTCTATTCTCAAGGGGTGTGTGCCTACACAGTCTAATATTGGCAGACTCTGTAGGGCATGGGAAGGCAACTTTGGAACTCCAGCTGTTACGGAATTACTAGCCCCAGCATGCCTACTTGCTCTGTTCTTCTTGGAACTCCCATAGAAGTGAATGGAGCATGCTGAGAGTTGTAGTTTCACAGCAGCTGGAGTGCAGAAGGTTGCTGGTCTCAAGTGTACGGACACACCACGAACTGGTAATACCCACTAACTACTATTTATACTTACTACTTACTACCCACTTACTTACTACTTACTACCCACTTACTTCATACATTTCTAGTAACAGCATAACACAGAGTAAGGGAAAATCTTCACTGCTCTTTTTAAAAGTTTGTATATGAAATAGCTCCTATCCCCCGGAAATTTATACAGCAAAAAGTGCCATTAATCTAGTGCAAATTGCGTTAAAAAAATCAATATCTTGTCAATATGTCCAGTGGGGAAGATTTATCATTCCCCTACTCCACTTTTGTGTTACAATTTTTTAAGTACTCAGGGCAAAAACGTAGCACAAATGGTGATTTTACACTGCCGATGACCCTTACTGGGATGTAACAAGGGTGTGCTGTGAACGGGGTCACTGTCCCCACCAGATTTTTCATAATTTATGTCAGTTTTCTGCCATTAGTGATGATTAAAATCTATACAGTTACAAGCTTGCATCGACTTTAGTCTAGGCGCACAGACTGCTGGAGGATATGTTTTTAGTTTATGATGAGGAGTACAAAACGCTGGTCTTAATACTGTAAATCTGCTCCAATATATGCAGAGGTTTAACTGTACAAAGCATGTGACAGTATTAGCCAGTAAGTAGCAGTATGTGCCTATGTGTGCCTAGTAGTGGGATTGGACATCATTCTGCATGCTATATAATGTTCACTTATGGAAGAGTAGGTAGCCTTCAAAATGCTGCAACGTACAAGAAATATTGGTGCTCACTTGATTGCTTATTATGCTTTTTTATTCAAGTGAAAGAATATATGTATAAGCTTTCTTCCATCCAGTCATTAGGATTTTTAGATGACTGGGTATTAGAGCAATACATTTTTTACAACATGTGCTATGTAAGGCTGAGGCCACACATTGTGGAAAAGCTGCTTTTTTTGTTGCAGCTTTTGCTGTGGCTTTTTGAGACAAAGTCAAGCGTGGCCTGAAAAGGAATAGAAAATATTAAGGAAACACTTACACTTCTCCCCTCTGCTAAACACACTCCTAGCTTGCTTTTCTGCAACATGTGGTCCCGGCCTAAAGGCCCTACTAGATAGGCCGATATTCATGGCAATTATTGGCAATAAGTGCTCCTAGGAAAGCTCATTGCTGATAACTGCCTTGTCTAATAGTGCTGCCGATCAGCTGATCGCATATTTTAAGCAGGTTAATAGCGATTGTCGATGGTCAGGGCACTGCTGCCGATAACCCATGCATCCGAATGGGGGAGTGATCGCTGCACAGATCCTTCCTCCACTATTCAGTTTGCATCAGCCTGTGTGTTTCTCGTTGATCGGCCACAGTACATCTAATACAGCCTTAAGACCAATATTTGCACACAATTACTTTTGTTATTCTCACCCCATATCTAACGATAAACTTAACGTGTGGACACGCAAAGATTCAGCAGTAACTTCAAGCAGGACATTAACTCATGTGGAAAACTAGTCAGCGTGAGTGGGCACAATTACAAGGGGAGACCGGAGCGCTGCGCAGTAAAGCGCAGGGATCTTGACTGGGGGCGGGCTGTAGGGGGACCAATAACGCGCTAGGGCGCGAATAATTGGGGGCGGGGCTTAACCCCGTTCGAATTGACTATGCCGCGCAGCCCTTGAAGCGGCCATTCCGGAGCTGCGCGGCATGCTAACGAGCGGTCAGCTCCCTCCCCCCCACCTTTTCACTGTAATGGCATCCCTCGATACCATCCTGGAGCAGATCAGAGCTGCTGCCGGCGTCCATGGTGAGGCCTGGCTGCAGGAGCGGCTGGCTGATATTATGCAGCCTGCCGCCCCCCCCATTAACCCTTCACTACCCCCGGAGGGCGTCTGAGCGGCGGCGGCCACGCAGGACTCACCCGCCAGCACGTTTGAGCCCTGATGAGCCCCCTAGGGCCCGGCGACATAGGGGTCCCTCTCGGGCCCCCTCCAGGCCGGGCACCCCGCTCCACTGCTCAGGGGCGGAGGTCCCGGTCTGGGAGGAATCCTGCCAGTCGCCTGGCCCCTGCGGAGGTGGAGATCCCTGCCACTGGCCTTAGTGGGGGGACCTCCACATCCAGTCTCCATATGGCTACAGCACGTGGTGCAGCGGTCCCCTCCTGTGATGCTCCAGCGGGAGGGGGACTGTGTCTTCAAGTCCCGTTGGTTCCGGCTTTCCAAGTGCCCTCGGTACAGCAGCGGGAAATTCTGAACGACGAGCAGCACGGCGCTGGCCCCTCCTTCACGGCACCACAGCCCCGGTCCGAGGTGCATCCAGTGGTTTCAAGTGCATACGAAGGTGCAGGTCAACCTTCCCAGGGATGTCGGTCGTGCTGCAGCTGTCAGCGGGATGGTTCTCAACAATCAACAGGCGCCAGCGTTCTCCTGTACAGCGACCCAGGTCAGCAGGATGCAGGACCGTCGACTGGTGGGCCCACAGCACCTACGCAGTCTGGTGAGTACCATTCATTGTCGTGTCCGTTTCCTCCTATTCTAATGTCCCAGGGGTTAGGGATAGATAGGCCGCAGTCCCCAGTGGGTGGTGGTGTAGCTTCTGAGGGGATTAGGGAGCTATTGGGTAGCGTGAGGGAGCTACTGTCGCGCTGCGAACAGAGTGTTAGCGGTTCCCCGGTGGCGGCGTGGGTCCCTCCTGCGGTTCAGTCAGTAGCGTCACAGAGTACGCCGGTGGTAGGGGCTCCGGCGGGTGTCACAGTGTCTGTCCAGACAGATCAAGAGAAGGTTGATTCGGTGAGGCTAGACGACAGGGCTCGGGGGGAGGTTTATGTGTGTTTTGAGGGTCCTCTAGGGGCGCATTTAAAAAAGGAAGTGAGGGAGAAGATTTGGAAGGACGAGTACGTCGAAATCTTCTCCTTGCTCCCTTTAGCTAAATTTAACTTAGACAAGAGTAAGAAGGAGGATAGCAAAAAAGAGGAGGAAGAAAAACGTAGGTGGCGCCTGATTCCACAGACTTTTGCTAATTGGCTTCAGGCCTTTGCCATTTTAGCGAGTGTCATTGGTGAAAAGGCTCCTGACAACTGTTCGGGGCTTTTTTGCTATCAGGACTCTATAGGTGAGGCGTATCGGGTGTATGGGGGTCAGACATGGCTGCGGTATGATGAGCAGTTCCGTCAGCGTAAGGCGGTTCGGCCCAGCATACGGTGGGACCAGAAAGATATAGGTTTGTGGCTTCGGGTTATGGCGCCAGCTCGCTTTGGCCAGTCCTTTCCTGGGGCGGCCGGTGGAACCGGCCATGGTGGTCTCAGTTACGGCTCAGGGGGGGCAGGTGCACAGGCCCAGCAACGTTACGGGCTGTGTTGGCAGTTCAATGAAGCCCAATGTAAATTTGGCTTCAACTGTAGATTCAAACATGCCTGTTCATTCTGCGGAGGGGTGTCCCATGGTGCGGCACGTTGCTTGCGCAAACAAAGGACCAAGGCCTTGCCTAATAGTGGACAAGGGGCAGACGCCGGTGAAGCTGGAAGCCATGCTTCCGTACCTAAATAGTTATGTTAACAGGGAGAGTGCAAAGTTTCTGGTAGAAGGTTTTAGGGAGGGTTTTAGGATTCCCCTGCCGACGCACACAGTCCCCTTTTGTATAACTAACTTGAGGTCGGCAGCGGAACACTCGGGGGTGGTGTCCAAAAAACTGGGGAAGGAGGTGGCCTTGGGGCGCATGGCGGGCCCCCTTCGCATCACCCCCTTTGGAAGGTTTAATTGTATCTCCTTTGGGGGTGGTGCCGAAGAAGGAGCCGAATCAGTTTCGGCTCATACATCATTTGTCTTATCCCAAAGGAGCGTCGGTCAACGATGGTATTGCAACCGAGCTTTGTTCGGTAGTATATACCTCGTTTGATGCAGCTGTGCATTGGGTACGGCGTTGCGGTCCAGGGGCCCTCTTAGCTAAGACGGATGTGGAGGCGGCGTTCAGGTTGCTGCCGGTACACCCTGACAGCGTTAGGTTACTGGGCTGCTACTGGGACGGCGGGTATTACGTGGATCGTTGCCTTCCTATGGGTTGCTCAATATCGTGCGCATACTTTGAGGCGTTCAGCACCTTTTTAGAGTCGGTAATTCGGGAGGTGTCGGGGGTTGAGTCAGTGATACACTACCTCGATGATTTCCTCTGTATAGGTCCAGCAGGCTCCGATGTATGCGCGGTTTTGCTGGCAACCACGCAGTGGGTCGCCGGTAAGTTTGGGGTACCGTTGTCACCGGAAAAGACTGAGGGTCCGTGCACTAGATTGAGTTTCTTGGGCATAGAGCTTGACACTGTGGCAATGGAGTTCCGGTTGCCTGGTGACAAGCTGGTTGATCTTAGGGAGAGGGTGAGGCGTGCTCGTCACATGCGAAAAATTACGTTGCGCGACCTCCAGTCATTGTTAGGCAGTTTAAATTTTGCCTGCCGCATTATCCCCATGGGTAGGATTTTTTGTCGCCGGCTGGCAGGGGCCATGAAAGGGGTGTCAAATCCACGACACTTTATTCGGCTGGGGGTGATACATCGGGAGGACCTGGCAGTATGGGACACATTTTTAGACCAGTTCAATGGTAGATCACTGGTCCAGTCAGCAGTGATCGATGTGTTCGATTGTGACCTCTTTACGGATGCGGCAGGGGGCCACGGTTTTGGGGCCTATTACAGGGGGCAGTGGTGCGCCGCTCCTTGGCCTGCGTCGTGGTGTGAACAAGGTCTGACGCGGAATTTGACTGTACTTGAGTTATTCCCGATTTTAGTCGCGGTGTCCATATGGGGTGGGGCGTTCCAGGATAAAAAAGTTAGGTTTCATTGTGATAACATGTCAGTTGTGTCGGCCATTAATAATGTGACTGCGTCTTCTCCTCCAGTTATCAAGTTGCTTCAGCGTTTAGTATTGCGTTGCTTGTGCCTGAATGCATGGGTGGTGGCAGTGCATGTTCCGGGGGTTAAAAATGACGTTGCTGATTCTTTGTCTCGTTTCCAGTGGGAGCGGTTTCGTGCCCTGGCTCCGGGGGCGGAAGTGGAAGGGATTCCATGTCCTCCAGAATTATGGGACTTGGTTTGCGAAAAGCAGGGACATTGATTCAGGCATCGTTGGCCCCCGGCACCTGGGATAAGTATTCAAGGGCTTGGCAGCTTTGGGAGGATTGGGTGGGAGATTTAGGTCAGGTACATACTGATGAGGATAGGGTTGGGGCTTTATTGTTCTTGTTAAGCCGTTGGTCTTCAGATGGATGGTCCGTGGCGAAAGTTAATGGTGCGGTAGCGGCGTTGGCATTTGGTTTCAAGTTGAGGGGTTTGGCGGACTTTACCAAACATTTCTTGGTTCAACGTGCGCTTAAGGGGTTCCGCAGGGGCAGGGGAAGTAGTGACACACGGCGCCCGGTTACATTTCAGCTTTTGGAGCGTTTGGGGTTGGAACTGGGCCGTTTTTGTTCTTCGCACTATGAATGCGTTTTGTTTCACCTGGCTTTTTCTCTAGCTTTTTTCGGGGCTCTCAGGGTGGGTGAGTTGGTGTCCGTGTCGACTAAGCGGCCGGGTGGTTTACAGGTGGATGATGTGTACATGGAGGAAGGGGTCCTAGTGGTCAGGGTTCGCAGGTCTAAGACGGATTAGGCGGGGGCAGGGAAGTATCTGCGCCTGGGTGAGGTAGTAGGGTCAGATATGTGCCCGGTGCGTTGTTTGCTTGTTTTTCGGGGGGTTGGTTCCAGCTTCTGCGGGCGATCCCCTCCTGCGTCATGAGGATGGTTCGTTCCTTTCCCGTTATCAGTTCTCGGCTGTTTTTAGGGGTTGTTTGGACTCGCTGGGCCTTGACGCCTCTCCATATGCTCCACACTCTTTTCGCATTGGCGCAGCGACTGAAGCAGCTAGTTGGGGGTTGAGCTCGGAGGTGGTCCGACGTATCGGAAGGTGGGAATCGCAGAGGTATAGATCATACATACGTCCACACCTTGCCCAAATGTGAATCATTGTGTTGTTGGGTATTTTCTCCGCCCTCCCCCTACTTTATTTCTTCTTTCGTAGGCCCTCCTGCTCGGTTAGTCTGGATCTTCGGCCATTCTTTTGTGTTCTGGGGCGCGGAGAGGGCCAGCGTGCGGCGGAATGGTCGGCAGCTGGGGTTCGACAGGGCTGCGGTCGTTGTACGTTGGATTGGAGTCCGAGGTATGGTGTGGAGTCGGGTCATGCCCGAAATCCACAGGTGCACGAGGTTGGATCGGTCTCCGGACATTATCGTGATACATGCTGGTGGCAATGACCTGGGGGTTCGTCCCTTTCGCGATTTAGTGAGGGACATAAAGTATGACCTGTTGAGGTTGTGGTCCATGTTTCCGGGGATTGTTACCGTGTGGTCCGATATTGTACCGAGAAAAACATGGCGGGAGGCTAGGTCTGTTGAAAGGCTCAACAAGGCCAGGATTAAGGTTAACCGGGCTGTTGCGGGGTTTGTGTCCAGGAATGGCGGTGTGTGCGTGCGGCACAAGGAGTTGGAGTCTGGGGAGGGGGAGTTTTGGTTGCGGGACGGGGTCCATCTGAATGCGGTGGGTATAGATTTGTGGACACTAGGTATCCAGGAGGGTGTTGAGAGGGCCCTGGAAGTGTGGCGGGTCTCTCACGCTTAAGGGATTAAGGCGTGCTCGCAGTGGCGGGTGGGGTCCTTGGAGTTGGTGGTCAATTGGCTAAAAGGGTGGAGTCAAAGGTAGGCTCCACCTATACATTTGGTGGTAATTGCACATTTTGGTGGATGGCCTGGCGCACGGTGAACGGTTACAGGGTAAATTGGCCCTGGGAGCTGGTACATGGAAGAAGGAGTTCGTCTTTATTCATGGTGCCGCCGAGCCGGTGGTCGCAGCTGGTGGTAAATTTATGGTGTGGTTATGTTAGCGCCAGGCCGGGGGATTGATAGTTTTTTGTAGCTCCAAGGACTCTTACCCAGGTTAAGCGTTTATTGTTAAATTATTTTAAGTTATGCAAATTATAATAAGTTATACTTGTTGTTATTTATTTGTTGTTTGTTAATAAATACGGCTGCTGTGGCCGATTTAATCCAACCCTTTGGTCTTGGTTTATTTCTAAGGGGTGGGGGGTTTGAGAGCTGGGGGGCAGGGGTCGAGGCTGGAAAAGAGGGGGAAGGCATTTAGGCCCAGCAGTTTGGGTATCAAAGGTGGTGGTGGGGTTCATAGGGAGACCCCGTTATCAGCAATGCCCAGTCAAGGAAGTTACAATGGTGTGACTAAATGTTTGACATGAAGTAATGTGTGTGGTCGGGGTCTGTGTTATTGTTATTTTTTGTTTGTGTATGTTTAGCATTATAAAAATCTGCTACTCACCACACTGACTAGACCTTGCTCCTAGCCCACAGGGACTAGTGTTTGCTCTGTGCGGCTTAATAGAATTGAGCCGTGTAAAACCTTGAAGAATCCAAAGAAATATGTCAACCTACATGTCAATAAACACTGTATTAGGCAAGAAGATACCATTACCTCTGGAAATGCGCTGTATGTATCATACTGTGTATTGTTTATTATGTGTTTAGTCAGCTTTCGATGAAGTGTTTAGAATATCTCTGAGCTCAATATACAGTTTGGGTTTATTTATTTATGGATTCATTTACACAAATTGTCTTTTAATGAAACCGAAGCATAACTTCAAGAGAAACAGTAAGTCAAAGCCAGATTAAATATATCTATTGCTGGACGCATAAGCACATGCTATCTTAAAGAACCACAATGTACTATAGCTTAGGAAAGCAAGCCAAATATTGTTCTTTCCATAAGATATAGTAACTCACCAAACGGGACATATGAATATACAGTATAAACAATTTACTTGAAAGATATAAATTCATTTTCCAGGAATATTTTGATAGACATTAGACAAACGTCAGTTTTCAGAGGAACTGACTGAGGATATAATGTGCATAGAGGTTATCTCAACTTTCCCTTAAAGGGAGTCTATTACTGCCCCCAGCTACTTTAAACCACTCCCATAGTGCAAACTCACACTGCCCAGGGGGAGGAGCTGAATGCAGGATGGACGTGTTTAGTGATGATACAGCAGTGCTCAGTGCCTGAAGAAAATTCCCCCTGTGCTCCAAGATCCTCATTTGAATAAAGAATAAAAGTGCTTTTTCTTCTCGGACTCTCAATGCTCCAGGATTATTGAATTTGCTCACAGGAGCTCCGTGGCCAGCAGATACCAGGAGGCGGGTTACAAACTCTTGGCTAGATGGTACCATGTCCCATCTAAGCTGCATAGGATTTTCCCATCTGCTTCTCCGAGGTGCTGGCGGTATGGCACGGAAGAGGGGACATTGCTACACATATTGTGGGAGTGTGCGGGGCTGAGGGACTTCTGGGATGAGGTACACCGGACTATCTGTAAGGTCTATCAGGTTGTCCCCCCCAAAACACCTGCCTTATGCCTGCTTCACCTCTCTGACTTTTCCCTCCAGGCTTATCGTAGGTCCTCTTTGAGGCATCTAGTCAATGCGGCTCGGGCCTGCATTCCAGCGCTATGTAAGTCCTCCACTCCACCTTCTCTCCTATATTGGATCCATAAAGTGGAGGACATCCAGGGTATGGAGGACCTCACTGCACGCCTCAGGGACACGCACGAGTCCTTTATAGAGGCCTGGACACCATGGATTCTCTTCCAGGGTTCGCAGGATTACAGGGACCTAGTGCATTGAACGTTGACCTGGAGTCTGTGAGTGGTACTTCCTGTGGCGGGGCTGCTGGACCTCCTGACCCCGTCTTTCTTCCCCCCCCCCTTTTTTTTTCTCCTTTTCTTCTCTTCTTTCCTATTCCTCCTCTCTCACTCTCACTCACTCTCTCCCATCCTCTCCTTCATCTCTCCGTTAACTTTCTCGCTTCTGTTCTCCCCTCTTTGGTCTTCTGCCTTTCCCTTTCTCCCTTCCTCTGATTTTACGCATACTTTTCTGGGAGTATCTCCCTTATGTTATCTCATTCCTTGGTCAGCGGATTATCAGTGGTTTTTCTTTTGCAGTTTGTTCCCAGCTCCATTTATGTGGAGGCTGCTTTTACAAGGTTTGTTGTTTGTGTTTCTATTCTTGATATAAATAAATAATTTATATAAAAAAAAAAAAAGTGCTTTTTCTATGCATCCCTGGGGCTCTGAAACATAAGAAAGGTATCATTTTTATTTTGTTAACAGCTTCTACAGCACTATAGGAGTGGTTTAAAGTAACTGGGTGCAGTGACATTTATCATTTGCCTTTTTGGATTTCAACATGCCTGGAAATAAGCCACTGCCATAAGTTTATAGTGGCAGCTTACTTCACTCCTATTGAGAACACAAGTTGGATGTGCATGTATATAGGGGGTCAGAAGGAGTAAGGTTTGGCCACTGGTTGCTAAAGCCAAAAGAAATTTGGAGGACTGACAAAGCATGATATAAATTTGTGTTTAAGTTGAGCGCTCTCTCCTGCCTACTAAACTGCTCAGTTCACTGCCATATCCATCTTCACTGAAGACAGATTGAAATTCCTAGAGGCCTATGGAGAGGGGAAGGGGGACGTGTGAATGACTTAGAAGCAGACAGGCATAGACATCCTGGAGCAGATAATAGTGAGGGTATGTTCACAAAGACAAAGTTGGAGTTGATTTTTAGGCAGATTCAACTCCAAATTCCATCTGAAATCTCCCTCCTATTAATGGTGGGAAGAGACAGATTTTTTTTTCTGCTAGCTGATTTTTTCAACCAGCAGAAAAAAGTTTCCTGCTCATTCTTCAAGCAGATTTTGGAGCAGATTTTCAGAAACAGTATCAAAATCAGCTTCCAAAAAATCTGTTTCAGATCCCTAAAGCAAATTATTTTCTGCCCAACCAATTTCTTCTATGTAATTTCTATATCACCAGAGATTTATTCACATTTATACTGTTTAGAACTGATAACACCTGCTGGAAAACTGCTCTAAAACTGCTTAACAGTTACTGCTATTTGAGACAGTTTGCCCACTGTGTGTTACTCACTCACTAGGCTCCTCCCCCTCCCCTCTCTCTAGACTTCTAAGTAATCTATTTTGACTGTGAGCTCTAACTACTCTTAAAGGATTTGTCCAGCAAATACAAGTTATTGATTGTATAATGAAAAGTTGTACAATTTTCCAATATACTTTCTGTATCAATTCCTCACAGTTTTCTAGATATCTGCTTGCTGTTATTCATTCTGCTTACATCTAGAGGATAAAAATCAACTAGGGTCATGTGATATACAGTCCATGGTCATGTGATGGACATATGACCATCAGCTTTTTAGTCACAGCACAATAATCAGACATCTGACTGGTAACAAATTGTGCACCTGAGTGTTCATCACATGACCATGGACTGTATATCACATGACCATGGACTGTATATCACATGACCATGGACTTTATATCACATGACCATGGTCTGATGTTTATTCATTGGAAGTAAGCAGAGTGAATGACAACAAGCAGAGATCTAGAAAACCATGCGGTATTGATACAATAAGTTTATTGGAAAACTATATAACTTTTCATTATACAAACAATAACAATTATTTGCTGAAACTAGAAGACCCCTTTAAGTGAAGAAGTATCTGAGCAGTGAATTGAGCAATATAGAATGCAAGAAAGGAATTGATAACATGAGATAGAAACATGAGCATGTTCTTATAAAATATATTACAAAGTTTGCTATATCCACTTAAGGACAAATAACTGATCGGTTTACGTCCAACCACTGGGTCGGTTTAAGTCCCCACCAACCACGCGAACAGTAGCCATGGGGGCTCTGTATCAATGAAGCAATAGGTCATGTAGAATTACTGGAATACCCTTTATATGTCTCTTTAAGTACAACTTCTAGAGCATTTTGGTCTGCTGGAACAAGAAGTATGTTGATTATTTTATTAATATGATCATACTAACCCAGTTAAAGGTACATCAGTTCTTTTCCTACCTTTTACATGTATTTTCCAATATCACTGAAATATACAGTATAAAGGTCTGGCCTGTTTGTTACTCTATATGAGTCAGCTCTCTTTAGATAGATTGACTCAAATTGTACTAAATGAGTATTGATTTACTGAAGAACGGAGTAACTTCCGTCTCAGATACTGACATTATTTTAGGCAACACTAATGTTTTCAACACTAATTTAAGCATACAATGGATAGTTGCTGAATATTTCTTAAGACACATGTACAAAACGTGTAGCTAACAGAACAGTCTTCACACTATATAATACTCAGAGGTCACTGACAATATGCACTGCAAATATGTCATACCCTGCAGGTTCATTTCAAGGCTAATCATAGAGAAAGCCTATGAGTCCTACTCCCTCTACCCATATATTCCTTAGCACAGTCCATCAATAGCAGATCATTGGCGGTCTGACTCCCAGCACCCCAAAAATCAGCTCATTACAGGGCCCACCGCACATCAGAATTAACAGCGCCATATACTGTGCAGTGGCCATACCTCGATACAATAGTTCTCTCCCATTTACTTACATGGGACTAATAATCCATTGTGGTGATAATGACATTTTCAGGAGGAAAATATTGAGGTTAATTTAGGCCTGACTTCACCAATGTTATTCAATTGTGGTTGCGTAAGAGGATTTCTGTGTGGCTTATTTATTTAGTGTAATATAGCAGGTTTCTGTTAGCAACCAGAACTTATACCTGGCTATGCTTCAAAGCTGTGATATAGAATTTGAGAAGGGGGGTACAGACAAAGAAGTCTGTTACTTATCTACCCTGGTACTGCATTGCAAATGGTGGCTGCAATTCCTGAAGATGGTCTTATTTGGTTATTAGGCAGCTTTTCACTTCTGCATCATTTCCTGATTTTCACTGCAGACCTGCTAGTTTAGATCACAGATTGGAATGGTCAAACAAAAAATAAATAAAACTTAGTGTTTATTAATACTCATAAAAAGTGCAAATGCCACCAAAAGTGTGAGCTAATCACAGAAAAAAAGGCCCTGGGTGTAGGCAAAAATGTGTGTACCGCATTTCAGGACAGATAGACCTCAGCTGCATCCATGATCTGATACGTTGACCTGCATACTCAAAAAATGGTTCAGTTATTAGTTAATCCCCCAGTATAGAACCTTCCACACCAAGAGGAAAGCCATGAACCACTATTTTCCAGTGTCAGATCCCTTCTATGGGGACTAGTACATATCTCACACTGGTACAGTGATTAGTCTGTATCTCAATCTTAGATGTGTAACACTGGACTGTGATGGGATGGTTTGAACTCTGAGTCTTTCCCAATCAGTCACTATCTTACCTAGTCCCACACAAACTCATATGCCTACCCCTAGGAGGCCTCAATACTCTGTGAGATAAAAGAAAACGTTCAATGACGTAGCTACTACTATGGCTCCAAATACTCGGACCCCAATTCTAGCTTTATGTTCCAAATAAGAGACATAGATACCACTGTGTAGGAGTGAGAAGCATCTACCGCACACCCTCTCAAACAAATACTTTAGATGGTAGTGTAGAGATGACACTGGAAACCCCTATATATGATGAGATTCCAGAGAAGTGCTGCCATCGCCACTAAGTTAGTCTCAGCTGTAAGATGCATAAACCGCTGAGAATAAACTGTAGTAAACCTGATTAAGAAGGTCAACACATTTCCCCCACCAGTGGATTCTAGTGGGTTCATCAAGATCCATTAACATAGTTCAGCAATTATCTACCAGAGGACTAGCCTTGTCTCTCCTGTCATGGATCCTGCCCATATCTAATACGCAGTAATCCTGACTATAAATTCAGAGAGCAGCAGCTAAAGTCCCTATATAACAGAGGACCAGCCTTGCTTCTCCTGTCAGGAATCCTGCCCATATATCAAACACAGTGATCCTGACTATTAATAACAAGCGCAGCAGTTAAAGTCCCTTCTATACACCCCTCCTGATAAATAAGGGAGCTTAGATGTGAGTAACAGCGGTAAAGATGCAGTTAAAACTGCAATTCCTGGAGCTCTGGTGGTGAGCTCCAGTACTTAGAGTGGTCAGTGACCACTGCTGATTTGGTCCATATTTCTGTTGCTCTGAATGCAAAACTGCATCAGCTATGTTTTGCCAGTGTTGATTTTGATAGTGACCATGGTCTTGTTTCTGACAATGCGTCTGTCTTGTTCATGTCAGTATGTCTACTGGATACCTGCTGTCCTACTTCTAGTTATGACTCTTGGCTTTCTGCCATCTATGTTCATTGTTCACTTTGATTGTGCTACTGAGTCATTGTGCCTTATTCTGTTCTGGTATTTTCTACATAGAGAGAGGCGTGATGATCCTCTCAAATTGAAGAAGCCCTGTTGCGTCCGTTGGCTGTCCGTTGGCTGTCCGTTGGCTGTCCGTTGGCTGTGTGTCTGCGTCTTTGACCCTTTTCACGAGGACCTTTCAGGGCTTCCATCCAGAGTTCCTTTGAAACTGTTCTGGAAACCCATCAGTATGATGTGTTCACGTCAGCCTGGCTTTATCCAAAAGCCAGTGGAGTGAACCTTAGCATGTGCCTGGAGTAGCAGGACTTCTGTGAGCTGAATGTGACTCCTGTGTGAGCAGAAAAGCTGACCTGTGCAATACTGCAAAACCCACACCGTTGGAAGGTTGATTTTACATTCTATGAAGCTAACAAGAAACTACTGGAACTACTGCCGATCCTGAGCAACTGCTCTTAACCTCTGTTGTACCTGCAGACCACCTCAGTAAAATACTGGTAACAATGTGACCTGTGAGTTGCATATGGGCTTTTCTTGCCTATCTTATAGAAGCTCTGGACAAGCAGTAAGTCAGCTGCCATGTTCATCCCTTTGGGTGGGCTGATATAACATGTGGTGCAGCAAGGACACCATGGGACAAAACATCAAATTCTGATTGAGCTCCCAGTGATGACCTAGTCTAGTCAGATGGATTATAGTAGAAAATATTAAAATATGTAACTAAAACACAATCACTGCGGGTCCTCAGGGTGCCCAAAAGACCGTATGTCACAGACATCAGTATTATAATTGGTACAGGGAAGGTGGGAGGCCATATTAAAGATTTTCATTGGTGTCCAGGAGTTTTATTTATACCTCTGCTTTAGTCTCGAGCTATATGACAGACTCTTGACCACGCAGATAGGTTATGTAAAAGAATGGTGAGTCATCCTATGTAGCCAGATATAGAAGTGGAAATGCATGAGAGGAAGCTTACTGTACGTTAATGTCATAACTTTATCTCCCATTTTCCTCCTAAGACTAATTACAACCAATCAGTCCTTATTAGCAAAACTAAGTTAATTTCAAAGATTAGACTTAAAAGATTTCCGCCAGACCAAGGAGTATAAATATTCTATTCATACCTAAGTGATGCTTTCTTCCTCTTTTTTCAAGCTTGGTATTTTTTTTGGCAAGTAGCAGTCTTCTTCTGGTATTCCTGAACAGAGAATTATTCTGCAGAATTTTGCTTAGTAAACCATTTTCTTTCTCATATTTCCAAAATGACTTACATTGACTGCCACGATTGTTCAAAATATAGTAAAGTCGCCTTTCAAACTGGCGAGATTGACAATGATAAAAGTTGTTTTCACAGCTTTTTCAAATTCTGGATGTTTAATGTAGCCATGTTCAATGAAACAATGCAGTTTTTATTTCAATATGGCCCTGTTATGCAATATCTTCAATCCTATACGGTAAAGTTCGATATCGGTCTGAACAATGTAACCATTGTAATACAGTTATCTTGCTGCACTAAATACCTTTACCACTATAAGCTATTCAGTTATTTTCCTTAGCTAAAAGTCTTAGATGTCAGACCAAGGTAAGTTAGTTGCAGACATTTCAGAAAAAAGATGTTCTTATTAGTAAGAGGTAAAAGACGGGGCACTATCATACTACTAATATATTACAGATATAGATAAAGGTTTTAGGTTACCAATAAGTTATTCAGCAAAGTCTTGGATAAAGGTTTCTATAACAATGACAGGTTCTAAATAACATATAGTCTATATAAGTGTGCATGTATGTGTCCATAGTGACAACACTTCAGATCACTGCCACACCAGTTGCTGTTTGTAGCAGTGATGTCACTATGGTTGGAATGTCAGTGCTGCAGCTACATATGTGACATTATGAACAATACTACAGCATGCTCAGAGCGACAGTAGGAGAGAAAGGGATGCACTACACCAATAATAGGTCTGTAGCAAGATCAGTAGTGAGTATATAAGTCCTGTATATGAATGTATCAT
Organism: Leptodactylus fallax; assembly: GCA_947044405.1. Taxonomy (NCBI): domain Eukaryota; kingdom Metazoa; phylum Chordata; class Amphibia; order Anura; family Leptodactylidae; genus Leptodactylus; species Leptodactylus fallax. Next base: position 82,700 of record CAMRHE010000407.1, read on the forward strand.
TAAAAAGCTTCTTATTTTGTAACATTGGACCTGCAAAGCTATATTTTACAGAAACCCCATCTAGGTCATTCACTGTAATTAACATCTCACTATGTGTTAAGATGGCCAAACTCCACCATTTCCAACCAATACTTTTGTACAGTATATGTGTAATATTCTGATTAAGCTTTGCCTGCCTTGATAACACACTGTACAGCAGGACTTCTTTCAGACGACTATCCAAAATTACTTTGAAAAGAGTTTTTCTAGAGGGGTGGTCTTTTTACAAAGATGTTCAATATCTATAAGAAATTAAGGAATTGAAAATAGGGTCTGAATAAGTCTCTCTAAATGGAAGTCTTTTGGAGAGGTTTCAGTGTATATGAATAAAAAGAACTCTTTCAACTTGGTACCTCCAGGATATTCAAAAAATATCTTTAAGGAGTTTAGTTTGTTATGATTCAATAATATTTCACCTTTGAAGTGCATAAGGAGTGAGCTTCTCTTAAAATCTAGTTTCACCAACTACTTTCACAGAGTCTCAGAGGGTCCACATTCATGATAATTCAAACAAAAGCACTTTATGTGGTTCTCATCCTATGTACATACCATATCACACTATGTGGATGCTATTTGGTACTATATGGGCACAGTAGAGCACTATGTGGACACAGTTTTGCTCTATGCTGGCAAAGTAAGACAGAGTCTGAAAATTCTTTTGCACTATGCAAGTAAAGTATGCCTCTGTGTGAGCAAAGTATGGCACTCTCTAAGTATTGTTTAGTGAATGAATACTTTGTGGCTTTATAATCTATAATATCTGTTGGCAAAGTGTCTACAATATGTATTTAGGCAATTTATGCCAATGTGTAATTTGTGCAATGTATAAAGTAAATTGCAGATGTATGATTTTGTATGGGCATTTTCCAACCCTACCTGGAGAGTGTATTAGCTATTTTTAAGAAGACAATATGGCATTATGGTAACATATTTTATGAAAATCTATAAATATGGGCTTTACTAGAGCAAAACCAAAGTAATACAAATTATGTCACTCTTTCTTCTAAAAGGAACTTTCATTGTGTCTTTATTTTGCAGGGTCTTTGTATATGAGAACCGGACTTACAGTAGAAACTTCTTGCACACAAATCTAGAATTGTTTCTCAACATCACTCCTCAATCATACTTGAAAGGTCATGTTCTGAGAAATTCCTCAATACTGCACATATGATTCAATATGTCACTACCTCAGTAATTGCTACAGGTGTTTGCTTCATGGGAAATCCTTAAAACATGACCTGTTGGGGTACTAGAGTGCTAAAGTTGAGAAACACTGCTGAGGAGACGACCGACATTATAATTTCAGCAAGGCAAAGCAGCCATGCCAGATGTAGAGTCCAAGAAAGATCAGTATAAGTTGCTGATGTGATCTTTTGAAATTACTGATGGAAACCAGCTTGTTTCAGAATGTTAAATATATGTTTAGACCACAACTTTGGAAAAGTCTGTGACAATAAGGTCCAACAATCTGTACTCTCCATCCCTTCATTACATCAGTAATGGGTTATTCCAAGAGGAAGGTCAAGCTTGTAGAATTAGTCATAATCATAAGTACAGAATAACTCACTCTTTCCAAAGACTTTTTAACCTCCTTCTCCTTACATTTCCTATGCACACTGAAGTCTTTCGTTAAAATATTTCCTTTCTCTGTATCTTGTGTGAGTTTTTTACTCATTTAAAGCAGAGGTTCTCGTCACATAGCATAGAGTATTTGCTCTAGGACCACCTATGACAAGTACAATTCATCAAAGATATTACTGTGTTCATACAGTATTTGTACATTATACAAGATATAATGTTAAATGTGTAGATTTATCAGTTTATTTAGGGCGTATTTGTTCAAAGATTATAATTTTGATTATTAGGCTTATTAGTATTAGGCTATGACGCAAAATGAATACTCATGATGTGCAAGATTATTAAATGTTCACGGAGCTTTCAACCAATAGGCATAAATCAATTGTACAAGTGAATCTAAGAAACTTAGTAGAATATCTTATTGGAGAAAAAAATGCTTCTTACTCCACTTATGATTCACTTCTTCTCTCCCTGCCTCCTGAACCGATCATTCACCCTCAGTTAATAACTAAAATCAGTCTTGTCAAGAGAGAGACAAGGCATAGCTCACTGAAGGATCAAATTACATACTGCCCATAGAAGTCTATGGAAAGGGGAAGAGTAAACTGCTGGAGGATGATGAAGCACAGGCACATAGACATGCTACTGGAAACGCTAGTAAGTTTACTATCTCACCCCAGGCAGGATTCACAGATACACTGCTCAGTACTGCTGTATAATGCTCTTAATGCTGCAGCTTCTGTGTGCTACAGATAGATAGAGGTACAAGATCTCCTATTCTCTGTGTAAAGATACATCATAGCAACTAGTCCCAAACCACTTGTTCCGGAAAAACTGAGAATTAGAGAAAAGCCTTCAGAGGGAGAGAATTGTCAAAACACCTGATACAATTACATATATTGCCCATAATGTTATTCCATATGTACACATACAATCATGACCCTAAATTTTGGCACCCCCTGAAATTTTTCCAGAAAATGAAGTATTTCTAACAGAAAATTATTGAAATTACACGTTTTGTTATACACATGTATATTTCTTATTGGAACAATACATAACAGAGCAGAAAAAGCATAATTTTACACAAAACTGGTATAATGGGCGAGACAAAATTATTAGCACCTGTTCAGAATTGTGGATAAATAACTTTGTTTCAAGCATGTGATGTTCACACTCACCTGTGGCAAGTAACAGGTGTGGGCATATAAAAATCACACCTGAAACTAGATAAAAAGGAGAGAAGTTGACTCAATCTTTGCATTGTGTGTCTGTGTGTGCCACACTAAGCGTGGATAACAAAAACAGGAGAAGAAAACTGTCTGAGGACTTGAGAACCAAAATTGTGGAAAAATATCTACAATCTCAAGGTTACAAGTCCATCTCCAGAGATTTTGATGTTCCTTTGTCCACGGTGTGCAATATAATCAAGAAGTTTACAACCCATGGCACTGTAGCTAATCTCCCTGGGCGTAGATGGAAGAGAAACATTAATGAAAGGTTACAACGCAGGATAGTCCATATGGTGGGTAAGAAGCCTGAATCAAGTTCCAAAGAAATTCAAGCTGTCCTGCAGGCTCAGGGTGCATCAGTGTCAGCACGAACTATCCGTCAACTTTTGAAAGAAATCAAAAGCTATGGCAGGAGACCCAGGAGGACCCCACTGCTGACAGAGACATAAAAAGCTAGACTGCAGTTTACCAAAATGTACATGAGTAAGCCAAAATCCTTCCGGAAAAATGTCTTGTGGACAGATGAGACCAAGATAGAGCTTTTTGGTAAAGCACATCATTCTCTTGTTTACCAAAAATGGAATGAGTCCTACAAAGAAAAGAACACTGTACCAAAAGTCAAATATGGTGGAGGTTCAAAGATGTTTTGTGGTTGTGTTGCTGCCTCTGGCACAGGGTGCCTTGATAGTGTGCAAGTCATCATGAAAACTGAAGATTACCAAGGGATTTTGGGTCTCAATGTAGGGCTCAGAGCCAGAAAGCTGGGTTTGAGTCCTAGGTCATGGGTCTTCCAGCACTGACCACAAGCATACTTCAAAAAGCACCCAGAAATGGATGGAAACAAAGCACTGGAGAGTTCTGAAGTGGCCAGCAATGAGTCCAGATCTAAATCCCATTGAACACATGTGTATAGTTCTTAAACTTGATGTTGGCAGAAGGCACCCTTTAAATATAAGAGCCTGGAGTGGTTTGCATAAGAAGAGTGGTCCAAAATTCAAGTTGAGAGGTGTAAGAAGCTTGTTGATGGTTATAGGAAGCTATTGATTTCAGTTATTTTTTCCAAAGGGTGTGTAAACAAATATTAAGATGAGGGTGGCAGTAATTTTGTCCGGAGTTTTGCATGAAATTATATCATTTTTAGGCTTTTTTATTCTGTTTTTTGTGTTGTTCCAATACACACAAAGGAAATAAATATGTGCATAACAAATTATGTGTAATTGCATTAATTTTCTGGGAGAAATACTTAATTTTTTGGAAAAATTGACTGTACAAACACTTATTCAGAAAATTAATTGTACATGTTATGTTTAGGGTATTGAAAAAGTTAAAATTAATATTTTGCTCTTAGCAGACCAGGCAGTAAAAGAGAATTTATGTATGTATGATATATGTACAATAAAGGGCACTAGGAGGCCAACTCACTTTAATTAATCTGTCGCTCTCCCTAGCTCGTGCTAATAGCAGTTTTACATCAGAAATCAATGGGAAAATTGGCGTAGTTACAATTGTTGTCTAGACTAGACAATAATTTCCATGTTGAAAGATGTTGAAATTTTAAATAATGTCCTGGAAAAAGGCATAGACTGTCATTCCAGGACCAGAACATGTAGAAAGTGAGTGAATATTGTTCTTTGCAGAAGGATCAGGATTTTATAAAAAGTCAGAATAAAATTGTTGAAAATGTCATAGAATTGTCTACTGCAACATGTTTTTCAAATATTAACTCTTCTTAAAAGTAAAATGTAAAATGTTTATGCAGCCATGTATAGGCAATCACATGCGTTCTTCAAAGAACTATGCAATGTTAGCCTGTTAGAGATGTTTATGTGATGCAAAATGAATCCAAGACTTAAGTGGCAAATAGCCAGCTGGACAGAATCCATCTACTGTACATTCTAATAAAAAGCTTCTCCGCTAGATCAGCTCCTGGCTTCCTTAGACGCATACAGAGCCACGCTATTGAGCAATACATAGAATGAGGAGAAACAACTAAAATACAGTGACATCTACTGGCACATATACACTTAGTGCATTAATTTACTGTATGTAAGAAGGAAGATAAGGTCTAAGATGAACAGTGAGCTCCAAATATATAAAGCTAGGTATTAGATTAGGATACCTTGAACCCACAACAGAAAATGATTGTCTGGGTCCCTTCACCAGCTCCAACAAATGTAACACTAGAAGAGTAAAGCTTAGTGTACAGTCATGGCCAAAAGTTTTGAGAATGATACAAATATTAATTTTTACAAAGTCTACTGCTTCAGTTTTTCTAATGGCAATTTGCATATACTCCAGAATGTTATAAAGAGTGATCAGCTTAACAGCAATTACTTGCCAAGTCAATATTTGCCTAGAAAATGAACTTTATCCCCCAAAACACATTTCAACATCATTGCAGCCCTGCCTTAAAAGGACCACCTAACATCGTTTCAGTGATTGCTCCATTAACACAGGTGTGGGTGTTGATGAGGACAGGGCTGGAGATCAATCTGTCATGATTAAGTAAGAATGACACCACTGGACACTTTAAAAGGAGGCTGGTGCTTGCCATCATTGTTTCTCTTCTGTTAACCATGGTTATCTCTAAAGAAACACATGCAGTCATCATTGCACTGCACAAAAATGGCCTAACTGGGAAGAGTATTGCAGCTAGAAAGATTGCACCTCAGTCAACAATCTATCGCATCATCAAGAACTTCAAGGAGAGAGGTTCCATTGGTGCCAAAAAGGCTCCAGGGCGCCCAAGAAAGACCAGCAAGCGGCAGGACCGTCTCTTAAAAGTGTTTCAGCTGCGGGATCGGGCTACCAGCAGTGCAGAGCTTGCTGAGGAATGGCAGCAGGCAGGTGTGAGTGCATCTGCACGCACTGTGAGGCGGAGACTCTTGGAGCAAGGCCTGGTCTCAAGGAGGGCAGCAAAGAAGCCACTTCTCTCCAGAAAAAACATCAGGGACAGACTGATATTCTGCAAAAGGTACAGGGAGTGGACTGCTGAGGACTGGGGTAAAGTCATTTTCTCTGATGAATCCCCTTTTCGATTGTTTGGAACATCTGGAAAACAGCTTATTCGGAGAAGAAGAGGTGAGCGCTACCACCAGTCTTGTCTCATGCCAACTGTAAAGCATCCTGAAACCATTCATGTGTGGGGTTGCTTCTCAGCCAAGGGAATCGGCTCTCTCACAGTCTTGCCTAAAAACACAGCCATGAATAAAGAATGGTACCAGAATGTCCTCCAAGAGCAACTTCTCCCAACCGTCCAAGAGCAGTTTGGCGCTCAACAATGCCTTTTCCAGCATGATGGAGCACCTTGCCATAAAGCAAAGGTGATAACTAAATGGCTCAGGGAACAAAACATAGAGATTTTGGGTCCATGGCCTGGAAACTCCCCAGATCTTAATCCCATTGAGAACTTGTGGTCAATCATCAAGAGACGGGTGGCCAAACAAAAACCAACAAATTCAGACAAAATTAAAGCATTGATTCTGCAAGAATGGACTGCTATCAGTCAGGATTTGGTCCAGAAGTTGATTGAGAGCATGCCAGGGAGAATTGCAGAAGTCCTGAAGAAGAAGGGTCAACACTGCAAATATTGACTTGCTGCATTAACTCATTCTAACTGTCAATATAAGCTTCTGTTACTCATAATATGAATGCAATTCTATTTCTGTATGTGATAAAAACATCTGACAAACACACATAAAAACCAGAGGGCAGCAGATCATGTGAAAATATAATATTTGTGTCATTCTCAAAACTTTTGGCCATGACTGTAGGGCCCAGGGTTCAGAAATGCAAATAACATGACAAATACCTTAGGCCCTTAAGACAAAAAGGTATTCAGGTGGTTCATAAAATGAGTTAGGATAAGGAAAAACAGCGATTATAGACAGTTATTTAGCAATGCTCTGACCCTTTTTTGCTGAAGGCTGGTGAGATTAATGGAAAGCAGCAAGCATACTTCATTCATCATTCTGCATGGTTGCTGTGTCTGTATGTACTGTATATTGCTTACACTGACTTCAATGGAAGCTGTGTAAACATGTATACATTAAGAACCCTTGTGTAGCAGCTGCAGAAAGCTAGCATTGTATCCACAGTGGTGGAGTATGTGAAATGCCACTCCATTCATCTCTATGAGACTGCCGAAGGCAAGCCAAGTACAGGGCATGAATATCTCCAGAAATTCCACAGAACTGGCTTGCATACTCAATCTCCAATCCATTCAATCAAGGACCAGGGGCCCTATAATTGGTGGGTTTTCCAGCAGTCGGACCCCTACTGATGTTTGGTTATCACCTACCCAGTTGACAGGTAATTAGTTAAATTAGTCAAATCTTGGAACAACCCCTTTAGTTTTATGGCTGTTTGAGGAGACACACACTGCTGGTACTATTTATGTAGGACACTGCTGAATAAGGACTAGGTCCAGGCATGTCAGAAAAAGCATTAAATAATGGAACCTCTACAAGTTGAAGATACAATCAGGGGTGTAACTAAAGGCTCACGAGCTGTGGGGCAAAAGCTCAGCATGACCCCCCCATGCAAATGTCAGCCTTTCCCAATATTTCCCTTTCCTTCTCTATGTGGGCCCAGACCATTATAAAGACTTGTTCACACAATCTTCCAATTATTTCTATATCTTGTCGGTGCCCCACACAGTAATCATGCCCCTTTTTATGCCATAGCTTCCATCACAGAATCCCTTCCTTCCTGTCTATGAGCTCTGCCATAAGAGCTTGCAGGGTTTGTCAGTGCTAAGGAATCTGGTACAAACTGCATTTGGGCACTAGATATTTTAGAGATTACTGACCAAGTTTATCCATTGTGTTGTGTTAGGATTTATAACATGTTATATTCTTCGTCATTTGTTATTGATTATAAAAAAATAAAAAAAATTTAAAAAAATGACACAATGTCTACGCCACGTTTTATTACTTGGAGGATAAAAATATAAAACCAGAGGAAAAAGGCAATTAATTAAGTCAATAGAAATAAGTAGCAAAGTTCAACCTCTTCATTCAATTAGCTGCAGACAGTCAATGCGAATGTCTCTCCAGGGAGACGTAGACATCACAGCACAATGGGCTGTACAGCAGATTCAGCACAGGGAGGCTCTGCATTCTCCCTTAGGAATCATATACAGACCTGCACCTGATAAGGCACCTGACATACACACACTTTATATCATTCTATATATATATATATATATATATATATATATATATATATATATATATACAGTAGGTTGATGCACACTGAACATCTAAAGTCTGAAGTCTAATAGAATTTTGTACAGAAATTGTAAACTAGATCATATAAAAAGAAACATTCCTGCACATAACAAAAGGAAAATTCAAACATGTATGGTACCATATGGTACATTAGTTTCAGAACATTCCCCAACTGTTCTATACATCTCTGTAGAGAACAAATCCATTCTCATGTTGCAGAAACAACCCCATTCACATGTGTCGAATGGATCTTCAGTCGCAGTAATTTCTGCCCCAAAACTGGAATGTGTGAATATATTCTTGAGATGTATGAAACATATATACACTCTATAAAATATCAGACAGGAATCACATATATTGCATATTTGTCATAACTGGCAGACCTGTATTTGTTTTTTGGCACATGGTAAAATCACAACGTGCCATCTCTGGTTTTACACAGGACAACATATTTTTGCAACTCACTGATGCAGGCCCATAGACTCTAATAATTTCAGGTGCTCTTTTTAGGAATATCATTAAAAATGAATCACAGAATAAATTAAATGATGTGAAATGTTTTAAAAATGACCCCCTTTCCCTTCAGAAATAACACTTATATGTATAGTGTAGTCAAGCTGGTCATAGCAAATGTAGAACACATTTTTCTAGTTGATAAATTTAGCTATTATCTTACCAAAACCACAATGCAAAAAAAAAAAAAAAACAACAAAATGTGACTTTCTGCCATGAATATTCATTTCCATCTCAATACATAAATACTACAGTGTACAACAAGGCGTATACTACCAGAATCATGAAGAGTGAAGCTATGGGATGTATAGCTGTTTCATACTCTCAGTGTGTGAACATCTGGAGAGCCACATGTTTGCAAAAAGTCTATGTCCATACCACAATGACTGTTCTGTAGTGTCCTACCACATACTATGCAAGAATAATAGTATAAGCGGAAGCACTTACTACCAGAACAATGACAGTAAGTGTATGCTACACATTGAAATGCAAGCTTTCCTTACCTTTGTCAGTGTAATGCATGCACAGAACAAGGCGGTCTGGAGCATATTACTGCCCTTCCATTTCTCACTACTTGCTAGGAAATCATATTAAGATCCACAGCAGAGTTAGGGTGGGTCTCTGTCATGTAGTGTAGTTAAGACAGAGCATAAGGGAACATGCCTAGAGATAATGATGTCACAGACATGGGATGCACTTTAACTTTATTATCACCAGCTTTTAACTGATTGCTTTCCTAATTGTATCATTTGCTTAGCACCAGCTGGGAAAGTAAGAGACAGTTTTTCCAATGCATGCGGGCCCCCGACAGACAACAGTGTGTAAGCCAATTACCGCATAAGCAGCACTCAAGTGAGCGGATTAAATGTTCGAGTCCCATAGGTACCATAGGTCTCTGACCTTAAGGTCTCACTCACATTATAGCTATGCAGTAGACTTGGTCAAATAAATCTATAGCTTCTATCTATCTATCTATCTATCTATCTATCTATCTATCTATCTACCTATCTATCTATCTATCTATCTATCTATCTATCTATCTATCTATCTATCCATCCATCCATGTATACAGCTATAGTTGTCACAACAGTGCCCCTCTGTCATATTAGAAGATTTTATTATAAATGTCCACGTTTAGTAGTGTTCCTTGATATGGTGGATTCACACACTGCAGATATTGTTGCAGTATAGCCTATCCATTGATAGGAATGGCTCTTGCAGAAATCACCAAAACAACCCCATTCAGGTCAATGAAACTGATCTTACTACAACAAATCAGACACCTGTAAATCTATTGTACTTATTTTCATTGAGATTTGCTTCCAATGTGACACTAAAGTTCCATGCCCATGACTGCAATTTTCATCAGTACGTTGCCTATGTTTAACAGATAGTACACAAGTCCATTTATTTGTATGGCCCCATGCACACAAATGTGATTTTCCTGCCTATTTTGCAATCGGGGCCAGAGGTATACTTGAAGGTCCTGGGCCCCAATGTAAAATCTGTAATAGGACATCCACTTACCATGTGCTATCTATAATACCGGTGTCTTCCTAAATTGTCTTACCATGTGCTATCTATATACCGGTGTCTTCTTCAATTGTAGTGAGGCCTTTGGGCCCCATCTACACACCCTATAGCTATGCCTCTATTTGGGGCTCATTAATTCAAGTGTATAAGTCAGTGGAAAACACAGATGGTACACAGATGCCATCCATTTTTTCACATGCGCACAGTTGTACATCTAGCCTTACTTACATTTGACAGCAATCATAGGGGAACCCCATTTTTGAGACAGGCCCATATTTTGGACATTTATGGTGTATTTTGTGGATATGCTTTAAATGTCCAAGATGGTAATATTCCTTTAAAGAGGTATTCCCATCTGAACAAATTAACTTGCAGATACATGGTTCGTTTTGTCTGCTCTTATTGTTCATAGGGTTCAACCAGAGTACCTCTTTCTTTCATTAAGGGGCATTCCCATCTTAACATAGGATGGCGGATAAGTAGCAGATTGGTGGGGTCTAATTGCTTCCACCAATTACGAGAATGAGGGAGATTTTTCTTCCTTTTGGAACTGAGCAGTGGCCCAGGTGGCGAAAGCATTGCTCCATTCCTATATGGGAGTAATAGAAATAGCCGAATTACTGCATGTGGCTATCTCCAGTGCTCCCATTTAAGTGAATGGAGCAGTGCACACACTGTCCTGACCATTGCTCCATTCAGAAAGGGGGCAAAACTCCCCTATTCTCCTGATTAGTGGGGGTCTGAGCAGCCGGATCCCACCAATTTGTAAGTTATCCCTCATGCTATATATTGGGAATAACTTGTTAAGATGGCAATATCCCTTTAAGAAAATGGACTATGGGCACCAAGATCAGAAAAAATTAACCAAGTACAGCTCCTGTTTGTCTTACAGTACATGGAAGTAGTAAAATCTAGAGTCTATGCCTTATGTGTAAAATGAGCCTGTATGTGGTGGATTGAATATAAATATTCTTTGTGAGAATATTTATGGCAGAAATGTAAAAGTGAGCTCATAATGTAATTTATTGCTCCCTTGTGATAAGTAAAAAAAAAATCAGTTAAAAGCAATGCCCAGATACTAATTCAATAAATCAATGTGAAACCTTAAAGTGCAAAGAAATTCATATCATTCCTCTACATAAATATGAATAGATTCCTATCAGCAATAAAGAATAGAATGTGGAAGAAAATATTGTAAACTTACATTACTACAGTCATGGCCAAAAGTTTTGAGAATGACACAAATATTATATTTTCACATGATCTGCTGCCCTCTGGTTTTTATGTGTGTTTGTCAGATGTTTTTATCACATACAGAAATATAATTGCATTCATATTATGAGTAACAGAAGCTTATATTGACAGTTAGAATGAGTTAATGCAGCAAGTCAATATTTGCAGTGTTGACCCTTCTTCTTCAGGACCTCTGCAATTCTCCCTGGCATGCTCTCAATCAACTTCTGGACCAAATCCTGACTGATAGCAGTCCATTCTTGCAGAATCAATGCTTTAATTTTGTCTGAATTTGTTGGTTTTTGTTTGTCCACCCGTCTCTTGATGATTGACCACAAGTTCTCAATGGGATTAAGATCTGGGGAGTTTCCAGGCCATGGACCCAAAATCTCTATGTTTTGTTCCCTGAGCCATTTAGTTATCACCTTTGCTTTATGGCAAGGTGCTCCATCATGCTGGAAAAGGCATTGTTGAGCGCCAAACTGCTCTTGGACGGTTGGGAGAAGTTGCTCTTGGAGGACATTCTGGTACCATTCTTTATTCATGGCTGTGTTTTTAGGCAAGACTGTGAGAGAGCCGATTCCCTTGGCTGAGAAGCAACCCCACACATGAATGGTTTCAGGATGCTTTACAGTTGGCATGAGACAAGACTGGTGGTAGCGCTCACCTCTTCTTCTCCGAATAAGCTGTTTTCCAGATGTTCCAAACAATCGAAAAGGGGATTCATCAGAGAAAATGACTTTACCCCAGTCCTCAGCAGTCCACTCCCTGTACCTTTTGCAGAATATCAGTCTGTCCCTGATGTTTTTTCTGGAGAGAAGTGGCTTCTTTGCTGCCCTCCTTGAGACCAGGCCTTGCTCCAAGAGTCTCCGCCTCACAGTGCGTGCAGATGCACTCACACCTGTCTGCTGCCATTCCTCAGCAAGCTCTGCACTGCTGGTAGCCCGATCCCGCAGCTGAAACACTTTTAAGAGACGGTCCTGCCGCTTGCTGGTCTTTCTTGGGCGCCCTGGAGCCTTTTTGGCACCAATGGAACCTCTCTCCTTGAAGTTCTTGATGATGCGATAGATTGTTGACTGAGGTGCAATCTTTCTAGCTGCAATACTCTTCCCAGTTAGGTCATTTTTGTGCAGTGCAATGATGACTGCACGTGTTTCTTTAGAGATAACCATGGTTAACAGAAGAGAAACAATGATGGCAAGCACCAGCCTCCTTTTAAAATGTCCAGTGGTGTCATTCTTACTTAATCATGACAGATTGATCTCCAGCCCTGTCCTCATCAACACCCACACCTGTGTTAATGGAGCAATCACTGAAACGATGTTAGGTGGTCCTTTTAAGGCAGGGCTGCAATGATGTTGAAATGTGTTTTGGGGGATAAAGTTCATTTTCTAGGCAAATATTGACTTGGCAAGTAATTGCTGTTAAGCTGATCACTCTTTATAACATTCTGGAGTATATGCAAATTGCCATTAGAAAAACTGAAGCAGTAGACTTTGTAAAAATTAATATTTGTATCATTCTCAAAACTTTTGGCCATGACTGTACATTACTACTACATTACTACCTTACCTAATAAATATCTTTATGGTATAAAATTTGCTACAAGGTTTCCTAGTTAAATGTTTCCTAGTACATGATGAAAGCAGCACAAAATGCAAAATACTGTATGCAGCATGGAGAGAAAGCTCATGTAAATGATCTTTTATGGATGTCATCTACGATATACTGCTGTGATAATGGTAATTTCTCATTTTATGAGTTCACTTCTGTAAATGTACACAGAGAATCTGGGTCTGAGAGCTAAAGCCATAAGCCATATATATCACGCTCTGTGTTTACATCACATTTGAGCCCCCTGTTGGAAGTATGTCTGGAGTATTTCCTCAGGTATATCACAGATGAAAGATTTTGACATATGCCCTGTAAAAAAAAAGTGTATTACGCATTGTGGATACCTCTGTACAGGCACAGACTGGCCCCCCAGGTGAACAAGTGAATTCCCTGGTGGGCCCCTGAGCCAGGTGGGCCCAGCTCTTTCTGGCATGGCACAGTACACTGACTGTACTTCATACAGATAATTATCATTCAGTATCTCAACCAGGCTATGCATCAGTTTAATATATAAAGTAGACACATTGGGCGGTTGTGATGATGTCTAAGTGCAGAGTCAGACCAACCAGTTCCCTTCCTCATCTTGTCAGTCACACTGCAGGGTTCCCAATAACTAGTCATCCTGCGGCAATTTACTGTTGCCTGAAGGGCACATATCCCCAGCTCATAGAGCTAAAAGGGCCCTAGATCAAGGCAAGGACCAGGCAGCAGAATACTAACAGGATCCCAGGATGAAAACAGAGGCAAGGACTAGGCAGCACACTATAACTGAAAAATAAATTTAATTTTGGTAACATTTTAGGAATATAATATTCACATGTAGCTATAGCACAGAAAACTATACTTTTCTATACAGTTAGAAGAGGTATGTTGATGAATCCTTGTGGATGCCAAAAAAGACACTCTCTTAGCATTCATTGAGTAAATGGTGCACTATGAATATGTTTGCTGTATGAGCCAAGACATTTTCTAGAATATATGTCAAATGTGGTGAACAAAACATAACCTAAGGCTGCCCATACACACTTTATTTCAGATCAACTGATGAACCATCAACATCTGATAACTAAACTACCCAATCAGGAGACAAAATGTGCACTGAGTCTGTGCAAACTGGCACTGATGATCTGCACTAGGGAATAGATAGGGACATGTCATGAACAGAGCTCCAGATTAAAAAATTCCACCATTAGACACTATGTTACAAATATAGGTTGCCAGATATAAGTAATACAACAGATTTTTTCATGTCATTATCAGTCCATACCCTTTGCTATTTTTTTTAACTACTGAGCCATAAAATAGGCTGCCGCTTCCTGTTCTTCAGAAATCACTTGACTAAATAGCCATTTTATTATTATTATTACAGGTAGGGTTAAAATGAAACAAATTTATTATAAACTTGGAGGCAGATAACACACTAGTGACAAAATATGATGAACAGAAGTCACACAGCATGCCAAAACATGCTCCCATAGAAGTCAGTAGGGTGAATTTATCAAGCCTTGCACTCCAGAATTCTGGCATAACAAAGTCACAAAGTAGAGTTTTAGAATTTTTAATCTTATCTGCACAAAAATTTAGCAGTGTTTAGTTTTGTAGTGGTCTGTAAGGCCAGGGCCCCACGTGGCGCAAACAACGCATTTTGGCTGTGGCAGAAACACCACGGCAAGAACCTAGTTGTTTTAACAGTTGCAAAGTGGACGGGCTTCTACCGAACCCCATCCACACATTGCAGAAAAATACGCGCAGCGGATACGCTGCCATTTCCATCACGGTTTTGGAAAGCGAAGCATGTCAATTATACCGACGGAAACAACGGCAGTCTCACTATAGGTATAATTGAAGCAAAAAGTCCACAGCGGAAAAAATGCGATGCGTTTCCGCCGCGATTTTTCCCACATCGCTGTTTCGCTGCGGCCCGCTTCGTGGGGCTTTAGCCTAAATCAGATTTAACAAATGAGTCAAAAAAAAGGGTTTCAATCTCACTCCAATAAGAGTATGACATAGAAACATTTCAGGACAGAAGTAACATTTGCAACATTTTATAAATTTGTTGCTCATTGCCCCAATGCAGACTTTAACAAAACTAACTTTAAAAATTCCTACAGATTCCCCCCCATTGAGTTATCTTCTGACATCAGTCTCCCATAGTCCATGTGACTGCTGTAAAGCATATCTCTGAATGCTATTAACAACAGAGCAGAGCAGCAGCTCAGGCAAGATGTCATCCCCTATAAACGTGTACAGAAATGAGAATTAAAAAAAAAATCTATAATCAGAAAATAAAAACAAATTATATAAAAACAATAGGTGTCAGTATCAGGTTTTAATTAGTAAAAAAAAAAATCTAGATGATATATTCTATATATAAATAAATATATGAGCTTTCCACAATCAAAAAATCTTCATTATCCTAGACATTCTGGCAAAGCAATAGATTAGGAAAATCACTGTGGTCCCTTTAATGGGATTACTAATTTACATTGTGTTTCAGTTCCTCTACATTTTCAAGATCTCTGATTGCTTAAATTTACAGGCTGAAAGCATACCTCCCAACTTTCAAAGGACAGAAAGAGGGATAGAATTTGCGGTGTTCTGTATGTGCCGCACATTGACTTTAGCCCCACCAACTACTACTTTGACTCCACCTATGCCCCCACACAGTATAATGCCCTTATAGTCACCCTGACATGATATGCCCCCACATAATAATGTCCCCCTCCAGTTGCTTCCACAATATAATGTCTCCCTCCAGTTGTCCCCAGTTAAATGTCCCCCTGCTGTTGCCCCCACAGTTAAATGGCCCCCTCCATCTGTCCCCAGTTTTATGTCCCCCTCCAGCTGCCCCCACAGCTTAATGTCCCCCTTAATTTAATGTCCATCTCCAGCTGCCCCCACAATTTAATTTTCTGCTCCAGTTTCCCTCACAATTTAAAGTCCCCCTGTAGTTGCCCCCACACTATTATGTCTCTTTCCTGGTACAAAAAAAACCCAACACTAATACTTACCTTTCTCTGTTCCCCTGCTGTTCTGTCTGCTGTCTCTGGTTCTGGTGGTTTCAGGGAGCTACACATATGCGTACAGCTCCCAGAGCAGAGACAGGGGCCAAATGATGAAGCAGAGAGCGGACACCCTTCCCGGATGCAGATACCTCCTGGGGACCGGGACAACGGGACAGCACCTGGAATCCGGGACAGTCCCACTGAATCCAAGATGGTTGGGAGATATGCTGAAAGTCTATGCAGAGTCTGTCACCAATATGCAAATGATAAAATTCATGGTGTATTTTATAAGTAAAAAAATGCTACAAAAACTGCATGTGAAACAAGCCTACTGTGGATCCAAAAGTATTCATACCCCTTGACTTTTTTCACATTTTGTCACCTTACAACCACAAACTTAAATGTATTTTATTGAGATTGAGTAGCACATAATTGTGAAGAGGAATGAAAATGATACATGATTTTCAAAATTTGAATCAAATAAAAATCTGAAAAGTGTGTCGTGCAAAAACATTCAGCCCCCTGTACTCCGATAACCCTAAATAAAATCCAGTTTAATCAATTGCCTTCAGAAGTCACTTAATTAGTTAATAGAGTCCAGCTGTGTGTAATTTAGTCTCAGTATAAATACATCTGTTCTGTGAAGGCTTCAGTGGTTTGTTAGAGAACACTAGTGAACAAACAGCATCATGAAGACCAAGGAACTCAACAGACATGTTATAGATAAAGTTTTGGAGAAGTTTAAAGCAGGGTTAGGTTATAAAAACACATCCCAAGCTTTGAGCATCCCAAGGAGCATTGTTCAATCCATCATCCAAAAATGGAAAAAGTATTCTACAACTGCAAACCTACCAATACATGGCCGTCCACCTAAACTAACAGATTGAGCAAAGAGAGCACTGGTCAGAAAAGCAACCAAGAGAGAGGCCCATGATCACTCTGGATGAGCTGCAGAAATCCACAGCTCAGGTGGGAGAATCTGTCCACAGTACAACTATAAGTCAAGCACTGCAGAAATCTGGCCTTTATGGAAGAGTGGCAAGAAGAAAACCATTGTTGAAAGAAAGACATAAGAAGTGCCGTTGGCAGTTCGCCACAAGCCATATAGGGGACACAGCAAACATGTGGAAGAAGGTGCTCTGGTCAAATGAGACCAAAGTTGAACTTTTTGGTCTAAATGCAAAGCACTATATGTGGTGGAAAAGTAACACTGCTCATCGCCCTGAACACACTATCCCCACTGTGAAACATGGTGGTGGCAGCATCATGCTGTGGGGATGCTTTTCTTCAACAGGGACAGGGAAGCTGGTCAGAGTTGATGGAAAGATGGATGGAGCTAAATAAAGGGAAATCCTGGAAAAAATCCTGTTGGAGGCTGCAAAAGACTTGAGACTGGGAAGTAGATTAACCTTCCAGCAAGACAATGACCCTAAACATACAGCCAGAGCTACAGTGGAATGGTTTAGATCAAAGAATATTCATGTGTTAGAATGGCCTAGTCAAAGTCCAGACCTAAATCCCATTGTGCATCTGTGGCAAGACATGAATATTGCTGTTCACAGATGCTCTCCAACCAATCTGGCTGAGCTTGAGCTATTTTGCAAAAAAGAATGGCCAAAAATCTCAGTCTGTAGATGTGCAAAGCTGGTAGAGACATACCGCAAAAGACTTGCAGCTGTAATTGCAGCGAAAGGTGGCTCTACAAAGTATTGATATAGGGGGGCTGAATACTTTTTCACGTAACACTTTTCAGATTTTTAATTGATTGAAATTTTGAAAGCCATGTATCATTTTCATTCCACTTCACAATTATCTGCTACTTTGTGTTGGTCTAGCACTTAAAATCTCAATAAAATACATTTAAGTTTGTGGTTGTAAGGCGACAAAATGTGAAAACGTTCAAGGAGTATAAATACTTTTGCAAGCCACTGTATGTAACTTTAATTAAATAACTAGATGTCAGTTTATGTTATTGAATTATCACAGCAGATTTTATCTGTTGTGCATAGGGTGAAATTTGTGGCAAAACGGCAGCAGTTATTCTAAAGGTTTTAGCTGGTCACCTATGCTGCAGATTTTTCACAACAGAAAATATACTGCATGTACATCTCATCTTGATGTATCCTTAAATTCTAGATATGACTGGAGTCTAAGCATAAGAACCTTCACATTGTTATAATCTATCATGCTTTAGTTTAGAATTTCAAATTGTCAAATGATAATTCTTGCACTAAGTCAAATTTTCAAATCGAGTCATTTTGTCTCCATGACCATAATTTCAGACCATTAGGCTAGAGATACACAGCAAATTTGGACATGGTCCTGCAATTTTTTTCACTAATTTTAGTGAGTGGAGTCTAGTCACAAAAAAGTCGAGCAATGTTCAACTTGAAGATGCAGTCGTGGCACATTAGGCGTCACAATGCAATTCCATTCACTAACGTTAGTGAGAAGTCACAGTGATCTTTGGTCGTGCAACAGGAGTTGCAGCCAACGTCGCCATGTAGCCCTAGCCTTACACACCCAGAATTTCACCCAACAGCTTGTTCCTGCATTATGTGCACTAAGCAGTGGGTAACACCTTGTTGCTGTAGTAGACATCAATTTCACTAATGGTCTACTGTCATATTGATAAATAATACAGGTTGTCCTTTATAAATAAATCTAGAGTTCTCAATTATGTGTACTTCTACATGGCTACATTGTGTGAATGGTTTTTGCTTTACTGACCCTTTAAGTATATTAGTTAGGATTGGATTTCTAAAATTTTATACAGTGATAAATTGCTTTATCTCCCAGACATATTCGGAGCTTGCATTAAATTACCGGCTCACTGTTTTTCTCTTCTTTCCATATTATACTAATAGAAAGTAGCATGACTGCCGAAGGTCATTTATTCAGGATCAAATTAATTTCATTTAGGCTTTTTTCCTTGCTGGTATGGGAGAGAAACTGTATCTGCCACTCATTGTGTTTCTATAGAGGAGACTAAATCCATTAGTGATCAGAATACGGCTCTCTCCTAATCACATTATAACAGCACTTTGTATGAGGAATGTGTCGGGTGATAAAGAATATTCAGCGCTGTAAATTGTCTCTTTCTTCTGGGAAGGCATTAATCATTCCGCCCTGGTATTATTTCCCAGTCCAACTGGTGTATGTTCTGTCCACATCAGAAAGTTAATATTAGTTTGACAAAGAATAACAGCGGCATGTAATTTTCTGTCTGGAGAAGTGTGCTGTGGTTTGATGTATGGTACCAGTGCAGCCAGCAGTACTGAGGTAGGAATCCCGGTAAGGTTGCTGCTCCAATTTTATTCCTGCCAACCCTGGAGGACTGTGGTTAAGTTTCTATATTAAGAGCGTTTAGTTCTAAACCTAAAATTGCATTGGATCTTGTCTGCCAATACTTTAAAGGATAGCAGAAAATGCTATATACTGGCTCAGCAGATTGCTCATTGATGCTATAATCTGCTACAAATATGAGAAGTCGAAAGTTTAAAACAAAGCTATGGAGCTTGTAAATGTAAAAGTGTCCAATACAAATAAGATGATAAATATATCATATAGCATTAATATGCAGTGCTCATTGTACTGAAAAATAAATGTTAGAAAAAAAGACATGGACCGCACATCCCTGTATTATGCATTGATCTTATGCTTCTTAGCAAAAATCTACAAAAATGAACATAAGGTTCTTAGTATAAATATTGGTCAAGGTGTATACGCTCACTAGCCACTTCACGGCAACCTCTGTATAGCAGGCCATGCTCTAGTGGGCGACCTCCACCAGCAGCCCAACAACACTTCTGCCATCAAGCTTAGCCCCCAGGCTCTGGGCCACACCACTCCACAGGTACAACACTACAGTAATGGCAGCCACCATGTAGCATGCCTCCATGTGAACAGAGATGTGCAGTTTATGTCTTTTTTTTTTTTCTAAATGTTGGAGTAAAGGTTAAAGAAGGTAGTACAGTGACTGGGCATATTTCCCCTTTATGATCTATAAACAAGGACATTTCTTTTAGGGTAAGATCTCAGGCAGATAGCCTATTACAATTCCATTTTGCATGCAGTACTTTTTGGGATGTCATAGAGGTGCATAAGCCATTTATTCAAACTCTCTATGCCTTTAGTTTTATAAGGAAAGCTATAATCTTGGTATGTTGATCCAGAGGAAGACAAAAATTCCCTATAAGGTGAATGCCAATAGCGTCATGATCAAAATATATTCATTCAGGAGGTCTGATCTGCCATATTACATTTTGATCAAAAGTAGGAATAGATCTCAGCGCAAAGGAAGAGTGCAATGTGTGTAGATTTGTACACAAGAACAACAACTAGGCTGCTACTTATGGAGCTTTACTTATACTTAAGTCTTTTCAGCATGGCAGAACAAATGAATAAACTGAAAAGTATGCAAACAGTTCAACAACAGAAACCTCATCTTCATTCACCAGGACTATTCAAGGGTAGCCTCCCTCTACCTCACATGGAGTATAACAGTAGGACCAATAAATAGGGTTCATATGTGCCATTCCTTGTCTACTGAGCTCTATAAGTCTCCAGATGGCCATCTTTTCCTGTACTTAATGGCCATCTTTTTCCGTATCAATAATACCCCGCTGCAGTAACATCTGCCTCCTCTGTCTGTTGATGCTGCTGCACTTGTACCTGGTTTCCTGGGCCAGGATCCAGCTCTCTCACCCAATCTCTGGAGGTTCCAATCAAACCCACCATGGGCCTCTTTTTCAGGTCACATAGTACATCCCCTCCATCTGCAGTTATGCACAAACTGCCTTCCTCTTATTCAAATAATTATGTGGCAATATCTTCTGGCCAGGCCTCCTTGGATCTCAGTGCCTGCTTGACTGGTGAGACTGCCGCCCTCTAGCAGACCAGTGGAGTTCTCTCCACCTTAAAAGAGGGCTATTCTATTGTTTATGAAAATGCAGGTTTTCCCCATTGTTCCAAGATCTGGTTCTACTATTGATTTAAAAAGACATCTGAAAGAGTGGATCTTTTGGAAGTAGTGTAGAACCAAATTTAGTCAGCCTTGTGTAGCTACATTTAGTTTATTCCAATTCTGCTGTGCCTATTTTGGTGCTGTTCTCTGACAGGCATAGAGATGGAAGATTACAATTTCTTTTGTTCTTCAATTAAGCATAGAAATAGTAAATCTGCATTATCAACTTACAGAACACAGCTCTGATAAGTGTAACTGTAACAATCTGTGCTCCTATATGTCCATCACATGACAGATTTTTATCCATTGGAAATAAACAATGGAAGCTTTTACAAAATGACTTTAGGCAGAGATCTTGAAAACTTTGAGCAATTGATAGATGAGAAAGAATACAAGTTCTTTTATTCTTATAATACTCCTTTAATCTTTAATGAATAATGTGAAATATTTCACAAATACACTAGTAAGTGACCTGCTTTACTCTAACTCTCTAAACTGTCATCTTTCTAATTAAAGGGGTATTCATACCTTATACATTATTGCATATTCACAGCATACGCCACACATGTCTGACAAATGCAGACCTCACTTTTGACACCTCAGGTTCACGGATGCCCCTTCTACATGAATAGTACATCAAGGTAGAGAATGAGTAGACAGGTGGTTCTGCATATGCACGACTCTTTTTATTCACTGTGAGAGTCACAGAAACAGCCAAGCACATTTGCTCCCATAGAAGTGTGCATGTTCAGCAATCTCTCCACTTTTAGATTCAGTGGCCAGTGGCCAAGTCACCAGGAGTGGGACCCACATCTATCCGACATTTATGGCATATCCTGCTGTGGCGCAAAGTAAAATAATGTGAATCCACCTACAACTCGATGCTGCTTCTGGTTTCAACACTGGCTGTTCCTGAGCCCTCAACCTAGGATCTTCTGGATTTGTGCTTATGGCATCTGCAGGGTTGCTTCTTCTGTCATTCCCTGGTTCTGTCTGTGGGCGTCTCAACTGAGGTCTGCGGTGTCATGTCCTGTCCGTGCCACATCCTGCACTGTTACTTTGGTGTTTTAGACTTTCTGTTGTCACTGCTGGGGAGCCACAAATAAAGTAGCTCATCTGTTCTTTTTGGCTATTTTTGTCTTTTCTCCCTTTTAATTAAAGGATAATAATTGCTTTCAATTGGGGATACCACACATGGATTACTGAAGGAAGAAGCTTGTGTAGCGTAATATTCAGTTGTAGCATTTTATATTTCATATAACTGAGCAAAGTATTTAAAATGATAGAATCTCTGTATACAGTTAAGTACTTGATGCTCCTAGTTCCTAAATATCTTGCCCTCATCCTGATTATATTTCATACTTATCTATAGGGCTTGCAGAGGTAGTCATAACAAGGCCCACACGGGGCCCAAATGTTCAAGAAAGTCATAGGTGTTGTGCATGTTATCTAGCTACCTCATGAATATTATGCTGAATATTATGTGCATCCCTTTTATGGATGCCATATTTGAGACCCTATAATACGTTGAGTTGACACCACTACTCTAAGTTAAGGAACCTTTCCCATTGACAGATTTCTTTTGAAAAAAGGAACATTGATTTTTTTTTAATCTAGAGAGTTATAGGGATATGCTCTAGAATTGGCTCTTTACAGAAAAGATAGACATTGATTAATAAAAAACTGTGGCAAAAGGAATGCATTTATATGGTTTTGTGATACTGCTAGGATTGGGTCACACAAGATAAAAAATCCCGGCACCAATATCTCTCCACTGTCAGAAGGGCATTCTTCACAGCCTAGTACTTGTCCATAGACTGGGGGGGGGGGGGGCTCAGCGTCATCGCTGGGCAGTAAGGAACGCCCCATCTGACAATACAAGGCTATGTTGGAGTACAGTCGGGGGGGGGGGCGTTTCTCACAGAAAAGATAAAAATCTACACAAAACAGCTATCTTATTTTAATCTTGGCTCCAGGTTTGTGTGGGCCCTTTGCGACACAACCCTAAGTGGCACCAAAGCAAAAAAAAACACCCAAAATTGGGTAGTTTTGGCTGCAACGATCTGCTGGTATGTTGTACGTCCTCTGTAACTTTCAACTTTTGAAAACCATGAGTGAAATTTGCAGCTATAATTGACGTCCCCCACACATATAATTTCCCCTTATGCCCTTGCATATAAAATAACCCCTTATGCCCCCATACAGTATAATTTGCCCCATAAAGAGGCTATACAGTACAATGGCCTCTTTATACCGCCATAAATTGCCCCCATATAGTACAACGGCCCTCTTATGCCCCATATAATTGCTCATTATGCTCCATATAGTAAAATCCCCCCTTATACTCCCATGTAATTGACCCTTGTTGTCCCATGTAATTGCCCCCGCATAGTAACCCCTTATTCCAACATATATTGGCCCCTTATATCCCCATAAAGTACAATAACCCCATACAATGGTCCTTTATGCCCCCATACAGTACCCCTTTATTCCCCCATATAATGGTTCCTTATGTCTTCATAAAGTAGCCATTTAATCCCCCATATAATGCTCCCTTGTGCTCCCATACAGTGTCCCTTTATTCCCCCTTATAGAACAGTGCCTTGTTATGCCCCAAATACAGTAATGGCCCCTAATCCTCATACAGTATAGTGCTCCCTTATGTCTTCCCCCTTCCCCCTGCTTTATGTGGAGACAGTGGCAAGTGCAGATTTCACTTTCACTTACCGTTCATAGCTCCTCGGACCATCACTTCTTCCCTGCACTAGGAACTCTGTCAGCACCAGAACAGGGAAGGGTTGGGGGGGGGTGTCCAAGGATCTATGAGGAAGTGAAATCTGCCCTCCTGCTCAGCTCTGTCCTTCTGTATTGATGGAAGCGGTTCACCTTCCAACAAGACAATGACCCTAAGCACAGCTAAAATAACAAAGCAGTGGCTTTGGAATAACTCTTGACTGGCCCAGCCAGACCTGAAAATGGCTGTCCACCAACGTTCACCATCCAACCTGACGGAACTGGAGAGGATCTGCAAGGAAGAATGGCAGAGGATCCCCAAATCCAGATGTGAAAAACTTGTTGCCTCATTCCCAAGAAGACTCGTGGCTGTACTAGCTCAAAAGGGTGCTTCTACTCAATACTGAGCAAAGGGTCTGAATACTTATGACCATGTGATATTTCAGTTTTTCTTTTGTAATAAATTTGCAAAAATATCTACATTTCTGTTTTTTATCTGTCAAGATGGGGTGCTGAGTGTACATTAATGAGAAATAAAATGAACTTTTTTGCTTTTAGCAAATGGCTGCAATGAAACAAAGAGTGAAAAATTTAAAGGGGTCTGAATACTTTCCATACCCACTGTATCTAATGTGAAAGTTTTAAACTTTGCTACATCTTCATATATGTTTGTGTTTAGATTGACATGTTTTTAAAGATTAACTAGCGATTGTCTAACTGGGTCCCGACTTTAGATCTTTGTAGGGGGAAGGTATGGGGCTTAACGTAATTTCAATTTTCATTTCAAGAAGCAGAAAACCTAGACTTGGCCCTGTCATCTTTTCACAAACATCTAGACTTCTCTTTCCATGTCTGGAGGCCACATCGTCCGTGTAGTTTACCTGTGAATTTACTTTTTCCCCATCTGGCAATTTCCATTCATAGTAAAGTCCAGTTGGCTTTCACATCTTTGGTGCACAGTTAATCTCTGCTCTGTTTCACTGTTATATTTCTGCCAACACTCACTTTCTGCAGATTTTCTTTTGGCCATACCACTATTGTATTTAAGAAGTTCTTTCCTAAAATCCCAATCAGATTGTAAAACTTTATTTCTGCTTGGCTTTAATTTCTGTTCTGTCTCCCCTTGACTGAAGCTTCCATCTGCACACCATACGTTTGTACAAATGCCGTCATAGAAATAACTTTATCCACAATTTGTCTTATCTTGCTTATTTGGGAAATATTGGCTAGCTACTGATGCTCTACTTCACTTTACTGTATACCTCCTGAGATTGTATGTCTTGCATGTCTTGTTTAGTGACAAACCCTGCATCTGTGAGTCCAGGAGAAATACATTTATTTGCTGGCTCTGGACTAGCCCTTTAAAGGTAGCAGTTTGTCCAAGTGTCTTGATAAGTGCCAAATAAAATCCAAAAAAACATAATCCCATCCAGACTACATGGATTTAATTCAGTGAACTCAGGTTTCCAAAACCACAATACAATCTAGCCCCCTACCTCATTTCCTACATCAGTGATCAGTTCATTCACTGAGACATAGGTAACCTACTAATGGCTGCTTTGACATAAACATAGCTTCACCATGCAGAAACCTGGATGCATGGCATGTGACTGGTCATGTCCACCAGCATTCATCTCATTAGGTGGGGATGCACATTGCTGTACATTGTGAGCACTTGGCGGCACCATCTCATGACCCTTCAATGGATTTTAGTTTTACAGCACGTAAATAAAAATATAACCAAGTGTGTGTCCTGATGATTACCAAATACAATCCATAAATCCTCAATTCTGTCCAAAATACATGGTGTTTATTCAGTGAACTCGGGAAACAAATACTTTCAATCCCCTTCCTCATTTGCTACATCAGTGATCAGTTTATTCCCTGAGCCATAGGTAACCTCCTAATGGCTGCTCTGCCATAAACATGGGTTGGCTACACTATTGAGAAACCTGGTTTAGAGGAGTGTGACCTGTCACATCCACCAGTACTCTCCTCATTAGGTGGAGCTGCATATATCTAGACATTGTGAACACCAGGAGGCACAATCTACATGACAAATTTTGTTCAATTTTATTATCTGTCTGATATGTGATGGTGATAAACACATTGAAGTTATCCATACACTTGTGATAGTTGACAGCTAAATGCTTGCTTATAAGTTATTCCTCCTGACTCCACTGTACACATGCATGTGCATGATCAAGCCTCCATATTTTTTTCAGGACGGGAATCCAACATGCCCAATCCTTCATTCTGTCCTTGAGGGAAAGTCAGGAGGCCTCCATACCCATAAGTGATTTTGCAGCATAGATTTTTTTTATTTGTTGATTATACATTTTGCATATATAGAAACAAGACACAAGTGTGTTAATCTTCAGGGTGACATTCATTTTCTTCTGTCTTTAAATCATCCTCTATCTTGCTGGTGATGTCCTGGGTAATCAGTTGTAGATGTGATCATAGTCTAAAAGTATAAATAAGATATGTTATTAATAATAATAAAAGCTATGAAGTTATCTGGTTATATGAGAGTAAACAAACAAGTATAGCACATACCATATGCCACTAGTGTTCTTGATATTGATCACATTGATGATAATGTAGATTTTGCAGTTATACAACATTCTTGAATCTATTAATAATTATGTTATTGATATATTTATATTAATGATTCTCTTTA
This sequence comes from Leptodactylus fallax, assembly GCA_947044405.1. NCBI lineage: Eukaryota > Metazoa > Chordata > Amphibia > Anura > Leptodactylidae > Leptodactylus > Leptodactylus fallax. The sequence goes on from CAMRHE010000407.1 coordinate 109,057, forward strand.
TGATGATATTGTGAGTCTTCTCTGCTGATGTTTCTGATAATTGATGTCACATAATATTTATATGAATGATGATATTCTTCAAAGATTTTCCTATTCAACCGACTACAGATGTGGTCCAGATCTGAACTTCATCATCATGGATGTCATTGAAGGGATTCTCTGATAAGACACAGAATAGAAGATAGATACAAATAATTCTGTAGTTTCTGTTGTGTAACTGTACATGAGACAGGTGTCAGTATACACTTGCAACATACCTACAAGTGCAATGGCCGACATGTGCAAATATGCAATGCTTTAAGTGCCTAAGAATTTTTGTTTTTAATTTATCTTATGGAATTGCTTATATAGGAGTTCCTTTATATTGCCATATAATACAATTGATGCAATAACAGACTGCATTATAAGGTGGTCTATAGGAGCTTGATAGAGTGAAAAATATAACAACAAACTATATCTGTTAATGCAGTGGTCCCCAACCTTTTTTGCACCAGGGCTTGGCTGCCGGAGAGGATGGCCCGGCAGGGTGGGGTAGGGGTGGGGCAGGGGCGGGGCTATGATCATATGGGGGCGGGGTTATATGCAGGCTCTATCATGTGGATGGGAAGACACAGCGACACTGAGGCTGGATACTTCGCACTAGGCCACGTTGCTATGGTAACATGTAAACTATCACACCGCACTACCCGATAGTTTACACGTTACCATAGCAATGTAGCCTAGTGCAAATTATCCAGCTGAGATTGAGGCCAACCCGCGGACCGGCAAAGAACCCCCAACGACCCGATCCTGGTCCGTGGACTGATGGTTGGGGACCCCTGTGTTAATGTATTTGAGGTTCATTTGCTGCAAAAATGACCATTAGTAGCCAGTAAAGATATGTGCATGAGGTTTATCCATCTAGTTTGTTTTGGACCCAACTTGTTCATATAGAACCCGAAGTGCTCTTATTATACTCTGGGGTCCCCTCAGACGTCAGACTGAGGCCTTTCACATGGGGCGTGTGGGCGCTTCAACGTCACGACACTAAGACCCAGCATTGTCACTTACATTCACTTGTTGCTCCCTAAAGCCTCATGGACCAGTGACAGAAAAGAACACTGCAGGGAAATGGGGCAAGGTGAGTATTATTTTTTTTTCTTTTTGTTTTATCCATTGTACAGAGGGCACCAGGGGGGCAATATATATACTATGGGGGCAACTGAAGGGAGACTATACATACTGTGGGGCCAAATGGAGGTGAACTATATATACTGTAGGGGCAACTGGAAGGGGACTATTTATTCTGTGGGGGCAACCAGTGGGGCACACTATACTGTGGGGACAACTGAAGAGGGAGTATATTTACTATGGGGGAAGTAGAGGGGGACATTAAACTGTGGGTACACAAGTTGAGGGACTTCATACTGTGGAGGCAACTGGAGGGAGACATTATAATATAATGTCTAAGGGGCCACTTAGGGGGACAGGTTAATGTCTGAGGGGCCATTGGGGGGGGGGGACAGGTTAATGTTTGAGGGGTCACAGCATTGTACAGGTTAATGTCTAAGGGGCTATTGGGGGACAGGTTAATGTGTGATGAGTCACTGGGGGGAAATTATATTGTATGAGGATACTAAGGAGGCATTATCCTATGTGGGGGCCACTGAGGGGGCATTATAATTTGCGAGGGTCAGGTATATCTAAGCGGTAGTGATGAGGGGGGCCCACTTATGAAACCTTTGTGTTAAAATGGCCCTGCTCTGGCAGCAAGTTTATTTCTACTATTGACATTAATAAATATATAGAGGAGACCGAAGTAGTAAGAGTAGTGGATGAGTGTGTGTGGATGGACTGCAAAAGCTTTAACATTTGTCAGAGATTGGCTTTAGAGATCACATGAATGATGCATGTAAAATATTTGCAGCAGGACTGTGAAGGGCTGGACCAGGGGACACATAATAATTTTTTTCATTATTGTATAAGACTTCCTGTTTTTAAATTCCTTAATGGATCAAGTTATTTTCTTTTTTTTTCTTGTGAAATAAAAGAGCAACTTGAATTCCCATCCTGGCAAATCGCTGTCATGATGGGAATAACTATTCCTAAGTCCTGACACCAAGGGCAAGACTGATAGGAACTGCCTTGTAGTGCTGTTTTATGCTGTTCCTGTAACTCTCATAGAGGAGATGGAAGATAGATGAGAGCTACAGAAACAGCAAAGCATATCTAGCTACTGTGTTTCCATAAGCTACAGAAACAACGTAGCCCAGCTGTGCTACACTGTTTCCATAGCTCCTATTGGCAGAACTACAACCTTAGAAGCCATAGCGGCTACTATGGGGTCCATGACTTTAGGGGGCCCCAGACAGCCCACTTCAGTTTTTTTTTTTTTAATAGGCAGTTACCTACTGGATTACTCCAGCAGGTAACAGATGCTATTCACTTACCAAACCCCACTCCTGGCAATGGCCGCTTTCACTTCCTCTTCAGCCTACAGGATGACCGGTGTACGACGCTGATCAGCGTCAGCAATGTCCTGTCTCTGTTGAGTGCCAGCGACATGATGTGCAATGCACAGGGCACCTAAAGTCTGAAGGGAAGGTGGAGGTGACTATGGTCAAGAGTGGGAATTAGGAAGTCAATAGCAGCTGTTACCTGCTGGAGTAATTCAGTAGTAAAGTAACTATGTGGGTACTTACTGTGTTGAGGCCGGTAAAGGGGGATGTTACTGTAGGGTGGCCACTAAAGGGGGCGCTTACTGCATGGGGATCAATACCTGTAAAGGAGCACTATATCTTGTGGAGGACCAGTAAAGAGGGCATTTACTGTGTGGAGGCCAGTAAATAAGGTAGCATACTGCATGGGAGCCAATAAGGAGGCAAAATACCATATGGGGGTAAGTATAGGGGGTTTTATACCATGTGGGAGACTAATAAATCATCCAAACAAGGTCTTGCTCCTGGTGCACTTGCAGACTGATTTACATATACATAAAATTATGATTATCTCTGCATTTCTTCATTGGTTTGTGGTTACAAAAGCACTATTATTAGTTTGGGAGGCATTTTGCCTCCCAAGCTGACAGACTCCCTTTAAGCAAGAAGGATTTATGGACAAAAGAAAACCTAAACAGGTGTGAGGGATTAGCTCATACGGTAGGGCGGCAATGACCACGTACACACAGCAGGTCTCTGGTTAAATCTTGGTGGTGCTTTATTGTAGCGGCATAAGCACCAACAACACAAATGTCCAAACAAAATTATGCAGTTCCTACGCCTGTCCGGCGTTAAATGAAACACAAAGTACCTTACAGGCAACACGGAGTAGGAAATTCAGGGTTCCAAAATGCAAAATGCTCCTCACACAGGAGGGGTCTTTCTCTCTCTCTCTGTGACACAGACAGAGCTCCCTTTTTGTCAGCCTTACTTCCCAATTGACTCAAACAGGAAACCTCACCTGGGAGCCTCTGGGAGTAGGGAGGAAGTCCCGTAGTGGACTAGGGATGTGGACTGGAAGGTACCCTCTACCAAACCTGCCCTCCAGTCCAAAAAAAAAAAACCAGCCCATGTAAAGCAGCCGAAATAAAACCCTAGCAAACTAAGGTCTGCTAAGGTCAGAAAAAACCTGGTTTTCTTTTTATCTCACCTGGCTGAGGTAACCAGGTGAGGTATACACCCCTTCCACGACTTTCCCGTACACCTTACCACATATCCCCTCCCTCTTCTCCAGACCAGAGGTCTGGGCACTTCCACTGAACATACAGTAGGTTCTGGATAAGGCGTCTGCATTACCTTGTAATTTACCAGGCCTATGCTCCACCTTGAAACTGAAATTCTGTAAGGAGAGAAACCACCGGGTTACTCTTGCGTTTCTCTCCTTATTTTGCTTCATCCATGCCAGAGGAGCATGGTATGTCACCAACACGAACTGTCTACCCAGCAGATAATACCTCAGGGATTCTAACGCCCATTTGACAGCCAAATACTCCCTTTTCGACTATAGCAAGTTTTTCTCTGCAGGGGTCAGTTTTCTGCTCAGGTACATGTAAGGGTTAAAACATAACTTGCACTATATTCTATATCACAGTATACAGAAAGCACAAGAGGGTGGAATGATCTGTAAACAAGACTGCGTAGTTGATAAGGACAGACTTGGAGTCTGGGGGAGATATCAACAGTTCTGCCGATTTCAGCAGAACTAGTAGTCTTGGAAGGAAATTTAGATAAGGTGAAAATGAAAACATCTGGGGTGATGGGTAAATGAACAAATTTGTGTGATAACGGAACTGGAAAGACCATATATGTATATTGATCACATGACTGTTATGCAATTGAGCTTGCTTTTAAAACTGTATTGAACTACGTAATAAAGTAGAAACTGTTCATACACGGTACCTGTGTACGTCTTGTTTCCCGAGCGCTCGAAACTGGTTATCTATTTAATTAGGCTTACGGTGACATCCATCCCGGGGGAGATTAACCCCCGACAGAAATTGGCGCCCAACGTGGGGCCTCGAGATCGTCTGATGTGCAGCCGATAGAGAGCCGACCCACTCACCGATCGACTTGAGGACGGGACCAGAGGACCTCAGATAGATAAAAACAGTACTGTGAAGGTAAGCCTTTGATCTTGCCAATTAGTATATCTGAGGTTCCTGTGTGTCTATTCTCTGTATCGATGAGTGAGGTAAGCTGCTGCATGCTTATATGACATCTCGATGCCAATTGTATAGTACGGAAGAACCTAAAAGGGACAGGTCACCTGTAAATGATATGGAAATTGTTTTCTTTGCTTTTTGTCTTGCCTGTCTATTGATGTTTGCATGTTACCTGTGTTATAAGATATATAAGGCTGCAAAGAATGGGGAACAGTTCTCTATTCTTAACCCCTAGAGTTGCGGACAAGGTTCGGAACTGAGAAGCACTGAGTGATTGAAAAGTCCTTGTTTTGGAACACTAGCCTCCAGCCGTGCCTGGACGGTCAAGGTCGAATGGGACCTGAGTAGTAGCACGAAGGACTTAGTAGAATCCGCGCGAAGTGCGTGTAGTGATTTGGGAGTGTTTTGGTAAGGGGACACAGGCAGAAAGTTGAGCCTGTGGAAGCCAATTGAGGCATTGCCCTGAGCACTACTCCTGAACTTGCACAAGTAGAGTAGTTCATAGAAGACAGAAGAGTCTGTCTGGGAGTTCTCACTAAGTAGTCATAAGTGACCCTCTATTGTCTAAAGGTTGCCCTAGAGGAGTGAGAGACTCATCGGCTGATTAGCTACCAGCCAAGATGGGGAAGGGACCATCTAAGATATGGTACACCCCATGTGAATTAAGAGATAGGGGAAGGGAAAGAAGTAGCCGCACAGGTAAAGAAAATCCTAAAAAGAGCAGGAATACACAAAACTGGGTTGGTAGACAGTAAGTTTTGGGATCAGTGGAGATTGGACTATGCAGGACTGATTCAAGAAAATAAGCTGCAAGGAGGTATATATGCCCTGATCGAAGGAAGCAAGAAAATAGAGAATGGGGAATGGTCCCGAAAACAGGATAAACTAGGAAGGATGCTGTATATGCCTCCTTCAGAGGAATATAAAGGGAAGGGCCCCACCCAAACAGGACTCACCTCATCTCCTCCACCTTACAATCTGAAGGGGTGGACTTGTCAAACATGTAGTACCCAGCAACCGTGCTGGGGAGATCCATGCTCTGTATGTAATACCCCTCGTCCCAGGGGGGTCTGTGGCCCTAAAGTAATGCATGCAGATTTACCTTTACCACCTCCGCCACCCCCAACACAGAAATTGTACCCAGTTGTCACTAGGTCACAGACAAAGAGAACTGTTAGCCGTACCCCCGCTAGTGGGACAACCGGGAGTGTATCTGGGGAAGAAGTAGAAGAAACAAAAGAGGAAGGGACACCTAGAAGGGGACGGATGGGTGAGGATGATATGATTACAACTACTTCAGTAGAATGGAGACCTTGGTCTCCTGGGGATCAGCTGTCTATGGCACAACAACTACCAGACCCACAGTTAGAACCCAGTGCTTTTCTTAGGAAAATGAGGATGATTCAGATGAACTATAGAGCTAGCTGGAAGGACTTAATGGCCATAATTCAGGTGAAATGTTCAGAGGGGTTGTTGAGTACGATAAATATTATTTCTAGATTTGATCGAAATATTCCCCTGAACACAGAATCCACAGATAGTGGAAAGGACTTTTTAGATAAATTGGAGTTGTGGTGTGAAAAACAAGCAGAAACCCGTCGTACAGCATTAACTACATGTAAAAGGGAGAAAGGTGAGGCAATAGAAGCTTATTATGGAAGACTTCTCACTAAAGCAGTAGATGCCGGGTGGGAGGAGCATGCATCTCGAGCCCTGAGAAACACCATGCTTTCTGAAGCATTCATGCAGGGAATAGGGGGCACCCTGGCAGAAAAGATAAGAGCTTGTACCCCGGATTGGAGAAGTTCAAATCCTGATGATTTATTTGCTAAAGCAGTGGGGTTTTCCATAGATGAGAGGGAAAAGAAAGCAGCAGCACCAATTAAAGCTTATATAAACAATGGTGCAAGGTATCAGGGAAAGACAGGTCCCCGCCCTAGACAACAACAAGGACAGAGGGAGACCAGAAAATGCTTCAATTGTGGGAGACCAGGACACTTAGCCAGGGATTGTCGGTGTCCCAAACAAAGGGACAACGATGGGCCCAGGCAACATAAGGGTGGTCCGCCCATGTCTGAGACAGAGAAAGACGAAGTTTTTTATCAAGCACAGGATGATACACAATGAAAGACAGGCTCTCCCGCCCCAGTATCCCTTTTGTCCTCACAGGATAGGGGAATTCAAATTTTTCAACCTGTATTGATTAATGGAAAGGAGGTGCCATTCTTGATAGATACTGGGGCAACAAAATCATGTGTAAGCAAACATGTTGCTAGTACACTTAAACTCCCACTCTCAGGAGATAGCCAGGTGGTCCAAGGGGTATCAGGGCTACCAGTCACCCTGGATCAAACTGATCCTGTAGAAACTTCATTTCAGGGTAGCAGGATACTCACTAGGTATTTAGTCTCAGACACATCAGATAACATTCTTGGTACAGATGTGATGGGAGTATTAGGTTGTAACATCATGTTACATTCCTCAGGAGAAGCATTTGTAAAAGTCACACATACTAACCATGAGATTTTGTGTTTTTTATCTGCCGAGTTAAATACACCAAATTGTATTTTTGTCCTCACTGAAGAAGAAAATGTACTGTTATCCCAAGTGCCAACAGCATTATGGGCAACTGGGAAAACAGACTTAGGTAAATTGGATGTACCCCCTGTTATGGTAACCCTGAAACCTGGTGCTCAGCCACCCAGGATTAAACAATATCCTCTGACCCATGCCCAAGAGGATGCCATAGCAGTAACAATAGTGGAATTAGTGAAAGCAGAGGCATTGAAGGAATGCACTTCTGTAGCAAACACTCCTCTTTTCCCAGTGAAGAAAAAGGGCAAAAAGGGAGAACCAGACACATACCGTATGGTTCATGATCTTAGGGAATTGAATAAAGTAACGCTACTTGAAACCCCAGTGGTACCTAACCCACACACCTTGCTGTCAGCTGTCCCCACAGGTACCACCTGGTACAGTTGTATAGATCTTTCCAATGCATATTTTTCTGTGCCTTTACACCCCGATTGCCAGTATTTGTTTGCATTTACATTTAGGGGTAAACAGTACACTTGGACAGTACTACCACAAGGGGCGCAAAACAGTCCTAACCAATTCACAAGGTGTCTCACACTTATTATGAGTACTTGGTATTTTCCACATGATGATGTTGTTCTGTTACAATATGTTGACGATCTTCTTTGTGCTCCAGACAAACCAACCTGTGAAGCGGCGACCATCAGCCTGTTGTGTTTCCTCTACCAGAACGGCTGCAAGGCCAACAAGGACAAGTTGCAATTTTGCAAACAAAAAGTGGTGTTCCTGGGACACTGTCTCGGCCAGGGTACCAAGCACCTGTCAGATGAGAGGACCAAGGTGGTGAGAGACATGCAGGTGCCGACCTCTCATGCTCAGCTACGTACCTTCTTGGGATTGGTATCCTACTGTAGGCCATGGATCAGATTTGCATCTCTGACCATGCAACCTCTGTACGATAGCCTCTCCTCAAAACCATTCAGCCTCACACCTGAGGCCTTGGATGCGTTTTACCAACTGAAGTTGCAGATAGTCAGTGCTCCGGCCCTAGGCCTACCTGACTATGAGAAACCTTTTCAACTCTACGTGACTGAGATGATGGGACACGCAACTGCAGTCCTCACACAACAACACGGGGATAAGAAACGCCCCGTGGCCTATTACAGCTCAAGGTTAGATGCTGTGGCCAGGGGGACCCCCTCCTGTGTGCGTGTTGTCCTCTCAGTACAAGCGTTGCTTGAGAAAAGCTCAGACATTGTCCTAGATCATATACTGGTTGTGTATACACCTCATGACATCCATGCTATCCTCACACAGGTAGACAGACGTCACCTTTCTTTGGCACGGAGGTGCAAAATGGAATTTGCTCTGCAGTCCTCCTCAAACATTTCTTTTCAACGCTGTTTAACTTTGAATCCTGCAACTCTTCTTCCTGTAGGAATTCATGATTCAAAAGGGGGAGTGGAAGATGAGTTATTTTTAAATTCCCTCTCTGAAGAAGAACTGTTTGACAGCCAGCATGAACATGATTGCGTGGCTCTTATGTCACAGGAAACAGTGGGATTTGACCATGTCACGGATGTGCCGTTACAAAATCCTGATTATGAGATGTTTGTGGACGGCTCAAGGTATCTGACAGATGAAGGCAAATTTGTTACAGGGTATGCTGTAGTCACTGAACATGACATCATAGTCCAGGAAGCTCTTCCACCACACATGTCAGCCCAAGAAGCTGAGCTTAAAGCCCTTATGGAGGCTTGTAAGATAGCCAAAGGTAGAACAGCTAACATATACACTGACTCCAGGTATGCTTTTGGCATTGCACATGATTATGGTCCAATATGGAGGGCAAGGAACTTCCTAACGGCCCAGGGCAAGCCAATTAAGAATGGAGATGTGGTAAGTCGACTGATGGAGGCCATACTGCTCCCAAAGCAGCTGGCAATTGTGAAAGTCAGAGCTCACGCAAAAGGAAGGGACCCTGAAAGCCGTGGAAATGAGAGAGCTGACATAGCAGCCAAGGCTGCAGCACTACTGGCGAGAAGGGGTCCCAACCAGGTGAGCAAAATGGACATTGACCTAGCAGACCCAAAAGGGCTGTACTCAAAGGTCACCAGTGTGGAAACTGAAAGATGGAAGAAAGCAGGTGCTACAGAAGGTGATGGTATGTGGAAAATGGGGGATCGATTATGTCTGCCCGCAGCAGTCTACCCCCAGATGGCTGGCTTGGCCCACGGTAAGGTGCATGCCTCTCGAAATGCCATGGAGTCATTAGTGGGTAAATTATGGTTTGCCCCAGGTTTTGGAAGAGCTGCTAGTAACCACGTAAAAGCATGTCACATATGTGCTCTACACAACCCAGGACAGGTAGTTAAAACACCCACCAAGTGTACACCAAAATCCCTGTACCCATTTCAGAGAGTACAGATAGATTACATACAGTTGCCTAAGTCTGGAACATACGAGTATGTATTGGTCTGTGTGGATCTGTTTTCAGGATGGCCTGAGGCCTACCCTGTGAGCAAAGCAACCGCACAAGCAACTGCCAAGAAACTGATGTCTGAGCTTGTGTGCAGGTTTGGAGTGCCCGAGGTGATTGAGTCTGACAGAGGTACACATTTCACAGGTGAGATAATGAAAGAAATAATGTCTGCACTAGGGATTGAGCAAGCTTTCCACACACCCTACCATCCTCAGAGTTCAGGCAAAGTGGAAAGGTTGAATGGCACACTCAAATTAAAGATCCAAAAAGCGATAGCAGAGACAGGGAAGCCCTGGCCTGAGTGTCTATCTTTAGCCCTTTACTCAGTAAGAACCACCCCTAACAGGAGGACAGGGTTGTCACCATTTGAAATATTGTTTGGAAGTGCACCCAAAACAGGGTTATACTTCCCTCAGACGTTACAGCTTAACTATGACAGTATTTCTAGCTATGTGCAGAGTTTGTGCCAGAAATTGAGAGAAACACATAAAAAAGTGTTCTCTTCTATTCCAGACCCTTCTGATTTTTCAGGAACGCATAGCTTGCAGCCTGGTGATTGGGTGGTCGTGAAAAGACACACTAGGAAGTCTCTTGAACCCAGGTATGACGGTCCCTTCCAAGTACTGCTGACAACTGCCACTTCAGTAAAATTGGAGGGAAAACCCACCTGGATACACGCTTCACATTGCAAGAAAGTTGAAGCACCATCAAAATGAAAACACGACACTTGCCGATGTTTGCTGGATGCCTTTTAATAATATGGACCTGGTTTGAACTTTACAGGAAAAAAAGACAGCCCAAATCGGGGAGTAAGGGAGCTGGAGGAACACATATGGAGAACAAAAGAGAATATGTGGTTATATTTGGCCCGAGTATTAAACATGACAGAATTTTGTTTGAGAAATGCATATTCCAGTAATGTGCTAGATACTTGTTTGATTGCAGTGCCGACTTCTGTTGCAGTATGGACTAAATTGTTGAAACTTCAGTTAAATGATACTCTTTTACAGGAAGCTGATCTCCATGTGCATGCAGACTGGATAAGTCCTTATTATGCTTGTATGAACTGCACTGCCTACGCAGATTTACAGGAGAATATGATAAGGATATCGACTGGGGCAGTAGCAAGAGCAGAATTGTGTTTCAAATTTTCATGTAATAAAACAACAATACCTAATTGCAATCCTATAATGAATAAAGGGCAGTTTCCACAAATCTGCAATAGAACTGACAACGATTGTCAAACCCTGAGGGAAGGGAAGAGGATGCAATGTAACAGGACACTTATTGTCCCGTCACTAGATTTACATGTACCCTTGCCACCTGGCTGGGTTCTAGCGTGTGGTAATAGCAGCTACACCTATATACCTGCCAATATAACTGGAGGCATATGTGCCTTGTCTAGATTAGCATTGACTATGATACCCACACCATATGAACAGAGTTCACAGAAATCGCATGTACATATATTACACAAAAGAAGTACTATCCCACTGCCTGAGGATTGTAATTATGATGTGAAACTCTTATCGAAAGCAGAATACATAAGCCTAGCTGTGTCACTGGTAGGAGTACCAGGTTTGTCTGTATATAATGCTAAGATAATATCACGTATTGCTTGCTTTATGGTAAAGAATATAAACACTACTAGCGTTATCATTAAAGATGTTGTATTAGATTTGCAATCACATAAAAAAGCAATATTGCAGAATAGAGCGGTTATAGATTATTTACTGCTTAAACATGGTTATGGGTGCAACACTTTTGCAGGAATGTGCTGTTTTAATTTGTCTGACCATTCGGAAGATGTGCATGATAAGTTGAAACAGTTGCAGGAAATGGTAACACATATTAAACAAGATGTCAACCAAGGATGGTGGGACTGGCTGTTAGCTTTCCTACCTGACTTGGGATACCTTCGACAAATCGTAGGTATAATCCTTTGTGTAATCATTTTTATGATATTAGGATGTTGTTGTATCCAATGTATTCCTTCGCTATGCAATCTCATGAGGGACAATACTCAGTATGTAAGGTAGGATCATTATTTTTAACATTTTCAATGGAGAATCCATCACAGATGGCACACAGATAGTGTGAATGTATTCATTGAATACTGATTAAAAATAAAGTCCTAAAATGGGGGAATTGTAAGGGTTAAAACATAACTTGCACTATATTCTATATCACAGTATACAGAAAGCACAAGAGGGTGGAATAATCTCTAAACAAGACTGCGTAGTTGATAAGGACAGACTTGGAGTCTGGGGGAGATATCAACAGTTCTGCCGATTTCAGCAGAACTAGTAGTCTTGGAAGGACATTTAGATAAGGTGAAAATGAAAACATCTGGGGTGATGGGTAAATGAACAAATTTGTGTGATAACGGAACTGGAAAGACCATATATGTATATTGATCACATGACTGTTATGCAATTGAGCTTGCTTTTAAAACTGTATTGAACTACGTAATAAAGTAGAAACTGTTCATACACGGTACCTGTGTACGTCTTGTTTCCCGAGCGCTCGAAACTGGTTATCTATTTAATTAGGCTTACGGTGACATCCATCCCGGGGGAAGATTAACCCCCGACATACATCACTGGGTGTTCCTCCCCATTTACCACTTGTGACAGGACCGCTCCCAAGCCTGTATCAGACGCGTCCGCCTGGACCAGGAATTGCTTTTTAAAATCTGGGGAGACAAGTACGGGTTGTTCACACAGGGTCGATTTTAGGCTCTGAAAAGCTTTTTCTGCCTCTGGAGTCCACTTTATCATTACGGACTTAACCCCCTTTGTCAAGTCCGTCAGTGGGGAAGCCATTGAGGCAAAATTGGGCACAAACCGACAGTAATACCCGATTATGCCAAGGAAGGCTCTGACCTTTTTTTTTTAGCGGCCTAGGCCAGTTCTGTATTGCCTCAACCTTGTTGATCTGGGGTTTTACCAAGCCCTTTCCAATTATGTAACCCAGGTATCTTGCCTCCTCTAGACCCACTGCACACTTCTCTGGGTTTATAGTTAGGCCCGCATCACTGATGGAGTCCAACACTGCCTGTACCTTACAGAGGTGACTTCTCCAGTCAGACGAAAAAATGACCACATCATCCAGGTAAGCAGCCGCATAATCTTGATGTGGTCTCAAGATCAGGTCCATTAGCCTCTGGAAGGTAGCAGGGGCCCCATGCAACCCGAATGGCATCACTACATATTGGAACAGGCCTTCTGGAATGGAAAACGCCGTCTTTTCCTTAGCCTCATCAGATAAGGGTATCTGCCAATAACCTTTGGTAAGATCAAGTGTCGTGATATACCTTGCACTCCCCAGCCTCTCAATCAACTCATCTACTCTAGGCATGGGGTACGCATCAAACTTTGACACCTCATTTAGCTTTCTAAAGTCATTACAGAACCTCTAGGTCCCATTAGGCTTTGGGATCAGTACAATGGGACTTGACCACTCACTAACAGATTCCTCAATAACACCCAGCTCAAGCATATGTTTGACCTCCGATGACACCGCTTGCCTGCGGGCTTCTGGTATGCGGTACGGCTTCAGGTTCACACTACAGTTAGGCTCGGTTTTAATATGATGCTTTATCAAGTGAGTTCGGCCTGGTAAGTCAGAGAACTTACGCCTGTTTCAATGTAGAAACTCTCTTACCTCCTGTTTCTGGTGCCCTGACAGTGCCTCACCTACCGTTACTGGGGGAACTGAGTGTACCACCTCCTTAGCCACAGTCTGGGTGGCTACCAACGACTCCCAATCTTTCCATGGCTTGATTAGGTTTACGTGGTAGATCTGGAAGAGTTTTCTCCTGCCTGGTTGATGCACCTTGTAGTTTACCTCATTTATTCTTTCTATGATCTCATAGGGACCCTGCCACTTTGCCAGAAACTTACTTTCAACAGTAGGTACTAGAACCAGGACCCTGTCCCCAGGGCCAAAGACTCTCAGCCTAGCAGATCTGTTATAAATTCTGCTTTGGGCCTCTTGAGCTTTTTGCAAATGTTCTTTGACAATGGGCATCACCATCGCTATTCTATCCTGCATCTGAGCGATGTGTTCCACAACACTTTTATAAGGGGTTGCCTCGCTCTCCCAGGTTTCCTTGGCGACGTCCAACAACCCCCTAGGATGTCGGCCATAAACTAGTTCAAAGGGAGAAAACCCTGTAGACGCCTGGGGTACCTCTCTTATGGAGAACATAACATACGGTAACAGGCAATCCCAGTTCCGACCTTCCCTTTCTACAACCTTCTTAAGCATGTGTTTCAGGGTTTTATTAAACCTCTCCACTAACCCATCCGTCTGTGGGTGGTATACTGACGTACGAATGTGCTTAAGTTTAAACAATTTGCACAGCTCTTTCATGACCTTGGACATAAAGGGCATACCCTGGTCAGTAAGGATCTCTTTAGGGAGCCCGGTGCGAGAGAACATGTAAAACAACTCTCAGGCAATATTCTTAGATGTCATGTTCCTTAAGGGCACTGCTTCTGGGTATCGAGTGGCATAGTCGACCTTAACGAGGATGTACTGGTGTCCCCTAGCAGATTTGACAATGGGCCCGACCAGGTCCATTGCAATCCTCTCAAATGGTACCTCGATGATGGGAAGAGGCACCAAGGGGCTTCGGAAGTGGGATGTTGGGGCACTTATTTGGCACGTGGGACATGACTCACAAAACCGTTTTATTTCTACATATACCCCAGCCAGAAAAACCTCTGAAGGATCCTCTCTTGGGTTTTCCCGTTACCCAAATGACCCCCAAACACATGGCTATGTGCCATGTCCAGCACCCTACGGCGGTATGACTTTGGCACTAGAAGCTGTTCCACTACCTCATTGTTTACCTTGGTGACCCGGTACACCAAGTCCCCATTCATGGCAAAGTGTGGAAACCTTTCATCAGCCCCAGGTTCCTGTGGTACCCCATTTATCACGGTGACATTGGCCCGAGCAGAATTCAGAGTAAGATCTCTCACTTGCTCAGTCCCAAAGTTACCCCGAGACACCTCTAAATCTAATACCTGTGATTCAGGCAGGGAAGTTTCTTCTTCTTCCCCAATTAACACTTGAAGGGGAAAACTTCGTCATCATCACCATTATTACCATCATCATCATCATCATTATTATCAACATCATTATCATCATTTTCCTTTCGTCCTTCACATGTCTCAACTTTCTCAGAGGAAGGTACTGTTTCCGCTGGCGTTTCATCACCGGCAGCAGAAGTGTTATCCGTTTCCCACAACTTCCAGAACAACGGGAAGTCACAACCTACAATCACATCGTGCATGAGTCATAAGCATACACACATGGGGCTCAGTCCCTGGACCTGGGAGGGCCGCACAAACTGTCTCTGCAAAGAAGGATTGTCGCCGAGCAGTGTCACACTCCATGGAGTCTGGGGTAAGAGGGCAATAGGAGGCGATATGCCCACACTCATGGCACCTCCAGCACCGGCGGGTATCAGGCCTCCTCGGCAGGGAGTCCTTTCTAGGACCAGGGGATCCCTGGGGTTCAGGGTTAGCCCCTTGCCCTCGCCCAGGCTCCAGAGCTCTGCTCGCTTTCACACTCTTCCACACACCTCCAGCTGGAACTCTCTTACCCACAGCTGACACAGGTCTGGCCGTCCTGGAAGGCGTCAGGGGTGCAGGGACGTCCTGGAGGTAGTCCTCGGTCACGATGAACCTCTCCAGCAGACTGACGAGCTGCTCAGCGGTCTTGGGGTATCCATGCCCAACCCACCGTTGCAAGTTGGCTGGGAGAGCCCTGAAAAAACGATCAACCACCACCTTTTCCACGATCTGAGCTGGCGACGAGGTCTCTGGCTCCAGCCACTTTCTCACCAGATGGACCAGGTCATACATCTGGGACCGGGCAGGCTTGTCCATGGTGTAGCTCCACTTATGCACCCTTCTAGCGCGGACAGCAGGCGTAACACCCAGGCGAGCCAGGATCTCCATTTTTAATTTTGCATAGTCCCGGACATCCTGCTCCCTAAGGTCATAATAGGCCTTTTGTGGTTCTCCTGTCAGAAAAGGCGCGATCACCGCTGCCCACTCGGCCTCTGGCAGACTTTCCCTCTCTGCCACTCTCTCAAGCACCGTGAGGTAGACCTCGATGTCATCATCTGGTGTAAACTTTTGCAGAGCCCACTGTACAGCCCTTTTCATATTAACAGCCTCAGGTGGGCTTACCTGCACTCGCTGGGGATGAGTCACGACAGTCTCCCTGAGCGCAGCAATCTGCTCCATCAACAGGCGGTTAGTCTCTTGTTGCTGCATATTGGACTGCAGCTGGGCCTGTTGCTGGGCTTGCAAGGCCTCTGTCTGGAACTTCTGTTGCTGCTCCATGGCTCGCTCATGCCTCAGATTAGCCTGCACCAACTGCTTGATCACCTCCTCCATTTTACTAGACGGGTTTTTCAAAGCAGCAGCCTTCACCCAGGACATATACTGCTGTCACTTGGTCACGCCGTTGCCCGTAGCAACGCTCTGCTCGCGTTCTCCGCCAATTGTGAGGGATTAGCTCATACGGTGGGGCGGCAATGACCACGTACACACAGCAGGTCTCTGGTTAAATCTTGGTGGTGCTTTATTGTAGCGGCATAAGCACCAACAACACAAATGTCCAAACAAAATTATGCAGTTCCTACGCCTGTCCGGCGTTAAATGAAACACAAAGTACCTTACAGGCAACAAGGAGTAGGAAATTCAGGGTTCCAAAATGCAAAACGCTCCTCACACAGGAGGAGTCTTTCTCTCTCTCTCTGTGACACAGACAGAGCTCCCTTTTTGTCAGCCTTACTTCCCAATTGACTCAAACAGGAAACCTCACCTGGGAGCCTCTGGGAGTAGGGAGGAAGTCCCGTAGTGGACTAGGGATGTGGACTGGAAGGTACCCTCTACCAAACCTGCCCTCCAGTCCAAAAAAAAAAACCAGCCCATGTAAAGCAGCCGAAATAAAACCCTAGCAAACTAAGGTCTGCTAAGGTCAGAAAAAACCTGGTTTTCTTTTTATCTCACCTGGCTGAGGTAACCAGGTGAGATATACACCCCTTCCACGACTTTCCCGTACACCTTACCACACAGGATAGAGGATTTTTTTAATGGTCGTTTAATTCTATGGTTCTAGACAAAACATTCATCAATGTAGACAAAATCATTGGCTCTAAATGCTCTAAATAGTACAATGTATACCTATTAATTTATACAAACAATATAGTGAAAAGTTTGTAACACTAATAATAGTATCTATAATCTTGCCTGTGGCAATGCCTGTAAGGCTAGGTCTAGGTTCACATCTGCGTTGGTGTCTCCGTAGAAGACTCTGCTGCAGATTCTGCCTAAAATTGGCAGAGAGAAAAGTCCTGCAAGGAGGACTTTTCTCTGCGCTGGTTTCAGTATAAAACCTGACAGACACCTTGAGGACCCCATTATAGTCTAAGGGGGCAAAGAGTGTCTTGAGGTAACCGCTTTTTAAGCGGACAGACTTTCCGTCTTTCGGGTCCCCATGCGAACCTGAATGACAGAGAGCTGAACATTAGTGTGAACCTAGCTTAAGAGAGGATGTAAAGACACCGGCATATAGATGCAGAGAGGCTGCTGGAGCTAAATAGTAAATTTATCCACCCCTATCCCCTCCCTGACTGCTTTATTCACATCAATAATGAGAATTAGAGTTGAAGCCTGCGGAGGAAAAAACTGCTAAAAATGCTAAAAATAGTGTAAGTGAGAAATAATAAGTGGCAAGAAATAATGTTACTCCTAAAGTACGCTCAGATGGCTTATCCTGAAAAATTATGTGAAAGGTTAGGGACGCTTTAAATCAAGTCTTAATCTGATGTTGGTAGAGTTTTTATGTTCATCCATTACTAGTAAATATACTCATGAAATATAATATATCATTAATCATTTTGCAATGAAAATGTCTTCGTTTTTGCGTTTCTGCCATGGCATGTAACCTAGTTTGCAATCTCATATCTGATTTTAAATTGTGGTATCACACCCATGTTATTCTGTACATGGTGGAAATCTGGTCCACAGAGACTCTGTCATACATACCAAAATATGACTAATAACAGTCATAAAGCCAACAAAGTACAGCTGCATAATAGGGAAACTAATGGCACAGACATATATTACTTTTTTTATGATTCTTATAAAGTCTAATGTTTCAATTCTGCTTGACTTGAGCACTGCTGCATTTATATGTAGAAAACACTGAGGAAGAAGAAACATTTGATAGTATGTGTTCTATATGTCTAATATAAAGGCAACTTTACATTTTTCATCTACAGTATATAGGTGCAAAGATTTGCTTCTGGTTCATATTGTAGATTCATAGAGTCAGAGCTTCATGTTTCTGTTTGTCACCAGGAATCTTGATATCAGATCAGTCACAGCTGCTGTAGGGGACAGTATTCTGAGTTCCATCATACCTTTAGATAGTCTAGTAGATGCACTATTTCCATGAAAAAGCTGTGTTTAGAAACATGCAAATGAGGTTCAAGGGCATTGAGATGTGCCAGAGTCTCTAAATACTGTGTATTCAGTTTTTTTCGTGACAGATATCGAGTATCCTGCTTACAGACTTAGTTTAACTGCTTCCAGACCACCCGTTACTATATACATCCGGACAGTCCACTCTTAATCCAGCAAGGACGTACATGTCCTTGTAGTGTTAAGCAGTTGTACAAAATTGTGCAGCTGCAGAAGCAGGCAGTCAGCTGTTACTACAGCCAGAACTCCTATAGGGAAGGCAGAGATGGTTTATTACCATCCCTGCCCTCGCAATCACTATGTACACAGCGCTCAATGAATGCTATGTGACTGCAATGGGAGCCACCATGATGCGGCTCCACTTCCAGCCCACGGTGATATAACTGCTGTGACTGGAAACTCCTGGAGGACCCATATCAGCTCTAGAGTACAGCACAGGAGACTGTATTCCTCCATTAACTGGGGATAATATATCATACCCAGTTACAGGAGAAATCAGAAAAAAAAGTTAAAATGTCTGTTATGACCTTGGGACGTCACAGATGTCACGTGGGTCAGGCCGGCGTAACGACACATAATGATGCCATCGTAACGACTCATAATGATGCCGGCGTAACCCACGTCTGCGACATCATTGAAGAGAGCCGAAGGCTGAGCATGGAGTCAAGGGGAGGTAAGTAACTCTGTTTTTTATGTTTGATCACCTCTCCTGGGCCTTCGATCATTATACTGAAAAGACCCGAGCATAATAATAGTTCTTGGGTGGCGAACCCCTAAAATTTTGGGTTCTGTTAACCCCCAAAAATTTTGGGTTCTGTTGAACCCAAAATGTTAGCAATATGTGCAAGGAACACCGGAGGCGCCACTATGGCACATAATAGTGTGTGCAGGGGCCACTATGGCACATTATATTGTGTGCAGGGGCTGCTATGGGACATTATACTGTGTGCATGGGCCTCTACGAGACATTATACTGTGTGCATGGGCCACTATAGGACATTATACTGTGTGAAGGGGCCACTATGGGACATTATACTGTGTGCAGGGGCCACTATGGCACAGTATACTGTGTGCATGGGCCTCTACGGAACATTATACTGTGTGCAGGGGCCGCTATGGGACATTATATTGTGTGGAGGGGCCGCTATGGGACATTATATTGTGTGGAGGGGCCGCTATGGGACATTATACTGTGTGAAGGGGCAACTATGGGACATTATACTGTGTGCAGGGACCACTATGGCACATTATACTTTGTGAAGGGGCCGCTATGGGACATTATACTGTGTGCATGGGCCACTATAGGACATTATACTGTGTGCAAGGGCCAATATGGGACATTTTACTGTGTGGAGGGGTCGCTATGAGACATTAAAGGGAGTCTATCATTGGGGAAACGTGTTTTTAATTGAAGCAATGTTGGAATAGCCTTTATAAAGGTTATTCTACTCCTATCTTTACTTTTCTTCTCCTCGCCGCCGTTTGTCCAAAAAAACATTTTATTCTCATATGTAAATTATGCTCAGGGAGCACCTGGGGCGTTCCCCCTGTGCTCCGAGCACTCGGCGTCATTTCCGCAACGCGCCTCCAGCGCTGCTTTTTCATGCCCTCTGCATCTTCTTCTGTTCATCTTGCATCTGCTTTCTCAGTCGGCCATTTTTCTGAAGTACACTGGTGTAAGAAACTGGCTCCGGCGGCCATTTTTGTTTAGTTTCTTACACCAGCGTACTCCAGAAAAATGGCCGACAAAGCAAGAAGCAGATGCAAGATGAACAGAAGAAGATGCAGTGGGCGTGAAAAAGCAGTGCTGGAGGCAGGTTGTGGCGATGACGGTGAGTGCTCGGAGCTCCCTGAGCAAAATTTACAAATGAGAATAAAATGTTTTTTTGGACAAACGGCGGCGAGGAGAAGAAAAGTAAAGGTAGGAGTAGAATAGCCTTTATAAAGGCTATTCCAACACTGCTTCAGTTAAAAACATGCTTCCCCAATCCCTTTAAACGGTGTGAAGGGCCCTCTATGGGACATTATACTGTGTGAAGAAGCCGCTATGTGACATTACACTGTGTGCAGGGGCTGCTATGGAAGATTATACTGTATGCAGTGGCCAATATGGGACATTATACTGTGTGCAAGGGGCCACTATGGGACATTAAAGTGTAGGCAGGGGCTACTATGGAACATTATACTGTGCGGAGGGACCACTATGGGGCATTATACTGTTGGAGGGGCTGCTATGGGACATTATACTATTGGAGGGGCCGCTATGGGACATTATACTGTGTGGACTGGCCGCTATGGGACATTATACTGTGTGGAAATGCGGTGACCAGATGGAAGGTAACGCTGCAGTTGGGATTGCGGGGGTGCAAACAGCGCAGACTTGTCACGGTCTCTGGGCACGAGGGCGCAGCGCTGGTGCTGTCCCACGTTACCACCACTGGTACCGGTGATGAGGGGGCTGCACAAATGTTGGTGGTGATTGTTCCCCCGGGGCGCTTCCCCTATACTGTGCTGACTGGTGGTGTTTGGGGCGCCCTGATGTTGTCGGTGCAGAGTCAGACACAGAAACGGTTGTAAAGTTGAACTTTTACTTCCATGGGTGTGGAGGCACAAATGCTTAAACAGTTTCTTCAATACAAAACAACGGGGTACGCCTGGTGACACAGCAAAGTCCTGGGGTGCAGGGTAGACTTGATGAAAGGTGTTCCTAGCCCCTTATACTTCAGTGTTACAGCCCTAAGGTGCGTCTGGGCTCCTATTTGGCTCATAGGAGGATGCCCGCCATGATACTAGTACATAATATTCCCCACTCACGTTATGTGGTCCTGATAGCTCAGAGTTTCGGGGTGCAATAGTCAGGGTGGCAGGATATTCCACAGGTCTGGCCTTGGCGCCTGGATCCTGTGATACTTGCTATGGAGCACGTATTCCAGAATGTTCTCTCCACAGTCTCAGGCTGACAAGATAATGATGCTTGACTTCCTTCAGGGCGATGGCTAGGCAGACAGGAGACAGGATCTTCTGAATAGCTGGAGTATGTCAGCTCTCCAACCTTCCTGGGCCTGTCTAGGACTTGAGATTCCTGCACTAAACTCACTGCTTTCTTCACAGGACATCACACTTATCTCCTCACCTCCTCCTCCTAACACTCCACACTTCTAACTCCTCACACGCAGGACCTTCCTGCAGGGGTGTTACCATGGGGACCCAGTGATCAGCTGACTCCTCCCCTTTTCCCAGGCGATGTCCTCCCATTGGACATTTGCTTACTATTCAATCCTATGGGAGGTGTAATGCATGTGTGAGGCTCACTAGGTGGCGCTGTGTTGTGTGAGACTCAGGACCCCCTGCTATGTCACACAGGCTATGAAGCAACAGGAAATAACACAATGACTACAGAGATCACCCTCAGCCCAGCCATAGCCAGCTCTGGGATGCCACATACTCCCCCTCTTTCACTGAGCCGACCTCGGCGACGGGCTGGGGTGAAGGTGAGAAATGTAACATAACGTTAATAAATACGAATAAAGTGCAAATGTCACTAACAGTTTAGAAAAATATAATACTTAGAAACTTGAGGTAAGACCTCCCGGCATAGTCCTGGAATGTCCATGAGAAGTCTGAAGGGTAACGGAGAGATAATTAAACTCAGACTTATGGAACCTTTTCGCGGTACCATCAGACAGTCCATATAGAAACAACAGTAGTGCAAATGGGTCCAGAGGCTCTCTGGCACAAATTTCGTGAGTGTCCATTATCATGAGAGTCTCTCTGAGAAACAATAAACAGTCCTTTCTGTAAGGAAGAGTAGGCACTCTAGCACGAATGTCCATACCGCAATGGGGTAACAGAACTTCCTTGGCTCGGTGAGCCAGGCACTATGGCTTGGATTGTTGCATATAAATGTAAATACTATATTACATGGCAAGATATTATATATATACTGTATATACACACAGGAAAAACATTAATGTAATCAGAGCAGGAATAACATATATACAGAAGCAGAGACAGTTAACCTCTTTTACCCAAGGACAGCCATGGCATCACTATAGCGTGTTGGAGGTATGCCTTTTGTGGTACGCTCAGAACGCCTAAGTGGAACGAGATTTGAATCAGGAACAGAGTCACTGAAATCAATTAAATCCTCTGTCGAAGGGTTCTCTTGCACTAGAGCAATTGGTGGATAGCAGCTAAATGGTAGTAGTTTAGGCGCCCACATAAGCTCAGTTAACGTTGGGGGTCTCTCTTTCGCTTCAGAAGGTGACAAGATCTCTGTACTCGTTGTCTCAGCTGGGGGCACCTCTGTGGGTAGTCCTTCTTTAAGGCACAGCTTCAGACGGTTTCGGTGTACTACTTGGGGCTGTCTCCCAGGTTTAGAGATCTCATACACGTCGGATTCAGGATATGGTATGGAGATGACACTGTATGGTTCTTTCTCCCAGAATGGATCCAATTTCCCATTCCAATGGTTATTCCTTAACCATACACGGTCGCCAACTTTCAGGGGCGCTGCATGGGCGCGATGGTTGTAATCCTCCTGTTGTCTCCTACGAACCTCATCCATGAGCGTTTCAACTATTTCTTTAGCTTCCTCCATACGTCGGCGGTGTTCAACAACCCAGTCTGTTATGGGTAGTGGATTGATGGTGTCAGGGACCTTCACACCAAGGGTTAAGTCTGAAGGAAGTTGACATTGTCTTCCAAACATTAGATAAAATGGTGCGTATCCCGTAGATGTTTGGGGTGTGTTGTTGTAAATATAGGCCAAGTCCTTGATACGCTCAGGCCACTCAACACCAGGTGTAACTGCGGCTGTTCTTAGCATGCCGATGATCACTTGATTTGCCTTCTCGCACATACCATTCCCTTGAGGGTGATACGCTGTGGTTCGCAACTTCTTTCAGTCTTGGAACTGACACAGCTCACGGAACAATTGGGATTCAAACGCCGATCCACGGTCGGTGAGGATATGCTCAGGACAACCGTAATGGCGGACAAACTCTGCGTAGAAGGTCTCAGCCGTAGTTCTTGCTGTAAGATCTCTGACAGGCACGATGACAAGGAACTTGGAGTAATGATCCACCATTGTCAGAGCGTAGCTGTAGCCGGAACGTGTGGGACCCAACTTCACATGGTCCAGAGCAACAATTTCACACGGCTTTTGAGTCTTAATTGGATGTAGAGGGGCCTTCTGATCTCTTCGACCTTCCTTGGTGATACTACAGGCGGGACACTCTCGGCACCAACTCTCAATGTCACTCCTCATCCCAACCCAATAGAAGCGACGACGGATGGTAACTTCGGTCTTTTGTACCCCCGAAGTGACCGGATCTGTCATGATACGCCTCAAGTATCATCTGTGCGTCTCTTCTTGGTACGAGGATCTGATGAAGCCTTTCACCTGTGACAGGATCAAGAGTGTTTCTATGTAGAAGGCCTCGTTGGACAAACAGGCGCTTCCTCTGTCGCCAAAGGCGTTTTAATTCCACGTCATGAAGACCTCTCTTTACACGGGTTGGTATTCTTCCTGTAAGCAGGAAATCTGACAATTCTCCTAAAACTCTGCTCTCTTCTTGGAACGTTTTCCACAGAGATGGCTCCTGGAGGGATTCGGCAGCTGTTTTCGCCAGAGATTCTCCTTCTACAGGGACACCAATAGCAACCTGTTGGGCAAACTTGTTGTAGAATGGTGGCATCTCCACCTCTTCCCAGATGTCTTCTCGGGGTGGTTCTTCTCCCACAGGCAACCTTGAGAGTGCATCAGCGTTAGCGTTGGACTTGCCACTGCGATACTTGACAGAGAACTTGTAATTCGTGAGTCTTGAGGCCCACCGTTGTTCAAGGGCTCCCAGTCGAGCAGTGTCCAGATGCGCCAACGGATTGTTATCTGTGTACACGGTAAAGGGTGTGGCAGCCAGGTAGTCTTTAAACTTCTCTGTCACGGCCCAGACAAGCGCCAGAAGTTCGAGTTTGAAAGAACTATAGTTCTGGTCGTTCTTCTCCGCGCCTCTCAGACTCCTGCTGGCGTAGGCGATGACTCGCTCTTTGTTGTCCTGAACCTGGGACAACACTGCACCCAAACCTTGGTGACTTGCATCTGTGTACAAGCGGAATGGCTGACTGTAGTCGGGATAGGCTAGAATTGGTGGTTGCGTCAGAAGTGCTTTAAGCGCTTGAAAGGCTTCCTCTTGACGCGCTGTCCAGTCTACCGGAAGCTTTCGGTTGTAGTTTTCTCTGGGACAACCGCGCAACAACTCGTTCAGAGGCTCGGCTACTTGGGCGAAGTGTGGTATGAAACGCCGGTAGTAACCTGCGAATCCAAGGAAGCTTCGGACTTCTTTGACGGTAGTTGGTCTTCGCCAGTTCTGGATTGCAGTGATCTTTTCAGGATCAGGTTGGACGCCTTGTGCGCTCACGACATGCCCAAGGTAGTGAACTTGGGGTTTCAACAGGTAGCACTTGGAGGGCTTCAACTTTAGGCCGTGCTGTATAAGTACCTTGAATACCTCGGACAGGTGACGAAGGTGTTCTTGGTATGTCCGGGAGAATACAATAACATCGTCCAGGTACAGTAGCACACTCTGGAAATTCTCATGGCTGAGGCACCTCTCCATAAGCCGTTGGAATGTGGCTGGGGCATTACATAGCCCAAATGGCATACTATTGAATTCAAAGAGTCCCATCGGGGTCGTAAACGCAGTCTTTTCACGATCTTCAGGCGCCATAGGGACTTGCCAGTATCCACTGGTTAAGTCCAGGGTCGAGAAACAGGTAGCTGATCCCAAAGCCGTTAGAGATTCCTCAATCCGCGGCAATGGGTATGCGTCTTTGTGCGTGACGTTGTTGAGTTTACGATAGTCCACACAAAATCGTAGGGTTCCGTCTTTCTTCTTGACAAGGACTAGCGGGGCTGCCCAGGGGCTGTTACTCTCCCGGATGACATCAGCATCTCGCATCTCTTGGATCAACTTTTTCACCGGTTGGTACATCGCTGGTGGTATTGGACGGTGACGCTCCTTGATTGGATGGTGGTCGCCAGTCAGAATGCGATGTTGTATGGTTGTGGTCTTACCAAAGTCCAATGGGTGTTTGCTGAATGCCTGTTGGTAACGCTTGGCCACATTGCGAACCCCATTGATGTGCTCTATAGGGGTATTGGCATCTCCCACGTTCAAGTCATCCCAACAGGACTTCGTGGCTCCATTTTGAATGTTCTCAGCAGCTTGGGTGGAACGCTGTGTGGTGGTAGAATCACCAGAGAGAATGTCTTCTGGTGCTAACCGGTGTAGCAGGGCCACAGAGTGGAACTTGTGGAGGTTCACGGGAGCATCGCCCAAGTTGACTAAGCGGACAGGAACACGTCCATTGGAAACTGTGACAAGGCTGCGGGCAACCATGACAAGTGGTTGGCCATCTACCTGTATGGGTTGTAGCAAGGCCTCGTAGTCCTGATTTTCTATGCCCGGACGGGCACGGCACCACACCATAGTTTCTGTTCCAGGCTGTAGGGTTACTGGACGGGTATCTTGGATCCGGACTCGACCAATTTCACCTTGTTTGTTGGCGAACTTGTGCTGGGCATTGAGTACACGAATGGCCCGCTGAATGGTCTGCTGGTCACTGGGAGAAGCTGTAAGGAGAGAGGCATGCAAGGCATCCAACACTTCTGCAAAGCAATGGCGTAAAACATTCATGCCTAATATTACAACTGCAAACCTATCATCCTCTACATCAGTGACAATTACACCCTGTCTAGGCAGTTTCAAGTCCCCAATCTGGATAGTGGGTTCCCAATAACCCTGCTGTGGTATGGGCTGTCCATTGCTGGCACACAGATTTATCCATGTGTCAGGTGTTCTATTCAACACACCTAAGTCCCAATGTTCAAGGAACACCTGCTTGCGCAGGGTTGTTACCTGAGATCCAGTGTCCACCAACGCTGTCAGAGGGACGCCGTTCACCCGGATTGTGATGTGTGGGCAGGCTGAGACGAAGCGTGACAATGGCACTGAAGATTCACCTGGGCCCTTCTTCTTTCCTCCCGAGGGGCGGCCCGCTGCCTCGGGGGTGGCCCTTTTAACTGAAAACACTGAGGCCTGGTGTGTCCATATCTATGGCAATAGGTACAGTATGGCCTCTCACTCTGCGGAGGTTTCACTGAAGACGGACGTCTGGGTGGCGACTCAGGTGAGATGTTGAGACTTCGCAAAGGATCACTGGACGATGAAGACGGCTGGGTCAGACGATCTAGACGGATGGTGATCTGTTCCATGGCACGGGTCAGATGATCCACTCGGGCCAGAAGGTCATCTCTGGAGTCTGCTGGTGTAGTCTGCGCAGTTTGGGCGGCAGGTGAGGTACCCAGAGGTAGTGGCAGGACAACTGGAGCAATGCTTGTTGAGGGTCCAGGTGAGGGAGCACAGATGACTGGGCTCGGCTGGGGCTGCTCCTGTCCCAAGACCTGGATGGCAAGGGCCTTGAAGTCAGCAAACGTGATGCTGGGATGTTGTGCAGCAAGCATTCGCAACTGACTCTGGAGCAATGTGGTACCCACCCCTTCTATGAAGCGGTCAAGCAAGATTTTATCAGAGTCCACATTCTCACGTGGATCCACTTGCACCACAGCTCTGAACGCCTCTTGGAGGGATAAAGCAAAGTCCCGCAGGGTCTCACCAGGTAGTTGTCGTCTGGAAAAGAAGCGCATCTTTACCTCGGAGACAGATCGCACGTCAAAGTTCACCTGGAGTTTGTCCAGAATTTGCCCAGGGGTTCTTTTGTCAGAGGCAGGCCAGGATTTGACCTCCCTAGCTGCAGCACCCTCA
Source organism: Leptodactylus fallax (assembly GCA_947044405.1). NCBI lineage: Eukaryota > Metazoa > Chordata > Amphibia > Anura > Leptodactylidae > Leptodactylus > Leptodactylus fallax. Next base: position 136,051 of record CAMRHE010000407.1, read on the forward strand.
AGCTGGCCCATCAGGATCTATATCTGCTGTTCTGTATTCAGAGGATAGAACTGGAAGAGAGACAGCATCTTCTCACGAAAGTCCCTGAGGGTATGCGCCTCCCCTTTGTAGCACGGCAGCCATGGTGCGCCAGGGTAAAATGGCATGGAGAATGGTAGGCTGCTCGCCATAGGCACTGCTGGATCACTAGAAACAGATGGCACAATGTCACTTTGCTCAGTCATGTTGTTTGCAGGTATGACTGAAATTAGGTCGCCGTCTCTTTAAGAAACTCAATTGCTTGCTGGCAGGGAATGGAGACTACAACTTGGAATGCTGTCCCTTTAAGAATGCTGTAGCTATTAACAGAGTCACTGTGATGCAGGCTGACGGTGTGCTCCCCCTCTTTAATGGTGGCACTCCCCACGGACACTGTACACGGAAAACACTCGCTGGGGCCGTGGGAGGACTGAAGACAAGGACAGGGAGGCACAGTACTCACTGACAGCAACTGCAGCGTGGACCAGAGATCAGCGGTGCACAGCAGGGACGGTGATGCGGCACCGGAGAGTCAGAAATGGCGCCGGCACGTTCGCCTTTCACTTTCTTGTATGGGTGCGCTGGAGCATTGCGCTCAGCATTCTGGGCTCTCCTAAGATGGCGGCAGATGGGTCTCCTGGCCTCATGGGCAGTGCTAAAAATCTCCCGCACTTTTGCAAGGTACAGTTAACCCTTTGTGGGCGTTCTTACACAGCGATGTGGCGCAGCAAACAAGTCCTGGGCGTTTTAACTCTTCCAGGGCTGTAAGACACTGAGAGGACAGTCTTTAGGGCTTGCTTCAGGGGTATAGGGCTCCCCCTCTTTGTGGCAAGCACTCTCAGGGAATAAACTTGATCTTAGCAAAGTCCACAATAAAGACCGATGCTCTGGAGACAATTTTGCGCACTTTTCGTGGCGACTTTCTCAAAATGGCACACACCCGTATCCTGTTCGTGACGCCAGTTTTTCTTGCGGTGACCAGATGGAAGGTAACGCTGCAGTTGGGATTGCGGGGTGCAAACAGCGCAGACTTGTCACGGTCTCTGGGCACGAGGGCGCAGCGCTGGTGCTGTCCCACGTTACCACCACTGGTACCGGTGATGAGGGGGCTGCACAAATGTTGGTGGTGATTGTTCCCCCGGGGCGCTTCCCCTATACTGTGCTGACTGGTGGTGTTTGGGGCGCCCTGATGTTGTCGGTGCAGAGTCAGACACAGAAACGGTTGTAAAGTTGAACTTTTACTTCCATGGGTGTGGAGGCACAAATGCTTAAACAGTTTCTTCAATACAAAACAACGGGGTACGCCTGGTGACACAGCAAAGTCCTGGGGTGCAGGGTAGACTTGATGAAAGGTGTTCCTAGCCCCTTATACTTCAGTGTTACAGCCCTAAGGTGCGTCTGGGCTCCTATTTGGCTCATAGGAGGATGCCCGCCATGATACTAGTACATAACATTCCCCACTCACGTTATGTGGTCCTGATAGCTCAGAGTTTCGGGGTGCAATAGTCAGGGTGGCAGGATATTCCACAGGTCTGGCCTTGGCCCCTGGATCCTGTGATACTTGCTATGGAGCACGTATTCCAGAATGTTCTCTCCACAGTCTCAGGCTGACAAGATAATGATGCTTGACTTCCTTCAGGGCGATGGCTAGGCAGACAGGAGACAGGATCTTCTGAATAGCTGGAGTATGTCAGCTCTCCAACCTTCCTGGGCCTGTCTAGGACTTGAGATTCCTGCACTAAACTCACTGCTTTCTTCACAGGACATCACACTTATCTCCTCACCTCCTCCTCCTAACACTCCACACTTCTAACTCCTCACACGCAGGACCTTCCTGCAGGGGTGTTACCATGGGGACCCAGTGATCAGCTGACTCCTCCCCTTTTCCCAGGCGATGTCCTCCCATTGGACATTTGCTTACTATTCAATCCTATGGGAGGTGTAATGCATGTGTGAGGCTCACTAGGTGGCGCTGTGTTGTGTGAGACTCAGGACCCCCTGCTATGTCACACAGGCTATGAAGCAACAGGAAATAACACAATGACTACAGAGATCACCCTCAGCCCAGCCATAGCCAGCTCTGGGATGCCACAGAAAGAATGATATGTGACATTATACTGTGTGGGGGCCAATATGGGACATTATACTGTCTGGAGGCCACTGTGGGACATTATAATATCTGTAAATTTGACATTATACCATGTAGGGGCTAGGAAAGGGGGCGCTATGCCATGTAGGGGTGATATGGCCCAAGACAAAAGCTTGCTAGGGGGCCCAGTCTTTGTTAGTTACGCCCCTGTATATAAGACATATACAGTATACAGTGGGTGCGGAAAGTATTCAGACCACTTTAAATTTTTTTCACTCTTTGATTCATTGCAGCCATTTGCTAAAAGCAAAAAAGTTCATTTTATTTCTCATTAATGTACACTCAGTACCCCATCTTGACAGAAAAGAAACAGAAATGTAGACGGTGAACCTTCGGCCCAGTCTGAGGTCCAGAGCACTCTGGAAGAGATTTTCTTCCAGGATATCTCTGTACTTGGCCGCATTCATCTTTCCTTCAATTGCAATCAGTCGTCCTGTCCCTGCAGCTGAAAAACACTCCCATAGCATGATGCTGCCACCACCATGTTTCACTGTTGGGATTGTATTGTGCCGGTGATGAGCAGTGCCTGGCTTTCTCCACACATACCGCTTAGAATTAATGCCAAAAAGTTAAATCTTCATCTCATCAGACCAGAAAATCTTATTTCTCATAGTCTGGGAGTCCTTCATGTGTTTTTTGGCAAACTCTATGCGGGCTTTCATATGTCTTGCACTGAGGAGAGGCTTCCTTCGGGCCACTCTGCCATAAAGCCCTGACTGGTGGAGGGCTGCAGTGATAGTTGACTTTGTGGAACTTTCTCCCATCTCCCTACTGCATCTCTGGAGCTCAGCCACAGTGATCTTTGGGTTCTTCTTTATCTCTCTCACCAAGGCTCTTCTCCCACAATTGCTCAGTTTGGCTGGACGGCCAGGTCTAGGAAGAGTTCTGGTCGTCCCAAACTTCTTCCATTTAAGGATTATGGAGGCCACTGTGCTCTTAGGAACCTTGAGTGCTGCAGAAATTATTTTGTAACCTTGGCCAGATTTGTGCCTTGCCACAATTCTGTCTCTGAGCTCCTTGGGCAGTTCCTTTGACCTCATGATTCTCATTTGCTCTGACATGCACTGTGAGCTGTGAGGTCTTATATAGACAGGTGTGTGCCTTTCCTAATCAAGTCCAATCAGTTTAATTAAACACAGCTGGACTCCAATGAAGGAGTAGAACCATCTCAAGGAGGATCAGAAGGAAATGGACAGCATGTGAGTTAAATATGAGTGTCACAGCAAAGGGTCTGAATACTTATGACCATGTGATATTTCAGTTTTTCTTTTTTAATAAATTTGCAAAAATATCTACATTTTTTTTTTTTCTGTCAAGATGGGGTGCTGAGTGTACATTAATGAGAAATAAAATGATCTTTTTTGCTTTTAGCAAATGGCTGCAATGAAAGAAAGAGTGAAAAATTTAAAGGGGTCTGAATACTTTCCGTACCCACTGTATATATATATATATATATATATATATATATATATGTATATATATGTGTATGTATCTTTAGGGGTTCACTCAGTTTCTGCATTGAGCACTTCCATTATTACAAATGAAACCATTCATTGCATTGTTTACAGTATCAGACTCTGTTTACACCCAAATCAGCGGCAGATTCTTCCATCATTCTGCCTCCCTTTGAAAACAATTGGAGCAGGAGGCAAGAAAAAACCCATCCTGCTTGACCTTGTTGCGGAATCTACAGCTGATTCGGAGGCCGCTGCTTGAGACTCCCCACTGGATAGAATCATTAATTTGGGCCTAATCATCAGTGGAAAGCCGCAAAGTAATACTGATGTCCTGCATCCACCACCGTCGAAAATAAAGAGGAATCCGGGGCAGATGTCCACCTCAAATTCCTCTGTACTTTCTGATGTCTGAACAGGTTCTATCTACTTGTATGGAATGGACTGTATTACAGTCCACTCTAGAAGCTCCACCTTAGTAAAAAACACCCAATTTCCATTGTGTTTTTTGCTGTGGTGCGCATGAGTTGCTCCAAAAGAGGCCCACTGAGGCTCTGTCACCCAAGAGCCCACACAAGCCTGGAGCTGGCCCTGTCTGTGTATTATAGTGTGAAGTCATCCCCTGACAGCTTTCTATATGACTGGGTGACTTGATCTATGAAAGAGCTGTGTGGTTCTGCTCCTGCCCGACACTGAACTGTGTGATCAGAGCAGGCAGGAGGGAAAGGTGAAAGATCGCCCTGTAATGTACAGGACTGAGTAAGAAATAAAGCCTTCTCCATGATGCAGGTCCCACAATACACACCATGGCACATGAAAGATAAAGGACTATTTCATGATGTCATCAGCACAAGACCAGTTACATGTATGGGAGCAGGGGCACAGCTTTAGTCAGCACCAGCAGCTGTGGTTGAGTCTAGAATGGAGTGAATAAATCACGTGTGTCCTGCCAGATTCTCATTTACACTATTTACTGCATGATTTATGAAGAGACTTGCGCCTCTTCAAAAATTAGGCACACTTCATGCCAGTGCAGGGGATATTAAGACTGGTGCGGGGACTGTGTAATAAAAACCTGAAATTCTGTCATTATTTTTTTTGTTTAATTCTATATTAAAATGACATGACTGCTTCATTTTCATGGATACATTTTACTATTGTCCCTATTTTCCTTTTTGGGGTTCATTCTTTATTTGATACGATACACGTATTCTGTGGCAGTGCTTTTTTCCCTGATTCATTGGAGATATACATTACATAGACCTCAATATAAAGTATTTTGGGACTATTTGGGTTGGTGAATGGACCTACATATACAGTAATTCATAATCTTCGTATTCCATTATTGTAGCTGGTACTGTGATATATACAGTGGGGAAAAAAAGTATTTAGTCAGCCAGCAATTGTGCAAGTTCTTCCACTTAAAAAGATGAGGCCGGCCTGTAATTGACATCATAGGTAGACCTCAACTAAGAGAGACAAAATGAGAAAACAAATCCAGAAAATCACATTGTCTGATTTTTAAAGAATTTATTTGCACATTATGGTGGAAAATAAGTATTAGGTCAATAACAAAAGTTCATCTCAGTACTTTGTTATATATCCTTTGTTGGCAATGACAGAGGTCAAACGTTTTCTGTCTTCACAAGGTTGGCACACACTGTTGCTGGTATGTTGGCCCATTCCTCCATGCAGATCTCCTCTAGATCAGTGATGTTTTGGGGCTGTCACTGGGCAACACGGACTTTCAACTCCCTCCAAAGGTTTTCTATGGGGTTGCGATCTGAAGACTGGCTAGATCACTCCAGAACCTTGAAATACTTCTTACGAAGCCGCTCCTTTGTTGCCCTGGCGGTGTGCTTGGGATCATTGTCATGCTGAAAGACCCAGCCACATTTCATCTTCAATGCCCTTGCTGATGGAAGGAGGTTTGCACTCAAAATCTCACGATACATGGCCCCATTCATTCTTTCATGTACACAGAACAGTCATCCTGGTCCCTTTGCAGAGAAACAGCCCCAAAGCATGATGCTGCCATCCCCATGCTTCACAGTAGGTATGGTGTTCTTTGGATGCAACTCAGCATTCACTCTCCTCCAAACACGACGAGTTGTGTTACTACCAAACAGTTCTACTTTGGTTTCATCTGACCATATGACATTCTCCCAATACTCTTCTGGAACATCCAAATGCTCTCTAGCAAACTTCAGACGGGCCCGGATATGTACTGGCTTTAGCAGGAGGACACGTCTGGCACTGCAGGATCTGAGTCCCTGGCGGCGTAGTGTGTTACTGACGGTAGTCTTTGTTACGTTAGTCCCAGCTTTCTGCAGGTCATTCACTAGGTCCCCCCGTGTGGTTCTGGGATTTTTGCTCACCGTTCTTGTGATCATTTTGATCCCACGGGGTGAGATCTTGCGTGGAGCCCCTGATCGAGGGAGATTATCAGTGGTTTTGTATGTCTTCCATTTTCTAATTATTGCTCCCACAGTTGATTTCTTCACACCAAGCTGCTTGCCTATTGCAGATTCAGTCTTCCCAGCCTGGTGCAGGTCTACAATTTTGTTTCTGGTGTCCTTCCACAGCTCTTTGGTCTTCACCATAGTGGAGTTTGGAGTGTGACTGTTTGAGGTTGTGGACAGGTGTCTTTTATACTGATAACAATGTCAAACAGGAGCCATTACTACAGGTAATGAGTGGAGGACAGAGGAGCCTCTTAAAGAAGAAGTTACAGGTCTGTGAGAGCCAGAAATCTTGCTTGTTTGTAGGTGACAAAATGCTTATTTTCCCCCATTATTTGCAAATAAATTCTTAAAAAATCAGACAAACTGATTTTCTAGATATGTTTTCTCATTTTGTCTCTCATAGTTGAGGTCTACCTATGATGTCAATTACAGGCCTCTCTCATCTTTTTAAGTGGGAGAACTTGCACAATTGGTGGCTGACTAAATACTTTTTTTTCTCCACTGTACAATGGGGGGGGGGGGGGCTATTAAGACTGGCAATTCCTACGCCAGTCTTAATCAATTCTCAAGCTGGCGCAATGTGCACCAGGGTTACTAAGAGGCTCTGGTGTCTTAATAATTCTGGTGCTCTACTGCACACCATAATTGAAATCTATGCCAGTCAGGGTCTGGCGTAGAATCCTGGTATAACTCATGCCAATTTTCTGGTGTGAGTTTTAGCAAATTTGTCGGGCTGAGATGACCTGGTTTCGCCTCACCAATAAAAAAGTGGCAAGCGCAGTGCAGAACAAGCAATGTGGTGCTTCTGCATCACAAAAAGAAGTGCCAAAGAAGTACCATATTTGTGCCCATCTATATTAGAAAACTTGCATAGATGGGTTAGAAAATTTCCCCCAGTATATCTAATGAAATTAATTTAGACATACAATATGTTTGATTTACAGAAACCCCTAACAAAGACTCAATTCAAGCATTTCCCTCTAAACTGCTTTGATCTTTGAATGTCTTTTCACACATGTAATTGCCAACTGTTGAATATGACACTAGAAAAGCATTTTACATCTAAAGGAACAAAGGTGATGTACAATTTCTGAAGGGATGGGAAAGTTACAAATATTCTTAAAATGTGTGCCAGGATTAACAAGCAGAAGCCAATATTTCTAGAAGCTTGACAAAGAGTGACCTCTAGTGGTAATAATTGATAATACAATGACCCATCTTTTTATGTTAAAGGGGTTCTGTGTGACTTTGAGGATCTGTAGTATAATGTTGTACCGTGTTAGCCATTGAAAGTAGTGGAAGAGTGAAGAAATCAGGCGATACCTTTTAGAGGCTAACTGAGTATATTTATTGAGGATCTGTTACATCCAACAGAGGGCACATGAGCTTCCCAGCTCCTTTTCCCATAATGCCTTGTGACTTTGAGGAGGCATGAAAGGACACTTATCAAAACTAGTGTAGCCCTGTATATAAAATGCCCTATGGTTCTGACACCTTTCTCTCATCACAATTTTATCATGTAGTCCTACACTAGCTCTGTAGCATCAGACCAGATGAGATAGCCTTCACTCCCCATGCACTTTAGTGGGCCTTGGGTACCCATGATCTTGTTACAGTTCACCAGTTCACTTTCCTTGGACCACAGGTACAGTATTAACCACTGCATACCAGGAACACCCCAGAAAAAAAGGAAGTTTTGAAGATGTTCTGCGCTGATCATCTAGAAAACACAGTTTCACATTTGCTCATTTTTCCTACTTTGAAGGAAGTAATTTAAAAGTGTGTTCCAGTTTATTTTTTTTTAACTCTTTGGAGGCTTAAAATAATAACAGTACATACTCAGCTGTCCGGTCAGACAGAGATCCAGCCAGGAGTCTCTGTTAGGATCCATGATCTTTGTTCAGTCTTTCTCTGTGCACAAGCATGTCAGCCAATCACTGGCTAAGCGCTGATGTTTCGTTTTAACACAGCACCCCTGCTCAGCTGCTGTTTGGCTGACGCACTAGTGTTCAGGTCAGGAAGTCCAGGGATGTGAACAGAGAATTTCCGACAGATCTGTGGCCAAACGGACATCTGAGTATGCACTGTTTAGTGTTTTAAGTCGCCTCAAGGGGTTAACAAAATGAACTGGAACATCCCTTTAATGAAGTGACTATTCAAATGCTACCAAGTTTTTTTTTTTTATAAATTCTTTTATTTAAAGATTTCACATTAGAAAGTTTCCATCCCATAGGCCTGACGGGAACAAAAATAAAGCAAACAATAAGTATGGCTAGAACAAAAAAAAAAAAAGAAATAAAAAACAATAAGGGATGGTGGTCACAATATATGCAGGGCACCCATTATCCAGAGAATTTACTCTACTATATGGCCCCAAATGAGCCAAGTTAAGTTAAAGGAGAGGAGACGAAAAAAAGGGGGGCACAGAGAAGGATGTAAAGGAGGAATTCACGCATACAGGGTTGGCGTCAGCACCCGGCTTACCCGGACAAGTGCTGGGCCCCAAGCTCCTGAGGGGGCCCACTTTGCAGTGGCGTCGGGTACAGGGCCGCGGCCAGCTGGAAATGGCTTGGGCCCAAGACCATGATAAGCCTGGTTCCCCGACCGCTATACATATTGCTAATGGAAAGGAGCCTAGCGATCACCAGGCCCCTTTCCAATAGATGCCAGCCCAGGGCAGGGAAAGTGACTAAAAATAAAAAAAAAATACTTATACTGACCTGTCCTGGACTCAGCATCCTCTCCGGAGCTCTTCCGGCTGGTGATGTCATGTGGGGCATGCCGGCGTAATGACGTCATTGCGCCCCACGTGACCACTTAGGCCCAATCACTGGCCCCAGCAGTGACGTCTGGAGCACGAGACCTCAGTCGCAGTTGCAAGGCAGAAGAGGACCGAGGAAGAAATGATACACATGAGAGGTGAGATAAGGTGAGTAAGTGTTTGTTATTTTTAATCACTTCCCCTGGGCCTCTGATTATTATACTCTGGGGTCTGAGGTGACCCCAGAGTATAATAATAGCACCTGCTCTAGGAGGGGGAGCTCTTGGGAGCATATAATGCTGTGTGGGGGCCACTGTGGAGTATATAATACTGTGTGGGGGCCACTGTGCTGCATATAATACTGTGTGGGGGGCCACTGTGCAGCATATAATACTGTGTGGGGGGCCACTGTGCAGCATATAATACTGTGTGGGAGCCACTGTGCAGCATATAATACTGTATGGGGGCCACTTCGGAGCATATAATAATGTCGGGGCCACCACGGAGCATATAATAATAATACTGTGTTGGGGCCACTGCACAGCATATGATACTTTGTGTGGGCCACTGCAGAGCATATGATACTGTGTGGGGGCCACTGTGAAGTGGCACCATTAACAGTAGCATAAGGGACAGCGGGGATTTGGAAAAAAAATATGGGGTATGTGTATTGGATCAGGAAGAAGGTTCATCTTACAAATTGCACATCTACCATACCAAGTAAACGTACCCTAGGCTTGGCCCGAACATAGCACAAGAGGGGTTCCAAACAAAGGATAAAAATGAGAGGGGAAAGTGGGCAGCTCCTGCATAAAAAAAGAGAGGAAAACATTTGCCCTTGCCAAAGCTTAAGGGCAAGAGCACAAGATACTGATGTCATCAGTGCTCTGTGCAGAGCGTAGTCATCCAATCCAGCACCGCCTTTCTTCTGCTCCAACCATTCTCCTCCTCTTCTTACAGGAGACCACAACAAAATGGCTGACGGAACAGCCAACTGCACATGTCTGTCGGCCATTTTGTGACAGTCTCATGTAATAGGCCTACAACCTCCAATAACAATACTGTCTCCATACCACCACCTGAACAGTCTCTATCCCCACCTTCTGTCTCTATCCCTCTTCCCTCATAGACTGTAAGCCCTTGCGGGCAGGGCCCTCTATCCCACTGTACCAGTTGGTCACTGTTAGTATTGTATTTGTTTTGTATATCTTGTGCACCGTATATGAAAATCCTTAAATGTAAAGCACCATGGAATTAATGGTACTATATAAATAAACAATAGTCTTATATTATTTTTTTCTCCGAAAAAAGGGCTAGGGCTTATTTTCGGGGTAGGGCTTAATTTTTTCCATGAACAACAATCACACATTTGATCGCTTTTTCTAGCAACTTTTATCAGAGGTGAAACAGCGAAAAAACAGCAGTTCGGCACTTTTGATCATTTTTTTTTTTGCTACGGCATTCACTAGAGAGGTAAAATATTGTTATAAGTTTGTAGAGTGGGCGTTTTCGGAAACAGGGATACCTAATGTGTATGTGTTTCACAGTAATATTTTATTTTTATAATGTATTCTAGTGAAAGTGGGAGGGGGCTTGAACTTTTATTTTGTTTTTTTAATATCTTTTTTTAACTTTTTTTTTTTTTACTATTAACCCCTCCTAGGGGGGGGCTTGAATCTGCAATCATCCCATAGACTGCAATTCAACATATTGCAGTCTATGGGAGATTATCTATATTACTAATGAGGCTGGACCTCAATAGTAATATTCCTATGACAGGCCTGGGAGCCTTCATAATGCTCCCAGCTGTTAAAGGAACAGGTCGGCTCCGGCGATCTCGCCGCGCGGGAGCCGACCTGCAATGTGAAAGGTACAGGGCCGGTGGGGACCGGCCCCAGGAATAGTTACTCTGCTTTGGGGGGTCGATTTGGGGGGGGGGGTCACGGACTGACAGACCTAACAATAACCACGATCAGTGGACTCTGATCGCGGGCATTAACTGCGGGTCTCCGTTGTACAAGGACCGGCCCTGGGGAATGCACGGGGAGAAGCGCGGAGGTCACACTTAGCAATGCCCGCGGTCAGAGTCCATTCTGATCGTGGGCATTAACTCCGGGTTTTGCTACTTTGGTGGTAGGGAAGGGAAAGGGGAGTCACGCTGAACAATGCCCGCGATCAGAGTAGACACTGATCGCGGGCATTAACTCCAGGTCTCCGCAGAAACCCGGTACGGCAGCTATGGTAACCGCTCTGCAGCAGAGCGGCCGCCATCTTTAAGGACCCGGCATCCCCTGTAATCGCACGGCAGATGTCGGGAAGGGGTTAAATTAGCTAGGGCTTATTTTTGGAGTAGGGCTTATATTTCAAGCCTACTCCAAAAAACCTGGAAAATGTAGCTAGGGCTTATTTTCGGGTTAGGTTTTATTTTTGGAGAAACACGGTAATAATAATAACTGGCTGCAGCTTTTTTTTAGTCTTCTTTCCATTGCTTTGTCAGTAGCTTCTGCCCCAACTTGTTCTGCTCCTCCCACCTAATACCTCACTGTTACTGGGCAGAACATGCAAATGATTGAACAACTGCATAAAGCTAGTGTAGGGAACTGCCATTTCTACTAGTATATAATGTATCTGGCTTCTTTGCCCCTGCAGTTTGGCTTCAGAGACCCCAGGCATTTAGTGCAAGTTTTGTTTTGTAAATACAGTGAGTCAGACACATGTGAGGCAGAGCTGCTGGGGGGAGAGATGTGAGCAGAGCTGCTGAGACAGACATGTTATGTCTGGGGGAGTCTAAGAGCCACTTGTTCCTCTTTACTTCACAGTATATACTTAGGTATGTGTTACCCCCTATATACTCACAGGACCTAGCTAGTAACCGTAGTTAGGGATCCATATATATATATAGTTCAGGGCAGTGATAGGTTAGGCTTCCGAAGGCCAACTAGCTAGTTAGAGGCCCGGTGGCACTAGTAGTTTAGCTGGCAGGTTAAGGACTCAGTGTTAGGGTAGTCAGGCCTGCATCTACTGCCGTCACTGTCGCCCTGTTTGCTGCCTGTGAAGAATCTCACCATCATCATCGTCATCTCCTGATCGGCTGTCTGTCATCTCCTGGAAGAATCCGAGGATCCACAGTCATCCACAGGGGCCCCTGCATCTCTTCTGTTGCCTGGAGGTATTGTGCACTGGACTCTTGCTATATATCTATATATATATATATACCCGGGTATATAACCTAAGACGGTTGAGGACTTGCTGGTTGTTGTAGTACTGCTGTGTTCTGAGTATATTGTATGTATGTATTATTACCCTGTTGATTCTTATAAAGCTACTGTTATAACCTTATGTGGTATCTGTATGTATTCTTCAGACTGTGAGATTAGTACAGGGATCCTTGTTAAGGCTACTAACTGTACTTCATGGGTAAGTCCCAGGAAGAGATCCTCCCTGTAATACAGAGGCTCTATCCTGGGTGGAGGCACTGATATATTTCATATATGTTCCCACTCTTCCCTTCAGCGAAGGCTTCAGGTCCCATTATACACACAGGTCAGCGCCAGAGTCTGTTGCGGGAGGGATAATACTCACCCCCCCCCCCCAAATAGGGCTACATTTGGAGGCACTGCTGAGATTTAGAAGTGGGAATAGTCATTGATATGGAGAAGCGATATAGCTCAGAGGGGAACCTCCCACTAGCTACTACATGGGATTACCGACCTCCTGTTCCTCCCCTGGTTCAGGTAAAGGAAGAACCCCGCTCAGCCAGTTACCCCCCCAGTATGGCCATCGCTAGCAGTTCCTCTAGTGACAGTGCTATTAGCACTTTAGCCAGGCTGACTGAAATGTTAGCTCAGGGCCTGCAGGCCACTCACTACAAGAAACTAAAAGTATTCTCTGGTAATGTCCCAGTACCACAAGGGGAGGAAAACTTTGAGATATGGAAAGAACATACTCTCCAATGCCTGAAGGAATGGTCTTGCTCTGAAGAAGGCAAGCAGCAGCGTATCAGTGAAAGTTTGCGGTCTCCTGCTGCAGAATTGATCCGCTTGTACAGAGACTCTCATGAAGGAGTGAGTGCATTGGACTATATACAAGTACTGTCTGATCACTTTGAGCCATACTATGACCTTGCCCAGATGGTTACTGATTACCGAATGGTTCGTCAAAAAGAAGGGGAAAATGTCTCTACTTTTATTAACCGTTTACAGTTACTTCTTTCACGTCTGGTGTACCACGCAGCTATATCTACTTCAGAGGTAGACGCTATGAGAACCAGTCAGTTGGTGAGAGGGTTACAACCTCATCATCCTCTTGCTCAAGTACTCAAGGTCTTACTATCTGATAGAGTCCTTCCATTTCCTGACTTAATGAAGTTAGTGAAGAAACAAGAAGCTGACATTAGTTTTAGTACCCCTAAGAAAGCGAAAAGCATCTCTAAAGAAGATGTTGTTCCTAATTCAAACAAGGACAAACCAGCGGAGCGGTCAGAACTTAGACAGTCCGCCACTCCACCCACTGCCACTCAATGGAGGAAGGATGCTAGAACCTGTTATAAATGTGGTCAGACGGGCCATACTGCCAGACAGTGTACGGAGGACAGTGAGGGATTGAGACACAGTGCTGTCTTCTCTATTCAGAATCAAAGACACCGAAGGAAGGCGGGCCGAGTAAAGACCAGAGGCGCTATCGCGGGCTCCAGGTCCGTTGTCAAAGTCACTGTCAATGGTCATGCCGCTCCTGCCCTGTTTGATACAGGATCTCAAGTGACCCTGATTTATCGCTCGTTCTACCAAAAGTATCTGAGGGATATACCTCTTCAGTCTACGGGACAAATGAAATTGTGGGGGCTTAATTCAGGATCATATCCTGTAGATGGCAGCCTACAAGTAGTTATAGCTGTCCCTGAATTAGAAGATCAGAGTGTCGCTCCCATGAAGATTACTGCTCTTGTCTGTCCTGATACAGGGGATTCTTGTGCAGCTCCTGTGATACTTGGCACTAATTGTCCCCCAGTGCATTATGCTTTTCAGAAGTTTCTTGGAAGAGATTGGAACCCTGCAGCTCAGCCGGTGAATATATCTTCTGATCTTAGAGAACTCTGTGATGCCCTGTCTACTGGCTATCGACATGGAATGGTATATCATATCGGTGAGAGAACCGTGGAAGTTCCTGCCGGCGGGGAGAGAATTCTGAGAGTAGCCTCCAGCATTGCTCCCGATTTGCTTGAAGGGGGGAGTTATGTCCTTATGGAAACCCCTGAAGAAATGATTAACCAGAATGGCTGGATGGTGATCCCAGAGAGAAAGGACTGGAGAAATAAAGTGGAGTTATCTACCTGTGTGACAGTGAGGAACTGTTCACCGCATCCGATTGTAATTGGACCATACCAGAATGTGGCCCACTGCTACCCTGTGCTTGGAGTAAATCCATACGCTGAAGTGTGCAGGATTCAAATCCGAGATGCAATCCCTAATCTCAATCTTGACTTGAGTGATCCACATTTACCAGAGGCCTGGAATCAGCGACTGACACAGAAGTTGTCTGAATTATCGGAAGTGTTCTCCATGGATGATATGGATGTAGGTTGTGCTAAAAGTGCTCAACACACTTTCCGATTGACCGATTCTACTCCCTTCCGGGAGCGACCACGGAGAGTTGCTCCAAAGGATGTTGATGAGTTAAGACAGACTCTACAGCAAATGAAAGGTCAGGGGATCATTGTGGACAGTAAGAGCCCCTATGCCTCACCTATTGTGGTGGTAAGAAAAAAATCTGGAGCAATTCGCCTATGTGTGGATTACAGAACTCTGAACCGGAGAACCTTACCTGATCAGTATACACTGCCGAGAATTGAAGAAGCTCTGGAAGCTCTGAATGGAAACTGTTGGTTCACAGTGCTGGACCTAAGATCGGGATACTATCAAGTCCCAATGGCACCTGAGGATCAGGAAAAGACAGCCTTCATATGCCCCTTGGGTTTCTTTCAGTTCACTCGTATGCCGCAAGGTACAAAAGGTGCGCCAGCAACGTTCCAAAGGTTGATGGAAAGAGTGTTAGGTGATTTAGTGCCCCGGGAATGCCTTGTATATCTTGATGACATTATTGTGTTTGGAAAGACGCTGGAAGAACATGAAGAACGACTCATGAGAGTACTCCATCGCTTAAAAGAAGAGGGGCTGAAGTTGTCGGCTGACAAATGCAAATTTTGTAGATCTTCGGTCACTTATGTAGGTCATATTGTTTCTGCTGAAGGAGTTGCTACCGATCCTGGTAAGATTGAAGCTGTGGTGAATTGGCCCCGACCGCAAAATATTACGGAGTTGCAATCTTTCTTGGGGTTTTGTGGATTCTATCGACGATTTGTGGAAGGATATTCAAAAATTGCTCGAGCCCTCCTCGACCTGTTGAAGAGTGATGCAGGAGATCAGGGAAAGAAGAAAGGGTCTTCCAAAAGCCTTTTTGGCGATAGGTGGACTGCGGATTGTGAAGAAGCATTTAAGTTGTTGAAGAAGAAATTGACAGAAGCTCCCGTTCTGGCTTATGCTGATGCACATAAGCCATATGTGCTACATGTAGATGCCAGCTTTGAAGGATTAGGTGGCGTGCTGCACCAAGAATACCCGGCCGGGTTACGGCCCATAGCTTTCATAAGTCGAAGTCTTTCTCCCAGCGAGAAAAATTATCCAGTACATAAATTGGAGTTTTTGGCGCTCAAGTGGGCCATTGTTGATAAATTACATGACTATTTATACGGAGCCACGTTTGAAGTAAGAACAGACAACAATCCACTGACATACGTTTTGTCAACCGCTAAACTCGATGCTACAGGACATCGCTGGTTGGCAGCTTTATCCAACTACCAATTCACACTCAAGTATAAATCGGGGCCTAAGAACATTGGGGCAGATGCTCTATCAAGACGGCCTGGATTACCTAGTCCGGAAGTAGTGGATGAATGGGAAGAAGTGCCAAGTCCTGGAGTAGGAGCTTTGTGTGCCATGGCTGCTGTAGTTGAAGACCGAGTAGCCTTTTCTGAAACTCGGCTTATTGACTCTATTGGGGGAGGTCCCGAAGCTGTACCAGACATGTTTGCCTACCCTGCCGCTTTAGGATCCTTTGAGAGTTGTTCTATATCTTCAAAGCGAATGATCTGGAGTCAAAAGACTGATCCTTTAATTGGACCTCTTTATCAAGCAGTGAGTTCTCAAGACAGAGAAATGTTAAAGACATCCCTACCCTCTGAATGCAGTCAACTTCTACGAGATTGGGAGAAGTTTGAAATAGACAATGGCCTACTTTATCGTGTGGTGCTGTATCATGATCACCCTGGAAGGCGCCAACTAGTTATTCCAAGCTGCTTTCAGAAGATGATTTTCCGAAGTCTGCATGATTATCATGGTCATTTGGGACCTGAGAAGACTTATGGCCTAATACAAGACCGATTCTACTGGCCCAAAATGAGAGATACCGTGACTCGTCTGTGTAGGTGCTGTCGCAGATGTTTGCAGAGGAAGACTGTCCCGGTTCGAGCGGCCTTCATGGGACACTTGAAGAGTTCGGGCCCCATGGATCTTGTCTGCATAGATTTCCTTTGTATTGACAACGACTCCAGAGGATTTGGAAATGTATTGGTGGTGACTGATCACTTCACACGATATGCTCAAGCCTTTCCGACTAAGGATCAAAAAGCAGTCACTGTTGCAAGAGTGCTTTGGGAAAAGTATTTTATCCATTATGGCTTACCACACCGGTTGCATTCTGATCAAGGCCGGGATTTTGAGAGTAACCTGATCAAAGAGTTACTTCAGTTGTTGAACATCCGCAAAAGTCGGACGACGCCTTACCATCCAGAGGGAGATGCCCTTCCTGAAAGATTTAACAGGACTTTACTTGATATGCTTGGTACCTTACGAATTGAGGATAAGCGATCCTGGAGTCGAAAAGTGGAGGCTATGGTGCATGCCTATAATAGTACAAGGCACGAGAGCACAGGATATTCACCATACTTTCTGATGTTTGGAAGAGAGCCTAGGCTACCTATTGACATCTTGTTGGGAGTCTCTACCGATGGTCTCAGTCATCGAGATCATTACCGATACGTGGCACGTTTGAAAGAAACGCTTAAGAGTGCTTATCAGCTGGCTGAGGAAAATGCAGCCAAAGTGAATGAAGGAAATAAAAGGAAATTTGATCTTCGAGTAAGATACCGAGAATTGAACCCTGGGGACCATGTTCTGCTACGGAATTTGGGAGCATCTGCAAAACATAAGCTGGCTGATCAATGGCAGAGTGAACTCTTTACAGTGGTAGATCGGTTGCCTGGAATACCAGTCTACAAGATAAAAGGACGGGACGGGAGGATCAGGACTTGGCATAGAAATCATTTGTTGCCTGTACCTCAGATTGATGGTATGGATATCTCCAATGATGGCTCGGCCTGCGATTCTCCACAGTCCTTAGCCGATATTCCACCTGACCTTCCTGAAACTCCTGAGAGTGATTGGACTGTGGCTCCTGAAGTTCCTAGATCACCAGTATCTTCTCCTTCAGGGAGACCTATGAACCCTCAAACTCCAGAATTCGTACCTAGATCTGTGTCTACAGATGAGCAGGGATCTAGCTCTCCTACGCCACCAGCACCATCCCCTCCCATGGCAGACAACCCTAGTTTAGGGCCTGGACATGCTAGTTTACCTCAGAGAGAGGTACGGAGAGGAGAGAGAATTAGACACCCTCCACCTATGCTGACATATGATAGTTTGGGGGACCCCAGATTTACTACTCAGCCTCATTTATACCATGCTTGGGTGGGTGCAGTGTCCACTTTGGTCAATATGTTACCAATTTTCGCTCCTGCTGGCATGTATACCTATTAACCTGTTGTGACTCTGTAAATGCAAAAGCAACCATATTGATATTGTCATTGGTAATGTTGACTGTATACTATGACTTTGTATGTCTTTGACGTGACGTAAAGATTTCACCAGAGGGAGAGTGTAGGGAACTGCCATTTCTACTAGTATATAATGTATCTGGCTTCTTTGCCCCTGCAGTTTGGCTTCAGAGACCCCAGGCATTTAGTGCAAGTTTTGTTTTGTAAATACAGTGAGTCAGACACATGTGAGGCAGAGCTGCTGGGGGGAGAGATGTGAGCAGAGCTGCTGAGACAGACATGTTATGTCTGGGGGAGTCTAAGAGCCACTTGTTCCTCTTTACTTCACAGTATATAGTTAGGTATGTGTTACCCCCTATATACTCACAGGACCTAGCTAGTAACCGTAGTTAGGGATCCATATATATATATACAGTTCAGGGCAGTGATAGGTTAGGCTTCCGAAGGCCAACTAGCTAGTTAGAGGCCCGGTGGCACTAGTAGTTTAGCTGGCAGGTTAAGGACTCAGTGTTAGGGTAGTCAGGCCTGCATCTACTGCCGTCACTGTCGCCCTGTTTGCTGCCTGTGAAGAATCTCACCATCATCATCGTCATCTCCTGATCGGCTGTCTGTCATCTCCTGGAAGAATCCGAGGATCCACAGTCATCCACAGGGGCCCCTGCATCTCTTCTGTTGCCTGGAGGTATTGTGCACTGGACTCTTGCTATATATCTATATATATATATATACCCGGGTATATAACCTAAGACGGTTGAGGACTTGCTGGTTGTTGTAGTACTGCTGTGTTCTGAGTATATTGTATGTATGTATTATTACCCTGTTGATTCTTATAAAGCTACTGTTATAACCTTATGTGGTATCTGTATGTATTCTTCAGACTGTGAGATTAGTACAGGGATCCTTGATAAGGCTACTAACTGTACTTCATGGGTAAGTCCCAGGAAGAGATCCTCCCTGTAATACAGAGGCTCTATCCTGGGTGGAGGCACTGATATATTTCATATATGTTCCCACTCTTCCCTTCAGCGAAGGCTTCAGGTCCCATTATACACACAGGTCAGCGCCAGAGTCTGTTGCGGGAGGGATAATACTCATACCCCCCCCCCCAAATAGGGCTACACTAGGTTCACATTTGTGTTAGTCACTCTGCCTATTCTTGCTCAGAGTAGAGGCTACAGACCTGTATGTAGTCTGTGATGGAGATCTGACTGTAGATCTGAGAGAGACTTCACTAAGGTTATACCACTAAACATTACTAGATAGCTCAACTCCTCTGTATGACATGTGAAAGATGTTCAGATGAAGGTTTATTCAAATAGAACTCTTGATAGACGTAATACAGGGTGTAAAAAACATGACGATTTTCCAGGCTGAGAGGAGGTAGTGAATAAACACAACTTACAGAACCTGGATGATGCCACAGATGTCACAGGAGGGGGGAGCAGAGAGTGAGTAAGGTAACAAAGATGGGACAAAATTAGATGAGAAGCGCAAGTAAACAATGCATGACAATAAACAGGGAAGCACTGTATGCATGACCCAAGGTGAGACATGACACCACCGCAGATTCCACTTAAAATCAGTGGAGAGAAAAGTCCTTCAAGGAAGACTTTTCTCTCCACCAGTTTCAGTATAAAACTGTCGGAAACCATTTGGAACCCATGATTGTCTATGGAGTCCACAAGTTTCTGCAGGTAACAGCTTTTTAAGCGAGCAGGGTTTCTGTCTTTCGGATCTCCATGCGGACCCAAAGGACGGAAACCTGAACACTAGTGTGAACCTAGTGTAATAGATATAACAACAAAAAAAGAGAACAATATGACACCTGTGTGTAAAAAATACTTGTGTACAAGCATATCTGTGTGTACAGTATAGTAGTATGTGTGTACAAGCATGTCTGCATATATAGCAGTATGTGTGTACAAGCATGTCTGCATATATAGCAGAATGTGTGCATACCTCCCAACCATCCTGGATTCGGCAGGACAGTCCCGAATTGTGGGTTCAGAGGATGCAGATGAATTGAATAAAATGGTGAATGAAGCAGGAGCCTGCTTCACCACTGTGCTCCCTGTGTGCTCTAGCTCCGGGAGCTATAGGCGCAATGATAATGTCACTCACATCGCGCCTGCAGCTCCCAGAAACTGCGTGACTGAGACTGCAGACAGAGCAGCAGGGGAGTGAGGAGAGGTGAATATCAGTGTTTTTTATGTTAAACTTTGGGGGCAAATTGAGGGGGTACATGAAACTGGTGTCAGATGAAGGGGGGCAGATGGGGGAGGACATTAAACTGGTGGCAGATGAAGGGAGGGCATTTAACTGGGGGCAGATGAAGGGGGGGCAGATGGATGAGGACATTAAACTGGTGGCAGATGAAGGGGGAACATTAAACTGGGGGCAGATGTAGGGGGGACATGAAACTGTGGGCAGATGTAGGGGGGACATGAAACTGGGGGCAGAGATGGAGGGGGAACACTAAGCTGGGGGCATATGTAGGGGGTACATTAAACTGGGGGCAGATGGAGGGGGCATTAAAATGGGGCAGATGAAGGGGGGGCATGAAACTGGTGGCAGAAGAAAGGGGGACATTAAACTGGTGGCAGATGGAGGGGGGGCATTAAACTGGGGGGGAGAGTAAGAGGGACATTAGACTGGGGACAGCTGGAGGGGGACATTAGACAATGGGGGTCACTGGTCAGAGACATTAAATTGGGGCAACTGAAGGAGGACATTAAACCACTTTAATGTCCCCCTCTAGTTGCAGTTGCCCCAAGTTTATTGTCCCACTCCAGCTGCCATTAATTTATTGTCCCCCTCCATCTACCCCCACTGTTTAATGTCACCCTCCAGCTGCCCCAGTTTCATGTCCCCCTCTAGTTTCCGCCAGTTTAAACTGGGGCACCAGGAGAGGGACTTCATACTGTGGGGCAATTGGAGGGGAACATTATAATGTGGGGGGCATATAATGTTGGGGTGACTGTAGGAGTATTATACTGTGTGGAGGCACAAAGAAAAACGGATGAGAATGGGCGGAGTCAATGTAGAAGTGGGTGGGGCTAAATTTGCACATTATCCTCTTTCTGTTCTTTGAAAGTTGGGAGTTATGTGTGTGTACAAGCATGTCTGTGTGTGAAAAACAATAGATTCTGTTTGTAAAAAAGTGCATGGGATTATAAATCACATACATTTAATCCATCTCAACACCTACATTTTCTTCAGAACCAAACCCAATAAGACACATGGACACTAATACTTTAAGCCACAGCCATCTTAGGACAATAAGAGATAAATAATACATTAATTAACCAAGGTCACATTTTCATGGCGGTGCTCCCATTTTGGGGGGGATCGCTGGTCTTGGAATGAGATCTGAGAATGGCGATCTGTTGCCATGACAGCCGGGAGTCTATTAAATGCTCTATGCAGCCTGTAATAGAACTGCTGGCATTTTGCAATGCATTAGCATTATAATGCATTGTATTAGTGACCAGACCACCTGGAGTTCAAGAACCCTATGGGGTCTAATAATTCCAGTTAAAAAAAAAAAAATAAAAATTCCAATCACTTCCTTTCTTTCCTAGAACACATATAAAAGTAAAAAAATAAAGTGAAACACATACATATTAGATGGTTCACCGTCAGAAGGGCATTCCTGACAGTCTAGCTAGGCTGTGAGGAACGCCCTCCCTGACAGTACTCGCCCTGACAGTACTCGCCCATAGACTTGTACTGGGGGGGCGTTCCTCGCAGCTCAGCGTCATCGCTGGGCTGTAAGGAACGCCCCCTCTGACAGTACAGCACTATGGGCGAGTACAGAGATGTTATTTATGGTGTACCGTGAACAGAACAAACATTCTGATTAAAAAAATTTGCGAGAATTTGTGTTTTTTCGTTCTCCCCTCTCAGAAAGAGTTAATAAATATTAGTAAATTATAGGCTCCTCAAAATGATTTTTTTGAAAATGCCACCAACCTTGCAAAAACAACTCTGTAAACAGCTACAATAGAAAAATGAAAAAGTTATGGCTTTCAGAATGCATCAATGACCAAATGGAAAAAAAAGTTGCCTTGTCGAAAAACTGCCTATGGGGTAAAGAAAGGAAGCTATGACGATAGTGTAAGCAGACCCAAAGATCTGTATTGGTGATAAATTACACAATGTTGAAGAGTAAGGGAAATTACTGACATTAGTAATGTACAATAGTTTAATGCCATATAATACTACAGGACAAAATGGAGCTTTCACTTTGGGTGAGATATGATAAGCTACAGTAATGGTTATTAGTCATTATAAAATGTCCTACAAGCTAAATTTCTTTAAGTAATTTCCAGCAAAGTATTAAGTAGAAATGTATAAAATCTATTAAATTCCCCTGTTATAGCTGACATTGAAAACATTCTGCTATTTTCATCCGAGGTTGATCTATCGTTCAGATTATAATTCCTGTTCTTTAAATGTAACCGTGATTTGTTACTCCTTACATACAATAAGCAATGGCATTATCAATCAATAGTAATGAAATTCCTAACTCTGGTTCTAAGAGATTTAGAATAAAACTGCTGTCAAGTTGGGTGTTTGTAACAATTGAGTGCACTTGACTTGTATACAAATGATGTAAGATCCCGTAGTGGACACTTCCTAAAGAAATAATAAGAGCACTGAGCAATTTTTTTTAAGTAACTCCTTACATGAGGCAAAGGACAGTTTTATAGAAGTGGCATTGTATACTGACTTTAGCTAATACTTTTATGTGTTAATTCAGCATTTTGTTCTATTCACTTTATTTATACAGTGTTGTGAAATAGAACATTGTCCCCTGGCTGTTTAATAATTCCTTTTGTATGACAGATGTAGCCCTATTTGGAGGGGGGGTATGAGTATTATCCCTCCCGCAACAGACTCTGGCGCTGACCTGTGTGTATAATGGGACCTGAAGCCTTCGCTGACGGGAAGAGTGGGAACATATATGAAATATATCAGTGCCTCCACCCAGGATAGAGCCTCTGTATTACAGGGAGGATCTCTTCCTGGGACTTACCCATAAAGTACAGTTAGTAGCCTTAACAAGGATCACTGTACTAATCTCACAGTCTGAAGAATACATACAGATACCACATAAGGTTATAACAGTAGCTTTATAAGAATCAACAGGGTAATAATACATACATACAATATACTCAGAACACAGCAATACTACAACAACCAGCAAGTCCTCAACCGTCTTAGGTTATATACCCGGGTATATATATAGATATATAGCAAGAGTCCGGTACACAATACCTCCAGGCAACAGAAGAGATGCAGGGGCCCCTGTGGATGACTGTGGATCCTCGGATTCTTCCAGGAGATGACAGACAGCCGATCAGGAGATGATGATGATGGTGAGATTCTTCACAGGCAGCAAACAGGGCGACGGTGACGGCAGTAGATGCAGGCCTGACTACCCTAACACTGAGTCCTTAACCTGCCAGCTAAACTACTAGTGCCACCGGGCCTCTAACTAGCTAGTTGGCCTTCGGAAGCCTAACCTATCACTGCCCTGAACTGTATATATATATGGATCCCTAACTACGGTTACTAGCTAGGTCCTGTGAGTATATAGGGGGTAACACATACCTAACTATATACTGTGAAGTAAAGAGGAACAAGTGGCTCTTAGACTCCCCCAGATATAACATGTCTGTCTCAGCAGCTCTGCTCACATCTCTCCCCCCAGCAGCTCTGCCTCACATGTGTCTGACTCACTGTATTTACAAAACAAAACTTGCACTGAATGCCTGGGGTCTCTGAAGCCAAACTGCAGGGGCAAAGAAGCCAGATACATTATATACTAGTAGAAATGGCAGTTCCCTACACTCTCCCTCTGGTGAAATCTTTACGTCACGTCAAAGACATACAAAGTCATAGTATACAGTCAACATTACCAATGACAATATCAATATGGTTGCTTTTGCATTTACAGAGTCACAACAGGTTAATAGGTATACATGCCAGCAGGAGCGAAAATTGGTAACATATTGACCAAAGTGGACACTGCACCCACCCAAGCATGGTATAAATGAGGCTGAGTAGTAAATCTGGGGTCCCCCAAACTATCATATGTCAGCATAGGTGGAGGGTGTCTAATTCTCTCTCCTCTCCGTACCTCTCTCTGAGGTAAACTAGCATGTCCAGGCCCTAAACTAGGGTTGTCTGCCATGGGAGGGGATGGTGCTGGTGGCGTAGGAGAGCTAGATCCCTGCTCATCTGTAGACACAGATCTAGGTACGAATTCTGGAGTTTGAGGGTTCATAGGTCTCCCTGAAGGAGAAGATACTGGTGATCTAGGAACTTCAGGAGCCACAGTCCAATCACTCTCAGGAGTTTCAGGAAGGTCAGGTGGAATATCGGCTAAGGACTGTGGAGAATCGCAGGCCGAGCCATCATTGGAGATATCCATACCATCAATCTGAGGTACAGGCAACAAATGATTTCTATGCCAAGTCCTGATCCTCCCGTCCCGTCCTTTTATCTTGTAGACTGGTATTCCAGGCAACCGATCTACCACTGTAAAGAGTTCACTCCGCCATCGATCAGCCATCTTATGTTTTGCAGATGCTCCCAAATTCCGTAGCAGAACATGGTCCCCAGGGTTCAATTCTCGGTATCTTACTCGAAGATCAAATCTCCTTTTATTTCCTTCATTCACTTTGGCCGCATTTTCCTCAGCCAGCTGATAAGCACTCTTAAGCGTTTCTTTCAAACGTGCCACATATCGGTAATGATCTCGATGACTGATACCATCGGTAGAGACTCCCAACAAGATGTCAATAGGTAGCCTAGGCTCTCTTTCAAACATCAGAAAGTATGGTGAATATCCTGTGCTCTCGTGCCTTGTACTATTATAGGCATGCACCATAGCCTCCACTTTTCGACTCCAGGATCGCTTATCCTCAATTCGTAAGGTACCAAGCATATCAAGTAAAGTCCTGTTAAATCTTTCAGGAAGGGCATCTCCCTCTGGATGGTAAGGCGTCGTCCGACTTTTGCGGATGTTCAACAACTGAAGTAACTCTTTGATCAGGTTACTCTCAAAATCCCGGCCTTGATCAGAATGCAACCGGTGTGGTAAGCCATAATGGATAAAATACTTTTCCCAAAGCACTCTTGCAACAGTGACTGCTTTTTGATCCTTAGTCGGAAAGGCTTGAGCATATCGTGTGAAGTGATCAGTCACCACCAATACATTTCCAAATCCTCTGGAGTCGTTGTCAATACAAAGGAATCCTATGCAGACAAGATCTATGGGGCCCGAACTCTTCAAGTGTCCCATGAAGGCCGCTCGAACCGGGACAGTCTTCCTCTGCAAACATCTGCGACAGCACCTACACAGACGAGTCACGGTATCTCTCATTTTGGGCCAGTAGAATCGGTCTTGTATTAGGCCATAAGTCTTCTCAGGTCCCAAATGACCATGATAATCATGCAGACTTCGGAAAATCATCTTCGGAAAGCAGCTTGGAATAACTAGTTGGCGCCTTCCAGGGTGATCATGATACAGCACCACACGATAAAGTAGGCCATTGTCTATTTCAAACTTCTCCCAATCTCGTAGAAGTTGACTGCATTCAGAGGGTAGGGATGTCTTTAACATTTCTCTGTCTTGAGAACTCACTGCTTGATAAAGAGGTCCAATTAAAGGATCAGTCTTTTGACTCCAGATCATTCGCTTTGAAGATATAGAACAACTCTCAAAGGATCCTAAAGCGGCAGGGTAGGCAAACATGTCTGGTACAGCTTCGGGACCTCCCCCAATAGAGTCAATAAGCCGAGTTTCAGAAAAGGCTACTCGGTCTTCAACTACAGCAGCCATGGCACACAAAGCTCCTACTCCAGGACTTGGCACTTCTTCCCATTCATCCACTACTTCCGGACTAGGTAATCCAGGCCGTCTTGATAGAGCATCTGCCCCAATGTTCTTAGGTCCCGATTTATACTTGAGTGTGAATTGGTAGTTGGATAAAGCTGCCAACCAGCGATGTCCTGTAGCATCGAGTTTAGCGGTTGACAAAACGTATGTCAGTGGATTGTTGTCTGTTCTTACTTCAAACGTGGCTCCGTATAAATAGTCATGTAATTTATCAACAATGGCCCACTTGAGCGCCAAAAACTCCAATTTATGTACTGGATAATTTTTCTCGCTGGGAGAAAGACTTCGACTTATGAAAGCTATGGGCCGTAACCCGGCCGGGTATTCTTGGTGCAGCACGCCACCTAATCCTTCAAAGCTGGCATCTACATGTAGCACATATGGCTTCTGTGCATCAGCATAAGCCAGAACGGGAGCTTCTGTCAATTTCTTCTTCAACAACTTAAATGCTTCTTCACAATCCGCAGTCCACCTATCGCCAAAAAGGCTTTTGGAAGACCCTTTCTTCTTTCCCGGATCTCCTGCATCACTCTTCAACAGGTCGAGGAGGGCTCAAGCAATTTTTGAATATCCTTCCACAAATCGTCGATAGAATCCACAAAACCCCAAGAAAGATTGCAACTCCGTAATATTTTGCGGTCGGGGCCAATTCATCACAGCTTCAATCTTACCAGGATCGGTAGCAACTCCTTCAGCAGAAACAATATGACCTACATAAGTGACCGAAGATCTACAAAATTTGCATTTGTCAGCCGACAACTTCAGCCCCTCTTCTTTTAAGCGTTGGAGTACTCTCATGAGTCGTTCTTCATGTTCTTCCAGCGTCTTTCCAAACACAATAATGTCGTCAAGATATACAAGGCATTCCCAGGGCACTAAATCACCTAACACTCTTTCCATCAACCTTTGGAACGTTGCTGGCGCACCTTTTGTACCTTGCGGCATACGAGTGAACTGAAAGAAACCCAAGGGGCATATGAAGGCTGTCTTTTCCTGATCCTCAGGTGCCATTGGGACTTGATAGTATCCCGATCTTAGGTCCAGCACTGTGAACCAACAGTTTCCATTCAGAGCTTCCAGAGCTTCTTCAATTCTCGGCAGTGTATACTGATCAGGTAAGGTTCTGCGGTTCAGAGTTCTGTAATCCACACATAGGCGAATTGCTCCAGATTTTTTTCTTACCACCACAATAGGTGAGGCATAGGGGCTCTTACTGTCCACAATGATCCCCTGACCTTTCATTTGCTGTAGAGTCTGTCTTAACTCATCAACATCCTTTGGAGCAACTCTCCGTGGTCGCTCCCGGAAGGGAGTAGAATCGGTCAATCGGAAAGTGTGTTGAGCACTTTTAGCACAACCTACATCCATATCATCCATGGAGAACACTTCCGATAATTCAGACAACTTCTGTGTCAGTCGCTGATTCCAGGCCTCTGGTAAATGTGAATCACTCAAGTCAAGATTGAGATTAGGGATTGCATCTCGGATTTGAATCCTGCACACTTCAGCGTATGGATTTACTCCAAGCACAGGGTAGCAGTGGGCCACATTCTGGTATGATCCAATTACGATCGGATGCGGTGAACAGTTCCTCACTGTCACACAGGTAGATAACTCCACTTTATTTCTCCAGTCCTTTCTCTCTGGGATCACCATCCAGCCATTCTGGTTAATCATTTCTTCAGGGGTTTCCATAAGGACATAACTCCCCCCTTCAAGCAAATCGGGAGCAATGCTGGAGGCTACTCTCAGAATTCTCTCCCCGCCGGCAGGAACTTCCACGGTTCTCTCACCGATATGATATACCATTCCATGTCGATAGCCAGTAGACAGGGCATCACAGAGTTCTCTAAGATCAGAAGATATATTCACCGGCTGAGCTGCAGGGTTCCAATCTCTTCCAAGAAACTTCTGAAAAGCATAATGCACTGCGGGACAATTAGTGCCAAGTATCACAGGAGCTGCACAAGAATCCCCTGTATCAGGACAGACAAGAGCCGTAATCTTCATGGGAGCGACACTCTGATCTTCTAATTCAGGGACAGCTATAACTACTTGTAGGCTGCCATCTACAGGATATGATCCTGAATTAAGCCCCCACAATTTCATTTGTCCCGTAGACTGAAGAGGTATATCCCTCAGATACTTTTGGTAGAACGAGCGATAAATCAGGGTCACTTGAGATCCGGTATCAAACAGGGCAGGAGCGGCATGACCATTGACAGTGACTTTGACAACGGACCTGGAGCCCGCGATAGCGCCTCTGGTCTTTACTCGGCCCGCCTTCCTTCGGTGTCTTTGATTCTGAATAGAGAAGACAGCACTGTGTCTCAATCCCTCACTGTCCTCCGTACACTGTCTGGCAGTATGGCCCGTCTGACCACATTTATAACAGGTTCTAGCATCCTTCCTCCATTGAGTGGCAGTGGGTGGAGTGGCGGACTGTCTAAGTTCTGACCGCTCCGCTGCTTTGTCCTTGTTTGAATTAGGAACAACATCTTCTTTAGAGATGCTTTTCGCTTTCTTAGGGGTACTAAAACTAATGTCAGCTTCTTGTTTCTTCACTAACTTCATTAAGTCAGGAAATGGAAGGACTCTATCAGATAGTAAGACCTTGAGTACTTGAGCAAGAGGATGATGAGGTTGTAACCCTCTCACCAACTGACTGGTTCTCATAGCGTCTACCTCTGAAGTAGATATAGCTGCGTGGTACACCAGACGTGAAAGAAGTAGCTGTAAACGGTTAATAAAAGTAGAGACATTTTCCCCTTCTTTTTGACGAACCATTCGGTAATCAGCAACCATCTGGGCAAGGTCATAGTATGGCTCAAAGTGATCAGACAGTACTTGTATATAGTCCAATGCACTCACTCCTTCATGAGAGTCTCTGTACAAGCGGATCAATTCTGCAGCAGGAGACCGCAAACTTTCACTGATACGCTGCCGCTTGCCTTCTTCAGAGCAAGACCATTCCTTCAGGCATTGGAGAGTATGTTCTTTCCATATCTCAAAGTTTTCCTCCCCTTGTGGTACTGGGACATTACCAGAGAATACTTTTAGTTTCTTGTAGTGAGTGGCCTGCAGGCCCTGAGCTAACATTTCAGTCATCCTGGCTAAAGTGCTAATAGCACTGTCACTAGAGGAACTGCTAGCGATGGCCATACTGGGGGGGTAACTGGCTGAGCGGGGTTCTTCCTTTACCTGAACCAGGGGAGGAACAGGAGGTCGGTAATCCCATGTAGTAGCTAGTGGGAGGTTCCCCTCTGAGCTATATCGCTTCTCCATATCAATGACTATTTCCACTTCTAAATCTCAGCAGTTCCTCCAAATGTAGCCCTATTTGGAGGGGGGTATGAGGATTATCCCTCCCGCAACAGACTCTGGCGCTGACCTGTGTGTATAATGGAACCTGAAGCCTTCACTGACGGGAAGAGTGGGAACATATATGAAATATATCAGTGCCTCCACCCAGGATAGAGCCTCTGTATTACAGGGAGGATCTCTTCCTGGGACTTACCCATAAAGTACAGTTAGTAGCCTTAACAAGGATCACTGTACTAATCTCACAGTCTGAAGAATACATACAGATACCACATAAGGTTATAACAGTAGCTTTATAAGAATCAACAGGGTAATAATACATACATACAATATACTCAGAACACAGCAATACTACAACAACCAGCAAGTCCTCAACCGTCTTAGGTTATATACCCGGGTATATATATAGATATATAGCAAGAGTCCGGTACACAATACCTCCAGGCAACAGAACAGATGCAGGGGCCCCTGTGGATGACTGTGGATCCTCGGATTCTTCCAGGAGATGACAGACAGCCGATCAGGAGATGATGATGATGGTGAGATTCTTCACAGGCAGCAAACAGGGCGACGGTGACGGCAGTAGATGCAGGCCTGACTACCCTAACACTGAGTCCTTAACCTGCCAGCTAAACTACTAGTGCCACCGGGCCTCTAACTAGCTAGTTGGCCTTCGGAAGCCTAACCTATCACTGCCCTGAACTATATATATATTGATCCCTAACTACGGTTACTAGCTAGGTCCTGTGAGTATATAGGGGGTAACACATACCTAACTATATACTGTGAAGTAAAGAGGAACAAGTGGCTCTTAGACTCCCCCAGACATAACATGTCTGTCTCAGCAGCTCTGCTCACATCTCTCCCCTCAGCAGCTCTGCCTCACATGTGTCTGACTCACTGTATTTACAAAACAAAACTTGCACTGAATGCCTGGGGTCTCTGAAGCCAAACTGCAGGGGCAAAGAAGCCAGATACATTATATACTAGTAGAAATGGCAGTTCCCTACACAGATAATATACAAACTTCCCCGTCTCTCATAGTAGAGGCTAGTTTTCGTTAGAACAGACATTAGAAATCTTAAGATGGCAGATCTCAGGGGAATGTTACAAACTAGGTCTTTCTGTCATATACCTTGATGTGGATTTACTGGGTTAATATAGATTTGGCTTTGGGCTAAACCCAGAAGCAGAGTGTAATGTATTACTTAATATTCACTTCAGTATTCACCCTTTGCAAGCATCTTGACATTATTTTAGGAGGTTCCCAGGAATAGTCTCCATTAGCAACTGCTGGCATGATCCAGGACATGGTAACAAAGTGGCAGCCGTAAGATGTAGTCAGACAAGGAAAGGTCAAGGCAGGTGGAGTTTGTGCAAAACAGTAGACAAGTCGGGGTCAGAGATGGCAGTGTTCTGGCACAACTGTAGCCAGGTGAAAGGTCAAAGAGCACACAAAAATTTAGATGAGGTCAGTGGACAAAGATCATATGGCAAGAGTACAGAGCAGGAAAACACCTTTGCAGTTACTGGTACCTTATGCACCTTTTTGCCATTTTATAACCCCTGTGTCTCCACTGTATTACTTGTGCTTCCAGCTTTCCATTTCCTGAAGTGAGATCTGGGGGGTGGTGATCTGTCTCCTCACAGCCTTGTCATTATGATACTTCTATTCCAGGCTGCCATAGGCAGTAACTGGTCATCAGACTCCCTAGAGTTCAAGTGCCCTGGGGAAGGGTGGTCAAAAAATTAAGTTAAATAAATAAATAAATATACAAAATATATTTAAAAGATTTCAAATCACCCTTCTTTCCCTAGATCTGAAATAAAAATACAGAAACAAAAACAAACATAAACACATTAGGCATCTCCACATCTAAACAAATGCCCAAACTATAAAAATATAAAAATATTTATTTATCCTAAAAAGAAAATGAAAAAAACAAAAAATGCCTACAGATGGGAATGGGTTAAACTGTATAGGAAAGGACACTTAATAATCTCTCATCATTAACTGACATGTAGTAGTACATGGTTTTCCTAATTATATAGAATACATAGCTTTGCAGATTTTTTATACCTGGAGATATTCTTTGCAGTGACAGTTCAATCTGCAGATAGAGGGGGTCCTCAGTGGAAGTTTGCTACATCCAATATATTTGACACTCTGTGACAGATTAAAATATCTCTTTGTCTGGATAAGCAAAGTGATAAGCAATTCAGTAATGAGTTTTGTGTGTACCTATATAAGAGACAAATGGAAAAAGTGCAAGGAAACCAAAAACTACCTAAACGGTTAGCTAATAGTCAAATAAGCCAATATGGAAATGATCTCTTTACCACATGTAACTTCCCATTTTAGTGTGAATATGATTAAGTTATGGCCTGTAGTCTCAGGCCTGCACTATAAATAAACGCATGCCAGTGGCCATGCTCTAAGATAGCACCTCCATTGACCGGTGTGCCAGTGTGTTGCTTTTCCCTGGACAGAGAGATGGAAATTTGCTAACCATAATTTGAATCTGACAAAGAGATGAAGTACAACACAAAGCAGAAATAGGGAGCCAACAACAGTAGAATACAATGGCGCTAGCAAAAATATTCCACCAATTGCAACAGGAATTAACCAACAAAAGCACTGATGCATATATTAATAAAACTTAACATTTAATAACTAAACTTAAAATCGTATCCAAAGAATAAAACAAACATATAAATACATGTAGCCACTCAATGGAGTCCGACCTTATAGCAAAAAAGTTGTATAACCTTACCACCATATAGCATAAACCATGGCGACTATACATATAATAAATTGAAACGATCTTACCAGTAACTGAGGCAGGAGTATCCCAGTGGGTGATGGTGCAACCCAGGAGGACGAACCAGGTCCCTATTCATGCCCCTGAAATTTCCACTAACACCCAGAATAACTCCCGCCCTAACAAGGGCAGTACCAAGCTGTCCTTAAAATGACCCTATAAATCCCTAGTCCCTACACGTTTCCTGGTACAGTAGCGCACCAAATATCAGGGGACTTACTAGACTACTCATAAGAACCAAAAATCTTGGTCAGATATATATAGGAAAAGATAGTTAAATAAATAAATGCTGCCTACAGTGGTAGATCAAAAACAAAAACCCCACAATGGAGGAAAAGGCTGCTATGCTATGACTCCATTGTCACTACATGGAGTCATTGCATAGCAGCCTTTTCCTCCATTGTGGGGTTTTTGTTTTTGTTTCTACCAACAAAAACTAGTCTGAAGAAAGCCAAAGCTTTACTCTTTTGATCTCCATTTTGTGAATGGAAGCAAAAGGATATGTTTGATGTTTACATTTGGGTCCTTTTCTGGAGAATACAGGAAGCAGTCACTGAAAAATGCAAAGTAAAGGCACCCTTCATTGCACATCAGTGTCATGTCACATGGTAAGACTGGAACTTGTTTCATCCTACTGGTCTCTGGCTCTCTAGTGATATACAGGTGCATCTCAATAAATTAGAATATCTTTAATTACTGAAAGAAATAAACGTTTCAAAGATATTCTACTCTATTGAGATGCACCTGTATGTGTGCTTGAGGAATTCAATACAATGCTCCTATAAGTGATATAGTTGTGATAAAAAATTTACATACCCCAGCAGATTTTTTGTTTTTTTGGCCTTTTTTCAGAGAATATGAATAACACAAAAACTTTTTCTCCACTCATGGTTAGTGGTTGGTTGAAGCCATTTATTGTCAAACTTCTGTGTTTTCTCTTTTTAAATCATAATGACAACCAAAAACATCAAAATGACCCTGGTCAAAAGTTTACATACCCTGGTGATTTTGGCCTGATAACATGCCCAGAAGTTGACACAAAGGGGTTTGAATGGCTACTAAAGGTAACTTCCTCACCTGTGACCTGTTTGCTTGTAATCATTGTGTATGCATAAAAGCTGAGTGAGTTTCTGTGATCCATACAGACTGTTGCATCTTTCCTCCAGCCACTGACATTTCTGGATTGTGAATAATGGGGAAAGCAAAAGAACTGTCCACGGATCTACGGGAAAAGGTAGTTGAACTGTTTAAAACAGGAAAGGGATACAAAAAGATATCCAAGGAATTGATAATGCCAGTCAGCAGTGTTCAAACTGTTATTAAAAAATGGAAACTCAGGGGCTCTGTAAAAAGCAAACCATGGTCAGGTAGACCAACCAGAATTTCGACCACAACTGCCCGGAAAATTGTTTGGGATGCAAAGAAAAACCCACACATAGCATCAGCTGAAATACAGGACTCTCTGAAAACTATCGGTGTGGCTGTTTCAAGATGCACAATAAGGAGTCACTTGAAGAAAAATGGGCTGCATGGTCTAGTTGCCAGAAGAAAGCCATTACTGCGCAAATGCCTCAAAGAATCTCGCCTTCAATACGCCAAACAACACAGAGACAAGCCTCAAAACTTCTGGAACAAGGTAATTTGGAGTGATGAGACAAAAATCAAACTTTTAGGCAACAACCATAAACGTTACATTTGGAGAGGTGTCAACAAGGCCTATGATGAAAGGAACACCAATCCTACTGTAAAGCACGGAGGTGGATCACTGATGATGTGGGGATGTGTGAGCTTCAAAGGCACAGGAAACTTGGTCAAAGTTGAAGGAAAGATGAATGCAGCACGTTATCAACAAATACTGGAGGCAAATTTGCACTCATCAGCCAGGAAGCTGCGCACGGGACGTACTTGGACGTTCCAACATGACAACGATCCAAAACACAAGGTCAAGTTGACCTGTCATTGGCTACAGCAGAAGAAAGTGAAGGTTCTGGAATGGCCATCTCAGTCTCCTGACCTCAATATCATTGAGCCACTCTGGGGAGATTTCAAGCGTGCAGTACATGCAAGACAGCCCAGAAATTTACAGGAACTGGAGACTTTTTGCCAAGAAGAATGGGCAGTTTCACCATCTGAGAAAATAAAGAGCCTCATCCACAATTACCACAAAAGACTTCAAACTGTCATTGATGTTAGAGGGGGAAATACATGGTATTAAGAACTAGGGTATGTGAAGTTTTGAAGAGGGTCATTTTGATGTTTTTGGTTGTCATTATGATTTAAAAAGAGAAAACACATAATTTGACAATAATTGGCTTCAACCAACCACTAACCATGAGTGGAGAAAAAGGTTTTGTGTTATCATTCATACTCTCTGAAAAAAGGCCAAAAAAACAAAAAATCTGCCAAGGTATGTAA
Source organism: Leptodactylus fallax (assembly GCA_947044405.1). Classification (NCBI taxonomy): domain Eukaryota; kingdom Metazoa; phylum Chordata; class Amphibia; order Anura; family Leptodactylidae; genus Leptodactylus; species Leptodactylus fallax. The sequence goes on from CAMRHE010000407.1 coordinate 170,252, forward strand.
ACTTTTTAGCACAACTGTATACAACAAAAACTATCACCAAAGTAATGAATAATAAAATATATGGTTTATTAATGCATAGCTTAAAAATACATAAAAATCGACAATATACGAATAGAAAGACCACATAAAAATACGAACACTCCCCCTCATATAGAAATGCGCAGGTAACCCATATATATATATATATATATATATATATATATGTAAGTAAACAAGTACAAACTCCCATATAATATACCATAAATCGCACAGTGCTCATACACATATAGGATATATACCAATGATAACTTACACATAAAAAGCAAGACTAGCAGCAATTTAAGAGAAGGGAGAGAAAGGACGTGCCCCGACGTGCGTTTTGCCTGAACTTCATCTGGGGGGGCGTGCACATATGGGAGTTTGTACTTGTTTACTTATTTATATACTGTATATGGGTTACCTGTGTTTTCTATATGATGGGAGTGTTCATATTTTTATGTGGTCTTTCTTCGCGTACAGTGGGTACGGAAAGTATTCAGACGCCTTTAAATTTTTCACTCTTTGTTTCATTGCAGCCATTTGCTAAAAGCAAAAAAGTTCATTTTATTTCTCATTAATGTACACTCAGCAACCCATCTTGACAGAAAAAAAACAGAAATGTAGATATTTTTGCAAATTTATTAAAAAAGAAAAACTGAAATATCACATGGTCATAAGTATTCAGACCCTTTGCTGTGACACTCATATTTAACTCACATGCTGTCCATTTCCTTCAGATCCTCCTTGAGATGGTTCTACTCCTTCATTGGAGTCCAGCTGTGTTTAATTAAACTGATTGGACTTGATAAAGAAAGGCACACACCTGTCTATATAAGACCTCACAGCTCACAGTGCACGTCAGAGCAAATGAGAATCAATAGGTCAAAGAAACTGCCCAAGGAGCTCAGAGACAGAATTGTGGCAAGGCACAGATCTAGCCAAGGTTACAAAAGAATTTCTGCAGCACTCAAGGTTCCTGAGAGCACAGTGGCCTCCATAATCCTTAAAAGGAAGAAGTTTGGGATGACCAGAACTCTTCCTAGACCTGGCTGTCCAGCCAAACTGAGCAATAGTGGGAGAAGAGCCTTGGTGAGAGAGGTAAAGAAGAATCCAAAGATCGCTGTGGCTGAGCACCAGAGATGCAGTAGGGAGATGGGAGAATGTTCCACAAAGTCAGCTATCACTGCAGCCCTCCACCAGTTGGTAGAGTGGCCCAAAGGAAGCCTCTCCTCAGTGCAAGACATATGAAAGCCCGCATAGAGTTTGCCAAAAAACACATGAAGGACTCCCAGACTATGAGAAATAAGATTCTCTGGTCTGATGAGACGAAGATTGAACATTTTGGTGTTAATTCTAAGCAGTATGTGTGGAGAAAACCAGCACTGCTCATCACCTGCCCAATACAATCCCAACAGTGAAACATGGTGGTGGCAGCATCATGCTATGGGGGTGTTTTTCAGCTGCAGGGACAGGACGACTGGTTGCAATTGAAGGAAAGATGAATGCGGCCAAGTACAGAGATATCCTGGAAGAAAACCTCTTCCAGAGTTCTCTGGACCTCAGACTGGGCCGAAGGTTCACCTTCCAACAAGACAATGACCCTAAGCACACAGCTAAAATAACAAAAGGAGTGGCTTTGGAACAACTCTGTGACCATTCTTGACTGGCCCAGCCAGAACCCTGACCTCAACCCAATTGAGTATCTCTGGAGAGACCTGAAAATGGCTGTCCACCAACGTTCACCATTCAACCTGATGGAACCGGAGAGGATCTGCAAGGAAGAATGGCAGAGGATCCCCAAATCCAGATGTGAAAGACTTGTTGCATCATTCCCAAGAAGACTCATGGCTGTACTAGCTCAAAAGGGTGCTTCTACTCAATACCGAGCAAAGGGTCTGAATACTTATGACCATGTGATATTTCAGTTTTTCTTTTTTAATAAATTTGCAAAAATATCTACATTTCTGTTTTTTTCTGTCAAGATGGGGTGCTGAGTGTACATTAATGAGAAATAAAATGAACTTATTTGCTTTTAGCAAATGACTACAATGAAACAAAGAGTGAAAAATTTAAAGGGGTCTGAATACTCTCCATACCGACTGTATATTGTCGATATTTATGTATTTTCAAACTATGTACTAATAAACCATATATTTTATTAGCCATTACTTTGGTGCTAGTTTTTGATGTATATCATTTGAAGCCATTACAGCACATTGAGGATTATATTGTTGTTTGCCCATTTTTTGTATTATACAATGCTCCTATAAGTTGCAATATTAATTTTTTCTGAGAAAACCATTGTAAGTTGATAACATTGTAACTACAGATCATAACTCTATGGAAAACTAGTCATTGGTTATGAAGATCCCAACATAACGCCCAACATATGAAAAAAGAAATAAAGATTCATCAGATAACTAACATAAATATAGCAAAATCTTACACATAAAAGTAGGAGAAGGAGCTGCTGGAAGCTGTAAATTTCTTTCTGTGATGGTGACAGGAGCTTTTTTCAGGGCCCTGATAGTACAGTATATACAGTGCGTCTGGAAAATAACATGAAGCCATCCTCGCCTAGTGTCTAGAGAATCATCTCAGCCTGGCACATGTAAAAAGAAGTACAGAACATGTAGTACTGCACTATACTATAGAGAGGTGCTACTAGTCAGCTAATCAGCGCATGCACTTAACTAATACAGAGGTTTTACCAATAAAATGACCATGAACCTCCAGCCAAGCACTGTATGCTGAGTCTGGTTTCAAGTTAGAATGGCACAGAAAAGACTATTACATGTTGCAAATATTCTTTCCTGAGGCAATTGTAATGTGAGGGGCCACTGTACAGCTCTGTCATTAAAATATACTTTTTCTATATACCTGTATATATTAAAGAAGCTGAGATGTTCTTCCATGGGGGTCTAAAAACAAGTTATGCCTATATCTGCGTTCACTATTCTCTAAGCACAGGACTAAGTAGCAGAATATTAGTCAGAGCTGTCTATCACACTGCAGAAGACCCTCCTACATTCAAGTCCTTAGATGGTAAAGATCACAGAAAACACACAGGGGGAGACTTATCAAGCAAAATGCACCAGAATTCTTGTGTACTGTGCTCCAGATAACATGCCTTGTACCACATTTATCAACTGTTTTAGATACTTTTTATCTACTTTTATGACTTATATGAAAAGAGTATGGCTTAGCATTAAAGAGGCAGGCATTCATGGGAAGTAGGCATAGTCTAAGTTATCACACCATGTGCCAAAAAATGTGCCAAAATATTGGCAACTATCAGGAGTTGTATTGTTAGTCATAGATTCCCTGTAAGTACTACTTTAGATAGACAATTGACCTTTATTAGTATAGAATTATACTTTATATTTTCCACATTCCTATAGTGTGGACTAGTTGTAGTATTTTGTGCATGTAAAAGCCATATTTTTAAGTAATGCAGCAAGTGAGCAATTGTGCTTCTGTCCAGGTGTTTCATGGTTTTCCGTTATCTGACTCTCTGACTGCTCTTGAGAGCATAGTCAACCATCTTCCTATAAATAAAATGTAACTAAATATTTTACATGGACAGCTGTCTTGGCTAGAGCTCAACTCTGTGGAGGAAGCGATTGTGTTTGTGAAAAGTAATTTATGAGTTCTAGTTTTTGTAGAGATGGAAATATGGAGTGCCACCTAAACAAAATCAATAAGACCAATCATAATTTTAACTAATACAAATGTGAAAATTCTATTAATCCCACAGACAGCAAAATAACAAAAGATGAACTGTGGAAAGCTAAAGAGCAAGCCGATAACTTAGATGCAGTTTTGCTGGAAATTAACAGGATGCAAAAGTGTTGAAAGGATGGAGGAGGCCCAGAAATGTTCATAATTTTCACTTACCTTTAGGCTTAGTATAGGCAAGACACAGTTAAAAGTGTTCACTACATGTTTAACCATGATACAGACCAGATACTATAGGAAGAGAGACTTCTAAACTACAAAGGAGATGCTGTGCCACAGGTAGAAATTTGCAACCCCTTAACTGTGTTTTCTCTGTGTGCTATACACTTTGACCTTGGTTGTGTTTCTTTACTTCTCCCAAATCCTTTGACATGACAAAGTTCCAACAGTTTCCCCTTGCTCCTCTATCTCTCAAAAGTGTCACACACAACACTGAACATAGCCGTAAACAACATTCAAATAACAGCATCAAGGAATGAAGAGAGTAAAAAAATTCTAGTGTGCCTCGAGTACCTGATGGCAGCTCTACTGTCCTCGGGGTTGCCCTGAATCTCACCAGACTAATGTATTCACACTTATATACAAATACTATGAACTCCATGCTTAAAGGGAACCTGTCAGGTCTTTTTTCAACCCAAAACCACTCCCGACAGCTACTGCATCATGTTCTGCACTTTCCAATCATGTCCCTAAGTTAGCTTTCTGATGCCAAAAAGTAGAGATGAGCAAATTTCTCAAAAATTCGATTCAGTAGCTTTGCCGAATTTCCCAAAACAATTTGCTTCGATCTGAATTACTTCACTGATAATTACATTAAAAACAGCTATTTTCCTGACTGCAGAGAGCCTGGAGATATGGGAATATGCATTTTAAACTAAGGACATGTCGGAATAACGTGTCCTTAGTTTAAAATGCAATTCGATACCACGAAGCGTGAGGAAATCCGGATTCGACGCGAATCGAAGATTTCCGTAAATTCGGATCGAATTCCACTTTTCAGCTTCGATTTGCTTATCTCTACCAAAAACCAGTTTCAGCACAGTTTCAGTGCCACACCACAAGGCATGATTGACAAGTTTCCCCATGTCAGGCATCCACTTCCTCTTTAAGTTATGGCCTCTTATGTGAACTCCTGCCAGCTTCTTGTGTGTCTCTGCACATGTGCCCACTCCGACACTCGAAAGGCAGAATGCTCACACAGCAGACTCACTACTCAGTGCACACTGCGGAGGAAGCAGAGTATTGAGCCGGCTACATGAGCACTCTGACTTCTAGATGCAGCAGGAGGAGCATGTGCAGAGACACAAAAAGCAGGAGTTTGGGCAGAGGCCGGCATCAGATTTCAGGTGCACTTAGAGAGAGAGAGGAGGGATGACTGACAGAGAAATTTGTCATGTACTTGTCCCCCTGGACTAGTTGAGGTACTCTTGCATACTCTAAACTGATTGTTAAAAGGTTTTAACTTTGTTTTTTGCTATCATAAAGCTGAGTTTTGGACATGATTGGAAAATGACGAACACAGAGCAGTGGCTCCTCTGGCTGGTTTGGGTTGAAAAAAGTAGGATTCTGCCTTGAGATGTCTAAAAGTTGGTTTATTTTTTTCCCTTGATTGTTGAGGTGCACTAAGGTAAAGTTATATTTTACTGAGATGGACCACAGTAATTCTAGCATTTTATCTGATTCCCTGGCAAACACCAGTCTTAGTTAAATGCACACATTACTATGTCACTAGGATGTCAACTAAAGTTTTCTTGCCTTTCTGAAGATTCTGCTGCTATAATCTTCGATGACCCTTCTCTAAGTGCAATAAAGGATATAATCACAAATAGGTAGATGGATGTCTACCTGTCATTTCAGCTGACTTTTCAGGATAAGTTTTTATGTGTGTCTACATGAGGAGTAACAGTATTTCTAGACGTTTTACATCTTATATGCTGCAATTTTTAGCAGTTTTGCCCTCTGCATGCCACATCTAAGGGCAGTTCTCTTTGAGCCGGAGGGTCGAGACCATATACTGATAGCCTATACTGCACACCTCCTCGACCTCTCCTCTGCCTTTGACACAGTCAACCATTCCCTCCTGTTACATACACTCTCATCCCTTGGCATCTCAGACCTGGCCCTTTCCTGGATCTCCTCATATTCTCCAACCGCACATTCAGCGCCTCCCACTCGCACACCAACTCCTCACCACGCCCTCTTTCTGTAGGTGTCCCCTAAGGCTCCATCCTAGGACCCCTCTTGTTCTTCATCTATACCCTCAGCCTTGGCCAACTCATAGAATCCCATGGTTTCCGCTACCATTGCTATGCTGACGACACTCAAATATATCTCTCTGGACCAGACATTACCTCTCTGTTGTCCAGAGTCCCACAATGTCTAAAAGCCGTAGCCTCCTTTCTCTCCTCCCGCTTTCTCAAACTCAACATGGAGAAAACGGAGTTCATAATCTTCACCCCTCCTCGCATGGCCCCCCACCTGACCCATCTATTAAAGTTAGCGGAACCACACTCACTCCAGTCCCACGGGTCCACTGCCTTGGGATAACCTTAGACTCTGACCTATCCTTCAAGCCGCATATCCAAACCCTCAACACCTCCTGCCGCCTCCAACTCAAGGACATCCACCGAACCCACTCCTTCCTCACCCCTGAAACTACAAAGGTGCTAGTTTACGCCCTCATAATCTCCCACCTAGACTACTGTAACACCCTTCTCCATGGCCTCCCAGCAAACACTCTTGCCCCCTCCAGTCCACCTTAAACTGTGCTGCTCACTTAATACACCTCTCCCCCCATTCTTCATCGGCTGCTCCCCTCTGCCAATCCGTTCACTGGCTACCCATCGCCCAGCGAATAGAGTTCAAACTACTAAAACTGACATACAAAGCCTTCCACAACCTGTCCCCTCCATATATCTCCGACCTAATCTACAGATACCTGCCCACAGAATCTGCTCTTTAACTGTCTCTCTCTCTCACTCAGAAACAGTCCCAGAACCCAGCAGAACATACTGTATATAGAGAAGTGCTGACCTGTACTGATGTGAGTAAACTGCTTTGGTTGTGATAGAAAATTTCTACTCTGGGTCTTTCTTTTCCTATTTCCTACACTTTTTGCTTACTGCTCTGGGATTTCTTGTCCCCTGAGTCAATGGAGTGCTAGTGCTCATACATAAGCAATACTAAATGCACTCATTTTACAGAGATGGAACACTGTACAGTATTTGGTTATCTTCATCAGTCCCATGGAAGTGAAAGGCACATTGGTTATGTAAGTGTACTTACCTGTCCATTCACACAGGGAACTCATTCTCTTAATGGTTGAGGAGTCCAGCAGCGAGACACCTCCCAGCGATAAGGCTCCATGCATATTTCTGAGCATGTCACCCTAGGGGCATCCGGTGGCATGCTCTGTTCCATTGAAAATGGAGTTGGTGCTATCCTGATCTGTTTCATTCAAACAGAACATATCAGAAGCCCCTATAGAGGTAAGAGCATAATGGAATGCACACAGCTGACACTCGGATGTCACTCCGAGTGTCATCTGACTGTATTCCGCTGCAAACTTGGCCCCTAACTTGGATTCAAAAGATGTATACAACAGATTTTTTGGATCCATGTAAGATAAATATGTCATTGAAAAAGGTTTAAAAGCAAATACAATTGACAGAGTTCAGTTTGTGAGTTGTCAAAAAAATTTAAACTTATCAACTATGTGATGACTAAATATGTCAGGAAAGGAACTCATGAATAATAAAGAGGAACAATGTTTCAGAAAATTTCCTTCCTCAAAACTCTTTGGAATAGCAGGAGTTTTAATAAGATGTTGTGAATATCATATAAAGAGATCATCAATAGGAGTTTTCATATTGATGGGTCATCAGTGATCTGTGGAGGTCCCACATCCAGACTCTTCACAAATCCATCTGTTCTTAAAATTGCATTTTTCTCCTCTTTAAGATAATGTTCTGCAATTTTTGCTCTTTGTCTCATTTACTTATTCAATTTCGCTGTGCTACGTGTTTATCTCATTCTCTCTCTATCTTCTCTCCCTATCTTTTTCTACATTTATTTATGTATTTATCTTGCATGTTGGTCTGATCCATAATAATATATTTCTTGCCTCTGGTTTCTTATTTCTGTTACATTCGATTACCACAAGTTACATTATACACAAATATATTTAAAAGTGAAAAAAAAAAAACACTCCAAATGTATTAACAGATATCCAATGGCTTTGTTTCATATCAATTAAAAATCCATTCCAGCCCAGTGGATGCGTTTCCAATTAAAAATCCTTTTTCATCATCTCAAATATATTTGGTAATCAGGAATATATTTGGTATTCTTTTGGTATACAGAAATATATTTGGTATTCTTTTGGTATACAGGAATATATTTGGTATTCTTTTTTGCAGTGACTGTTTGTGGCATGTAAAATCCTGGGTACACCAGTTTATTGACTGCCGTGATTCCCATGTGTTTACTATCAGAATTTATAACGAAAAAAAAGAGAAAAAAAATAAGAGAAATATGTCTGTATCTTAATATTTTAGTTAAAAAAATAATTTCAAAAGTTGCATTACTATTTTGAAATTGAGCACTAGAGGTCACCATAACACTTTCCTTTTACCTTTAGTTGCTTCCATGTAAAACTTATGTAGTTTGAAAGAACTAAACAATGTAGTAATAGAATGTGAGACATTAAATATTTTGAAGTACTAATAACATTATAATAATAATATTCAGAATAGTTGGCCGCATAATGTGTTAGGCGAAAGGCAAAAGCAGTTAGAAATATAGAAGTAAATTCACAGCATCTATGGGTGGTAAATTTACTTTGGGAAAAACCTGTGCTGAAAAGGGAGATGAATGAAGGGTGAAGGGAGATATAAGAGAGTCTCTTTTCTTCTATTGATTTCAGATAAAACATCTATTTCTTTGGTTGGTAGCTTCTGGTAAGCTGAATCTCATCTACATCCTATTAAAAGAAGCTAATATCATGGGATGGGTATTCTGTCCAGTGATAGATCTAAATTAAATGGTGGAATGTAGCAATTGAAAATAAAACGTACATCGTATATGAGAGTGCTGCTACATGTTGTTCTGGCCACACCATTGCTGCATTCTGTGCTTTCACTTATAAGTAAGTAAACGGCCTATTACAGGCTATTACTGAACGACCAGTAGTGAGAAATAGCCTGTAAGGAATCGGTGTTTCACTTACTTATAAGAGAAAGAATTGTAGGCCTTAGCACTGAATATGGCTGTGGTGACAGTATGTGACAACACGCTGAATGTAGTTGTCATTATTTACCCTGCAAATGCAATTATTGCAATTAATTTCAATTAGTTATGTCAAATACAATATTAAAGTTAGGTTCACATCTGCGCATTGGTCTCCGCCGGGGGATCTGAACGATGGAGAGCCAGACCGTTAAAACAGCGGTTACCCGCGGACACCTGCAGATCCCATAGACTATAATGGTGTCCGCTGGGTGTCCATCAGGTTTCCTCCGTTTTTATATTGAAACTGACTGATAGAAAAGTCCTCCATGCAGGACTATTCTCTCTGCTGATTTTCAGAGGTTGTAGGTGCAGATGTGAACCTAGCCTAACCAGTAAGGGTGTAATGTTACTAGCCAGACCTGGAATAATTTAGTAATTGCTATTTCTTTAAAGATTTTGTATTTATATTTTAACTCTTGCACTTTTAAGCAGAATATATTTTTATCAGGCTATTTAACCCTTTCCCTTGGCAGCCATTTTCTGATTTTCGCTTTTTACTCCCTGCCTTCTAAAAGTCATCACTTTTTTTTTTTCATTCACAGAGCCATATGAGGGTGTAATTTTTGCGGGACAAATGTGCTTTATAACGCTACCATTTAATAATCTGAACAGTGAACTGGGAAGCTGGAAAAAACTCACAATAGGATGGAATTAGAGAAAACCTATGTGTGACTTCAGGTGCTTCATTTTTACGGAATTCACTGAGCAGCCAAAGTGACATGTTATCTGTAGTCTGCAGTTTGGCAGGATTATGGCAATATATGACATTTATACAGTACAGACCAAAAGTTTGGACACACCTTCTCATTCCAAGAGTTTTCTGTATTTTCATGACTATAAAAATTGTAGATTCACACTCAAGGCATAAAAACTATGAATTAACACATGTGGAATTATATACTTAACAAAAAAGTGTGAAACAACTGAAAATATGTCTTATATTCTAGGTTCTTCAAAGTAGCCACCTTTTGCTTTGATTACTGCTTTGCACACTCTTGGCATTCTCTTGATGAGCTTCAAGAGGTAGTCACCTGAAATGGTCTTCAAACAGTCTTGAAGGAGTTCCCATAGATGCTTAGCACTTGTTGGCCCTTTTGCCTTCACTCTGCGGTCCAGATCACCCCAAACCATCTCGATTGGGTTCAGGTCTGGTGACTGTAGAGGCCAGGTCATCTGGCGTAGCACCCCATCACTCTCCTTCTTGGTCAAATAGCCCTTACACAGTCTGGAGGTGTGTTTGGGGTCATTGTCCTGTTGAAAAATAAATGATGGTCCAACTAAACGCAAACCGGATGGAATAGCATGCCGCTGTAAGATGCTGTGGTAACCATGCTGGTTCAGTATTCCTTCAATTTTGAATAAATCCCCAACAGTGTCACCAGAAAAGCACCATCACACCGTCACACCTCCTCCTCCATGCTTCACGGTGGGAACCAGGCATGTAGAGTCCATTCGTTCACCTTTTCTGCGTCGCACCAAGTGGTTGGAACCAAAGATCTCAAATTTGGACTCATCAGACCAAAGCACAGATTTCCACAGGTCTAATGTCCATTCCTTGTGTTCTTTAGACCAAACAAGTCTCTTCTGTTTTTTGCCTGTCCTTAGCAGTGGTTTCCTAGCAGCTATTTTACCATGAAGGCCTGCTGCACACAGTCTCCTTTTAACAGTTGTAGAGATGTGTCTGCTGCTAGAACTCTGTGTGGTATTGACCTGGTCTCTAATCTGACCTGCTGTTAACCTGCGATTTCTGAGGCTGGTGACTCGGATGAACTTATCCTCCGCAGCAGAGGTGACTCTTGGTCTTCCTTTCCTGGGGCGGTCCTCATGTGAGCCAGTTGCTTTGTAGTGCTTGATGGTTTTGGCCACTGCACTTGGGGACACTTTCAAAGTTTTCCCAATTTTTCGGACTGACTGACCTTCATTTCTTAAAGTAATGATGGCCACTCGTTTTTCTTTACTTAGCTGCTTTTTTCTTGCCATATACAAATTCTAACACTCCATTCAGTAGGACTATCAGCTGTGTATCCACCTGACTTCTGAACAACACAACTGATGGTCCCAACCCCATTTATAAGGCAAGAAATCCCACTTATTAAACCTGACAGGGCACACCTGTGAAGTGAAAACCATTTCAGGTGACTACCTCTTGAAGCTCATCAAGAGAATGCCAAGAGTGTGTAAAGCAGTAATCAAAGCAAAAGGTGGCTACTTTGAAGAACCTAGAATATAAGACATATTTTCAGTTGTTTCACACTTTTTTTGTTAAGTATATAATTCCACATGTGTTAATTCATAGTTTTGATGCCTTCAGTGTGAATCTACAATTTTTATAGTCATGAAAATACAGAAAACTCTTGGAATGAGAAGGTGTGTCCAAACTTTTGGTCTGTACTATATAGTTTTTGTTACATTTTAACACTATAAACAAAATTCCAAAACTTTGGCACATGTAACATTTTTATATTTCTGTATACAGGACTGCATAAGGCATCTTTTTTGAAGGGCTAGATGTACATTTTATTTATACGGCAGTGGCCTGGCAGCTATGGTTGCTGCTCAGCTCCTGAGCAGCTGCCATGTTTAAAGACCCAATATCTGCTGTAATAGTATGGACAAGCCTTAAAGGGAGTCGGTAAGCACAAAGTAGAGATCTAAATCAATCACAGTATCTTGTAGGGCTATCAGCACAGTTTACAATTATGTATTTCTTATTCAGGACCGCTACTCCATTCATGTAAAAATTGTCCTTTTATCCCTATGCAAATGAGCAGAAATGGGCTATAGGGGTGTTTCTTTCCATCAATGGGCTTTACTATCTGCTGCTGCTAACTGCTGGTCAGCTCCGCCCACACGCTGCCACACTGTTTGGGCGCCAGCTATCTCACCTGATCTCGCCATACACATACGCCTTCAGCTTCTGCAGTGCATATGCACTGAGTGGGAGACGGATGGAAACCACTGCCAGGCAAACAAAAGGATTGGACATGTTGAAATGTAACTACCTGATTATCTTACACAACATCTGCTGTCAGCCAAGAGTCAGGATATTCCCAGACACATTAGTTGGCTGGTCCTGCCAAAATTGTGTTCGGCTGGCGATAATCTAATACATTTCTTGGACATGACAATATACATCAGAAACAATGCCATAGAAACATCAATCTAATATAAACCTACAGGCCGTACAGCATATTTAATATGGAACAACTTTCATTCAAGACAGATGAAGAGATCATCTACAACCAAGCTCTGTGATACATTTGGATCTGTTCAGACATTGAGGATAGAAAACCACACCTGCTGTCACAAGAATACAGCCCTACTACAGGTAGCCCTTCTGCAGATTACAGATGAGCCGATCCACAGAGCCATCGGATTACAAGGGAGTAATCTCTGGATTTAGAGAGGACAAGTACTGTAGGTGTCCCTAGTGGTCCTATACAACCCTTTCATGGACATCTGCAGGATCTCCAACCCCTAGTACACAAAGATAACAGGACTGAGGGACATAATTCATAGAAAATTATTTATTAAAAGACATTTCATTTGAACTGACAGGTCCTCTGCAAATGACACACTGGAAATCAGAGTGATCAGAGTGGTTTTACTCTTCTTCCTCCTCTGCATTCCCAATGGGTGCCACCAGCCATTCATGCAGGAATTTTTACACACCACAAGCCATCATCTGGAGTTTAACTGGCTAAGTTGTTAGTGTAGCAGCCCCTTTCTATCCAGACAATACTGTACATTTGGAGTTGGCCCACTGGCTCAGCACAGAATGTAGAGCGGCACATAGACTTGTTAGTCGTTGCCCACATGCACATCATAACTGACACCTAGTGACATCCTAATAATACACAGAGCATCTTTCAAGGTCACTTTTTCCACAACTTAGTATTAAAATGCTGATATTGAATGAGTGATTGACATGAAGCTTGCACTCCCTAGTTAAAAAAAGGTTTTGAGGTAGCTGTGGGTTGTATTTATAGTAATAATCTTCCCCTGCTCAGAATTCTATGACCATTAAAAAAGCATGACTACTGTGGGCATGATTGTTTTATATGATCATGGAGCGCCTTAGTGCCTTTCCTCTAATCGCTGCATAATGACTGTGGTTATCTATATATACAGTATATATGTTCATTTTACAAAATGGTCTCTGACAGCGTACTTGTGATGCCGATTTATTGAAATGGAAACTACTGCATTCCGAGCCTGCGTTCTATCATAAAATCAATAGTATATGCGTTTCTGAGTCTGAAGTACTGTATGTTTCTTTATGTGAGTACTTTAGCAGAATCGTTCTCTGTGATTTTCAGCTCAGCCTAGCTTGACCTTTCTATCTTACCATAACTTTAAGGAATCTATAGTTTTCACAAAATATTTTTTATGCAGTAATTCTGCATGATCAAGGTCAAGTTCTTCCCACTGGGTTTTTTATAAATGATGCAATATAGTCGGTGTACTGGTGTTCTTTCCCTCGGTGTAAACACTGCAAATCTAGCTATAAATATGTACAGCAGGGGTTTTCTAGGCAATATAAAAGTATGTAAAATACATGGCAAATATATATGAAGTTCTATGCTGTAGGTTTATGTGTTTTCCTAATTTGATAGTTTACAGCTACTGTAGATGTAAGCTATATACAGTGTCTAATAACTGTGAAAATATATTGTTCACTTGCTTTGATCTCCTTTTAATTGTGCATTCAATTAAAGGGACATGTCCACAATTTTTTTTTTTATTTGAACCATAATCTGTACATGATTAAGAGGACTGCCATCTTGCCTGAGTTTCTACTATGCTTTGTTAACAGCATTTAGTAATATGCTTTACAGCACAGTCATGGCCATAGGCAGCAATAGTCTGGAGCTGATTCATTGAGGTCTATGGAAGAGTTTTCTAAACATGTTCTTTGCAGGGAGGGGGAATAGATAATCTGTGATATCATGTATTGTCAGTAGCTGATGCAATGATGGGTCAGTGAGGTCACCTATAGTGGTGTTATCTTCTTTTGTAATCCTGACTGTGATGTAAATTAGGTGACTGCTGCAAAGAAAACCCATACACAATTTGTAAATGTCAGGTTATTACTAGACTTAGTGGCCAGAGTGAAATTTTCAGATTTTTGTACTTAGAAATGTAGATAGTGGCATGTAAAATTCTTTAAAATATTATCAAAAACTCTTTAAAAATTGAAAACTTGGTTTAAAAAATAGATCATTTTCTGGGGACACATTCCCTTTTATAACTTTAAATTAGTTGTAGCCCATGTTTTATGGTGCAGTACTCTAATCCCCTTGCTTATAGGATATAAGCACTTTTGCATTGATTTTTTTAACTACTGATTTGCATCCTAAATGCAACATGAAGGGTGTTTTTCCACATAATGCACTTAACTCATATCCACATAGTTATATAGTACGGTTGAAAAAGACTTTTGTCTATCAAGTTCAACAAAGGGATGGGAAAGGTCATTACTGAACAAAATAATTTTTCAATGAATTTCCATAAGTATCAATGCGATTTTTGATTTTTTGAGGCTGTCAGTTGTTGCTGCTGTGACTAGCACCTAGGATAGGCTATTCCACAGATTCACAGCCCTTACAGAGAAGAAGCCTTGTTGGCTTTTTTTCTACAGATGGGGGAGTGCCCCTTGTCTTTTGAGGGGATTTTACCTAGAACAGCTTTTACCTATTTTTCATGTATCCTGCTGGCCTTAGAAGCAGCTGATTGACATTGCATTCTGTAATTTAACCTATGATCTATAAGTACACCCAGATCCTTCCCTGCCACTGACTGCCAGCTTTACTCCCTTTATGACATATGTTACATGCATAGATCCACATTGAACCTCATTTGCTATGTGGAAGTCCAAACATCCCTATTCAACATGCATATACAAGTCTGCTTGTAACCTATGTACATCCTCCATAGACTGCACTGTACTACATAGCTTGGTGCTATTAATCCCATTTTCTGTATCATTAATAAATAAGTTAAATAACTTCGGACCCAGCACTGAATCTTGGGGTACACCACTTTTAACAGAGGACCAGTCTGAGCTACAGTCATTGACCACAACTCTCTGGACCCTTTAACCAGTTTTCAATCAAATTCCAAGCTATATTTTCCAAGCCAATGGATCTAATTTTACCCATTAAACGTCTATGAGGGACAATGTTAAACGTCTTTGCAAAGTCTAGGAACATTATCCATCCTGAGTGGGGATAATTGTCCACTTACTGGGAGTAATACTGATCACAAGAACTAGTCCCTGAGTCCCCTGTTTGAATGGAGGAGTAGTGGACATGTATGACTACCGCTCAGTTCACTTGTTTGGAATGATAGAGCACTCTGCTCAGCTATGTCAGTCCCTAAGAATTTAATGGAGCAGTGGTCAAGCACTACCACTCTAATTAGACTGGGAAAGTGGGGACCCCTGTTCTTGTAAATAGTGGAGGTCCCAGTGGTTGTTCTCCTAGTAACCAGACATTTATTCCCTATACTATGTGCTAGAAAGAATAAGCAGTTTAGTAACATTTATAGCTGTGTATCCTAGATACATAGGCCCAGATTTACTAATAGATGGACACTGCAAACTTAGAAAGGCAGTCTGAAAATGTACCAGATTTATCACAGTAACTGATTCTGAATCAGTGGTGTAAGTACTGACGTAGCAGCTGTGGTGGCTGCCATGGTGCCCGTGACCTTAGGGGGCCAGGTGGGCCCCTGCTGCTTTTTTCTTTTAATAGGCCATTACATGCTGGAGTAATCCCAGCAGGTAACGGGCCCTATTTACTTACCAATCCCTGTTCCTGCTCGCTCCCCCTTCTGCCCTCCAGGGAGCCCCGTGCATCGCATATCATATCGCTGGGGCCCCCTGGAGGGAAGAAGGGGAAGCGGAGGCGACCATGAGCAGGAGCGGGAATCAGTAAATAAGACCACAGACCAACGGCAAGAGTATTTGTTGAGCGAACCCCAAGAAATACTGCTATTATTATACTCTGGGGTCTCTTCAGACCCCAGAGTATAATGATCAGAGGCCCAGGAAAGATGAGTGAACATAAAAATCAGTGTTGCTCATCCCTCGTGGGCACCATCGCTGGTTTCCTTGCTTTCTTCAGGCCTCTGTAGTGTCATTGAAGAGGACTGAAAACAGCAGGGAGTCATGGCGGAGCCCAGGAGAGCTAGGTACCACTGGTTTTTAGGTTTATCACCTCCCCTGTGCCTACAATCATTATACTCTGGGTTCTGAAGAGACCCCAGAGTATAATAATAGTTCATGGGTGGTGTACCCCAAAAATTTTGGGTTCTGCTGAATCTGAAATTTTTTCAATATTTGCAACAAACACTGTTGGGGCCGCAATGGGACATCATACTGTGTGGAGGGGCCACTGTGGGCCATTATACTGTATGGAGGGTGCTGTGGAACATTATACTGTGTGCAGCAGTTGGTATGGGAGATAATACTGTGTGGAGGGTCCGCGCTATGACATTATACTGTGTGAAGGGGCCATTACACTATGGGACATAATTCTGTGTGAAGGGGCCGCTATGGGACATTATACTGTGGGAGTCCACTTTGGGACATTTTAGTGTGTGCAAATGGGTAATTATACTGTGTGGGGGCCAAGAAAGGGGGCACTATGCCGTGGGGAAGGGGGGCCCGAGTCAAAAGTTTGCTATGGGGCCCAGTCTTTGATAGTTACACCACTGTGCAGAATAATAAATCTCATGTATCTTTAGACTGTCTAGTCTATATTTATACCACCTTTTAGTTGGCATGCCTTGAGAGAATTTTCAACACTATTTTGGTGCATTTTTGTTTCATTGGGGTGCATTTAAGCCACACCCTCTTTTTTGAAAGTCCACACCCACATGTTAAGTATGTCAAAAAATTTTAGCACAAACTCCATATTGCACCAGAGATGCTCCATGTTGCACCAAAGATGCACCATGTTTACACCAGTGTCTAGTCATAACAACAGTAGTAAATCGGGACCATAGAATTCACATCCAGCATGTATTAGAGGGACACACCTACATGAAAAAAAGTAAGTCAATACCTTTTTTCCATGTCAAAAAGGGTCCATAACCTTTAAATTGTAGTAGTTGTCCAAGGGTTAAAAGAAAAAAAAAGCAATTGCAATAAATAAGAAATAAAAATAGTACTTGTTGTTCTTACATTGCTTCTTTATCTCCTATTTTTTATATCTTAGAATACACCTATAATGATTAAAAAAACCCTAATGGTAGATTCACACTACCGCTGTTTGTCCATGGTAGAGGATCAGAACAACAGACAGTAACGTTGCCAGATTGACTGATACAAATGAAAGACTTTATGTTTGTACAATATCTGTCTGTATTGACCCTGTTACAATATAACATAAGCTCCCTTATGTCAGTTTTCCCTTTATTAGACAGAAAAAAAAAATCTTCTGTCACATATGATAGCAGCGCTATTTTTACCATCTAAACAACAGACACCATAGTGGCACCATCATAGTCCCAATTGTAAGTCAGTGGGTTCCAATGAGGAATTTGAATTTGGCTCTGAATTATGATTTACTTTATAAGCAGAATTCAAGGCGCGATTTGGCTTTAGATGTGAAAACAACCTTACACTAGAATAGAAATAAATAAGATCTTTTTGGTGATTCATTGTGACCATTTTGTAGTAGAAATACTTTGAAATTTGAACAAAAAATGTCTCAGATGATGTGTATCCCAAGGCTACGTTCACACTGCCATTGTTGTTCTTATCAAAGAATTACAGCAAAAAAAGAAATGATTTCCCTTTCCCAGATATGAATGGAAGACTTCTCGTTTGTATCCATCATAATTGACAATATGACAATATTATAATAAAAACGGATGGTCTTTTCTGCTACAACACAGGTTTTTTTGGATGGAAATATTGATACAATCTGCAGCATCACAGATCAGGATTAGTTGAGACAAGAGGAAAGAAAAGGAAGGACACCTCTATATTTTCTTACTCTCTGGTAATGATGAAGTAGACAGCTACCCAAAACTTATTTACATGTCAATTTTGTCAGGGCTTTTCTACAATCGTGTTCATTTTATTTACAATAAGAACGGTTCCTTGTAAAATCTGCATCTTTACCCTGGTTCCTGTGGTGTAGTACTGGTACTCTGCCTGCCTGCATGTGAATACACGCTTACTTCTAGAGACTGTAGAATCAGCCAGACAGGTTCAGAGAAAATCTGAAGAATTCACATTGCACATAGTCCATAGAGAATAACATTTTAGAAAGATTTGCTCATCTCTATTCAGGAGCACAGTCATGTTTTCATTTTTGGCTTTCAGTAATCTTTAAAAATGTAAAAAGTCTACCTTTAAGGTTATATGTTTTGCTTAGACCTTTAACTCTTTCTTTAGCTTTCCCTGGAACTGAATAGTAATTATAGAAATCTTAAAGAAAAGCGTTCACATTGTCATATACTAGTGAGAAAATAGTTTTATAGTTAATACTGGTTGTGACAACATATATAGTCTGTAACTAAGTGTAGTCAGTTTGCTACTTTGTACGTACCCCGCAATCCTACATCACTGCCTCACTGCTTATCTCAACATTCTGTTAGTAATATTTAACAAGTCTTTGGTATAACAATACACAATTGACATCCATGTCTTGTCAAGGGGCAATTCCATCAAGATCCCCTCCTACACAATTTATTTCCTAGCAAAAAAAAAAATAAAAATTTAGTCAAAGCTCAGTTACAGTAGTGCAACAGCAAGAATATCATGACTGCTTATATTTATGTAATACAGAATATTCAAGGATACATTTACAGTCATATGAAAAAGTTTGGGCACCCCTATTAATCTTAATCATTTTTAGTTCTAAATATTTGGGTGTTTGCAACAGCCATTTCAATTTGATATATCTAATAACTGATGGACACAGTAATATTTCAGGATTGAAATGAGGTTTATTGTACTAACAGAAAATGTGCAATATGCATTAAACCAAAATTTGACCGGTGCAAAAGTATGGGCACCTCAACAGAAAAGTGACATTAATATTTAGTAGATCCTCCTTTTGCAAAAATAACAGCCTCTAGTCGCTTCCTGTAGCTTTTAATCAGTTCCTGGATCCTGGATGAAGGTATTTTTGACCATTCCTCTTTACAAAACAATTCCAGTTCAGTTAAGTTTGATGGTCGCCGAGCATGGACAGCCCACTTCAAATTATCCCACAGATGTTCAATGATATTCAGGTCTGGGGACTGGGATGGCCATTCCAGAACATTGTAATTGTTTCTCTGCATGAATGCCTGAGTAGATTTGGAGCTGTGTTTTGGATCTTTGTCTTGCTGAAATATCCATCCCCGGCGTAACTTCAAATTCGTCACTGATTCTTGTACATTATTCTCAAGAATCTGCTGATACTGAGTTGAATCCATGCGACCCTCAACTTTAACAAGATTCCCGGTGCCGGCATTGGCCACACAGCCCCAAAGCATGATGGAACCTCCACCAAATTTTACAGTGGGTAGCAAGTGTTTTTCTTGGAATGCTGTGTTTTTTTGACGCCATGCATAACGCCTTTTTGTATGACCAAACAACTCAATCTTTGTTTCATCAGTCCACAGGACCTTCTTCCAAAATGAAGCTGGCTTGTCCAAATGTGCTTTTGCATACCTCAGCCGACTCTGTTTGTGGCGTGCTTTCAGAAACGGCTTCTTTCGCATCACTCTCCCATACAGCTTCTCCTTGTGCAAAGTGTGCTGTATTGTTGACCGATGCACAGTGACACCATCTGCAGCAAGATGATGCTGCAGTTCTTTGGAGGTGGTCTGTGGATTGTCCTTGACTGTTCCCACCATTCTTCTTCTCTGCCTTTCTGATATTTTTCTTGGCCTGCCACTTCTGGGCTTAACAAGAACTGTCCCTGTGGTCTTCCATTTCCTTACTATGTTCCTCACAGTGGAAACTGACAGGTTAAATCTCTGAGACAACTTTTTGTATCCTTCCCCTGAACAACTATGTTGAACAATCTTTGTTTTCAGATCATTTGAGAGTTGTTTTGAGGAGCCCATGATGCCACTCTTCAGAGGAGATTCAAATAGGAGAACAACTTGCAATTGGCCACCTTAAATACCTTTTCTCATGATTGGATACACCTGGCTATGAAGTTCAAAGCTCAGTGAGGTTACAAAACCAATTTTGTGCTTCAGTAAGTCAGTAAAAAGTAGTTAGGAGTATTCAAATCAATAAAATGATAAGGGTACCCAAATTTTTGCACCGGTCAAATTTTGGTTTAATGCATATTGCACATTTTCTGTTAGTACAATAAACCTCATTTCAATCCTGAAATATTACTGTGTCCGTCAGTTATTAGATATATCAAATTGAAATGGCTGTTGCAAACACCCAAATATTTAGAACTAAAAATGATTAAGATTAATAGGGGTGCTCAAACTTTTTCATATGACTGTATATAATTCAGGATATTCAAGGGTACATGTCCCATGGATACATTATTTAGGCTAAGGCCCCATGTTGCAAAATTCATCATTTTTAACTGCTGTGGAAACACAAGCTGCGTTTCACAGTACCAGCAAATAGAATGAGATTTTGGATAATCTCATCCACACATCACAGTAAAAAAGCTGCGGAAAAGCTGCTTTTTTAGCTGTGGAATCGCGAGCATTTTCTCTATGTATTTAATAGGGGAAGAAAAAAATACAAAATAACAAAACAAAAATTTAATGAAAAACACTGTGGAAAAAAATGCAATGCTTTTTTTTGCTGTTTTTTTCTGCAGTATTTTTTAGCTGAATATCACTGCATAGAGCAGTGGTCGGCAACCCCTGGCACGCGTGCCAAGAGTGGCACGCGTGGCATATTCTGCTGGCACGGCACCTGCAGGTATTAAATGAACGGGGAGCGTCACTTCAGTGCTCTGCTAGAGCTGAGGTATAAGATGCTCCCCCTTCTCTCACTGCCCTCCCTGTCCACCGATGAGAGGGGTGAGGAAGCCCAAAAGGCGGAGCTCTGACTGTACAAAAAGGACCCTGCCTACTGCAGAGATGAGCTCCTGCTCTGCATCCTGCCAAGGATGCCCTGAGGAGGAGAAGGAAGAGGAGGAGGAAAGGAGAGCACCGTCATCAAAGTGAAAGGGGAAAAAAAAAATCCAACGGGTACATGCTGGGGTTACTATTTCTATTAATGTCAGACATTTGGGGTTATTAATTTAGTTTTAGTAACTCCATGTGCCTCACATTAATAGCAATTAATCCCTTCATGTCCCTCACATTAACACCTGTGTGCCTTACATAAGGGTTACTGATATGTGAGACATATGGAGGTACTAATAAAGGACCTCGATAATGAAGATATTTACTTTATTACTACCACCATGTGTCTCACATATCAGTACTCCTTATGTATAGCACACACAGGGGTTAATGTAAGGGACATGATAGGGTTAACATCTATTAATATGAGGCACATGGAGTTGCTAAACTGTAATGCACATGATCATACTTTTTATCCACAACTGTGGATAAAAGTATGGACCTATACATTTCAGTGGGCCCATACACACAGCCATTGTTTTTGCGGCTGTGTGTCTGGGCCAAATTGAAGAGCTGCAAATTATGGAGCAGGTCCTATACCTGTCCTATATCTGTCCTATAGATACCCTATATCTATCTGCATTTGCAGCCCTGTCAATTTATTTTTAATGTACTGTATAGGTCAGTGAAAACCACATCCATGCCATTTGTGTGCAGGAGGCCTAAGGCTGAGGCCCCACATTGCGGAAACGCAGCATTTTTGTTGCAGATTTTGCTGCGGTTTTTTGAGCCAAAGCCAGGAGTGGCTTCAGCAGAAAATAGAAGTATAAGAGCTTTCTATATATTTCCCTTTCCTCTTGTATCAATTCTTGGCTTTGGATGAAAAAAATCAGCAAAATCTACAACAAAAAAAGCTGCGTTTCCGCAACGTGGGGCCTCAGCCTTAAGGAGTTTCTTTTCGGGTGGTGACACACTGTGTACCCAGGTGCGGCTATAGTCAAATCCAGTTCCCGGGCACCAGTTCTGTCACTTTGGGGTAAGTGTGACACTCATTAATTCCTGGCCAGGAATTAACCCAGGGCGTAATAGTACGTCCTACATCACATGAGGATGTATGGAGAGAGCTCAGGAGCTGAGCTCTATCCATACAGAGCGGATGCCGGCTATATAATACATCCGACACCCGCCGCTAAGAGCCGCGATCGGTGCCTGCAATGATCGCAGCTGTTAACCCTTTAGATGGTGTGGTCAAACGGGAACGCGTTGTCTAAATTGCGCAGGTGCCACGGGCGCCACCATTTTTCACTGATCGCTGCCCTCCAGAACATCACCAGAGGGCGGCAATCGGTTGCCATGACAGCTGGGAGCCTATTGAAGGCTCCCAGGCTTGTCATTGCATTAGCTCTATTGCACGCTGCCAGAGCCTTCAATTGCCTTCTGGCTGTCATGACAACCAATCATGTCGCCTGCACACTTTAGATGCTGTGGTCGTGAATGCTGTAAAAATTAAACCCATATGAAATTGGCGCAAATTTAGAACTGATGTAATGACAAGCCTGTGAGCCTTCAATTGCCTTCTGGCTGTCACGACAACCAATCATGTTGCCTGCACACTTTAGATGCCGTGGTCGTGTTTAACTGAGGCACCAATTGCAACTGTTAGTGGCGGATGTTGGCTGTGTTACACAGCAGGTATCTGCCGTATATGGACAGGGCTCAGCTTTGGAGCCCTGTCCACACCTCCCTCATGCCTAATCACATACATGTATGTGATTTTGCTTGATGGGGTTAAAAAATATATATTTTCCAATGGATATTAATATTATAGGCACACAATTGTATATATATGGGGCATATGTTTGGTAGCACAATTCAAATGTGCATGGCAAGCGTTTTCCTCAAATACAGTATTTGCCAGCCAGTGCTTCTGAGAACAGAATGACTGCAAGAGGGTTTCTGAGCACTGTACATGTTTCTGGACCAGTTTTGTGCTTCTTTGCATTGGGCATGCATTTGTGCCATTTGGTGACATCTACAGCCCAATATCTGGGATGCATATGTAAGGGGCCCAAAAACCTCCCTGTCACATGAGGCCCTTTAGAGTACAACATGCAAGAATATTGTGTGCTGTGACATATACTGTACAAGGACACTAAGCGACATCAATTTTTTTCTCGTCCAGTGATTTAAAGGAATTTTCCACTTCATTTTCTCTTTAAAAAATTGGGATAAGAAGGATAAGAAGATTTAATTTCAGGGTTTTTAAAATGCTAAAAAAAGTTGGGAACTCTGCTCCAATGTGATGTGAACAAAGCTTAATATTTCCTATTTTTATTTTGTATTTCAAGCAGTTTAGATCACTTTTATGACATTTGTCATACATATACTATATCCAATATTCCACTCAATCCAGTATTCTTCTTTGAAAGAGAAATAAAATGAGTCCACTCTCATTAGCACTTTTTGATCAAGGGATCTTTAAAGAAATTATATATAATATATATATATATATATATATATATATATATATATATTACTGTATCTAATATTCAACTCAATTTAATATTCACTCTGAAATATGAAATAAATGAGACCACTCTTATTAGCACTTTTTGATCAAGGAGTCTGTAAGGAAATAATACTACTATTAGCACAGGGTTACAGAATTGACTTTACTCACATTCCCCACAGAGTGTTGAATTCTGGATTTGCTGTCATGTGACATCATTAATGTTGGAGAGTGACCTGCGATCCCAGGGTTCCTTCCAAATAGCGTTCCTGCTATGATCAATTATCGCACAAGCCAGAGGATAGATTATATCAGTAGGCATTATACATTTGCCAAATCCAGAGTGAAACATAATATTCAAAGTAAACTTAATGAAAATTAACATAAATGTCATTGCATAGTACAGAAAAAACTGAGTGCACATCAGTATTCATACCCAATAAAATATCAGTGGAATTAATAGCCAGTGTAGTAACAGGACCAAAAGAGGATAATGGAGGAGAAGACCAATTATGCTAATTATCTTAATGCATAATGTACATCATATTAATATATGATGCCTGCTCATTTGCAATCACCTTCATCATTTACAATATGCATATCCATTTACAATAATCATTTACATCCGATCAGACATCCTACCCTTTAGTCTATAATCACATGTTAATTTCTAAAGTAACATTACATACATATAATGTACAACTAAACCTTCTTCAGATTAATGAGATATTTAGAGTCTTAGAGAACCTTTAAAGCTAAACACGATGACATTATTATATATATCTAGTAGTAACACATCCCCACTGAAACTAAAATAAACAGCACTAGCATGAAGTAGGCAGAGTATTCTGGTACTATGGTAGGTCATTCCAAACCTGAAAATAAGTTATGTGCTCCTAATTTCCTCAGCAGTGTGTTTTGATGCCTGTGTATGTGTCTATATAGAAGATAAATATTCAGCCCCTGAATATTAGATGTATTTTTGCAGTATTAAACTGGGCTTCGTGTGTTATGGGTCTATTATTGTGTCATTGTCACTATAGGATGCTGTGATACTCTGGTGGGACACTCTGACCTTCAGGTTTATGAAAATAAATAGAATGTATGCCTCCTGAAATGTTTGTATGAATGCTATAGTCTTTTGCTCTAGCAAAAATTATTTTTGCGGGGAAAATGTCCTGTTATTTTCACTTAACAGTAAGAAAGTCTGAGTACTGGTAGTATTCAAATACATACGTATTAGAAAACTTTCTGACTTCCTTTTGCATGAATAAATATAAACTAGAATACCTTTTTATATATGCAAAAAAGTAAAATATTTAGCAGGCTATGGATAAAATTGTCATCAGTAGATATACAGTATATATTCCATTGCAATGCAATAGGTCATTTTAGTTTAAATTGTTGATCTCTGTGATATTATTACAGCCATCTAGATTTGGTGAAGTCTGGCGCCCTATTTACTTTTTAAATATAGTGCCTGCTCAGAAGCTGATCAGGAGCCATAGCTGTTAGGTCTCTGTTGTAATTGTAGTGTCCATGATTAGAGAAAACTCTGATCATGGACAATTAACCTCTCAGATGCCATAGTAATATACCACCATGTAATTTGAGAGGCAATTTTGAAGGAGAAACTGTCTCTGGTGACAGCTTGGAGACTTTTAAAGGTTCCATTTAGGTTATTAAGGTTACTATTAAGCTCTACCTGTGGCAGGGATTAATAGTGACATAGTGATATCACTATTGACTTCAATACTATAGTATGCATAGACTGAAATGCTACGGTATAAGCAATCTAATGACTGCATATTCTAACCCAATTAAAAAAATTTTTAAAAATTGTTGAAAAAATAGCAATTAAAAATTCAGATCTGGGGCGTGGCCTGGCTATGGAGGAGTGAGGTCGCATATTCCTCAGCTCCTTCCCTGGCTTACCTGGGCCAACCCCAAATCCGCTGACCAGCGCTTCTCCTGCACCGTGGACCATGGGCAAATCCCGGCGGGTCCCACCGAAGTCCTCATTCACCCCTCCGGGGGTCCCCACGGGGCCCACCATCAAGAAATTCCTCCGGGGCCTGGGCACTCCTGGGGCACAGCCGGTGCCTTCTGAGATGGCGTCCGACACCGCCGCTTCATCATGCGGCTCTCCCGCGCACACACAGCCAGCGCTCTCAGCTGTTTCAGCCGCCGAGGTGGCCCTGCCTCCATCAGAGATCGGGGCTTGTTCCCTCAGCCCACCGGGGATATGGACGATGAGGGAGTGTGGACCCCGCTCAGCTCCTGTGTCACCAGCGTCGGCGCGGCCTCTGAGCTGAACTGGACGTCCCTGCCGCCGTCTCCTGTGCCCTCCATGTCCCATCGATCCCCAGAGGCGACCAACATGATGCAGCCTTCTCTCCAGGGGTCTCCAGGAGGTGAGAGGGCCCCCACCCTGCCCTGGCCTGTGGCCTCCTCTACTCCTTCCTCAGCCCTGTGCTCTACAATGAAGGCCCCTCTGTTTGCTCCCCCTGGCAATGGGTTACAGCTGGACTTATACCCTCCTGTCACGACCTCCGCCTCTGCTGGTCAGAGTGCGGGGGACCCCACCGGGACTGTTCCTCCTTCATTCTGCACTCCATCCTCTTCTACCACCTCCTCCGACACCCTGGCCGAACTACGCCAACTGAACGCCTACAGTATCTCCGTGCCATCCCCACAAAGTCTGACGTGGAGGAATATGTGGGATGCCTGGAGCAGTCATACAAATCTGAGCTGGCCGCTGTTCGTTCTACTGTACAATCATTGGAGGGGAGAGTGGATACCCTGGAGGCCTCTTCTACCTTACTTTCTACCCAGCTATCCACCCACGACTCTGTACTGCTGTCTCATTCTCACCAGTTGCACCACCTGACCGATCTCTTGGATGACCTTGAGAACAGGAACAGACGGAACAATATCAGGGTGTGGGGCCTTCCTGAAGTCATTGAACCCCAGCAACTGGACGCACTATTTTCAACTCCCTCTTGGGGGTCCCTCCTGACTCCCCGCTCAAGTTGGACCGGGCTCATCGTTCCCTGGGCCCACGCCCTCTGGACCCTGCCAATCCTAGAGACGTCATTTGCCGGGTACATAGGTACCAGCTCAAAGAGGCCATTATGCGGAAGGCCAGGGATGCCCGCCAAGTCGAGTTTCAGGAAGCTCCTATCAACCTACTCCCGGATCTGTCCAGACTCACCCTTGCCAAGCGGCGTGCTCTGAAGCCTCTTCTGGACCTTCTGATTCAACACCAGATCCCGTACTCCTGGGGGTTTCTTTCCAACTGCAGGTCCAGCAGGATGGCCGTTCTATCTCCCTATCTCATCCAGACGATGTTCCTGCCTTCACTGCCGCCCTTGGACTCCCCCCGGTGCAGATTCCAGAGTGGCCATCGTTATCTGGCACCCCAGAACCAGCCCAACCTGCGCGGTCTCGGCGCCACCCCGGATGCCGCCGACGTGACCGAACCTCCACGACTGCGGCTCAGCAATGGGACCATCAAGCCTCCCCGACTTGAACACTGAACTGCTCCTCTTGCATACCAGCGAGACTGCCTTTCTGTAACCCCTAGGGGTTTCCGTCTGCCCCCTGTGGGGCCATGAAGTACCATTATTTTCCCTCTATCTCTAGCCTTCCCACTATTTCTTTCTCCCCCCTCTCTTATCTTCTCTTCCTTATCTGATTGCCCGCTTCCTTTTTCTTTCTCCTTACTCGGTTTTGTTCCCCTCTCTCCTATGCCTTGGTCTATCTAGCCTCTTTACATTGTTTATATTGGTCAGCAAGTTTTTGTTGTTACAGTTACCTCTATAGTGGCATGGCCCGGGGACCCGATGGGGGAGCGGCTCCTTCCTGGAAAGCTCGTTCCCCACCAGGGTCTTCGCGCTACTGTGTAGCACGTGTTTAGGTATTGTTTGCCTTTTCCCCACCTGTTTTGGTGGTGGCTCATTCCACCTCCTCACTGCACAGTCAGTTGAATTCTGTTTCTGTCTCTGTGTTAGATTGTGTCGGATCGCATTAGTTTTTCCCCTTCCTAAGTGTGTGTTCCTTTTGTGTCCCCCTTCCCCCCCCTTTCCGGCTATGTCTACTTTGAATATTTGCACCTTGAACGCAAGAGGACTTAACGTCCCACAAAAACGTAGCCAGATCTTGTACCAACTTCACAAAAAACGTTCTCATATCCTTATTTTACAGGAGACTCATTTTAAAGAAGGTCATGTTCCGGATATCCGCAACCACCATTTGGTCGGACCATTTGCCCGTATTTCTATCAGTGGAGGTTCGGGACTCGCGCGCCGTCCCCTCACCTGGCGTCTGAATGACAGCCTTTTAAAAGATAACACTTGCCGTGCGGACGTCAGCGCTGCGATCAGGAACTTTGGTCTTGATCACGCTCAGGACTCGACATCACTTCCTCTACAGTGGGAGGCGCTAAAATGCGTGGTCCGGGGTGTCCTGATGAAACATGGTGCACGTCTTAAAAAAGAGCGGGTGGCGTGGGTCTCCTCGCAGCTAGCCAAGATTCATTCCCTTGAAATGCAACATAAACGCTCCTGTTCTCAGGCGGACTTCACGGAGCTCCTCAATGCTAGAGAGGAGCTTCGGGCCCACTTAGATGAGATGTCCATGCTCTTCCGCAACCGTATCCGGAAGCATTATTATGAGTTCGCGGATAAGTGTAGCCGTTCCCTCGCGCGTCGCCTACATCCTCGCAATACCCCCACGTACATCCCCCGGATAAGTAAAGGCCCTGGGCGATCGATCCATAACCCAGCGGACATCGCGGAGGCATTTAGTTCCTTTTACCACGACCTTTATAACATTCGTGGGCAATATGCCGATCTTGCCCCGAACTCTCTTAAAGAGAAAATCTGGGAGTATGTTGTTGAGACCTCTCTTCCCACTATCACTCCCTTAGATAGAGTGCTTCTTGAGGACCCTTTTTCCGAAGAGGAGGTATCTCTTGCCATTTAATCTTACCCCTCGGGCAAGTCCCCTGGTCCCGATGGGTTTACTCCCAGATTTTACAAGTCCTTCCGAGACCTCCTCTCTCCAATGATGGCCCGTGTCTTTAATAGTATTGATGACACCACTCTGTTTGCCCCCCAATCCCTATCGGCCCTTATTACGGTTCTCCCCAAACCTGGAAAAGATCCGTCCTGCTGTGCCAGTTATCGCCTGATTTCCCTGCTCAACATTGACATCAAACTATTTGCCAAATTGCTAGCTAATCGTCTGTCCCCTTTAATGCTGGGCCTGATCCATACTGATCAGGTTGGTTTTATTACAGGCCGCGAGGCCAGGGACAATGTTTGCAAGACGCTCATGGCGATCTCTGCAGCCCGCACTACCAATGTCCCTATGTGCTTGCTCTCTGTGGACGCTGAAAAAGCGTTTGACCGCGTTCACTGGGGCTTCCTGCAGGCCACACTTCAACAAGTTGGAGTCGGCCCGGGGTTTCTGGGTAAGGTGGTTTCTCTTTACGGCGACGCGTCGGCAAAAGGTGCGGATCAATGGGCTTCTCTCCAACTCCTTTCCGGTTCGGAATGGCACGCGGCAGAGTTGCCCCTTGTCCCCTCTTTTATTCACACTGGTCATGGAACACTTAGCGACAGCCTTATGGAACTGTCCTAGCGTCCATGGTTTGCAGCTGAGCAACCGACAGGTCAAAACGGCCTTATACGCTGACAACCTCCTCTTGTACGTCTCTCAGCCGTGCATTTCATTTCCATCCATCTTGCGCAAGTTCCGTCCCTTTGGCCACCTGAGCAATTTCAAGGTGAACCTCTCCAAGAGTGAGGCCCTCAACATCACCTTGCCCCCAGCAGAAGCAGCTCTCCTAGCGAACGATTTCCCCTTCAAATGGCACCCTACCTCCATTAAATATCTCGGGATCCACGTCCCTTCAGACCTCACCCTTCTCTACCGCCTTAATTACTTACCGATCCTTGAATCTCTTTCGACGGACCTACGGAAATATGGTTCCCTCATGCTCTCCTGGTTCGGTCACATCAACGTGCTGAAAATGGATGTCATGCCTTGTTTATTATATATGTTCCAGGCTCTGCCCATTCCTATACCACGTTCTTTTTTTGCTCGTGCTCAGACTCAGTTTGGGAGGTTTGTATGGGGATCAGCGTGGAGCAGGTTGCGCTTCCGGACGCTGACGCACCGCAAACTCCGTGGCGGTGCGGGCCTGCCTGACCCTCGACTATACTACCGCGCGACAGTACTGTTGCGCCTCTTTGACTGGCATTATCGCGGGGCGGAAAGGCAGTGGGTCTCTATAGAGGCTGACTTACTTTCGGCCCACCTCCCCTCCCTACCTTGGGTTCCCTCTCATTTTCGGCTCAGCGCTATCAGACACTCCATTCTATCCTTCCACTTCCTCAAGACTTGGGACTCCATATGTGCGGGCGGCCGCATAACCAGGGTCCCAGGCCCCCTCAGCCCTCTGTTCCGAAATCCAATGTTCCCCCCCGGGTTGCTCCACTGACAAATTCCTTTGCTGGCTGGCCAGGGACGACGTTCGCCTACATCAGGTCACAGAAAGAGCTTCTCTTCCCTCTCTGGCACAATTGAAAGCTTCCCATCCCAGCTTCCGTTTGTCTTGGTTAGAATATGGCCAGCTCTCAGCCTTCGTCCGTAGGTTCTCCCTGCTTCCCACGCTCTCATCTTCTCTAACCGACCTGGAGTTTGCCCTTTTCCGGACTGACACCACTCCGCGTGCTCTCTCAGTTCTTTATGGTATCCTCCTCCAGGACACTACACCCGGGCCCCCCTCCTACATTGGCCCCTGGGAATCTGACCTTGGTACCTGCCTCTCCACTGCCGATTGGGATAAGTCCTTCCTGTACACGCATAAACTCCCGCTGCCCTGTGGTGCGCAGAAAAAGAACTACAAAATACTGACCCGCTGGTACCGCCGTCCTGACCTCCTGCATAGGATCTACCCTGGTGTTTCTGACCGGTGTTGGCGCTGTGGTTCCAAAAGAGGCACCTTGTATCATATTTGGTAGAATGCGCGGCCCTCAAGCCCTTTTGGGATGCCGTCTTTACGCTTTATGCTAAAGTGAGCGGCAGATCTGTCACACCCTCGCCCCAGCTTGCACTTATTTCCATCATACCAGGGAGGGTCTCGGCTGTTAAGAAGGACCTCTTGCGACATTTCCTCACCGCCTCCAGAACAGTCATTCCCAGGCATTGGCGCAGTACTGCCGCACCTACCCTGATGGAGTTTCTTCAGGAGCTTCTCCTTATCAGGAGAATGGAAGCCCTGGTGGCCGAGGACTCGCCCGACCCCTCTAAATTCGAGTCCCTCTGGCGGCCGTGGGTGATGTTTCAGGAGTCCTCGGAGTTCTCCTCTTTCTTTTTTTAATGTAGGGTTGCTTTGCCCCTCTGTTGGTGCAGTATCCGGCTGCTCTCCATAACCAAATTTTCCCTTTCATCCCTCCCCCCCTTTTTGCCCCAGTGTGCCCCCTCTGTCCTTGTCGTGTCTGTGGTCTTGTGTGTCCTGTACACTGTGTACTCCCTATGACCCCCCTCCCTTTTAACGTTTGTCTTAATCTACTGTTAGGTGGGTGGTCCTTTGGTAGCTCTCTACAGTTGGATTTTTGTTCTTTCAGCCATCACCCACCTATTGTTATAGTTATTTTAGTTGCCACTGTGTTATTCATTGCCGATTTCTTTATTGTGGGCCTCGCCAGCCCTTTGCCTAATCCTTTATTACTGTTCCTTATCTATGAACAGAGTGGCTTGGGTGACCCCCCTGACTTACTTGATACTTATGCTATGGCATTGTACCCCCCTCCCCTTTTTTCTCTTCTGTTCTTATTACAAAACTTAATAAACTTGATTAAACTAAAAATTCAGATCTCTGTTCTTTCCCCATTTCACAAATAAAAATAAATGAACAGAAAATAAAATAAACATGTTGCTTCCATATGTACCCAAACTATTAAAATAGAAAAGTGTTTATTTTGTTCAGTGAACACTAACAGGAAAAAATAGCGATTTTTTTCCTACAATTTACCTCCCCAAATATTGAATAAAATGTGGTGAAAACCTAATATAAACCATACTCTCTGTTCACTCAATGACCTAAGACTAACATCCTCTATTATCAGAACCTCTCACTCCTTTATCCAAAACTTCTTGCTCCACTTTCCTGGAATGCTCTATCCCAGATAATCAGATTTACTCCCAATTTCTACAGCTTCAAGTGCAAAATAAAGACACATCTTTTCAAAGAGGCCTATCACAACTCCTAATGTAAACCCTTCTGCAGTTAGAATACCTAAAATATACCCTCCTCTGTTCATGCTCCCGCATTACCTGAAAGGATATAATGCCGTATCGGATTAAATTTATATGTCCAGGCACCATCTGCACATTAAAGGACATGACTGGTGACGGCTCATACAGCTTTATTTACAGTGGGTCGGAAAGTATTCAGACCCCTTTAAATTTTTCACTCTTTGTTTCATTGCAGCCATTTGCTAAAAGCAAAAAAGTTCATTTTATTTCTCATTAATGTACACTCAGCACCCCATCTTGACAGAAAAAAAAACAGAAATGTAGATATTTTTGCAAATTTATTAAAAAAGAAAAACTGAAATATCACATGGTCATAAGTATTCAGACCCTTTGCTGTGACACTCATATTTAACTCACCTGCTGTCCATTTCCTTCTGATCCTCCTTCAGATGGTTCTACTCCTTCATTGGAGTCCAGCTGTGTTTAATTAAACTGATTGGACTTGATTAGGAAAGGCAAACACATGTCTATATAAGACCTCACAGCTCACAGTGCATGTCAGAGCAAATGAGAATGATGAGGTCAAAGGAACTGCCCAAGGAGCTCAGAGACAGAATTATGGCAAGGCACAGATCTGGCCAAGGTTACAAAAGAATTTCTGCAGCATTCAAGTTTCCTAAGAGCACAGTGGCCTCCATAATCCTTTAAATGGAAGAAGTTTGGGACGACAAGAACTCTTCCTAGACCTGGCCGTCCAGCCAAACTGAGCAATCATGGGAGAAGTGCCTTGGTGAGAGAGGTAAAGAAGAACCCAAAGATCACTGTGGCTGAGCTCCAGAGATGCAGTAGGGAGATGGGAGAAAGTCCCACAAAGTCAACTATCACAACAGCCCTCCACCAGTCGGGGCTTTATGGCAGAGTGACCCGAAGGAAGCCTCTCCTCAGTGCAAGACATATGAAAGCCCGCATAGAGTTTGTCAAAAAACACATGAAGGACTCCCAGACTATGAGAAATAAGATTCTCTGGTCTGATTAGACGAAGATTGAACTTTTTGGCGTTAATTGTAAGCGGGATGTGTGGAGAAAACCAGGCATTGCTCATCACCTGCCCAATACAATCCCAACAGTGAAACATGGTGATGGCAGCATCATGCTATGGGGGTGTTTTTCAGCTGCAGGGACAGGACGACTGGTTGCAATTGAAGGAAAGATGAATGCGGCCAAGTACAGAGATATCCTGGAAGAAAACCTCTTCCAGAGTGCTCTGGACCTCAGACTGGGCCGAAGGTTCACCTTCCAACAAGACAATGAGTCTAAGCACACAGCTAAAATAACAAAGGAGTGGCTTCGGAACAACTCTGTGACCATTCTTGACTGGCCCAGCCAGAGCCCTGACCTTAACCCAATTGAGCATCTCTGGAGAGACCTGAAAATGGCTGTCCACCAACTTTCACCATCCAGCCTGATGGAACTGGAGAGGATCTGCAAGGAAGAGTAGCAGAGGATCCCCAAAACCAGATGTGAAAAACTTGTTGCATCATTCCCAAGAAGACTCATGGCTGTACTAGCTCAAAAGGAGGCTTCTACTCAATACTGAGCAAAGAGTCTGAATACGTATGACCATGTGATATTTCAGTTTTTCTTTTTTAATGAATCTGCAAAAAAATCTACATTTCTGTTTTTTCTGTCAAGATGGGGTGCTGAATGTACATTAATGAGAAATAAAATGAACCTTTTTGCTTTTAGCAAATGGCTGCAATGAAACAAAGAGTGAAAAATTACTGACTATTACTCTATAATGTATCTTTTTCTCTGTACTTGAACCCTACAACTTGTAAAGTGCTGCGGAATATGTTGGCGATATATAAATAAAATGTATTATTATTATTATTATTATATAAATGGAAATATAAAAAGGTGTCAGAATATGGTGATGCAAAGAATTTTTTATGGTGTTAAAATATAACAAAAACTCCATAGATTTTGTATCACTGTAATCTTATTGATTCATAGGATAAGGTGTCATGCACACAACCATATGCACAGTCAGTGTGCTAGCCATGTTTTTCATGGCTAGCACACTGACCCACTTATTTCTATAGTCCCATACACACGATCGCGTATATTCCTGTATGTTTTGCGGACCGTGTTCACTGGCCTCAATGAATGGGAAGCACGGACGGTCATGTGCATGTCGCCTTAAGATAATATGTCATATATCCACACAGTGAACACTGTAAAGACAAAATCATAAACAAAAACAAAATGCAAGCACAGAAAATGGCTGTGACACCAAGGGGTTAAGTCAACAGTTTGATTGGTGATTGCTTTAGATGTCATGGCAATAAATTGTACTAAGAAATATTTTTTTCCCTTCCTATTGAAAGAAAAGGAATACAACAAAACATAAATAAATAAATGCATAAATAAACAAAATCTCATCACTTTCTTGTGCAGGTACACATTCATAATACATTCTTTATTAAACAGATGCTCTGTCTAGAATGCCATTGTCCTATGGCATAATAGGCACACACCATACAGAATGTAGGTTTCCTAAAACCACTGAAATAATCCTTATTCTTTGTTTCCGCTCTTGCCCCATCTACTCTGACATTGAACCAAAAAAAGTTTAACAATTTTTTTATTAATTCTTTATTTAATAAACAAGATACAATCAGTAAAACATAACAGCATGAAAACAGTTGCTAGAGAGGATAGACATCACAGGATCTGCAATGTCCAATGGTCTAAGGATAAGAAATACAAGTAGATTTTCAAGTCGGGAAGGGAGAGAGCGGTTAAAATGAGTGGGGAAAGGGGGAAAGAGAGTTAGAGGGTAAAGCTGGTAGACGGGAAAAGGTGGGAATAGAAAGGGAATGGGGTAGGGAAGGAAGGGTAGGAAGGGGGGGAATATGTCTGTCTGAGTTGAGTGGGTGTGTTTTGCAGGCAGAACAGTGACATACATGTGCACCATGCCCCAGTTAAGGAGGCAAGACAAGAGAAAAGACAAGAGAAATTGCCCCAAAACATCACAGTACATTAAATCTCAGGAGGGATCTGAGATGTAATGAGAGCTCAAGAGAGGGCGTCCACGAGCGCTGTGGGAAATTATATCATGTCAAACCAGAGAACCTTAGCCAAGGAAACCAGGTCCGAAGAAATTTATCATAGTGGCTGGCAGACCAACTGGAGAATTCCTGAAATCTATGGATCTGGTTGGTTTTCGCAACCCATTCAGCATGAGTGGGCATGAGAGGCTGTAGCTATTTCAGAGGGATTAGAAACGCCCAGTAAGGGGCCAAGATGGAGTGTGACCATCACAGGTGGGAGAGGGATCCAACATGTTGGTTGCAGCGCCAGCAAAGATTAGAAGAAGCTAGTTGATAAGCATTTATCTACACCAATGTAAAGATGATAAACAGATGCTAGCTTAATAAAGATCTTTAATTTTGAGCTGTAATGACTCCAACAGGGTTTAAGTAGGTCCCACATATTTAGTCTGGTTTCACACTAACTCAGAGACTCAGTCTGCATACTGGATTTATCGGCCTGCACACAATATCGGGAGACAGATTCCTAGTATCATAGTAATCTATGATGCTAGGAGTCCCTGCCTCCCTATGAAAGACTGTCCCATACTGTTATTGCTCCAAGACAGTATTTTGTGGGAAGGCAGGGACTCCTAGCGTAACAGATGATTACAATGCTAGGAGTTCCTCTCCTTGCTTCCATTTCTCCCTATATAATGCCAACAAGCTGAAAAGTACTATTTTGATGCTATTAAAAAAGTTAAAATCTCTCACAAAAAAATAAAACAAAAAATTTGGTTGACAATAATTTAAAATATTCACCTTGAAAATGCCTAAAACTAAAGCTTTTACAAAATTACCAAAATCAAGCAGATAAAATAGACTGAATTAGGAATGAGAATTTTTATGTAACTATTACTATGTACAACCATACTAATGTAGTGCACTTATAGGGAGAATTTATGATGTGTGATAGTTTTGAAGGCGGTTTTGCTGCTGGCAATGTTTATCAAAATATTGTACAATATTAAGTTTGTCACATCTTTAAACATTTCATTTTGGAAAAAGCTTATGTCTAAATCCCGGACAAGTAGGAAGCCATGCCACTTTTCATTCCACTTTTACACATCCACACGTATGGCGCAAATGCCTTTGGCACAAATGGTTAATAAATATGTCCCACAGTAGATAAAACATAATTGTACATTAAAATACACCAAAAGGGCACAAATAATTTCATAATTTGGTGCAATATATTTGTGCCAGTTTGTTTTGACTAAACAAGTTAAAATACATGATGTATAGACCAAGGAACTTTTTTCGGGCACATACAAATGTGTGGAGAAACTTGGTTCTTCAGAGACATATTTAAAATATTTCCAACACTTCATTTAGTAAGAAAAGTGCCTGAAAGCAGTACAAGGTCCGGGGATTCCCTGTTGGTGATTGTGGTACAAATAGCACAGGGGTGAGACCTTTTATGGTGCACCCAAATTATTCTTTTTGTAATTCTTCTACTATAATACATAAGTAGATTGCAACTTCTATCTGGTCAAATGGCTGCTGTTTTTTTCACTAAACCTAAGACTTTTGTCTCCTTACCTACTTTTGTTAATGAGTTAATAATAAAAATATGTTTAATTTTATTATTCTAAATATACTCATAAAGCTACCAATTTTATAAGTATTGCCTTATTTTAACTATTCAACAGGTTCTTGCACATACATATGCCAGCCTTTCAGATATTTGTAAGAACTGAAGAGATCTTGAGGCTATTATTTAAGTATCTTACTGCCTGTAAGCTGACTAAGGGCTGTGAGCTATTCTAAGCATAGCAGAGTTTAAAATAACTAACAAAAGAGAACAGCAACTTTGGGTGTTGTAGACTGAGAGTCAAAAATAGATCCACTGTTGACCCAGATTTTTGATTTAGCATTGAGGAAATACACATTTTTCTTCATTTATTGGTCAAATGAACCCACACTACTTATTAAAACATAATCCCACACTAGTTATTATTAAAAGTGTGTGGTCCTATATTGTCAAGCAGGTACATACACATTTGTATGTGACTGAAAAGGACATAAGTCAATGTGCCTCTCGTCCTGGTGTCACATTTTGTCATCTGGACTCCTTTCGCTGCTGTCCAAACTTCTTTCCAAAGTCCTTTTAATGAATATGCTGTTGCTGACAGGTCTTTGTGGTACAAATAATATCACCATTGAACCTTCTGTTTACCGATTCTACCATGAAATAGTAAAATTGTTCATGATCCAAAAATAACATGCACATTATTACAATAATTTAATAATATTCAACTTCAATATAAATAAAGTGTTTTGTCATTCCTCTCTTTACTGTTGCACTCTTCCCATGCCCCAACTGTGATATGTTTGTGCAACTAGTCTGACAGGTCCCCTTTCACCAATGCATGTCACAATGTCACGTCCCTTTGTCATGACAGCCAAGAGCCTATTGAAGGCTCCCAGGCTTCTCTGTCATTCATTTCTATGGCAGGCTGCTTTATGCATTATGTCATACAAATGCCGATATTTTGCAATGCATTAGCATTGTAATGCATTACATTAGTGATCAGACCCCTGGGGTTCAAGACCCACAGGGGGTCTAATAAATGCAATTAAAAAAAAATGTAAAAAAAAATAAAAAAGTTCAAATCACCCCCTTTCCTAGAATACATATAAAAGTTAAAAGTTACTGTGAAACACATACACATTAGGTATCCCTGTGTCCAAAAACACCTGATCTACAAATGTATAAAAATATTTTTCCTGTACAGTGAATGCCATAGCGGGAAAAAAAGTGCCTAACCGCCGTTTTTCCATTGTTTTGCTTCTGATATAAATTTGAATAAAAAGTGATCAAAGCAATAGACATTCCCCAAAATGGTATAACTAAAAAGTACACCTTGCCCCACAAAAAAAGACACCTTATTCATTCCCATACATGGAAAAAATAAAAAAGAAGCATATGAATAATATTTTTTTGAAAAACTTTTTTGCAAAGTTTTAGATTTTTGTTAAGGGGTTAAAATATAAATAAAACTATATACATTTGGTATCCCCAGAATCGCACCAAAACATAGAATACAAGTGACATGTAATTTTGGCTGCTGAGTGAATGCTATAAAAACAAAGAGAGTTGAACAAATGCACTTCTTCTCCAATTCCACCCAATTCTGAATTTTTTTCCAGCTTCCCAGTACATTGTGCAGAATAATAAATGGTACCATTATGAAGAACAATTTTTGTTGCAAACATTAAGCTCTCATATGGCTCTTTGAAAGAAAACATAAAGTTATGGGGTATGGAAGGCGGGGAGTCAAAAATGAAAATCAAAAAATTCCTCCAGCAGGAAGGCGTTAATAAAAACTCCAATGTGTAACATATGACAGAATAATTATTTGCCACGTTGGATATGTTTCAGCCAAGGATACAATATTTTCAACCATTCCATATATTTCCTCTGTATGGTCCTTTATGTTTTCATAGCAAAAAGCATTAAAATGCTCCTCTGAGGATAAATTATCGCTTGCACAGGCAGCTGTACTGTTTTGTCTTTCCATTTCTGTTACTATGATATCCTAATTCTTGATAATAAGCAAATTATTCTGATGCTCTGATGCACTGTACTGTAAGTGGCTAAACATTTACCCTTTGATCTCTTTTCCTTGGAGCTATATAATTCGCTCTTAGAAATTCTGTGATTAAATTCATCACACTTATTGGCCACTTTGCCAAAGATGTATTTTGTTCTTATTGTTAGAGAAAGTACTTTTATATCACTTACACTGTACTTCCGCTACATAGATATAAATTGTTGTATTATTGATTTTATTTTGTATTATATGGCAGATTTTTGACAACATTTTTGCATTTTCATAGTGATAGAACATACAGTAAAGATCAAGTTACTAATCACTGCATTATGCATTCGGAAATTACCTTAATGGTATGTTCACAGTTATCCATTGTTTGGTTTGGGCCTTACGTGTGGGCAGAATATCAACAAAAACAGTGGACCTGAACAAGCACTTGACGTGGCACCGTCTAGTACTTTCACTGGATGATATAGACTCCAACCCCAAATTAATAAAGACTCAAGACAAGAGGATGAAATAAATTGGCCACAGCAGCCATTTTATTAAACAAACAGTTAACATTAAATAACCATATAAAAAATCCCTGAGCATCATGCAACCTATTAACCTAAGGAGGTCCTCGGAGCCAACAATCTGGCCTGAATAACCCCAATTGACTTTTTTACCTCCAGCTGTATGCCCAGCTCAGAGGCACCAGATCACCAGTCCTAGGTAAAAATGGAATCCCATCTTAAAGATGCCCATTAAGATCCCCAGTTCTCAGGCCAGTCCAATTCCAGTTATATCAATGCCATCGCTTAGGGAGTCCAGAGCCTTATGGCTCCCCCCCAAGCATGCCACCACATATTTCCTCCCCAACTCCGAGGACCCCCCCGCCAGACCGTCGTGACTAATCGGCACTGAACATAAAACCTCCATACTCACAATCATGCTCTCCATCCACCAATCATACCCAATCCTAGTACCATGCACACCTCCATTCAAAACTTTGTGCCAAATAAATAGGGAGGGATAGTGGGAGCTTTCCTTGTCCTTCTTCCTCAGGGCGACTGCCGTTGCTTTCCCGGGCTTTTCTTTTAATAGGCCACCTCTGCAACCAAACTTGATCCTCGGCTCCACCCTCCCTCTCAAATGTGCCAATGGGTGCAGTCCAGACGAGCCCTCGTCATGTGGGGCCTCCCCTTAGCCTGTGCTGTACAGTCCAACCCCTTTTTCCAAATGAGTCCCCGGCTGAAGGCAGAGGTGAGTATGCATAGTTAGTTTTTTTTAAGCTTCTGCAATAGTAGTTGAACACTGCTATAAATATGTAATATTACCAAGCAGGTGACAATATGTAATCCATAATTTTATGACAAAACAAGAAAATAATGCTAACATGCATTAATATAAAACAATTATATATATGCAAAACATCATAATATAGTTAAAGCACTAGTAATAACACCATTGATTTGCTGTAAAACCAGTGAGGTAAAGCACATGATAGGGCCACATGATCCAACAGATAAAGACAATAGGCAAAGCACAGCTGTGCTATCTTTAAGCCGTTCCTATTATCATGCTCCCATGAGTGTAACACTTACTGCACCCTTCTTGGTAGAGTTAAGCCCTATGTTTCAGGTATATGACATGGAGTTGCACAATGCTGAATTCTTAGAAAACAATGCTCCAGAATTGCTGTTTTTATCGGAACTACAAGTGTTTACCAAAACAGAAAAAAGCTGACAGGTCTCCCGTAATAAAGATATGTTTGGTGCCTGGACATATAAGCTATATTATAAGACAAGCTAGGTGTATAAGACAAATAAAAAGTAACCTTTATTTAATATGTTAAAAAATAGTCAATATAAACATGTGAGGACCATTTCAGAAAGATAAGGCGTATATAGTGTATTATTTATATAGGGATATTGTAGATGCCGAGCAGCAGAAGTGGGATTAGTATTTCCAACTATATGTCAGCCAGTGCCGTAATGCTGTCAGTTAGACCGGACACTAATGCTCGCTGATGATTTAGATCACTAACTGTGCAAACACATCAGAGTTCTTTATCTATACTAACAGCAATTTATAGAAAGGGAATATAAAGAATGTGGGATGTTTAGCTTGCCGTGGCAGCAGTCTGTCATATAAATACTATATAGGGACTGTATAAGGCCTATTTCAAGCTGAAGTCACTCTTCTGAAAGCAACTTCACCTTCAGTAGGCAGTAGGCTCTCACATTAAAACGCTATTAAGGAATATGCAGTTAATAGTTATCTAGCCCAGTCTAACACTATATAGCGACTGAACACTTATATGCACTGCACTCTCCAATAACATTATGTACATGATCATGTGGGTGATCATACCTATGGGACTTTTTTGGAGGGAGGTTGTTTTTTAAATAATAATAATAATAATAATAATAATACATGGCTCCCCCTCCCTTCTAATCCTTGACATTTAGTTGACATTTAGTTAACCTCAGTTCTTCTGTTAGGCATCTACAATATCCCTATATAAATAATACACTATATACCCCTCACCTTTCTGAAGGGGTCCTCACACCTTTATTTTCACTAGTTTTTAACATATTAATCAAAGGTCACATGTCTTGTAATATAGCAAGCTGATATTGGACAGGATACCTTTGTTGATCTATTGACTAATTTTTTCACCTAATTTTGGTGCCTGGACATACAATATATAGCGAGGGACTTTCAACTTCGCTATAAGTTTCATCTATAGCATCTCAAAGCAGCTGTTTGCACTCTAAAGTTAAGGGGATGTCCAGGATAACATTTTTTTTTTAATTGGGCTAGGGGAGGTGAGAAAGAAAAAAATAACATACATGTCCCCATTGCTCTGGTGCCTCCCAGCGCAGTCTAGTCCTGCAGCTCCGTTGTTTTCTTCCGGCGAAAGTCCCCGCGGCACATGACTGCTGAGGCCAATCAACGGCTTTAGTAGAAGGGACACGGGACGTCACAGCCGACGAGGACTTCCAGCAACAGAAGTATACAACGGGGACCAGGATTTAAGGGACTGCGCGGGATCAGTATAATTTGGACAAATCTTTTTATTTCATAGAAATACACGATGCGTTTCGGGGTCTTTCGTACCCCTTTTTCAAGCGTGTACTACAAAAACAACAGTAACAACAAAAACGATACCTATAAAACACAAATTACATATGATATAATCTATTAAAAATCATTGTTTGATGATAAGAAAGGCAAGTTGAACAAAATAAATACAGTCATATGAAAAAGTTTGGGCACCCCTATTAATCTTAATCATTTTTAGTTCTAAATATTTGGGTATTTGCAACAGCCATTTAAATTTGATATATCTAATAACTGATGGACACAGTAATATTTCAGGATTGAAATGAGGTTTATTGTACTAACAGAAAATGTGCAATATGCATTAAACCAAAATTTGACCGGTGCAAAAATTTGGGTACCCTTATCATTTTATTGATTTGAATACTCCTAACTACTTTTTACTGACTTACTGAAGCACAAAATTGGTTTTGTAACCTCACTGAGCTTTGAACTTCATAGCCAGGTGTATCCAATCATGAGAAAAGGTATTTAAGGTGGCCAATTGCAAGTTGTTCTCCTATTTGAATCTCCTCTGAAGAGTGGCATCATGGGCTCCTCAAAACAACTCTCAAATGATCTGAAAACAAAGATTGTTCAACATAGTTGTTCAGGGGAAGGATACAAAAAG
The DNA here is from genome assembly GCA_947044405.1 of Leptodactylus fallax. Taxonomy (NCBI): domain Eukaryota; kingdom Metazoa; phylum Chordata; class Amphibia; order Anura; family Leptodactylidae; genus Leptodactylus; species Leptodactylus fallax. Next base: position 212,495 of record CAMRHE010000407.1, read on the forward strand.
TTGTCTCAGAGATTTAACCTGTCAGTTTCCACTGTGAGGAACATAGTAAGGAAATGGAAGACCACAGGGACAGTTCTTGTTAAGCCCAGAAGTGGCAGGCCAAGAAAAATATCAGAAAGGCAGAGAAGAAGAATGGTGAGAACAGTCAAGGACAATCCACAGACCACCTCCAAAGAGCTGCAGCATCATCTTGCTGCAGATGGTGTCACTGTGCATCGGTCAACAATACAGCACACTTTGCACAAGGAGAAGCTGTATGGGAGAGTGATGCGAAAAAAGCCGTTTCTGAAAGCACACCACAAACAGAGTCGCCTGAGGTATGCAAAAGCACATTTGGACAAGCCAGCTTCATTTTGGAAGAAGGTCCTGTGGACTGATGAAACAAAGATTGAGTTGTTTGGTCATACAAAAAGGCGTTATGCATGGCATCAAAAAAACACAGCATTCCAAGAAAAACACTTGCTACCCACTGTAAAATTTGGTGGCGGTTCCATCATGCTTGGGGCTGTGTGGCCAATGCCGGCACCGGGAATCTTGTTAAAGTTGAGGGTCACATGGATTCAACTCAGTATCAGCAGATTCTTGAGAATAATGTACAAGAATCAGTGACGAATTTGAAGTTACGCCGGGGATGGATATTTCAGCAAGACAATGATCCAAAACACAGCTCCAAATCTACTCAGGCATTCATGCAGAGGAACAATTACAATGTTCTGGAATGGCCATCCCAGTCCCCAGACCTGAATATCATTGAACATCTGTGGGATAATTTGAAGCGGGCTGTCCATGCTCGGCGACCATCAAACTTAACTGAACTGGAATTGTTTTGTAAAGAGGAATGGTCAAAAATACCTTCATCCAGGATCCAGGAACTGATTAAAAGCTACAGGAAGCGACTAGAGGCTGTTATTTTTGCAAAAGGAGGATCTACTAAATATTAATGTCACTTTTCTGTTGAGGTGCCCATACTTTTGCACCGGTCAAATTTTGGTTTAATGCATATTGCACATTTTCTGTTAGTACAATAAACCTCATTTCAATCCTGAAATATTACTGTGTCCATCAGTTATTAGATATATCAAATTGAAATGGCTGTTGCAAACACCCAAATATTTAGAACTAAAAATGATTAAGATTAATAGGGGTGCCCAAACTTTTTCATATGACTGTAAATAAATAATGTCTATACATACACAATGAAGAGAGAGGGATAAGAATGATGTGTATAATGATAATTCTGTGGATATTGTCGATAACAACGTAAAAATGTGGACAATGTCAATGACATTGAATAAAGTGCTAGAATACACAACTGATCACATTGTGGATGAACCATGATATGATGGATGAATAGATCCATAAGAGTGAATAAAAACTCAAAAAGTTCATACGCAAATGTTTGAGGATGTAATAAAAAAAAAAAAAAAAAAAATCCAGGACATATGTAAAAGTATGTTTGAAATAATAAACCTTAAGGTCCCAGAATAAACACCAAAGTCTTACTTGTAAAACATACAAAAAACAAAAGGGATTAAACAGTTCTCAAAAAAATCACCAATAGATGGAAAAACTGTAATGAAAACTATAGTAAAGGGAACTAAATACTGTGATAATAATAGAAGGGGTTAAACCAGAATAAATAGCCACCTAAAAGTTGTATAGTATCAGTAATATTGTAAAGGGAATGGTTTTACCTTAATTGAAGAGCCACCAGGGATGGTCGAGGTATCTAGAGAGTGTCAGTGTTCTGACAAATTTAAATAGCGTGTGATAGCGCTACTGTGCATGCGCGAAAGCGCTATTTCACGCATTTATTTAAAAAAAAAATAATAATTTTTTCCTTTCTTTTCTCTTTCCCTTTCCCTTTTCTCTTTTTTTTTCTTTTTCCTTCCCTCTTTTTCCTTTTTTTTTCTTTTTTTCCTCCTTTTCTCTCTCTCCTTTTCCTTTTCTTCATTATGAACACAATGAGGAACATTTCAGGTGTGGAAAATGGAGTGATAAGATGATAAAATAATGTATACATGGATCAATACATACATAAATAAATGCATATAAAATTATAATTATAAAATTACAAAGTTATAATTATAACAAAATAGTAAATATACGATGTGTGATAATAACAATTTAAAATGAAATACATAAATATGATAAAAACAAAAATTAGAAATGAATATATGAAGGTTTGAGTCGATTATGAATAAATTATAAATAAACTCAGATATTAAAGTGTATGGTTAAAAAATAATATACATAATAAATAGATTGTTTCGTATCAAAGAATACAGAATAAAATAAAAATTCAAAATCAATCCATATACAGCCCTTGCTGAATAAAAAGGAGGGAGGGTTGGTTTTGATATTAAGTTATATCTTCTAAAGCCTCATTCAATCCTTCTGGAACTAGTGTGTTTAATTTATAAATCCAATACATTTCTTTCCGTTTTAAAGTATTGAACCGATCAGGTCTGTCAACAGGTATATGATCAATGGGTGTCACTGAAAAACCCTCAAAGTTGTTATTATGCTTCAACGTGGCATGTCGGGAGACATGGTGTTTCAAAAAGCCATTATGTACGTTTGACCGATGTTTATTTAGTCTTTCTCTCAGGCACATAATAGTACGTCCTACGTACTGGAGGCCACAAGGGCACTCCAATACATATATGACATAGGATGTTGAACAGTCAAGTCTTAATTTCAGATGGAAAGTTTCACCGGTTGAATGGCTGGTTACAGAGGTAACATCATGTCTGATGCTAAGACAGCACTTACATTTTCTAAAACTCCCAATCTTAAGTGGGAGGGAGCTAACTTGGGGAATAGACATGGTGGGTCCTTTGCGTAAACGACTTGGGGCTAACATATTCTTCAGGGTTTTTGCCCGTCTGTATGTTACGTTCGGTTTATTTGGCAAACTCATTTTTAGGTACTGGTCATTTTTTAAAATGTGCCAGTGTTTTTGTAAAATGTTGCAGATCAAGCTGTCAAGTTAAAGTTTGCTACATATGTATATTGCCTTGGGAGGTATAGCAGTATACAGTACGTATTGATAAGAAAAAGTTAATTACAAACAGCATTCTTGTTGCAATACTTCCAAACTTATTGCACTTGCATAGTGATATGAGTAAAGGATACTCTAAGGCCTAAAAAAGATAATATTATGTAGGAGAGATGCTCATATAATGATAAAGGACACCATATGAAAGTGTAACTACATAGATGAACTGAGTATAAATTTCAGACAGACAAAAACATAAATCAAGGAAATGGCTCTCACGATCAAATATAACGCATTACTGTTGTGTATTGATTCCTTAAAAGACATAGCTTTAGAGGGATTCTTAAATCTTAAAGGTTTTTTCCAGGTTTAGGATATTTATGACCTATTGTATCCTCAGGATAGATCATTAATATCCAATTGGTGGGGGTCCATCTTTCAGCACTCCTGCCCATAGCAGGGGCTGTGCAGGGAATTACAGTTTTCCCACTGAAGTGACATGGCATGACATGATGGCAATAATTACCCTCACAGATCTGATATGGATGACCTATTCTGGAGATAGGTAATCAATGTCTTGAACCTGGAAAATCCTTTAACATGAAGCCTGTGTTCGCGATTTTATCCCTAAAAACAACCTTTGTTCTATATAATAACAAAAAAAAAAATAAAAACAGTTTCCCTCTCAATAACCGATCGGAAATAGTAGTACTGTAGCTTTTTTTTTTTTTTTAAACAAAATCTTGGAATTGTATAGGAAGGCTCTCATTACACAATATACTAAAAGAATCAAGAGGGTAAAAGGGGTTGTCCTACAGGATTGATGATAAATGTCTGATTGGAGGGGGTTTTATCAATGGGACCCACACTGATCAGGAGAATGGTGGTTCGGTGTGCTCCATGTGAAAAGAGCAGCAGTCAAACAGACACACTGCCTTTTTTTTAAATGGGGGCATGGGATCCCTCTTCTCTTGATCAGTGGGGGTCCCAGCCCTCGGACATCTACTGTACCTATCATGTGAATAGATGATAAGTTGTCATCTTGGGAAAACCTGTTTAAGATTTTACTATCACTTTTACTTGCAGTCATTAGAAAACACAGAGTTAGAGGTGACTTTGTCTATTACAAATTATTTGACTATTGTGTGTCTTTATGTCCGGTAGACTCCATAGGCTATAATCAGGTTCATCGGGTGACCGTTGTTTTTAGACTGAAACTGGTGGACTCTGCAAGAGATGTGAACATGCCCCTCTTTAAAAATTTGTTTAAGAAGTCATGATATTATAGGTTAACGATAGAGGTTTGTGGTCAGCAAGAGTAACAAAGTTCCTGAATTGTCCCCTACTTTTGTTACAATGTTATAGGCAAGATGACAATTTATTTTTTGAATAACTATTCAAGCTTTGTTACATGGGTAACCTGTTTGGCAGCTTTTATCTACTCTAGCCATACGCTCTCATCTGGATTGTGTGTCTAGTCTGACTTGTCCGCGTAACTTTGTTGTTTCTAAGCAATAACTGTGTAGCTCTGCTATATGCATGACTTTACCAGGGTAGTTGTATTATCTTCTTCCTTAGAACTAGACAACTGAATGATTTCTCATCATCTTCATTTAGACCAGAGATCAGAGGTAAGTAACAACATCTCAGTGTTACCAGTATGATGAGGAGAGTATACTCAGGAGAAGGTAAACATCTTCTGGTGCAGCTTCGGTCACTTGCTGCAAAACACAGAGTGACATAATACAATGGGGAATTGCTTAGACAAGTTCTCCTGTATGGCCCAGTCATATGCAGTAGTAGATTTTTGGAGACACTTGGTTCTGTTTAGAACTTTTTACTTGGAAATCTTTTAAAGGGTTTTTCTGGGACTTATTAGTTCGTGACCTAGCTGTAGGATAGGTCATCAATTAAAATATTGGCAAGGGTCCAACACTTGGCCCCTAGCCGATCACCTGTTTGAAGAGGCTGCAGAGTTTGCATGCCTACTAATTTTTGAGGGACATCTTCAACTACAACCTTCTTACTTTTTCTGCTGGCACCAGAATGAAGTCCCCACCTCTAACCTCTGGTATCCGCCTTGGTGCACTTGAGAGCTAAATTATGTCAATGTATTTGCATCTGAGGAGTCAGATTGAAAGAATTAATGGTCCAGGAATGCTATATGATCCTAGTAGCTCCATATTTTCTATTTAATTTACTTTATTACACAGTTTACCTTTAAATAAATGTTATATAGTCCCAAACTTGTGTTATATTCTTAAGAAAGTCTAATATTGCATTTTGTTTTTAATGATCAGAAACCATACCATACGACAAATATGCTATTGATCTCAACAATCATTAAACATGTTTATAAAGCAGAGAACCCCTTTAAAACGAAAAAGTGAGCCTCCACTGACATTTCACACATTCTACTTTCATGCTTTCAGTCTTTGATCTGCAAGGCTAAACCTAAACTGTTATATTTTAGAGAAGAGAAAATAAATACATAGATGTCATATATTCTCTCCTGCTGCTTTTTATCAATTTTATGCAAAATAACTCTGAGTAATTATTTCTTTTAATTCTTTAAATGATGAGAAAAGCATATTTTACTAAGCTAAGCCTTTACAAATTGGCTGTATTTGTACATTCTGTCCACAGGCAAAATCCTAACCTTGTACATTATTTCTTTCAGAACTTCAAATCAGATAATTCTGTTTGAATGATTATTATTTGAAATACTGACACTGAAAAAGTAAGATAAATTATGGAAATGCAAAACTATAATGTGATCGGAATCATCAAAGTTATCTGGGAGAGAGGAAACGATGAGAAAATATGACATGCAACATTTTTGACAGTACATTTATAATGTGACTTAAAAAAAAAAAAATATATATATATAGTCATGCCACCCATAAGTAATAGCGAAGCTCTTTTATTTTACATCATTGTTGGTGTTCATTAAACGTACACGTTTACAGCAAACATGTTTCAGTAGGAGAATTGTCCTTAGGCATATTAGTCAGCTTGAAATACATATTCATCATGTAGTAGACACCAAATTTTAAAGCAGTTATACATTTACTAAGGTTGAAAAGACGGTGTTTTTCTTTGGTTCAACTAATGGAAGAGTGAAGAAATCAGGCGATACCTTTTAGAGGCTAACTGAGTATATTTGATAGTGAGCTTTTGAGAGTGCTAGCTCTCTTCTTCAGAATGGTTCAACTAAGGCACTATGCACCAATATATTATGGTTTCCAACATATATAGCTTTTGATGGTAACCTTTGTTGGAAGAGGAGTGTTGTATAGATCACTGTTTTTCCCATCAGACCTGGCAGAATTTGCAATGGAGCACCCGAATGGATCCTCTTGTGCAAATGTGAACAAAGCCTTATGATAACTGTAAAACAACATAATTCACAAACAGTTTGATATCCAGCTTTTGCAGGTGGTTATAGAATTATTGATGTTGACTATTGATGTTTATGGCAAATCTGAAACTGTCTGATAGGTGGAGGTCCTAACTCTGTGACCCATAGTCCTAAGGTCCTTAAGCAGAATGATCGATGATGGCAGAGGAAGGAACAGAAAGAGTAGGTTGAGCATATGTACTGCTCTCTCTAATAAAGGGAACCTGTGTGTGCAGAGATATCTTCTCCGCTGGAGTCCTAATCCTAGAGTGAGCAGAGATTTATAGAGGTTATCCAGGATTAGAAAACATGGCTACTTCCTAGAAAGTGACTTGAGTGATTTGAGCTATGGAACAACCATGCGTGCTGGGAGGGTAAGGAATTGGCACTTTCATTGGTCAGTTCTCTGTGGACACCACTAAATAACAGTACATAGTGTTATAAAACAGCAACGTTTTGCATATAATGTAACATAATGCCATCATTTTACGCAAGCAGACATCAATTCAGTAAATATTAGATGGCACATATGTACTAAAACACATATGTTCAGTTCCATACCCTTATAATAGACTCATTGAAAGTGGATGAACCATTATTTTACATTCACAAATGTAATGCATAATGTAAATGCATATATGCAAGAAGCTTAAAGTTCAATCTTCTATAACTGTTGTCAATTGCAGTGCTGCCAACCATTGCATTTAATATGCAGAATATACACAATGACTTAAAAATGAGGAAATATAAATTCATGTTGCTACTTTGCATGAAAGCATGATCTTATTGTGTAACATCACAGAAAAATCATTTTCTCTCTATCAAACAAACAGAAAGACTTCAGTAGAGCCATTTGTGTTCACAAACATAGGAAAAGGTCATTTGTGTTATGTGGTTCCCCACTGACATCCTATTATATGTAAGGAGACCACCATAAGACAAAAGAGCACAAGATGAATTCCTGAATGTAAGCATCTGCTTCTAGAAATATACACACATACTCCTGCATTTGCCCTATTATCCAAAAAATTGTTTTTGCAAGGCTATTGCTTTGTATTATGTATGGTATTATACAGTACTTTACTGCATGTTACGTTACAGTAGCAATAGACTTTTTATATTCTCAGACATTATTTCAACAGCATATTGAGCTATGTAAATTTATTAACTATTACATGCACTGCACTTTTATATATTTTGCGAGAGAATATTTGATACTGGCTGGTTTATTTGACATTGTATGCCATATTTTCTCCACAAATATAAACCAACAAACTTCCACCTTACCCCTGTGGGGGCCAGGGCAATAGGTATGTGGATGTAACTGTGTTCACCTACTGTACTGTCTAATTGTGGAAGTAAAAAAAAAAAAAGCAGATGCACCCCATGTTACCATGGCTGACTCTGTGTGTGAGCTCTGGGGGAAGCAAAAGAGCATGATCCACCTTTGTATTACCTTTCAGTGTACAATATTTCCAAAGAAGGAGAGAAGCAATAGGCTATTTAAGCTTTCACATTGTGCCGGCCACATATTGCCATACCAGAGCATAGAGCATTGTACTAGTAGGCAGTGTCACGTGACGGTGGCTGCCTATGTTCACTTTCTTTACCTGCCTGTTCCTGTTATGCTACTCCTACCTTACCCTGATGAAACTAGATAGTGGAAATGCATAGGGAATGGGGGTTATCTACATGTAGGCAATTTCGAACCATCTAGTTTCTCCCAACAAGCAGACGGAGATAGAAGAGTGTAATAGTTACCAACTGTAGCCTAAAACACAGGACTCCTGGATACAGATTGTTACACCTTTAATTGCAGGGTTTATCTGAGGCAGACTAGCACATAAGGCTCAGTCGGGCCAGTGTTTAAATGTGGCATTGTCACAGTGGCAGTGCCACATTCTGCAATACTTTTTATAAGGGATCTTGTGACTTTTGCTCTAATGCATAGACTAATGTGGTACATCCTGGCTCTAGAGAATAGCATTGTGATTCACAAGCCATAAATACCATATGTGCTAATCCAGCTGGTACTAAGTTCTTTTCTTCCCTTTGTGCTATATTATAGCCTATATACTCTGCAGATGCAGAAGCTTTTTTATCCATTTCATCTATTTGATTGGGTTTTGACTGATGTAGTAAACGTCAAGTTTTAGTTGTCTATTTTTTCTTTGTTCTGATTTTGTGATATTCCCTGACGACACATCCTAGAATCCCTACTGTATATATTTATTCATAAACATAGGTGGAGTAGAAGTTTTGCTAAATTCAAAGACTTTTGCACTCCAGGAAACCAATGAGTACATTTATGAACAGTCAGAAACAATAAGTGATGTTTATCTAACTGATAGTAACATATAAAAAAGGTACGCTCAATTCACCAATGTGCAAAGTCATCTGTGTCAGTCCATGTGTAAAATGCAGTAAACGTCAAAGTCTAGGTTCCCATGAGTTCTATGCATTCGAAAACTATAATGTTTATTTATTACATATTTAACCCATTTCTGCCACAGTCATTTTTTGATTTTTGCTTTTTAATCCCCCTTTCCAGATGCACTGAAAGTGAGATTTTTGAAGAGAGTCTACTCAAGACCTATTGACACATAGAGAGAAGAGGATAAAGATTGGGCAATACCAGTTATTGGATTATTCAACTGTAAATCAAAAGAACTGTGACAGATCTTGTCTAATCACTGGGACATTATTATTGTAGATGTGGAATTAAAAGCAATAGTGCTATCAAGACCTGTGATCACTTTTTGACGTGGTTGCAATTTAAGGAACAGATTGGTCCATAGTCATTTCTAAGTGCAAGCAAAGGAGACTTGGTTGGGAAAATATCCAGGGATGTATTGAAGTGGTGATTGTAAATCATGCAAACTTATCCAACAAGGGAAACCCTTCCAAAGTGTCAATACTGGAGATGAATTTACTATTAGAGAATATATCACCTGCAAAAGCCAAGGAGTAGTTTATTTAGTCACATGTAGTTGCTCACTTAATTACATTGGGAAAACCAAATGCGACCTTCAAAGGAGAATATTGGATAATGTGAGCACAATAAATGGAAAACAAAAAACACCATTAGCGCAAGTGTAGATGAACTTAGATTCATGGGCATTGAACATATGAGACCACACATACGACCAGGCCCATGGAATAAGAGGATCCTACAAAAAGAAGCAAGCTGGATCTTTAAGTTGAGAACTGTGACCTTTTTGGGTTTGAATAAGTGGCAAACATATACCTGCTTTCTGTAGTAGTTCCATCTAAATTGTCATCTCTATCGCTCCATGGTGATCCTTTATCTCCTAGCGAGCGTGCCATCATGGACATCTTTAGTGTCAGCAATGCATCAATGCTAAGATAGGGATACATCCCCTTATTTGTCAATTCTGGTCCATCTCAAGTTTAAATTCTGGTTAATACTTAGGGGATGCTATATACATCCTTTAATACCTCTGGGAAGGTTTTTGTCCCTGGAAAGGGTCATAGGCTGGGTTAATCCACAATAAAGTATTGGTATAGATTTTCAGGAGAAATACATATCCCAGATCTGATTATGACCTCCCTTATTCCCTTAATAAATCTGCATTGATCGGATCCAGCCCAGTAGAATTATATGTTGTATTATAAGCATAGGAAGTCGACCCCGAGTATAAGCTGCCCCCACAGCTTTGTATATGATGGTGAATAGTTTACCGATATGAAAGTTATAGCACGAGATCAGCTGACCAAGGACAATGGTGCACCGCCTAGGAATGATGAGAAGTTTCTGCCCTATTGTGAGCCATTTTGATATGTGGATGGATGTGCCCAAGTGACAGAGGCGTGCGTCTGTGATGTCAATGGCAGTGATTAGCCTGGTACTCTGGGGCCTTTGTCTCAAATCAGCAGATTACCGGCCCATACAGCCTCACTAAAATTTATATGGCAAGATGTCTGACTAATAGAGCAATCTCCAAATCCTGTTAGCTCTCTCTAGGCAGGTCCCTTGATGTGTGTAGTGGCTGTTGCATGGAAGCTTAACCTGGAGGGAGCTGGAATTAATCAAATTACCCTGGAACTTCAACCATAACAAGGTGATATATTGAACTGTTAATATCACCTTTTATCCAATAACCCCACTCTCACATATTGTATGAATCCATACCAACTCATCAGGATTTAGGTGATGTGAGAGTCGGCCAGAGTTTTGTAAACTGCACTTTGTGTAAACTTATTTTATTTACCCTAATAAAAGTTAAGTTTTAGGCACTTTTCATGTTTTTACACCGAAAAGACCCATTGGCAAGTTCTTTTAAACAGCCAATACCCAGCGGCTATGGGGTATGCAGGAAGTAAGAAAGATTGAAGTAGAAACAGATACTTAGTCTGATGCGGGAGCTCAATAGGAACTCTTTATCACAACCCAAGTATTTTATTTACACCAGTACTTTTCAGTAGTTCTCTATATATGTTGTGCACGGTTCTGGCGTTGTTTCTGAATGAATCAGAGAGAGAATGGGGCAGATTCCTCTCTATTCACTGTGAACAGAGAATGATAGCTATGGCCAGAAATAGTATTACCCTACAGAACAATGGTATGTCCAGGGATGTAGCTATACATAGGGCATGGTCAGCAGTTGCGCTCAAGCTCTAGTGCTTGATAGGGCTTAAAGAACACTCTGCCATATTACCATTTACTATATTAGAAATGGGACATGAAATGGCCTTGCATTTCTTCGCTATAGAAGCTCTAATATTTCTCTGTTAATTTTAATATGATGCGAGACCACTGAAGACCTCTTTAAATTGGCCAGTAGGGGGTCACATGACCCTGCTGTAAATGCCAAAAATTGTAAAAATCCTTGTAGTACAGGGAACCTATTTCATCCTTACCCTGAAAAAAATCCATGTGAAAATCTTAATATATGCCTCCTAATAAAGTAAATATGAGCCATGTTCAGGCCAGACTTATACAGTAGGTGGCAATTGAAAGGGTTGCCAATACTATACAAGTACAGTACTGAAGGTGTAGGGAAATGTCCAGAGAATGGTGCACTGTATTAGAGAAACCAAACACTACTATCTTTAACAAGAATATAGCAAAATTATTTATTCTGGTAGTTTCTTATAAAAATAAATACATTGTTAACATATGCAAGCAAGTTTTTTTCATTTCTAAAATAAAGAAGATCTCCGTATCATTAAATTAGACATTCACTACAATGACATACACAAAGATCAGTTAACTTAAAATACTGCAAATAATAGAGCTTAAATATAAAACACTAGCTCAAGTACCAGAATATTCTTTTATTTTGCAGTTTCAGAACTTTAGTCATCATAATACTCATAATAGATCTCCTTTCAGAGTACTTTATGAGTTGCTGAATAGCAAAAATATGAATTGTCCAGGTACATTTTGGCACTGACTTGAGTCTTGAATTAGATTATTTCTTTCGTCCTCCGGCATATCCTACATTTTTTACTTATAGTGCATTTAAATTCAGTCACTTTCAATATTTTTGGAAATTTTGAATCTCGGATGGACTTTGTATAAAGTAAATAAATCAAATCCTTACATTGCAGATGCAGAGAAACTCTACAAACATTTCCCAAAGTAACTATAACTTATTCTAGGTAAAAATAAAGCATACAACAGATTGCACAGACTATTAGTTCACATCACAGCCAAGCATCTTGCTAATATAGTGTCTATTACTCAAGGATGATAAGATGCTGACAATTTTTTGTTTATTTCAGTTCTTTTTCTTTATATATTTTTCCTTATATTTAGACAACTTGTAAGCATATGAATAAAAAGTGCATAAAATCATACAAACACATCCAATATACAAAACAACATTGAAGTGTATCAGAGATCAAAAAGCAGAGAGAGTACTTTGCCCAAGAACAACCCACCCCACCAGGAAGACAACAAAACCATCCTAAGTTCTGCAGCATGATTATAGCAGGCTCATCCATAGGATACAAGGACACAACCTCAGGATTCCCAGACGTATACCAACGGTCCCTTTCCTTCAATAAACCTAAGGGATTGGTATAGGTTCAGAGTTCATATATATGTTGCATGTAAACATATTTCTATTCCAGGGGTTTCTTTCTTCAGTGAGCAAATTAAAAGGGTTAATACAGAATTTAGATGCAGGGTGCAGATCCAGCAAGCAGTTCTGACGCTCAGAGTTGGGTCTAGTTCTGGACACAACTTACACAGGTAAACAGAATACAATATCTGAATACAGTAGAAAAGTCACTAGCTATTGCAGAGAAGCAAAAAAACAATGACTCAATGACTGGCTCTGAAGTCAATGCACAGTTGGTTCCAATACTCTCAGAGTACGAACACACATAGCGGTCATGGTACGACCCCTGCCTCATGGTCATGCATGCTGCTGTGCTTTTATTTACAGTGTTTCAACAATTAACTAGTAACTTGTTAACCGCTGTGCAGTTTTGCAGGTTAACCCACAAAACCATGCAACTGCTAATAAAATACAAGTGGTAAGCAATAAATTGTGAAAAGTATAATAGAAAGCATTGGCAGCATGGAAGGGATACAGCAGAGCAAAGGAAGAAACAACACTCCGAAGAATAGTCTACCAAATGTAAGGTATTTATTTCAGTGAGGCATTTCCAGGGGCTTTATTAGCAAATACCAGGTCCCCACACATTATAACACCCCTTTTACCGATGCCGCCATGGTATAACATCCCATTTACTGATGCCCACATGGTATAAAGCCCTCTTTACCAGCACCCACATGGTATAAAGCCCCATTTTCCAGCCCCACATGGTATAATGTTTCCTTTACTGGTTCCCACATGGTAAAATGTTCCCTTTATTGGTCCACACACAATATAACGCCCTATTTACTGGCCCCCCACATGGTATAACATCCCCTTTACTGTCCCCAACATGGTATATCACCCTCTTTACTGGTCTCCACATGGTATAACACAATGTTCCGGATATTAAGCCTTCATCAAGCATATGCAGTAGAGAAGGACCATAAACTGTAGAGTTAACAGACTTTACAAACCACCATCCTTTCTGCCATGGCCATCTTGGCCTCTTATTTCTCTATGGACCTCATTGATGGTCTGCTTCTCTATTTAGATCAATTAACTCTACAGCATATGATCCACTATCTCTACTGCACATGCCTGATGAAGAGCTAATACCCAAAATATTGCAAACTTTACTTAGTGGTGAATTGCATGGATTGATCTGTTTAAACCTACAATGGACTTGAAGCCAGAATTTTTGCCACACTATTTTGACACCTTTGTGGTGTATTTAAGCCATGCCCTCTTTTCCTAACAATCCACAGGTCGAACATTTTAGCCCGAACTAGATACCTCAGAGATGTGCTACATTGCACCAAAGATGTGCCATGCTTATACCAGCATCTCATTGTAACCATAATACTAAATTTGTATAACTAATAACTATTAGTAAATCCAGGTAAGTGTTTTGAAAAATTTCACACCAAAAATAACTTTGTTACATTTCATTTATACCTTCATTAACTTTGTATATGCCTTTAAAGTTCTGGGATAGGGAGATGTAAATCAAATTGACCAAGGTCTGTCTTTTATCATAGTATCCTTCATTTTTGGGCACCAACAGTAATTACATCAAAACAACCCATAACAATCTAAAATATAATGTATATTTTCCAATAATTTCAACAAAATATAGTCAGATAATGAATATGTGAAAACGTTTTGAAATGATTGTCTTGAATATTGTATCATTAATTAGTGAAGTCGCGGAGATAGTGACATCCTCACCAGCTAATGTAATAATAAGGAAAAAATATTCCTATGAAGTATCATACTAAAAAAAAAAGTGGTGATAATTAAATTAGAGGTAATTAAAAGTATGTAAAACACCCTTGCCTGACAGTTAATATCTATTTGTGAGAAATTATCCAGTTTCTCAGGGATAAATCTCACATGATCTCACATGCATAACAAGATTAAGATAAATAGTCTCTCTACAATTTGCCCAGGGAATGCCTTTAGTTATGTAAATGCCACTGAATCCTACGGCAAGGAACTGCAGAATAAAAGCTCAGATCAGGTGATGAGACTAAAATTATCAGCAGAGCAATTTGTACAGCAGGTAGCAGATGTGTTGTGTATAGAGGTGTATTATACATGCACTGACATGAATTAAGGAACCTTGAACATGTACCATGTGCGCTGCAGGGCACATCCAAGAATTGCTTTGCTGAATATTTCTTCAACATGGAGGCAGATAGAGTTTTTACTGTATGTATTGTGTGCTACCGGTATAGCAACTAAAACTGTAAATCATATTCACTATTGAAAAGTATCAATAACTGTATCAAATACATATTATATTATATTATTATAGTATAGATTTATTAGCTATCATCGAAATATTTTGTCATTCTCATTATATGAAACTGACCTAAATAAGTTGCAAATACAACATAGATGAGAGAATAGACTTAAAAAGTTATTAAACAACATTATTTCTCAACACGAGATGTCTATCCTTTCTGTGTGACCACCCAGTGGTTGTGTTGAGCTTTTTCATCTGTCAAGGGTTTTGCTAGCTTTTTGTGATATATTATTTGGATTAGTTTCATAACCAAATTGGAGTCCTTAACCAAACTGAAGCTAAGGTAAGGGCAGAAGTAACTGCATCGTTCAGCAAGAGAAATTTGGTGTGCTGCAGCAATTTAATTCTCCACCTACTGTTCCCCATATTGAAATGGAATGTCCAGCGTGAAAGTGAATGAAGATAATATACAGCGCAGAACACTAATGGTAAAATAAAACTGTACGGGCTTATACACCTTGATCAATATATATACTGAGAACCTTGTGTTCAGTTCTGTAGATTTTACTGAGTAGAATAAGATCAATATATAATGCCGAGATGTGCGGTCCATGTCTTTTTCTCAAAAATTTTGGTGCATAGCAATTCTGATTCTTCCATTTTTTGTTTTACCTTGTACCAGAACTCCTCCCCTTTGGCCCAGGTGATTTTAATTAAGGGACCCTTCTACTGGTTCAGTCCCCTGACTGAGACCTTATGGTATGGTGTATTCTTTGAGACCTTTTCACATGGTGCGGTGCTGTGCAGTGTCTGCCATTGCTTTGGTACAGAGGTTATGGGGTGATGTGGCCCAGAGCCTGGGGACTTAGCCTGGCAGTAAGGGTGTTGCTGGGCTGCTGGGTTGCTCTTTCTGTGGGTAATGTTTTGCAGTGGTGGTTGCTGTGCAGTGCTGCAACCAGTAGAGTAGGGACCCACTTTATAGAGGTTGCTGTGTAGTGGCTAGTGGGCTTATATACCTTGATCAATGTGTATACTAAGAACCTCATGTTCACTTTTGTAGATTTTGCTGAGAAGCATAAGATAAATGTATAAGATTGGGATGTGTGGTCCATGTCTTTTTCTCAAAATTTTGGTGCAAAATAAAAATGTATATTTATACTGTTGATGAACATAAAGATGTGTCCTCCTTTACATTTCCTTCTGGATGGGCATGTCCAGATTTGTGTATGATGCTAGGTTCACACTTGCGTTCGGGTTTCCGTTCATGGGGTCTGCTTAGGGACCCTATGAACAGAAAGCTAATTATGAGTTACCTTTTCAAAACAATACTCTCATGAAATCTTATCACTAAGGTATATGCTTTAGATGTCTTGTGTTAGTTTTGTGAATTGCATTCTTTCCAGGATTGATCTTTACCAATTCCATTCATTCATTCATTCATTCAAGATAAATGTGGACACACCTGTATCCTATGAGGTTGTCAAGTGGCACACTTTAAATTTTTGAGGCACAGCTAGATATGGAGAGCGTTCTGAACCATATAGTGAAGATACTAGCAAAGTAAATGAACTTCTGGAAATATATATATATATATATATATATTGTGGGAAGATAGGCTCAGTGGTAGCAGCAACGGACCCTGACAGTCAGAGACGGACACAAAAATCAAGTTCCAACAGGTTTTACCCTGTACATTTATTTCTCAAAAAAACAGCAGAAAATAAATAAGCCTTAACTTCAGGCAAAAACAATAACAAAACTCCTGTTCATCCATGCTACTAACTAAACACAGGTAATATGCTAACTGTACGTGTGGCTTGCTTGCAGGGCAAAACAATGGCAGCTGTTCACATCGGAGTCTCACCAGTCTTCAGAAGGTTTAGACAGAACCCGGCTCCTCCTCTCTCCCCCAGGAACTGCCCAGGACTGAGGACTTAGCAACCTTTTATAGGCCTTTAATGAAGCCAAGCTCCCACCTGTGCTCAAAGGCGCCTCCCTAGTAGGACAAAAAGGCCTTCTCACAGTTGAGGTTTTGTTACCTGTGTTGTAACCCCACTTACCACACATACAGTGGGGGAAAAAAGTATTTAGTCGGCCACCAATTGTGCAAGTTCTCCCACTTAAAAATATGAGAGAGTCCTGTAATTGACATCATAGGTAGACCTCAACTATGAGAGACAAAATGAGAAAACATATCTAGAAAATCACATTGTCTGATTTTTAAAGAATTTATTTGCAAATTATGGTGGAAAATAAGTATTTGGTCAATAACAAAAGTTCACCTCAATACTTTGTTATATATCCTTTGTTGGCAATGACAGAGGTCAAACGTTTTCTGTAAGTCTTCACAAGGTTGGCACACACTGTTGCTGGTATGTTGGTCCATTCCTCCATGCAGATCTCCTCTAGGGCAGTGATGTTTTGGGGCTGTCGCTGGGCAACACAGACTTTCTACTCCCTCCAAAGGTTTTCTATGGGGTTGAGATCTGGAGACTGGCTAGGCCACTACAGGACCTTGAAATGCCTCTTACGAAGCCACTGCTTCGTTGCCCTGGCGGTGTGCTTGGGATCATTGTCATGCTGAAAGACCCAGCCACGTTTCATCTTTCATGTACACGGATTAGTCGTCCTGGTCCCTTTGCACAGAAACAGCCCCAAAGCATGATGTTGCCACCCCCATGCGTCACAGTAGGTATGGTGATTTTTGAATGCAACTCAGCATTCACTCTCCTCCAAACCACGACGAGTTGTGTTTCTACCAAACAGTTCTACTTTGGTTTCATCTGACCATATGACATTCTCCCAATACTCTTCTGGAACATCCAAATGCTCTCTAGCAAACTTCAGACGGGTCCGGATATGTACTGGCTTAAGCAGGGGGACACGTCTGGCACTGCAGGATCTGAGTCCCTGGCGGCGTAGTGTGTTACTGACGGTAGCCTTTGTTACGTTAGTCCCAGCTCTCTGCAGGTCATTCACTAGGTCCCCACACGTGATTCTGGGATTCTTGCTCACCGTTCTTGTGATCATTTTGACCCCACAGGGTGAGATCTTGCGTGGAGCCCCTGATCGAGGGAGATTATCAGTGGATTGTATGTCTTCCATTTTCTAATTATTGCTCCCACAGTTGATTTCTTCACACCAAGCTGCTTGCCTATTGCAGATTCAGTCTTCCCAGCCTGGTGCAGGTCTACAATTTTGTTTCTGGTGTCCTTCCACAGCTCTTGTTCTTCACCATAGTGGAGTTTGGAGTGTGACTGTTTGAGGTTGTGGACAGGTGTCTTTTATACTGATAACAATGTCAAACAGGTGCTATTACTACAGGTAATGAGTGGAGGACAGAGGAGCCTCTTAAAGAAGAAGTTACAGGTCTATGAGAGCCAGAAATCTTGTTTGTTTGTAGGTGACCAAATACTTATTTTCCACCATAATTTGCAAATAAATTCTTTAAAAATCAGACAATGTGATTTTCTGGATTTGTTTTCTCATTTTGTCTCTCATAGTTGAGGTCTACCTATGATGTCAATTACAGGCCGGCCTCATCTTTTTAAGTGGGAGAACTTGCACAATTGGTGGCTGACTAAATACTTTTTTTTCCCCACTGTATATATATGTATATATATATATATATTGTGACAGCTTGGGGGAATTAATCTCAAATGGTGGCAAACTCCTGGTCCCGACAGTGGTGGTTCGTGGTACTGGGCGCCGAAGAGATAGCGTTCAGATGGTCCAAGTGTAAAATAAACGGGCTTTATTCAGCTTACGTGCAACATAACAAAACAACAAAAAAAACCTAGGCCACAGTTAGGGCACTAACTGACTCCTTGAACCCCTAACTAGCCTCTGGGGCAATAAGAAGCTTGACTTAGTCTCTGTAAGTCCTCTCTGGACCCCAGCCCTCTGGGGACAGACCACCCTGTCTGCCTTTGGCTGGGTCCACCTGCTTCCTGCAGGATACTCCAGCCTTCTGGAGTTACGCGCCCCCACCCAAAGGTGTGGCTAAGGGCCTTTTCAGGGCTGGCCTGGGACGCTCCCTAGCGCCCTCTAGGTTCACATACTCACATACCCTCCCCCTCAGCTCACTACCCATGGGGTGAGCTACAATGGGGTGAGACATCCTATGACGAAGTCCCTCTTCAACCATGTATGCCTGTCCAGTGTCTCTCCAGAAGTCTCTTCTTCCAAATTCCGGTTACTCGACATTTCCGGTTTCTCATCACTTTAACTGCTACGCCAAGATCCTTGGCATTCTGTGCAAAGGCAAGTTTTACTTCATCACCTTCACAATTCGCCATACAGGGGATCACATCATTTTCATCACATTTCTCGCCATAGTCTTCAGCCATCCCATTGCATGACTTTGATTCCTTTAGTGAATAGCCGTAAGAATCTTCTTCTTCACCTATCACGAATCCACAGGAGCTCAGAGACCAAATAACACGTACTTCATGCACATCAATGTCTTTAGAGTATAACTGTTTCACGGGTACTTTTTCCGTAACCTTCATCTCAAAGCAAACTTTGCCATCACCATCAAGGCTTAGAAGTTTAGGAGACATAGGCTGCTTGCTCTCCTCTTTGTTTGAGATACACAAGCTCTGTACCACAATATCTTCTCCTTCTGCACGAGGACCATACAGTACACCCTCACAAAATAGATCACGCTGAACTACATTTTCTGATATGTCTTTAACAACTACCACATCATATATTGGAGTGGTTTCTGTATAATGCTTCCACACCTGTACGACAGCAGGAGAACCACTTTCATACTCTAGTCTTACCTCCTCTTTCTCATTCGCATAACTTCCTGGAGGCATGTTGCGGTACTGTGATAGATTGCAAGAATTTTCGTGCCAACTCCTTTCTGACAGTACAGGAGCTGGTGATATCTTCATCCAGTGGTGAACCTAGCCTCTTTGCTGCCTGAAGCGGACTATAGAAAGACGTCCCCCCAAAAAAAAAAAAAAAAAAAAAAAACTGAGTTTCCATGCTACTAGTTTAACACACTGTTATCGTCGCACAATATGCACAATACACAAAGTTATAAAACAGTTTTTAAGAATTCTTCTTCCTGTATTACTTCAGTATCAGATCAACAACACGGCATTAACAATGACAATAACTTCACACATCTTCTGCTTGGTGGATGGACGAGCCCACGTGGTCCCCATTCTCTATAATAGGAGCCCCGCAGATAGCTGAGTACTGGACTTCGGGTATCTTTGGCACTCCCATTGAAGTGAATGAGAGCCACACGGGTTCGTCCATCCACCAAGTGACACACCTATATATATGGCTGCGGTCAGGCTGAATTCCCACCTAGTGGGGGAAAAACTCAATTCTCAGGCTCAGTGGGGGTCTCAGCAGACAGACCCCCATCACTCAGGTATTTATCCTCTATCATTTAGGTGAATACAGGGCAGTAACATTCTGTGACTTACAGGTGACGTCTCTGACTAATCCTTCACATTTCCCTTCTCTTCCCTCCGGACCGCCATGGCCACTTCTTCCAGCTGTGACTTGTCTCTGTAAAGGTTGCAACACAGACATCTTTGGCTCCTCACTTTTCCAGGCATCCAACCCACATTGTCCTCACGTACACACCCATCCTGCTGCTACCCCAATTATATAATATATGATATAACCCCCATAATGAATAATACCCCCAAGTGCATCTTTATATTAATAATGTCCGTGTGTACCCTGTATAAATAGTGCCCCTTATTAATAATGTCCGTGTGTACCCTGTATAAATAGTGCCCCTTATTAATAATACCCCAGGTGTTAACTAATTAAAAGGTTTTCCAGGTCATTAATAAACTAATCAGTGGGGTTCAAAAACCCAGGACCCCCACTGATCAGCTGTTTGAATGGTACCTGTGTAAGCGCCGTGACCGCTTCTCTGTTTACATAGTGTATTTCATCTCATAGCGGCCATGTAATGTAACTGCAACCTCGCCCTGTACATGTCTACAGTATGTGACAAGGCTACAATTACATCACACGGTCACTATAAACAGACAGCGTATAATATAAACAGGTGCCATAGCCCATGTTTATAGCGCCCCATTTACACACACTATAAAGTTCCACAGCAGCCCCTGCACACAGTATTACACAGTGTTATGGCCCGCAGCGGCCCCTGCACACTGGATTATGCCTCTCAGTGGCCCCTGCACACGGTATTATGCTCCATAGTGGCCCCTGCTCACGGTATTATGCCCCGCATTGGCCACTGCACACGGTATTATGTTCCGCAGCAACTCCTACACACAGTTTTATGCCCCATATTGGCCCCTGCACTGGTATTATGCTCCATAGTGGCCCCTACACTTGTATTATGCTCTATAGTGGCCCCAGCACACGGTATTATGCTTCATAGTGGCCCCTGCACTGGTATTATGCTCCAGAGTGGCCCCTGCACAGGGTATTATGCTCCATAGTGGCCCCTGCACAGGGTATTATCCTCCATAGTGGCCCTTGCACTGCTATTATGCTCCATAATGGCCCCTGCACTTGTATTATGCTCTATAGTGGCCCCTGCACTTGTATTATGCTCTATAGTGGCCCCTGCACTCGGTATTATGCTCTATAGTGGCCCCTGCACTTGTATTATGCTCCAGAGTGGCCCCTGCACAGGGTATTATGCTCTACAGTGGTCCCTGCACAGGGTATTATGCCACATAGTGGACCACCCATGAACTATTATTATACTCTGGGGTCTTTTCAGACCCCAGAGTATAATGATTGGAGACCCAGGGGAGAATACAAACATAAAAATCAAGTTACTTACCTATCCTGGACACCGGTGCACTCCTTGCAGCTTTCGGCCCTGTTTAATTGCGCACTCACGTCACGTGATCAGGCCGGCGACGCGACCTGATGACGTCACCACAGGCCTCAAGCCTGCTCGAAGTTACATCGGATCGCAGGAGGTGAGTAACACTGTTTTTTATGTTCCCTCACCAACCCTAGGCCTACGATTATTATACTCCGGGGTCTGAATAGACCCCGGAGTATAATAATAGTAGTATTTGCGGCCCGCGGCCTAACTTACCGATGCCCGCGGCCGCTCACAGCGGCATCCGCTTCCCTTTCTGCGGCCCATAGCAGAAGGGGGAAGTGGGGGCGGCTACGAGCAGACGCGGGGTAGGTAAATAAATAGGCCCTGACCTGCCGAGGATGCTCCAACAGGTAACGGCCTATTTATATAGATAAAAAAAAGCTATACTCACCAGCGATGCCTTGATGCAGCCGCCGCCGCCTCCCTCCTCTTGTCCGCAATGTCTGTGTCTCAGCATAGGCGGCGTGATGACGTCATTGTGTCGCCGCCTGCGCTGAGATGCGACGTCTTGTAAACCAGCCCAGGACAGGCCGCGCTCAGCTCTGTTTTTTTTTTTTTTTTTAAAGCGGCCTGTCCTGGGCTGGTTTACATTAAATAGTAAAATGCCGCCCCCCGGACAGTGCCGCCCGAGGCGGCCGCCTCACCTCGCCTCATTAGTGGTGCGCCCCTGTCTTCATCTCAACATTCTCCAAGTTATTTTCATTCCCTGTGCTAACACCGGAGGACTGGGATACCAAGTTTTCAACATCACAGTTTTTACTGTCAGTACCCAGATGCTTTTTGGTTACATGTTCTGGCTGCTTTTAATGGCTCTGCTTTCTCTGCCTCTATGCTGGCAGCTTTCTCCAATTCTAACGCCTTCTGTAGCGCACAAATCTCTGATTCCAGCTCCAGAACTTTCTTCACTGCCACATTTTTCTGAGCAGCTTCCATCTCAGTTTTTACTATTGCAACTTGCAGATCTTCCTCAATCCTTCGCACTGCATCTTGTATGGCAGCAGATGTAGATGCCATCTCTTTATCCACCATGTCTCCTAATTCAAGGATATTCTGCAGTGTTCTAACATTTGTCAGGTCAGCATCCACCAAAGACTGCTTATCCTTCAGCTCATTCAGATACAGCTTCTGCTCATCTGCAGACTTTTTGTCGAGTCTTTCATTCAAGTCCCATATCTCAGTGGCTTTCTTATCTTGCTCTTGGTTGTATAAAGACTCTGTCCCTTGAGTCACGTTTTTCATGGATAACAGCTCTGATTCTTTAGAGGTTAACAGGCTCTGCAATGAGTCCTTCTCAGCTTCTAGTGCTGCCAGCTTTGAAGATAGTGCAGATGCCGACTGTTCCGTATTGGATAAAGACTGCTGCAATCGATCCAATTCTTCTCTTTTAGATTCCACTTCGGTTTTTAACTGTTCTATCTGAAAAGTGTGCTCTTCCAACTTTATTTCTGATTCACGCTTTCACTTGATCCATCTGAAACTCCAGCTGTTCCTTGATGCATGCAACTTCCTCCTGTTTGTCCACTTGCACCTTTAGTTTAGCAACAAGCATTTTTAGATCTACAATCTCAGCAGATAAATTAGACAGGTTTTCCTCAGACTGAATCCTCATGTCTTCTATCTGGAGGTCCAATTCTCTCTTGGCCTTTTCCAGCTTGTCATAAGCATTAGCTTTATTCTCGTACAATATCTGAACAGATTCCAGGTTTTTCTCAACTTCATCCTTGGAGCTAACCAAATCCTCTATTTCAGTGCGCAGTTTCTTGTTGAGCCTCTCTAACTCGGCCTTCAATTCAAGGGCCTCTTCTAGGGAGCGAGCCAAGGCAAGAGCTTTGGTCTCTTTTCCACAAGCTTCTGCTTCAGCACGGTCACGTTCTTCTGCATATCTAACAGACAGAGCCTTCTCTTCACCAAGCAGCTGATCAAACTTTTTCTGCTTCTTTTCCAAATTTGACACAATCCGACGTTGATGATCAAGATCTACACCTATATCTTCTAGATCCTGCTGAAGTCTAATTTTTGTCTTCTCAAGTTTGTCATAAGCAGCAGCCTTCTCTTAAAACCGTTGATTTGTAGCTTCTAGCTCCTTTTGCAACTTTTCCTTTAGTTCTTCAACAGAGTCCAAGGACCCAATACTATCCTCCATTTTTTTCTTCATATCAGTCGCCTGAGCCTGTAGTGTTGAAATCTGCTTTGTCAAATCTCTTTTTGCTTCCTCCTCTTCCTCTAATTGATCAAGGAAACCATTTTTCTGATCTTCCATTTGTTTTAGTTTGTACTTTCTGAGCATGGACAGACGACATCTCCATCAATTCTTTGTCTTTATTTTGCACCAAAACAGACAATTTCTCTTTATCTTCACAAGATCCTGACAGCGCCCTCTCCAGGCTACATATTCTAGCTTTGAGTTCCATTTCTCTTTGTTCCAGAACTCCAGCTCTGCTCCGCCATTCGTTGATTTCACTATTTAGGCAAACCTGCTTTAGTGCATGCAAGTTTTGCTCTGACTGCAATGTCTGCACCACAGATTCTAAATCACTCTCTTGGTCAGAGACATGCTTCCTCAGCTCTGCAATTTCATTTTCTTTGTCAGTTAATGCAGCCGAAAGTTTTTCACACTTCCTGACTTGGTCATCCAGACATTCTGACTGACACTGTAAAAATTCACTTCTGTCACATTTAGCAGTTTCAAGGTCATCTCTTAATTTTTCAATGACACTCTCTTTGGCAATGGAGTCTTGGACATGCTGCTCCTTTAAATCCTGCAATTGCTTCTCAAGCACTTGCTTTTGCTCTACACTCTGTATAACTTCATTAGATAGAGCACATTTCATTTCAGCAAACTCCTTCTCAGTGACACAGTCCATTCCAGGCAAACCCAGACCACATTTTCACAATGACTAGGATATGAACTCCTCATAGATTCAAAATCTTTCTTTAACTTCAGGTTCAACTTAAGGTTCTCTTTTTCTAATACCTCAAATTGCCATTTCAAATCAGATATTTCATCCTCATCAATGAACCTGATGGTTTTAATCTCATCTTGAAGCTGCTGCACCATAATATTTTCATCTTTGGTGCTTTCATGAACTCCAGTATGAGACATACAGTCAGCAGGGACATATTCAATCATAGAACAGAGGTGCTTTAGAAAAACTGAATCACTCTCATTCAACCCCTTTTCTTTACTTGCACCCCACATGCTCTGCTCCGGGTTTTGTGTCTCTCTGCATTCAGACTGCTGCACTAATAAACCTGAACATAACTTCTCTGCTTTTTTACAAGCTGAAATTCTCTTTTTCTTGCCCATGGTTTAATAACAAGATTACACAATATTCCACAGCAACCTTGGGTTCAACCGGCAGCAACTTTTTGCTATCTTCTGCAGTCACATGTATTCAAACAGTTAACTTATGTGGCACTACAACAACCAGCATTTTCTTCTGTCTTCCACAGAAAACACCAACATGGCACCATAGCCTTTCACATAGACTGTTTGCAATATCCAGCTTCTAAACACATTGCTTACTTTCTTGCCATCAGCAAACACTTTACAGACTTCTGTGCCACAGTATACACAAAGTCCATTCCCTGGATTCCTCTTCCAGAGTTTTACTTTCACCAGTTTTTGCACACAATTTGCTATGTTGCATATTCCACTCACCCCTTCCTGGGTTTCTCAGTTGAAATCACCGATTTCTTCCAGTTGTAGGCCACAATGCACACTTAGCAGTACTGCAGTCACCAACCACTTGTCTTCCAGGACTTGCGTGGATCTCTTTCTGCCCGCATCCTCCACCATATGTGACAGCTTGGGGGAATTAATCTGAAATGGCGGCAGACTCCTGGTCCCGACAGTGGTGGTTCGTGGTACTGGGCGCCGAAGAGATAGCGTTCAGACGGTCCAAGTGCAAAATAAACGGGCTTTATTCAGCTTACGTGCAACATAACAAAACAACAAAAAAAACCTAGGCCACAGTTAGGGCACTAACTGACTCCTTGAACCCCTAACTAGCCTCTGGGGCAATAAGAAGCTTGACTTAGTCTCTGTAAGTCCTCTCTGGACCCCAGCCCTCTTGGGACAGACCGCCCTGTCTGTCTTTGACTGGGTCCACCTGCTTCCTGCAGGATACTCCAGCCTTCTGGAGTTACGCACCCCCACCCAAAGGTGTGGCTGAGGGCCTTTTCAGGGCTGGCCTGGGTCGCTCCCTAGCGCCCTCTAGGTTCACATACTCACAATATATATACACACACGTGGACAAAATTGTTGGTACCCCTCGTTTAATGAAAGAAAAACCCACAATGGTCACAGAAATAACTTGAATCTGACAAAAGTAATAATATATAAAAATTCTATGAAAATGAAAAAATGAAAGTCAGACATTGCTTTTCAACCATGCTTCAACAGAATTTTTAAAAAAAGAAAACTCATGAAACTGGTCTGGACAGAAATGATGTTATGCTTAACTTAATATTTTGTTGCACAACCTTTTGAGGCAATCACTGCAATAAAACGATTCCTGTAACTGTTAATGAGACTTCTGCACCTCTCAACAGGTATTTTGGCCCACTCCTCATGAGCAAACTGCTCCAGTTGTCTCAGGTTTGAAGGGTGCCTTTTCCAGACGGCATGTTTCAGCTCCAAACAAAGATGCTCAATAGGATTTAGGTCAGGGTTCATAGAAGGCCACTTCAGAATAATCTAATGTCTTCCTCTTAGCCATTCTTGAGTCTTTTTAGCTGTGTGTTTTGGGTCATTATCCTGTTGCAAGACCCATGACCTGCGACTGAGACCAAGCTTTCTGACACTGGGCAGCACATTTCTCTCTAGAATTCCTTGATGTCTTGAGATTGCATTGTAAACTGCACAGATTCAAGACACCCTGTGCCAGATGCAGCAAACCAGGCCCAGAACTTAACAGAGTCTCCACCATGTTTCACAGTAGGGACAGTGTTCGTTACAAGATATGCTTAATTTTTCCATCTGTGAACATAGAGCGGATGTGCCTTGCCAAAAATTTCAATTTTTGTCTCATCTTTCTATAGGACATACTCCCAGAAGCTTTGTGGCTTGTCAACATGTAGTTTGGCAAATTACAGTCTGGCTTTTTTATGATTTGTTTTCAACAATGGTGTCCTCCTTGGTGGTCTCCCATGAAGTCCACTTTGGCTCAAATAACGCCGGATGGTGCGATCTGACACTGATGTTCCTTGAGCTTGAAATTCACCTTTAATCTCCTTAGAAGTTTTTCTGGACTCTTTTGTTATCATTCGTATTATCCTTCTCTTTGATTTGTCATCAATTTTCCTCCTGCGGCCACTTCCAAGGAGGTTGGCTACAGTCCTATGGATCTTAAATTTCTGAATAATATGTGCAACTGTATTCAGAGGAACATCAAGCTACTTGGAGATGGTCTTATAACCTTTACCTTTAAGATGCTTGTCTATAATTTTCTTTCTAAGCTCCTGAGAAAACTCTTTCCTTCGCTTCCTCTGGTCCATGTTGAGTGTGGTACTCACCATGTCACCAAACAGCACAGTGAGTATCTGTAGCCCTATATACAAGCCCACTGACTGATTACAAGATTGTAGACACCTGTGATGCTAATTAGTGGACACACCTTGATTTAACATGTCCCTTTGGTCACATTATTTTCTGTCCAGGCCTGTTTTATGAGTTTTCTTTTTTAAAAAAATCTGTTGAAGCATGGTTGAAAAGCAATGTCTGACTTTCATTTGTTAATTTTCATAGAATTTTTATATATTATTACTTTTGTCAGATTCAAGTTATTACTGTGACCATTGTGGGTTTTTCTTTCATTAAACGAGGGGTACCAACAATTTTTTTTTTTTTTAAGCTTGTTTGTTTTACACCACACATCTTATAAGGAAGTACATACTGTATCTGGATATCAACAGGGAAGGCATTTACAGGAAATTTGTCAATATACATTGAAATGTAATTTGAGATGATCACCCAACATTGCTTAAAAATACAGTGTCTTGCGAAAGTATTCGGCCCCCCTTGAACATTTCAACCTTTTGCCACATTTCAGGCTTCAAACATAAAGATATAAAATTTTAATTTTTTGGTGAAGAATCAACAACAAGTGGGACACAATTGTGAAGTGGAACGGAATTTATTGGTTATTTTAAACTTTTGTAAAAAATAAAAAACTGAAAAGTGGGGCGTACAATATTATTCGGCCCCTTTACTTTCAGTGCAGCAAACTCACTCCAGACGTTCAGTGAGGATCTCTGAATGATCCAATGTTATCCTAAATGACTGATGATGATAAATATAATCCACCTGTGTGTAATCAAGTCTCCGTATAAATGCACCTGCTCTGTGATAGTCTCAGGGTTCTGTTTAAAGTGCAGAGAGCATCATGAAGACCAAGGAACACACCAGGCAGGTCCGTGATACTGTTGTGGAGAAGTTTAAAGCTGGATTTGGATACAAAAAGATTTCCCAAATTTTAAACATCCCAAGGAGCACTGTGCAAGCGATCATATTGAAATGGAAGGAGTATCAGACTACTGCAAATCTGCCAAGACCCAGCCGTCCCTCTAAACTTTCATCTCAAACAAGGAGAAGACTGAGCAGAGATGCAGCCAAGAGGCCCATGATCACTCTGGATGAACTGCAGAGATCTATAGCTGAGGTGGGAGAATCTGTCCATAGGACAACAATCAGTCGTACACTGCACAAATCTGGCCTTTATGGAAGAGTGGCAAGAAGAAAGCCATTTCTCAAAGATATCCATTAAAAAGTTGCGTTTAAAGTTTGCCACAAGCCACCTGGGAGACACACCAAACATGTGGAAGAAGGTGCTCTGGTCAGATGAAACTAAAATCGAACTTTTTGGCCACAATGCAAAAAGATATGTTTGACGTAAAAGCAACACAGCTCATCACCCTGAACACACCATCCCCACTGTCAAACATGGTGGTGGCAGCATCATGGTTTGGGTCTGCTTTTCTTCAGCAGGGACAGGGAAGATGGTTAAAATTGATGGGAAGATGGATGGAGCCAAATACAGGACCATTCTGGAAGAAAACCTGTTGGAGTCTGCAAAAGACCTGAGACTGGGACGGAGATTTATCTTCCAACAAGACACTGATCCCAAACATAAAGCAAAATATACAATGGAATGGTTCACAAATAAACGTATCCAGGTGTTAGAATGGCCAAGTCAAAGTCCAGACCCGAATCCAACCGAGAATCTGTGGAAAGAGCTGAAAACTGCTGTTCACAAACACTCTCCATCCAACCTCACTGAGCTCGAGCTGTTTTTCAAGGAAGAATGGGCAAGAATTTCAGTCTCTCGATGTGCAAAACTGATAGAGACATACCCCAAGCGACTTGCAGCTGTAATCGCAGCAAAAGGTGGCGCTACAAAGTATTAACTTAAGGGGGCTGAATAATTTGGCACGCCCCACTTTTCAGTTTTTTATTTTTTACAAAAGTTTAAAATAATCAATAAATTTTGTTCCACTTCACAATTGTGTCCCACTTGTTGTTGATTCTTCACCAAAAAATTTAAATTTTATATCTTTATGTTTGAAGTCTGAAATGTGGCAAAAGGTTGAAAAGTTCAAGGATGCCGATTACTTTCGCAAGGCACTGTAATAATTTAGAGGGGTTCTCCACTCAGTAAATGGTCAATATGCATAGTACAGTATTTACAGAACTTGGCACCTGTCAAAGGATAGCCTAAATTTGATACAGAGGTGGTCTTTTTAAAAAAAATATTTCCTTTTGGAGAAGTTTCACATATCTTGTCAGTTCAGATAGAAACAAAATATCATTAAAAATAAAACTTTTTAAAAGATTTTTTTGCACATTATGTAGATATATTATATAATAAAACAGATATTTTAAAATGTTAATAGGGAATCTGTTTTATTTGGCCTTATGACATTCTAGGTTTTCAGACAGTTCATTATCAGGCTTTTGAATGCCAGAAGAATATTTAATAAATGGTTTGCATGACTTGTTTAAAGCCTTCTACAAATCATAAAATAGAGTGTTCTATAATAATGTATGCAACTGTAAGAATACTTAGTTTTTCTATACTTTTTCTAGAAATCCCGAAGGCTTTATGCATATGTATGCTTTATGTAGCAGCGCATCAAAAACATAATGATGATATATGGAGATATAAAATGTTCTTTCTAAAGGGTGACACCTGGAGTTGTTTACCCTAGAAGGACAAGTCTGGCATTGTAATATGTGTTTGGCAATTTGTAAAAGATCTGATTTTTTTTTAAAGAAAAATGTCTATAAAGCCATTTAAGTAATTGCACATATGTTGATGTGGACATCATAAATATAGCAATGAAGAACATAAGAATGTTAGATTTAAAATATTGACTCCTCATTGATTATTTAAACAAACACATGTATGAAATATGAAATAGATAAAAGTAAAAAATATTAAATGCATTGTTGGGTTATATTTTTGATTAATTTCCTTCCATTAGCAATAAAACCTATGACTAAATTAAAAACATTCACAAAATATAATATTCTATAAAAATATACCATATTTTTGGGTCTATAAAATGCATCTGACTATAAGATTTATACAACAGAAAATAAGACACATCATTTCTACTAATTAAAACTTCCTTGGTAGTTTAAGGAAGTAAAGTCAGTGGTTACAATTTGGCAGTATAGTGTTGAGGAGGGGGTTAATAGTTTACACTCAGCTCTTGTTAAAGGGGATGGTCATTTTAAATAGACTTTACTCTGTTGCAGGCTCAAAGTGGCCCACAGGTAAACAAGTGACTCCCCCGATGGACACCTGGGCCAGTTGGCCCCATCTCACCTGGTATGACACAGTACACTCACAATATCTAGATACTCATTTACAACATGTCAAACCTCTGTGTCAATATAATATACTGGGTAGAAACTACCCAGTTTATTTTTATATATTATAGACACATTGGATGGCGATCTAGGTGCAGAGTCATGCCAGCCTGTATCCTTTCTCCCTGGGCTCAATCACACTGCATGAGTCACAATCACCAACCTTCTTGCAGCATCTTTCTGCTGCCTGAGGTATGCTGCTGTGTGAACACATATTCCTGTCTCACATATCTAACAGGGACCTAGATCAAGGCAAGAGCCAGACATCGGGGTACTGATGGGACCCCAGGACAGAAACAATCAGGGACAAAAGCTAGACAAAAAACTACTACTGAAAAAATACATTTATATTGGTGACATTTTAGGAATTTGCAAATGAGTGTCAGGTAATATTATCATGTAGTTGTATGGGGGCCATCAGAATTAATTTTACTGGTGGGCCCTAGGTACATTCTGACACTACGTTGATGGGTCCTTATGTTAATGGAATGGTTCCACCTGTGCACTTTTTTCATTATAGTTGATGGATGTCCAGTCACCGTTCTGTTGACGGTCCTCCCATCTATAACATGGTGGCGACTGAAGGACAACGTGACAAATATTTGTAAAAGAACAAATCTTGTAAGGTTTGCCCATCTCTAAGTAACACCTGTGTTTCTTTCAGGAACTGCAGAGAATCCTGCAGAATGACAAACAATGGGGACAATATTACTCATTTCTATATCACTCATTTATTTTTATCCGTCATTTCTGGGTTTAGCGATCCTTTAAAATGCTTTGTGGAAAATGATTTAAATTACATAGGAGTGCAATACATGAATAAAACAGTTAAATGAGAAAGGGCAGCCTATAACTCTTCCATAAACACCTTGTGATTTACAGTATATTGAAGCTTATAGTATAGTGCACTGCAGAGTGATGAGCCTTTAAACCCCTAATCACACTCAATTCATTCATTCAACTAAATTGTTAAAGAGCTCAATTTTGTCAACAATTATATTCATCTATTTTCTTTTCAATCTCCTCCCTCACAATTGTCCTTGATCTGCTTCATTTTTTGCCACTTGACTGCATGCAAGGTCAGGGTAAATGAGAGGCAATCCTAAAAGAGATAAGAGCTGACAGAAAATGTAAGCAGTGGCAAATAATATAAATAATCTTCTGGTGGTGATAATAGAAATGTCAAGGAAACAGGAATTATCTTATGCGTGAGGAATCTTCTGTGTGCTTGGTGCCTGTAATTTCAAACCTCTAAATGGGTCAATACAACTAAAAAGAAACAGATAGAGACAACCATAGAAAAAGCAATTGTCTTAAAATACAAGCTATTAACACTTAAGACAAGCCGAGATGGTACTCGATACAATGTATATCGTTCTAATTTGAGGAGACATATTACCTATTAGTAGAGCAGTATAGACTGTAAATGGTTAATAATTCAATTGCACCTGAACTATAAATCCTTATTTTAATACCGTTAACTTTAGTGAATATAATCAATATGTTGATCCTCGCTCTCCCCAAACCAGCCACTTTACGGAATTGACTTTTATAATGCCTAAAGAGTTAATCATTTTCATTTACTGTTCTTCAGTTTTTCTTTTAAGGCTGTAAACCAATAAAGATTTATAAGAAAACCTCCATTTAAACTATTACATGAAAACATCAATTTTAGTAAACACTCCAGGGAAGGCTTCAAGGACAATTTTTGCTATATTGCCTATTATTACAAAAGAAAAAATATAAGACTCACAACTGAAGTTTATTTGCAATCTCCTTTTTTACTGAGAGGTAAGAGCTACTTTATCAAATTCTAGTTGGCAAACACATATATCATGCTTTATGGCTAAACTAATGAATATTGTCAATATATTAATCATTAATATGCAACAATAATTTGACCTTAATTCACTTTACAGTATAGGTCAGTTATAAAATATTTTCAGACAAAAATGCAAAATATTAAAAGTTGTAATAATCTGCACTAATGATAGTAGTACTATATGCTTACATTAATGAAAGTATTATGCTTAGTGTATAAATGTGATTTTAAAACATATCTATTTTATAGCCTAAATCAATGGCAGTCTACAAGTAGACTGTAACGTCTCTGCCTGTTTGGGTTCTGCGCCACCCTCCGCTCACATGCTGCGGCGAAGGAGGCGTCTTCAGTTTGATTCCTTGCGTAGGTTTCTTATTGCTCAGTCTGAACACTGTCCTAATACCTCCTGTCTGTAATTTAATTTCTGCCACACCCGTCTCCTGCATCTTTGTTTCTCTCTGCTCCTCTAATAGTTAATCTCAGCCTTGCCTGTGTGATTGACAGCCTGTCTACCAATCCAGTCTGGGGCAGGTCCTGACTTTCTATAAACAGGTTGTCAGCCCTCACATGCTCGCTGGCTATTCATTCTGTCTTGTGACTTGTCCCTGCTAGCTCCTATTCTGCTATTACCTGTATTCTTATTCCTGACCTCTGGTTTTGTCTCTGACTATTCTCTTGGATTGTGATTTTGTACTGCATTGCTCGATTGTTACCGACCCCTTGGCTAGCTGACCTCCCTTTGTTGTTGTTCGTCCTGTCTGCGTTCTGTGTTATCACTTATTATAAGCAGGGACTGTCGACTTGTTGCTGGCTGTTGCCTAGGACAGATCAGGCAAGTAGGCAGGGACAGTGGGGGGAATTCAGCTTAGGGTCCACTGTCTTGTTGTGCCCCCTCCCCCCAGAGTTCTGCAGCAGCACTGGGAATTGCTCAACTAGCAATTCCCTTACATATACATCACAATGGATCCTGATTTCAAACCACTCTTAATTTATTCTTTCGAACAAAAAAAAAATAAAAGTAAAAAGTCTTAACTATTTATTTGCTCTTAACTAAGGGAAACATTCTGTCTCCAGAGAGGAGATGGTTTTTCAGCATCATGCTTCCCAAGTCTAGGGAGAGGGGAGGAGGGGACAGGGGCAAACATTATCTGTTACAATGTCTCTAGAGTTGAGCCAGGTTGGTTATGAAACAGGTTTGTTATGAATTTTCCAAAAGATTTTTGGGGTTCCCCACCCACTAACCATTATTACTATTATCTTCAGACCTGAAAGTATAATAATAAGAAGCCCAGGGAAGGTGTAGAAATACAACACACCACTCATACTGAGCTTTCTCCACCTTTGTTGGACTCCCCCTTGGTGTCCTGTATTCTTTCCCTAGCATCCCCAGCTTCTTTGGCTCTTCCCAGTGACATCAGCAGCCCCGAGTCACTGATGAGGCCCATATTTGGGCCTCAGCAGTCATGTCGGGTGAATCAATATTGTGAAATTTTGATGCTGGCATCATGACTTTGAAGCCCCTCATGTGACCACTGAGGCTCAATTACAGTTCTGGGGTGCTGGGGAAAGAACGTGCAGGAAGCCCAGCAAAGGTGAATAAAGATGAATATGAGTGGTTTGCTATATTACTGCAACTTTCCTAAACCTCTAATAATTATAGTCTCTATTCTGAAGTGGCCGGAGAATATAGTAATAGCACATTTGGTTCCGAAGTTGTGGGCAAACCTCAAAATTATCTTCAAATCAAATCTTATGAGGTATGCCCATCACTAGATGTCTCCCAGGAAATTCTGCCTCACCACCACTCTATATCGCACCCTAATAAATAGCAGCAGCAGCATGGAGGATACTATACAATAATGAGCAGTGTAGCTGTGACTCCAGCACAAACTGAGATAAAACATTTACTAGATCCAACATTATGTCTCTCTGCCTCTATATTTCTCACTTAGCAGCTGCTTTCTGATCACCTTCTCTTTGGTGATTAGTTTAGAAGGTGGAAGGCATGGGGGGGGGGGGAGTAAAATAACTTGATAAATTGAGAAAGAGATGTTTTTCTCCATCAAGATATACTAAGTGCCTTACACCGTAATTGTATGTACTATGGATTTATGTAATTTATCATCTAAAGAACACTTTACAAAAACATAAGGTCTGATGAGAAATCTTGCTAAATGTATTTCATCGTGTGAGGCCCTGAATCCTCTTCAATTATTTCAAACACAGGAGCATGTTTTAGAAAAGGTGGCACAAATGTCATATTTGATCAGAATGCAAATTTTTTCCATGTAGTAATGACTTGATAAATTTTCCAAATGTATTTGTAAAAATGTACTGTATAGATAATAAGTGATAACTTTCATGACCTTTCCTGTCTGTCAGAAGAGCCAAACTCAAGTAATAACCTAAGAGCAGTGACCAGCAAATCTGGCAACTTGCACAGCAACATACTGAGGGCAGATGCCCAGAGTAACCACTGTTTAGAGAGTGCTGTACTGACACTTGGAAAATTGCCATGGCCAAGTATGTGCAACAAATCACTGTCAGGTCAGATACTAGGACACACTGTGACGCCCCTGCAACTCTGCTGCTGGAATGAGCAAAACATACATTGAGAAACAGCTTCTGCCTCACCGGTAGAAAGTAGTAATCTGTGTATACTGTGCATTGGTCCTTAAGACATCTGCCCTGTGAATTACAATGTTATTTGTGGGCATCATCCTGGGAATTGCAACTGTATGTGGGCATCCTCCCTTTGGATTAAAACTGATGCTATGGGTAACAGCCTGTTAAATTATTTTTTATAAAAGGACTGTTCTCAGTATAAGAGTGTTGCATTTTACTGAGTTGCTAACGTATGCAAAGACATGTAACTGCCAAGAACTGTGACCTCACTGACTTCCTGTGACCATTATACTAGTTGTCTCATTTAGTTCCAACTGTAACTACAAATGTAAGTCTATTGCCTGTTGTAAGGCAGTTTATAACTGCCAAATTAGGGCTACATGGTGGCCACATGGCATATGATCACAATGTCATGTGCTGCATTACAACTAATAATAATGAATGTGACTGTATTGCGAGCTATACATTACCAGGACCAGTAAAGTTCTCAGAAATCCCTACTGCTGGATCTGATCACATTCACTATAATTGCATCATAAAGTTTGTCAAAATAGTGTAGCATGGGCCCACCACCCCTAGGCTTATATCAAACATTTATGGCATTTTTTATTGAGTCATGTAACTTTCCTTACATCTAAACATGTATTATGTGGCCAGGTGGGAAAGCTGGATCAGTAGGGAACTTACCCTTGCCCTTTGGTCAATTGTCTGATCACAGGCTAAACAAACTCTTGATGCGCTCAGTATCATGAAAACCAGATTAAGCTCTTGATTCTGTAGTATGTGTCAGGATTCTCTATCCGGCTGCTACACCTTTGACGTTACCATACCAACCTGGGAAGCTTTTGCACTTTCAGAGCTTTCCTGATTTGGTTCAGTTAGCAGCTGAGGAGGCCTATATAAGGCCACACCCTCCTGAAACATGTGCTGACTATTAGTTTACAACTCCTAGTTTGGCTTCTATTTGGTGTATACCTGCTTGACTTCTGAATACCTGTTTGGTTAATGACCTCTGTCTTGCTCCCTGGATTGCTCTTTCACTTATTGATCCTGTTGTGACTTTCCCAGCTGGATTTTTGACCTTTTGGCTAGTTTCTTGTATTTTTCTTCTGTCTCCCGTCTCAGCTTATTCTGCTCCCCTGGTTTCACTCTGCTAAGTTCGACTTCTTTTGTGCCCTCGACACTCTAAGTTTTAGCGGGCTTTGTGTTGGTTTCTGCAGCAGTGCATTTACTGTTAGTTCATTTGTCTGTTTGGTGACAATTCAAATCCCCAGATCCAGCAAAGTACATCTTGTCTTGCAACGGGTTCGGGTGAAGGCGTCTGGGAGTCTGTCTTGGCTTGCAGAGGTGTGCTGCTTGTAGATAGCTGCCTACTGCTTGCAGTTATCAGCCAATTGCTTGCTATAGCTTTTATTTTGGCCAATTTCTTGCATCTAACCATAACAGTATGATACCTCAGAAGTCCTACACAAATTAAACCCTATTATTCCTGATGTATATTGGACATGCGGCTCCCCAGGCAGCTCCATATATCATATCTATTGGACATGTCCCCTTATAATCCCGTTTTGGATGAAGGTTCACCTACTCATCAGAGAAATCATTGACATGGACTTTCCCTTGACCCTAGAGCTCTATCTTAATCTCCTCCTCAAGGCCATGGAGAGGATGGCTGCCAGACTGCTTCTCCACATCTTAACAGTTGCAAAATGTCTTAATGCATTGTACTGGAGGAGGACCATTCTGCCTTACCGACTAAATTCTCTATGGAGCAAACTCATTGCTACCATCTATGGGACCATAGACAAATTTCTGGCTGTTTGGACTGCTTGGTACCAATATTGTGTAGTGAATGTATTCTGCTTGTTGGTTGTTCCTATTTGGAGTGCTGACTTTTTGTTATTTTTCCCCTTTCCTTGTCCCCCTCCCACATTTATGTCGTCCCTTGTTTTTGAGCATCCTTCCCACTTTTTTTTCTCATCCTTGTTTGTATAATTTTCAAAAAATCTTTAATAAAAGCAAAGTTAAAAAATAGTGCAGCATGCTATGTTTGATGGACTATGAGACCAAGGTGCATTGGACTATTCACCGAAATAGATGGCAAAATATAAAAAATAAAACTAATATTTTATTGATATGCATTAAAAGTCCTATGGATGTCACAGTGTTGCTGATTTGAAATAAAACACACAGCATACAGCACCAAAGATAGTTTGAATCACAGTGTTTAGGAGTCTCTATGCATGCTTCTAAGTGTCTCAACGCGTTTCCCCCGCTACATAAGGGTTCATCAGGAGACAAAAGTAGCGTTATATGTGTGCTAAGGATAAATAAATAAATGAATGAATTGATTTGGGCGGTAAAAACGCCCCCATACCGGGGGAGACGAACGTGTGGATAGGTGAGTTAAACCTGGGGTACTGGGTATAAGAGGACCTGTTATAACAGTTGACCAGTGGCTGATCTTTGAAGTACCTACATCCACCATCAGGGAGTAGGGAATGGTGGTTTTTACTGCCCATATCGATTCATTTATTTATTTACCCTTGGCACACATACAGTATAACGCTACTTATGTCTCCTGATGAACCCTTATGTAGTGGGAGAAACGTGTTGAGAAACTTAGAGACACTTAGAAACACTTAGAAACATGCATAGAGACTCCTAATCACTGTGATTCAACTATCGTTGGCGCTGTATGCTGTGTGTTTTATTTGAAATTAGCAACACTGTGATTGAGCCGCTTTATGTGCTAGACTCTGTTAGTTTTATTGCAACAGTGATCTAAGTGAACATATTATGAACTTTTACATATAGAGAAGCATGTTGCAGTTGGGAAAGATCTGCCATTAGACCCCTTAAGCAGTCATCTGTCTAAGTCTTTGTGGTTAGTGGTGTGCTGGCTACAAGACCGATATTAGAGCACTACAGCTGGGGAGGATTAATCAGATGTTAGCTGCTATACACACACCCAGGTACGAGCTACATATTTGTAATTTACCTGAGAATAACACCTCAAGGATAGGCTGAAAATAGAGCGAATTAGCGCTACTTTAGCTCTAATAGTGAAGTCCCCCTTGGGTCCAGGTTGGAACTTATAAGGGTGGGATAACAGACCCTTAGTCCCATATAGGGTGGTGTGGTGAATGTTTTAATAATTTTGACCTGGGACATCCATAGGACTTTTAATGCATATCAATAAAATATTAGTTTTATTTAATATATTTTGCCATCTATTTCGGTGAATAGTCTTAGAAGTATTTTGGTTCCTCGGTGATATACAAGGTACATTGGAAACTCTGTCTTACATACCTTATGCTTACACTCAAATTTACTGAAATTCAGTATACTGTATATTTCTATATGTACTGTATATACTATATAAGTATATGTGCAGTATATATCTATTTATAGGAGCAAGTATGTTCAACAAACCAATATATATATATATATATATATATATATATATATTTACTGTATATATATTGAGTTACTGTATTGTATTGTACCTCAACAGTGTTGCTCAAAGCCTCTCCCCTATACCTTACAGGTAGTGTCCACATTTTATGCCACAGCAGTCAATTTATTAAAGGGGTTGTCCCACTGCATACTCCCTGTGAATGAAGCACCTCTGCGTTTTACTTTTATGGGGTTACCTGAGATTTCAGTTTTGGCAGCCCTACAGCAGTGAATCAAGTGCTGGTCATGGAAGCACACCGGAATAATACGGGAGGATTTTTAGTCCCTCTTTTTAGTTCTCTTGATCGCTGGGGAACCAGCAGTTGAACCCCCAGTGATGTGACCTTTACCCTCTATCCTATTGTTAGGGCCCTGATGGCTAACCTATGACACGCATGTCAGAGGTGACACGCTGAGACGGTTTTGCCGACACGCAGCAAGCTGACAGCATCCAGAGGCAGGGCAACTCTCCAGCTTCCCACTGAGAGCACGCATCTCTCCTGCTTCATAGTCAGAGCGCTGCGCGAACGGCGGCCATATTTCCTCCGTTAGAGAAGTTGGTTGTTAGGGTTTTAGGACGTTAGGCAGTGAAGCAGAACTAGATTTACTGCAGACTTGCACCCAGACAGCTGGGAACACTAGAACTGTGTCCCACAGTTCCCTGTCAGCGGCAGACGGCTGGACCAAGGTCCAGTCCAGTGACTGCAGGGGGATTGGAAAGTCATCTCAGGCGTGTGTGCTCCTTACACCCCAGCCATTAAAGCAGCTACCAAAATCTCATCCTGCTGCCAGTGTACCCACCACAGTTACAGCTCAGCAATACTGGAGGAAGAGAACGCCCCTTCAGAGACAGTTAACTCTGCCAAGACCTTACTATGCTGCCACTGTACCCCAACAAAGTTACTGCTCAGCAATTCTGGGGGAAGGGTAGTAAGTAGATTCTACTTAAATAATATTAAAGCCAATAGAAGAAACCGACTGACAGATGAAGTAAGTAGTGCTTGCTTGGGCTTGAAGTGTACGAAATACCAACCTTCAATTGAAGATTTAGCAAATTAAATTCAGCAACAAAAAAGTCATTAAGCGGTAAGGTAAAGAATTATTTGTTTTTGCTTTATTAATAAATACAGTACATATATCAAAAATATAACTTTTTGTTATTAGAG
The DNA here is from genome assembly GCA_947044405.1 of Leptodactylus fallax. Lineage (NCBI taxonomy): Eukaryota > Metazoa > Chordata > Amphibia > Anura > Leptodactylidae > Leptodactylus > Leptodactylus fallax. The sequence continues at coordinate 252,012 of CAMRHE010000407.1, forward strand.
CTACAAATATCACAAAATTATGGATTTTTCCCAAAGTGACACACCACCTGAGTTATGCTTGTTTTTTTTTTTACGAATTTTGACACACCGAACTCAAAAGGTTGGCCATCACTGGGTTAGTGTATAAGTGTCTGCAAAGGGTCAGCTCTTTTAACTGGGTGCCTGATCACAAAAAATCTCTATTTCTTTGCCAACCCACTGAGGATGAGCTGTAGCAGGTGCAACAGTACATAGGTCCTCACTGAGTTAGTTACACAAAGATTAAAACAACGATGCAATGGCAGCAAGTAAGAACACTGTGAACCAACTTCCCTGCAGGCTGCCACAGCAGCTAGATATACTGCAGAGTATTGCTTGCGGTAATGTTCTATAACCATCTTACACATGTTTAAAAATTAAGGAGAGACTGCAAGGGGAGGTTTTCTAACCGTGTAAGCTCACTATTGTATATGTCACTGCTGCTTGCATAGACCGTTTAATAACTATAAAGGAATAGACCCTTACTTCATAGCCAGACATGTACTGTATAGAAATATCAGCATTGTGCAGAATGTTACATTCTTTCAGAAAGTTTAAGAGTTCTTTCTCAGGTACGTGCTACAAAATTCCCTTTTTAAGAAAGTTATAAGAAAATGCCTATTGCAGGAAAGCCAGAATACTTCTGCATGACCTTGGTTTGGGACCTACCTGCAAGGATATACTAACTTTTATGTTTTAAAAGTATACATTTTTTTTTACGTGAGAATTTGCTGGAAGCAAGGATGACCTTAAGGGTAAGATCAAAAGCATCAGTCATCCATGTGCAAAACACTATACTCTACAGACCATAGTATAGACAGAAAAGTAACAGAAGACTCGGGGTGAAACATCATTAGGATAGATATTTGCCCATGGCTTCGGTTCAAACAGAGCAGTGTGTAGCTTTAAATGATATCAAGCATCATGCAAGCTAGACAAGTGCTAAAACATTTATCATACATTGCCCAGACTGGCTCCTGGCTAAAGTTCAAGTTATGAATGTTATTTTTTCCACTAGTTTCACTCTATCAGGAAAACTTAGAACTGGGAAATTCTTCATTTGCAGAAAACAGTTTCTTTTCAATTCATTTCATGTGACAGGTATTTCAATATATCTCTGAGAAGTGCTAGAGTACTGCCACCAATAAATGCTTTATCTTACTATATACTATTATTATATAAAAAGGTAGTTAGCAATGCACTTACAATACATATATTTTTGTAACGTCTCTGCCTGTTCGGGTCTCTACGCCACCCTCTGCTCGCATGCTGTGGCGAAGGAGGCGTGTTCAGTTTGGTTCCTTGTGTAGGTTTCTTGTTGCTCAGTCTGAACACGGTCCTAGACAATATAATGGATTTCCAGCCACACCCGTGTTCTGAGCATTTCTCTCTGGACCGCATATAGTTAATTTCAGCCTTGCCTGTGTGATTGACAGCCTGTCTACCAATCCAGTCTGGGGCTTGCCCAGACTTTCTATAAACAGGTTGTCAGCCTTCATATGGTCGCCGGTTATTGCACTGTCTTTGCCTGCTCTCTTTGTTATATCCCTTGCTGCCTTGTTACCTGATTCTCTGACCTTTGGCTTGCCTTGTGACTATTCTCTTGGATTGTGATTTCGTACTGCATTGCTCGTCTGTTACCGAACTCTTGGCTTCCTGACCTCCCTTTGTGTCGTTTGTTCTGTCTTTGTTCTGTGTTGTCACTTACTCAGTATAGGGCTCGTCTTCAGGTTGTCCTTTTACCGTTTAGAGTAACTGAGGCAATAGGAAGGGACAGTGGCTGGGGTGAGATTAGGGCTCACTTGTCTCTGTCCTTCCTCCCAGACCCCTGCAGTAGTGTCAGGGTATTGCTATATTTGGCAAGAGCCTAACAATTTTACATTGCTTCTGAGAGGTTCAGTATTCTCTACTAGAAACAAATAGGTTAGTGTTCTGAATCAATAGCTTGGCTGCAAGTGTGAGGTTGTGAGAGTGTCCTGTAGTCTCTATGCTAACCAGCAATTTACACCAAGATATCTATCAGATAGTGTTCAACTCAACTGAGGAGGCGTAGATAAGATTTCAGATGCTTTAATCCAAGTAAATCTTGTAGAACCTCATACAGCAGTAGGTGAAAAATGATGAAATACCAGGAGCTGAGCAGACATGTTGCTTACAAAGAAGTGAAACTAAACTGAGAGAGAGAGAGAGGAGGAGCTACAGCCTCACAGCTAAGGATACAGAGAGAGAAAAGGGACAAACTACAAAGACAAACAGTATCACAGATACATGTCAGTGAATTAAACCAAGTCCTGGGACATGACACTCCCCGCCTGAAATCTTTAGATTTCACTGAAAACAAACATTAATAATGTCCTGAAATGTCCATAAAGTCCTCTTCAAACCTGAAAAACAAAAAAGAAACATGCACAACAAACAATAATCAACAGTTAGTCCAACTAAACCAATCTTCAGGTCGGGAAGCCACAATTTGCCAACACCTCCACCGACCCACACTGTAATCCACAAGAACACGGTTTTAGTTCATGGAAGGAAGCTCCCCGCCATGAGCTGTGAATGGTGTCCTTATCTTCTTTTATGTGACGTCTCCTCTTGGAAGAAGAAGCACCAGTTCATTACTTGGGCGGAAGAAAACTCGCACTGAGCCTCCCTTGGTTACCTTGACCTCCACTTTCTGAGTCTTCCCATCATCACTAGGGACAACTTTAGTGATGAGACCCATAGGCCATTCATTCCGATGGACTTCTTTATCCCTTAGAAGGACGAGGTCACCCACCTGGAGATTAGGTTTTGAGGTCTGCCATTTGTGACGGCTCTGTAGCATGTGGAGGTACTCTGTTTTCCAGCGGTGCCAGAACACATTGGACAGGTGTTGAACTTGTTTCCATTGGCGTCTGTAAATGTCACTGTGATCTAAGGTACGTGGAGAGGTAGCAGCAGTACCAATTTTCTGAGTAAGAAGCGTTGCTGGGGTTAAGATAATTGGAGATTCAGGGTCTGAAGATACTGGGACAAGTGGCCTTGCATTGATTATCGCAGACACTTCAGCAAGAAAGGTTATTAACGTCTCATGGGTAAGCAGTGTCGACTTGTGGTCCATCAACATAGAGTCAAGGATTCTGCGTGTGATCCCAATCATATGTTCCCAGGAACCTCCCATATGGGATGAATGTGGAGGGTTAAACGTCCAAGTGCACCCATTGTTGGATAAGTTGTCTAACTGCAGTTCTTTGCAGGCTCCAACGAAGTTAGTGCCACAGTCAGACCTCAGTTGTTTCTCAGCAGGCAGTGGAGTGTCCCAGTCCATGTTCTCAGTGGTAAGCTGTCTTAGTAGTAGCTTGCCTTGAATGGTGATGGGAGCAATGAAACCAAGAGGATCATAAATGCTGTTCACAACAGATAAAACTCCTCGTTTGGTGAAAGGTTTGTCACAAGAAGACACTTGGAATGTGAATGTGTCTTGTTCAGTGTTCCATAGCAATCCTAGGCTGCGTTGCATAGGAGGAGTATCAGAACTGAGATCAAGATCCTTCAAGTTGATTGCATGATCATCAGAGGGAAATGCCTTCATTACCTCCATATTGTTGGAGATGATCTTGTGAAGTCTGAGGTTAGCTACAGACAGCATTTCCTGTGTTCTAGAGAGGAGATCGATCACTTCTTCACTTGCAGGTAAGGATTTAAGACCATCATCAACATAGAAGTTCCTCTCAACAAACTGACGAGCATCAGAGCCATACTCTTTCTCACCTTCATGGGCGGTCCTTCTCAGTCCATAGATCGCTACTGCAGGAGATGGGCTATTGCCAAAGACATGTACCTTCATCCGGTAATCTATGACTTCATTGTTGACATCATTGTCCTTATGCCATAGGAACCTGAGATAGTTTCTATCATCATCCTTAACAATGAAGCAATGAAACATCTGTTGGATGTCGGCCATCACTGCAACTGGTTCCTGTCTGAAACGGATTAAGACTCCTATGAGGCTGTTGTTTAGGTTAGGACCAGTGAGGAGCAGGTTGTTGAGAGAGACGCCTTCATACTGAGCACTAGAATCGAACACGACCCTGATTTGGTCAGGTTTGCGAGGGTGATACACGCCAAATGATGGAAGGTACCAGCATTCTTCTCCTTCCTTTAATGGAGGTGCAGGTTCTGCATGATCTCTCTCAAATACCTTCTGCATGAAACCTACAAAGTGTTTCTCCATCTCTGGTTTCCTCTTGAGGGTACGTTTTAAAGAGGAAAATCTAGAAACTGCTTGCTTCAGATTGTTTGGTAGTTTTGATCTCGGGGAGCGGAAAGGTAAGGGTGCTACCCAGCTGTTGGAATCATCTTGAATGAATTCCTTGTCCATAAGTTTGAGAAATTCTTTATCAGCTATAGCCGGTGCCAGCTTGTTGTCATCACTTGTTGTATTGAACACTGTTAATCCAAGGGTGTCGTCCCCAGGCAGGAAAGTATTCACGTTGTCTCGGTGATTATGCAGCCACTTACTATTGCTTATCTTCTCTTTCACTTGGTAGTGATATGGACATGGCTGAAAACAAGTGCTGCGACCATTTGGTAACATATGCGTCTTAAATGAAGAAATATTGGTGGGCCTTTTCATCCTACCTATGCAGACGTTGCCAATGATTACCCATCCTAGATCGAGGCGCTGGGCAAATGGTGCATCATGTGGTCCATTAATTTGCTGGCGTATTTTGTGCAGTCTGAGAATGTCTCTACCTAGCAGAAGTAGAATGTCTGCATTTTTGTCAAGGGATGGTATTTCACTGGCTATAGCCCTTAGATGAGGGTGCTGGAAAGCCGCCTCTGGTGTGGGTATCTCTTCTCTGTTTGATGGTATCTGGTTGCACTCAACAAGTGTGGGCAAAGGTATCTCCAAATTGCCCTTGAGAGAAGCTATTACAAGACCACAGGCCCTTCTTCCAGAAACCTCTGATATGCCACTACAAGTACCCAAGGTATACGGATAAGTATCACCCTTTAAGTTAAACAGATCAAAGAGTTCTGACCTTGCAAGTGAGTGGTTGCTCTGGTCATCCAAGATGGCGTACACCCTCAGAGCACTTTCTGGTTGGCCCTTGGGGTATATATTGACTAGGCATATCCTTGCACAGGACTTGTCACAAAGGTCTTCTCCGCAGACTTCTGTACATGAGGAAGATACTGTGGTAGTATTTGCTGATTGATCTGTGTTCTCTCCGCCATGCTTAGTTGGGGAAGGGGAACCTCTAGGTGGTGTGGCACTAGGCTGGGATGGATGAAGAGCTTGTACATGGTTCTCACTGCCACACTCTATACACTTAATAGCAATTTTACAGTCTCTAGCAACATGTTCAGTAGAGGCACAACATTTGAAACATATCCCTAGTTTCTTTAGAAGCTCTTTACGTTCCTGGATTGGTTTCCTCCTGAAGCCAATACACTTCTTGAGGGGATGAGGCTTCTTGTGAATAGGACACAGACGGTTAGGATTTTCTACCTTTTCGTCTTGGTTGTTGTTGCAACTGCTTTCTTCTGGTGCTGATGTAGGTATAGGAAGAATATCAGTCTTTTTCACCGAAACTGGGCCTCTGCGGTTTCTGTAGTTAGAATGTGAGCTGTCATACTTAATAGGAGATGAACCAGGAACACTGGGATCCCCATAGGAAAAGCTTGGGTCATTCTTGGATTCTGCAATGTTCTTGATAAACTCACAGAAGTAGGAAAATGGAGGAAAGGAGACTCTATTCTCAGTTTTGTATCTTGACCCAACTGTGGTCCACCTTTCTTGAATATTATATGGCAACTTGGAGACTATGGGGTTTACCCCACGAGCAGTGTCCAGGTAACTGAGGCCTGGTAGGAGAGTGTCTACCTTAGCCAATAGGAGCTCCATGAGTAGGTCACTAAGTTCTTGAAATTTCTGATGATCCTTACCAGATATCTTTGGAAACCCTTGCAACCGTTTGAACAGAGCATTCTCTATTGCTTCAGGACTGCCATAGGTTTTCTCCAGTCTTTCCCAAGCAGCGGTAAGGCCTGCTATGGGGTTGTAAATGTGGACGGATCTGAGTCTTTTAGCACGTTCTGTGGACTGTGGGCCAAGCCACCGGATAAGCAAATCTAATTCTTCAGCTGCAGTAATGCCAAGGTCACTAATTGCAGTTTTGAAGGCACATTTCCAGCCTTTGTAGTTCTCAGGTTGGTCATCGAACCTTGTGAGTCCAGTCTTAGTAAGCTCACGGCGAACCATGTACCTTGCAAACTCTGACATGTCTGTTCTCTCTGACTTTAAATATTGAGTTGCTGGCTGAGTAGCGGTGATTACGTTGTTAGTGGGGTTCTGGTTAACAGAGGTAGGTAGTGTAGGGGCTGCGTAGGCATTCAGCCTAGGAGCTAGCTTAAAGTCCATAGGTTTAGCCACATATGGATGTGAGACTGGACGGTTGTTTGCAGTCTGGTAGTATGGTGTCACATTGGTGTTTACCTGAGTATCAGTATATTGCATTTGCTGAGGTGCAAGGCTTTGGGAATCCATGAAGGAAGAAGAAACTGGATGCTGGACAGGCAGGGCATTGTACTGACCTTGAATGCGGTGTGCTCAGAAGATACTGTGTCCTGTTGCACTGGAGAAATGTTGTCCCTGACAGGAACATTTGTGGCAAATAGGGATTCACTGCTTTGGCTTACTACATAGTCTCTTGTGCGCTTGAGGGGATCCTCTGCTTCCACATCACACAAACTGGTGCTGTCTCTTTCACTTCCACTGATGGCTTGTTCTAAAATGCTTAACCTTGCCATGGCTGCAGCGTGCTCATACTGTTTCTCTAGAGCCTCTAGTTCTGCCCTTTTTTGAGCTGCATTAGCTTCCATTTCTGCTTTCTGTTGTGCAAAGGCTGCCTGTATCTTAGTAGCTTCCGCCTCTGCACGTGCTTTTATAAGTTGCTCACTGAGTGTGGAAGATTTTGAGGAACGTGACTTAGATGTACGCTTTGAACGCTTGGTAGACTCAGAAACATGGGATGCCATTTCCTGCAGTTGCGCAATTCTTGCCTCTGTCCTTAACTTAGTTTCATGTACTAAGCTGTCTCGTTCTGAATTGAGATGCTGGAAGCTTTGCAATTCAACTAAGGAATCGTCTGTATGAAGTTTCCTCAATATGCTTTCATAGTCCTCAGCTTTAATTTTATAATGTCCATGCATAGCACAAAGCTGTCGCAGAGCTCCCTCTAGTGGTGATATATGGTATGCAGGCAAGCACATGGCAGACATCTTAGTCTGTATTTCCTGCCACCATTTTGAGAGTTCACAGGAAAGTTCATGCTTTAAACCTTCTAGATTGTCTCTAACCTGTTTAATTGAGCGTCTAGCCTTCTCACTGGGCTGCAGACTGAGGTCCATGCTACCTTGTGCTTCAGGGTGCCCTTCAGCCATGATGTAACTCAAACAGGATAAATATAACTTTGCTGGAGTAAGATGGCTGCTTGCTAGAATCTTCTTATGCTGAGGGAGTCTGAGCTGCAGATGCAACTTACACAATGCTGATTCCTTCTGGCTTCAGGTAACTTGCTGTGACTGACTGTATGTCAGAAGTTGGTGAACTGTCTTACAGCCGTATCTGGCAGTCTTTATGCATCATTTTTCACTGTTCTGACTCAATAGCTTGGCTGCAAGTGTGAGGTTGTGAGAGTGTCCTGTAGTCTCTATGCTAACCAGCAATTTACACCAAGATATCTATCAGATAGTGTTCAACTCAACTGAGGAGGCGTAGATAAGATTTCAGATGCTTTAATCCAAGTAAATCTTGTAGAACCTCATACAGCAGTAGGTGAAAAATGATGAAATACCAGGAGCTGAGCAGACATGTTGCTTACAAAGAAGTGAAACTAAACTGAGAGAGAGAGAGGAGGAGCTACAGCATCACAGCTAAGGATACAGAGAGAGAAAAGGGACAAACTACAAAGACAAACAGTATCACAGATTGGGAGATTTAGAACATATAGTTTTAAAAGTTATAACATGCTTTTTTGATCTGTTATCTAAAGAGGACCTTTCATGTCCACGGAGATGGGTGGTATTATATACAGCTAGAAAGCTGATAGTGCTTTCAGCTGTCAGCTTTGCAGTTATACGACTGTGTGTAGGGGATATCACTGCCATTAGTTTCGACACCTATATACCTCCACTGTCAGAAGGACTCAGATGACCCCCACCCCCCATGCTCAGAAATGTACAATTATTGTACTTACAGAGCAGTTATGGGTTAAGCTGGAACACTTCTGGCACACAGCCCATGTGCATCTTCTATTTTCCTCCCAGGAGTTAAGGTTCTGGGAGGAAAACAGAAGATGCACAAAGGCCTTGTGCCAGAGGAGATCCCACCCCATCACTGCTCTGTAAGTACAATATAAATATACAGTACAACAGAGCATTGAATGGTATGTGCGGGAGGGCAATTATTATCTTTGGGGGGGCTCTATTACTGTAATAGTGGCCCCCCCACAGGTAATAGCATTACTTATGTGGAGGGAGGGAACTGTTACCTGTGGGGAGGCTATTAGGGCACTATTATAAAAATAGTGCCCCCAACAGATAACAGCATTACTTGTGTGGGGGCTATTTCCTAGGGAGGGGGAACTGTTACCTGTGGGAGCATATTAGGCCACTATTACTGTAATATTTACCCTCATAGGTAACATCATTACTAATGTGGGGGGAGGGGTGCTATAAGGGCACTATTAAAGTAATAATGCCATCTCACCCCCGCAGGTAATAGCAATACTTATGTGGAAGTATTACCTGTGTACTGCAACCCAAACCCCACCCCAACCCCAACTAGCACCACCCCCACCCACCTCTGGGCCATGGAATTGTGTTGAATTAAACTGGTCATTGGTGCTAAAAAGATCTCTGTTTTCTCTGTGGGGATTCCACTGACAGCCAGCTTCCCTCTCCTAAAGCTGATTACTATCCACATGCTCTCTTTAACCTGAAATGCTGTCATGTTTTTCACATGCTGTCTTGCCTCTCACATGCTCTCTTGCTATAATACAGATGCGCAGGAGTCAGGTGGAAGCAGACTATCCTGAATGTAGCCACTTCTTCATTATTGTATTATTGACATGCTATGGACCTTGAGGCTGACTTCATATGTTGCAAGCTATGGCACTACTGAAAACCGGGTTGACATGCTGTTGATGCAGTATTTACACATACACAGAAAAAGTGTAGATATTAAGAATTACACACAGGATACAGAAAAAGAAAAGTGATAATTTGTACTGCTGATAGCTACAGGACAAGAGAAGTGGTACTATGCAAAGTCTTTGTATCCAGTAAAAAGAAGCGAGTTTACATTGCCTGGAAAAAAAATTGCTAGTTATAGTTTAGTAATAACAATGATGACATATATTAAATTTGCATAAAAATTTTTATGCCATTTGTTTGTTAAAAAGTAAAAATTGAAAATATGAGAGCACAAGTGTGAACTAAGTCTAAGGTGTTAAAAGGTTTTCCAAATGAATCACTAATCAATGCCATGGTAGACTTGCTACATTTAATTAGGACATTAAAACATTCCTTTTGCTAAATTTGGCTACAGTACAGAGCTAGAAAGAAAAATAAATAAAAGTTGAATTATTTACTATTACTATTCTTTTGTAGTCCAAGCAGTAGCACAGAAACAATGGATTAATCCCAATGGCATTCCTAGCAATTTCATGCTGGGAGCAGCGGGGACTTGGGCACCATCGAAACAACCATGGGGTGGAGATGCATACATTGCAGGGCATGTTGTGGCCAAAAACTGGTTTCAGATGGCTGCAAATGGCTTAAAATAATAGAGCACATGCACAGCTCAGCATTCCCTGCTGTGCTTCACTTCCTGGTTGTTAGTCATAGCCCCATACCCCCCACATGATGGCCACAAATAGACACAAATTGGGTAGTTAGTTTTGCGTTAACTTATCAGGGGATCAAGTGGATTTTAGAAAAGTTGTATAACTTGTGACTAGAGATCAAGCAAAATGATTCATAACGAGTCAGGTTTGTTAAGAGTTTTCCAAACATTTTGGGATTTGTCATCCCAGCATCATTGTTATACTCTTAGGTCTCTTTAGACCCCCAAATATCCCTGAATATAATAATAGGAGACCCTGGAGAGGCGGAAAAATAACCAGCTCATACACACCTTTCTCCATCTCTCCGGGTATGAGCTGTTTCTCTGGTCTTCTTTCCCGATGTCTTATGGCCTCTTCCGACTTATGGCCTGGGTGATGTCAGCGGGGGACACTGAGTCGTGTGATTTGGTCTCAGCCATCACATGGTATGCGTCAATATTATGATATACAGTACAGACCAAAAGTTTGGACACACCTTCTCATTCCAAGAGTTTTCTGTATTTTCATGACTATAAAAATTGTAGATTCACACTGAAGGCATCAAAACTATGAATTAACACATGTGGAACTATATACTTAACAAAAAATGTGAAACAACTGAAAATATGTCTTATATTCTAGGTTCTTCAAAGTAGCCACCTTTTGCTTTGATTACTGCTTTGCACACTCTTGGCATTCTCTTGATGAGCTTCAAGAGGTAGTCACCTGGAATGGTCTTCCAACAGTCTTGAAGGAGTTCCCAGAGATGCTTAGCACTTGTTGGCCCTTTTGCCTTCGGTCCAGCTCACCCCAAACCATCTCGATTGGGTTCAGGTCTGGTGACTGTGGAGGCCAGGTCATCTGGCATAGCACCCCATCACTCTCCTTCTTGGTCAAATAGCCCTTACACAGTCTGGAGGTGTGTTTGGGGTCATTGTCCTGTTGAAAAATAAATGATGGTCCAACTAAACGCAAACCGGATGGAATAGCATGCCGCTGCAAGATGCTGTGGTAACCATGCTGGTTCAGTATTCCTTCAATTTTGAATAAATCACCAACAGTGTCACCAGCAAAGCACCCCCACACCATCACACCTCCTCCTCCATGCTTCACGGTGGGAACCAGGCATGTAGAGTCCATTCGTTTACCTTTTCTGCGTCGCACAAAGACATGGAGGTTGGAACCAAAGATCTCAAATTTGGACTCATCAGACCAAAGCACAGATTTCCACAGGTCTAATGTCCATTCCTTGTATTCTTTAGCCCAAACAAGTCTCTTCTGCTTGTTGCCTGTCCTTAGCAGTGGTTTCCTAGCAGCTATTTTACCATGAAGGCCTGCTGCACACAGTCTCCTCTTAACAGTTGTTGTAGAGATGTGTCTGCTGCTAGAACTCTGTGTGGCATTGACCTGGTCTCTAATCTGAGCTGCTGTTAACCTGCAATTTCTGAGGCTGGTGACTCGGATGAACTTATCCTCCGCAGCAGAGGTGACTCTTGGTCTTCCTTTCCTGGGGCGGTCCTCATGTGAGCCAGTTTCTTTGTAGCGCTTGATGGTTTTGGCCACTGCACTTGGGGACACTTTCAAAGTTTTCCCAATTTTTCGGACTGACTGACTTTCATTTCTTAAAGTAATGATGGCCACTCGTTATTCTTTACTTAGCAAATTCTAACACTCCATTCAGTAGGACTATCAGCTGTGTATCCACCTGGCTTCTGAACAACACAACTGATGGTCCCAACCCCATTTATAAGGCAAGAAATCCCACTTATTAAACCTGACAGGGCACACCTGTGAAGTGAAAACCATTTCAGGTGACTACCTCTTGAAGCTCATCAAGAGAATGCCAAGAGTGTGCAAAGCAGTAATCAAAGCAAAAGGTGGCTACTTTGAAGAACCTAGAATATAAGACATATTTTCAGTTGTTTCACACTTTTTTGTTAAGTATATAATTCCACATGTGTTAATTCATAATTTTGATGCCTTCAGTGTGAATCTACAATTTTTATAGTCATGAAAATACAGAAAACTCTTGGAATGAGAAGGTGTGCCCAAACTTTTGGTCTGTACTGTATGCATCAAAACATCATGACATTGAGTAGGTGAGTATGAGGTGTTGATTATTTTTCCACCCAGCAGGGTCCACCAATTATTATACTTTTGGGTCTGAAGAGACGCCAGAGTAGAATAATAGCACTTGAAGTTCAGACTGAACAGAAACTTACAGGCTAATCTTGTGAATATTCGGAAGATGAATATCACCAGGTTTTCCGATCACTATTTGATATAGACATATCCAGAAATGTCTAGCTAAGAGGAAAGTTAAGTTAGGACACATCGTATAGAGAACAAGGGAAGTCGAACCATGCAGTGTCCATATATACAGAATAAGAGCAGATAATGATGATATTACTCAGCATACAGAGCAAGTGAAGTGGGACTGTGCAGTGTCTACGTACAGTATATATACATGGCAAGAGAAGTGGTACAGTACAGTGTCTGTATATGCAGGGCATGAAAGTATTACTATGCAGTGACTGTATGTATGGGAAAAAGAAGTGGTACTATACAGTGTTTATAAATATACACAGCCAATAGAAGTGGTATTGTGCAGTGTTTTTGTACAGGGCAAGAGAAGTGCCGCAGGGAAGTTTCTATATATACAGGGCAATAAAAGTTGTTCTGTGCAGAGTTCATACTGTAAATATGTAAGAGACAGCCAATGTTGTCTTAAGCTTCATTTGTCTGTATAAACTGTTAATGTTGAATGTATTTCTGTGATTCTGTTCCTTTAAGACAGCAGCCATTGTAATTGTGACATGATGCTGGAGTGAGACCCCCCCTTTTATGTCAGCCTGCCTGTTCTGCAGACAGAGTGTGAGCAGAGAAGCAGGAAGTGACGAGACAGAGAGCAGCAGCCATCTTGGCAAGTGTTGTATTGAACTGGTGTGGAGATTTTTCTGTACAGCTAAGCTGTATCTTGGTCCAGAGACAAACAGAGTGTAAAGAGACAACAGGACTAGTGAGTCCACGTGAAAGGAACTGTGCTCAGTGGCTGATCAGTGAGACTGACATTGTGACTGTGTATATGGATACCACAGATAGAGACTCGCAGGGCTGTTGATGTACTGGACGGCACCTGCTAAATCCCGGCTTACATCCCAGCTCAGTGTATGGATTCGGCAGGACTGTCAGTGTGCTGAGTGGAATCTGCTGTTGGATTACATTGCATTCAGTTGGTTTCCCTGTCTGTTAAAGAGGACTTCATTTCTCCCAAGATCCTGATAACCGTGAGGAGAGGACGCTTCACTATAAAAGAAAGGACCGACTTTGGGCCCCACCGCGCGCTTCTACGGACTGTAAGCGGTCCACCTGGACCACTGGGGAAAAGGGGGTGCACCCAAATGTGAAGTCAGGGTCAGTTAGGGATAGTTTTGAGTATATTGTTCATTCAGTGTCCATACTGCAGAAGTGGACAGAGTAAAAGTAGAAACCATTGCAACCAGGCGACCTGGTGCTAGTTCGTGTCAAGAAACCCCAAGGGAAATTGGAAAGCAGATGGGAGGCTTTGCCGTATCGTGTTGTTGGCCGCAAGTATGCGAATGGGCCAGTGTACCAGGTCCAGAAAGAAGGAACTGATTGTGTTCGAGTACTTCACCGAAATATGTTGCGCCTGTGTCATTCTGAAGGGACAAATCACGATGGGCCTGCCAATGTGAATGAGCTCCCACAGTCAGAGAATGGAGGTGCGGAATGGGCCTCCGACGAGGAGGATGATTGTTGGCCGATCCCTGCTCCTGGGGATGTTCCACCTGTGACTACTGTATCTCCGGCCTGTGCCCCCTCTGGTGCGGAATCCGCTGGTCCTTCTCAGCCCATAGCTGCAGCACCCCATAATATACCACCGGTCCTCAGACGGACCACTAGGCCAAATGCTGGTATTCCCCCTGTTCGGTATGCGCAGGATGAGTTTGTTTGGCCTGCCATACATCGGTATACTACCACCCTGTGCATAAAAGTACAACCCTCTGGATATACAGTCATAGGCAGGGACTGCCAATCTTAAAGTGGGGGGAATATGTAAGAGACAGCCAATGTTGTCTTAAGCTTCATTTGTCTGTATAAACTGTTAATGTTGAATGTATTTCTGTGATTCTGTTCCTTTAAGACAGCAGCCATTGTAATTGTGACATGATGCTGGAGTGAGACCCCCCCCCTTTTATGTCAGCCTGCCTGTTCTGCAGACAGAGTGTGAGCAGAGAAGCAGGAAGTGACGAGACAGAGAGCAGCAGCCATCTTGGCAAGTGTTGTATTGAACTGGTGTGGAGATTTTTCTGTACAGCTAAGCTGTATCTTGGTCCAGAGACAAACAGAGTGTAAAGAGACAACAGGACTAGTGAGTCCACGTGAAAGGAACTGTGCTCAGTGGCTGATCAGTGAGACTGACATTGTGACTGTGTATATGGATACCACAGATAGAGACTCGCAGGGCTGTTGATGTACTGGACGGCACCTGCTAAATCCCGGCTTACATCCCAGCTCAGTGTATGGATTCGGCAGGACTGTCAGTGTGCTGAGTGGAATCTGCTGTTGGATTACATTGCATTCAGTTGGTTTCCCTGTCTGTTAAAGAGGACTTCATTTCTCCCAAGATCCTGATAACCGTGAGGAGAGGACGCTTCACTATAAAAGAAAGGACCGACTTTGGGCCCCACCGCGCGCTTCTACGGACTGTAAGCGGTCCACCTGGACCACTGGGGAAAAGGGGGTGCACCCAAATGTGAAGTCAGGGTCAGTTAGGGATAGTTTTGAGTATATTGTTCATTCAGTGTCCATACTGCAGAAGTGGACAGAGTAAAAGTAGAAACCATTGCAGAATTTGCCTTGAAATTGTTCATGCTATATTGTATATTTTGCTTGTCTTTAGCCCTGTCATTTTACCTTTAACTAGCCTTTATTAACTTATAGTAAATATATATTTTTTTTCTTGAACTACCGCGTGTGCGTTCATTTCTGGTTGCGGAGTCCAAACCACCTGCCTTGCTCTCGGTTCACATATATACACAGGTAATACAAGGATACTCTTCAGTGTTTATACAGGGCTAGAGAAATTGACTGTGTTGGATCTATATACACAGGCAACAGAATTGGTATGGTATAGTATCTACAGTGGCTTGCAAAAGTATTTATACCCTTTGAACGTTTTCACATTTTGTCGCCTTACAACCACAAACTTAAATGTATTTTATTGAGATTTTAAGTGATAGACCAACACAAAGTAGCAGATAAATGTGAATGAAAATGATACATGATTTTCAAAATTTTCATCAAATAAAAATCTGAAAAGTGTGACGTGCAAAAGTATTCAGCCCCCCAATATCAATACTTTGTAGAGCCACCTTTCACTGCGATTACAGCTGCAAGACTTTTGGGGTATGTCTCTGACAGCTTTGCGCATCTACAGACTGAGATTTTTGCCCATTCTTCTTTGCAAAATAGCTCAAGATCAGCCAGTTTGGATGGAAAGCGTCTGTGAACAGCAATTTTCATGTCTTGCCACAGATGCTCAATGGGATTTAGGTCTGTACTTTGGGCAATTCTTACACTTGAATATTCTTTGATCTAAACCATTCCACTGTAGCTCTGGCTGTATGTTTAGGGTCATTGTCTTGCTGGAAGGTGAATCTCCTTCCCAGTCTCAAGTTTTTGCAGCCTCCAACAGGTTTTCCTTTCCTCTTACAGGATTGCCCTGTATTTAGCCCCATCTATCTTCCCATCAACTTTGACCAGCTTCCCTGTCCCTTATGAAGAAAAGCATCCCCACAGCATGATGCTGCCACCACCATGTTTCACAGTGGTGTGTTCAGGGTGATGAGCAGTGTTACTTTTCTGCCACACATAGCGCTTTGCATTTAGGCCAAAAAGTTCAACTTTGTTCTCATCTGACCAGAGTACCTTCTTCTGCATGTTTGACTTATAGTTGTCCTGTGGACAGATTCTCCCACCTGAGCTGTGGATTTTTGCAGCTTATCCAGAGTAACCATGGGCCTCTTGGCTGCTTCTCTGACCAATGCTCTCCTAGCTCGATATGTTAGTTTAGGTGGACGTCCATGTCTTGGTAGGTTTGAGGTGTAGAATACTTTCCATTTTTGGATGATGGATTGAACAATGCTCCTTGGGATGCTCAAAGCTTGGGATATGTTTTTATAACCTAACCCTGCTTTAAACTTCTCCACAACTGTATCTATGACCTGTCTTGTGAGTTCCTTGGTCTTCCTGATGCTGTTTGTTCACCAGTGTTCTCTAACAAACCACTGAGGCCTTCACAAAACAGATGTATTTAGACTAAATTACACACTGCTGAACTCTATTAACTAATTAAGTGACATCTGAAGGCAATTGATTGCACTGGATTTTATTTAGGGGTATCAGAGTACAGGGGCTGAATACTTTTGCACATCACACTTTCCAGATTTTTATTTGATTAAAATTTTGAAAACCATGTATCATTTTCGTTCCACTTCACAATTATCTGCTACTTTGTTTTGGTCTATTACTTAAAATCTCAATAAAATACATTTAAATTTGTGGTTGTAAGGTGACAAAATGTGAAAAAGTTCAAGGGGTATGAATACTTTTGAAAGCCCCTGTATATACACAGGGCAAGACAAATGGCACTGTGCAGTGTCTATATACAGGGCAAACACCAAGAATTACAATCAGCATACATTAAACATCACACAAGCACAACACTTAACACATTACACGTGCTAACTAATTGTTGTGACTTGAAGATCTTTTAGTTATGGGATGTACTCTGCAAACATACTCCAGTCAGAGGAAAAAGAAGACTAGAGATCAGAAGCTCCTGCATACCTCTGTACACAGATATATGCAGGGCTGTGCAGGAGAGCAGGGCTGAATGCTAAATTGCCACCCTCTAGAGCCCAAGGAGAGTGCAGTCTGTGAACATACCATAATGGATGTTGAGCATCTGACTGTCCCATCCTGTCCCTTGCCAAGAGGTCACCTACCTTTACCTAACCCTCCTAGCCCTAACACACCTCCTTTACCTAACACACCTAGCCCTGTGTGTACAGTATATACAGAATGTTTATTACAGTGCCAGACACAATGGCCCTCCCCCTTAAAGTGTCAGGCACAGTGCCCCCAAAAGATGTTAAACATTCTAGCTCATAATAATTGTACTCACAACAAATTTCCCAAATACAGCACCAGACAAATAAAATAACTACAATAACTATAATAATAATAATAATAATAATAATATATAGAATGTAGATTCTCACCTATGTCCTTTGAGTTTTATGCTACCATACAGTATGAACTCAATCTTTTAGTCATTTGATCACATAAAATACGTAATATTTATTCATATTTTCATTTTAAAGATATTTATTGTAAGTGTTGGAAAATTGAATAGTAAAAGATGCACTATAATAATGCAGTAATTAGTATGGTTATTTGCATATATTTAATTTAGGAATGCAATATGATTTGCTTTTTACTTTTGTTAAACTGCATTACATTTTCAATGAGATTTTGAAATTGTGTTACGGTTTCCATAGACGCAATTGTATATTTGTGTCACAAAGCAGCTCAATTAATGTAGAAAACACTTGTTCGATTGCATTTCATAATTAACTATTTAATTATTTTTAGCTTCTAATTTAAAGCCTAATTACTGTCTTTTCAGAATGCAATTAAAAGTTTAATTAAACAATAACATTGCTATTTAAAAGGATCAATTTTATGAAAACAAAATGTTTACATTGTCTGAAAAGAAAATTGCTAGTTATAGTGTAGCAATAACAATGAAAATATGACATATTATATTAAACAGAGATTTGCATTATTAAATTTTTTATGTCATTTGTTAAAAAATAAAAATGGAAAATATGAGACAACTTCTATGAACTAAGCCTAAGGTGTAAAAAGCTTTTCTAAATGAATTACTAATCAATGCTATGGCAGATTTGTTACATTTGATTAGAAGTTTATAATATTAATTTTACTAACTTTGTCTACAGTACATAGCTAGAAAAAACATAAAAGCAGAATTACTTGCTATCTCTCTTCATCTTTTCTGTAGTCCAAGCAGCAGTGCAGAAACTATGGGAATTATGTAGTCCCCCTGTCTTTGGCATTCCCGGGTATTTCCTGTGGGGACCAGGCAGTGGTGCACAGTGGGAACCTGGGTACCTTTGGAACAGCAGTGGTGTGAAATGCTGAGCCAAGTATAAGCTTTTTTATGTTAACCCATTTGAAGCCATTTGAAACTATTATTATAAATCTGGAAAACCCTTTAAAGGTCTCTACTCCTGCTCCCCCTTGTGTTATAACAAGACTGTCACAAAAGTACAAATATAATTGAACATCCAATACCTGTCCTCTTGGCTGGCAAGTCCAGATATGCACATCACAAGTTTAACTGCTTTTCTACACACAATATGGTTTTGTGACAAGTTATCACAAACTTTTATGCTGAATATCCTATTTGTGTGTGGCCACTCAATGGAAGAAAACAAATCACTGAAAAAGAGGCCTCATTTACTTGTTTCTAGTTGAGGCCATAGTTCATTGTAGGATGTAGACAGGCCTAAATGGTATATGGTGGGGATAGCACAGGTGCAGAATCCTGCAGCCAATCAGATGCCTACAATTCATGAAGGGATGGATGCTAGCATTCCAAATGCACACAGATAAGTCTTGTGTAAAGTGTTAGTCATATGATAATGCTAGAGCTAGACACCCATACTATTAAACTATGTGGGCTGTCCAGCACCTATATACATACACCATAAAGAGAAAAATATGCAATGTTACAACTAAGAATCCATGTGTAAAGGAATTGCCAGTTGAGCAATTCCCCAGTGCTGTTGCAGAACCCTGGGGGAAGGGGCACAACGAGACAGTGAGCCGTAAAGCTGAACCCCCCCCACTGGCCCTGCCTCTTGCCTGACTGTCCTAGGTGACGGCCGACAACTTGGAGTCGGTCCCTACTCTGAATAATTGACAACACAGAACGCAGACAGGACAAAACAACACAGAAGCAGAGTCAGCAAGCAAAGGGGTTGGTAACAGTCGAGCAATGCAGTACCAAAACGAAATCCAAGAGAGCAGTCACAGGGGAGCCAAAGATCAGAAGTCAGAAATACAACAATAGCAGAAAAAGGAGCTAGCAGGGACAAAGTCACAGTACAGAGTACAATAGCCAGTGACCATGTGAGAGCAGATGACCTGTTTATAGCAAGTCAGAACCTGCCCCAGACTTGATTGGTAGACAGGCCATCAATCACACAGGCAAGGCTAAGATTAACTATTGAGGAGCCAAAAGAAACAAGGTGCAGGAGACGGGTGTGGCTGAAATTCAATTACATAGTCTAGGATAGTGTTCAGACTGAGCAACAAGAATTTTATGCAAGGAATCAAACTAAACACGCCTCCTGCGTTGCAGTATGCGAGCAGAGGGTGGCATGCAGACCTGAACAGGCAGAGACGTTACGCCATGTGATCTGAAACTTGTAAGAAGTTTTTTCCAGTTATAACTGTCATGCTGTTTTTACTCTTTGTCTTTGGGAATGTGAATTAAGATTGAATTTGGTTTAATCCATGGAATTTTTTTTTTTTTAGACTTTCACACTATATACAGTACATGCAGTCCACTGGTTTCAGCATCACATTTGACCTCAACTAACATAACAGGGACTGGTTGCATACCATATTAGTTAATATTTTGGCCAAAATATGCACCCTCACAACCCATGTTAAGGCTCTCAATGCCTTGCAAGTCCCTGTACTAAAATCAAAGACAATTTAGTGAAAATGACATGATTATAAATTGTATCAATGAACAAGAGGCCACATTTATGTGATGTCAGATGAAGCCATGGTTCTCCCAGTGGTGCATTCGCCACAAGTGGTAAACTGCAGTCTTTCAAGTTTTTGTTAACTTATCGTGATTTCATATTAAATTGGTTTCAAGAAAGTTTGGAATCCTTAACCAAATTAGATATCAGATAAGTGTGGATACATCTCTATGTGGTATGCTCCATCAGATGCCATATGTTTGAATGCCCTAGAAGAGAAATCAACATGTAATATACCCACAAAAAAGGAATATAAAAAATCATACATACAAAAAAGTGGCACAAACAGAAACTACAGCTTGCTATGCAAAAAAAAAAAAAAAAAAAAGCAGATCTCATATAGTTCTATCAAGAAAAAAAAATCTTCATTTCACAGGCATTTCATTTAGTAAATGTGGTAAAACATATTAATATCTATATAAATATGGTACTGCCATAATTATAATGGGTTATGTAAGTTGGCATGTCATTTTTAACACAGTACAAGTAAAAGAAAAATGAAACATAAAAAATAATGACAGAATTGCATTTTTTTAAACAAAGTCAGCCCCAAAATGAAATGGAAGTGAAACATTGTATATACTGTGACAATTTGGGGGGAATTTAGCCTCAAAGGCGGCAGCCTCCTGGACTCCACAGAGGTGTTGGTGGTACTGGGTGCCAAACAAGCAGCATATTAGGCAGTGGTAATCCAAAATAAAATGGATTTATTCAGCTTGTGAGTAAAACATGAACAAAACAAAAAAAAAAAACAGCCTAGCCCACACATAGGGCACTACCTCACTACTTGAGCCCTGATTAGCCTCTGGGGGCAAGAAGCTTTACTGAGGCGTCTCCTCAGCAGTCTGGCTCACACTTAGCTCAAGCAAGTCCGCTTTGGAATCCAGTCCTGGGACAGACCGCCTTGTCTGTCTCCTACTGGTTCCACCATCTACCTGCTCCCTGCAGGTCTCCTGCTGCATACACTCCCTCTGGAGTTGGGCCCCACCTATGGGTGTGGTTGATGACCTTTTTATCCCTGGTTTTGGGTCACTCACCAGCACCCTCTAGGTTCACACTCTCACAATATCCAAAAATGGTACATATTACAAATTACAAACAATGCAAAGAATAAGCCCTCATACAGCTATGTTGACTGAAAAATAAAAAAAATAAAAAATTATGAATTTTTAAAAAAGGGGATGGAAAAAGTGTAAAAAGTCACAGAGTCTTAACTGGGGCAAACAGGCAGCAACCATAGGAGTTTAATGATCCTGATAGATTTGTGTGCCAAGCTTTGCTTGTCATATCATTGTATGCTACATGTTAGAAAGTTAGGGGGTTGTGCTGTGTTAACTATGTGAAAGCTGTGTGCACTGGTTATTTCTAGTTTTCTTGAGTACTTACAAGTATGAAAATGGAGAAAAACTAATTAAATGTACAAGTTAAGTTTTTAAATAATGTCTATTCATTTTAAAAAAAAATTATAACTCCATGAATCAGAATTGCAAAAAAAAAAAAGAAAAACATTTGACTACTTTCTGAAGTGGCGTTTGCTTATTTCAGCATTTATATTGAATTAGGTCAGTGTTTTGCTCACTGCGTATTTATACATTATTTCATTTGTTCAGGTCTTGCTGAATCTGAAGAAGATAAGTGTCCATAGAGGACATTTTTTGCTTGTGTTTTGCTAAACTTATTTTTTGTTGTCTATTTAAAATGTGAAGCATTGCCCCCTTGGGCTTCATTTAACATACTATTTTAGAAGGGATGACCTAAATATATTACATGCATCTTTCAAAGGTGCCAAAAATTGCTTACGCTAAATGTAATAACAATACAAGACTTACAAATAATGACAATCTTTCTGTTTTTGGTAACTTAATTCCTGGGTACTAACAGGAAAATGTGGATATAAAAGTAATAACATGAAATAGCATATAAACAATGCAGACAAAAATATTTTCATCTCATAAAGGGAATGTAATGCTGTGTCCCCTTCACTATTTAACAGGCACAGCTCTGACTTTTAGCAATGGCTGTGCTTCGTATTGAAACTCAATTCTATCCTCCTGAATAGGACCGAGCTGCATTGAACTGCAATACCAGGCACAGACATTAGTGAAATTGTGGTTCAGTTCTGTTCATTTCAATGAAACTGAGTTCCTGCAAACTGCTATAACAGGCAAGGCTGCTATAAAAAGTACAGAGATGTGCTTTGTAAACACCGTTCTAGGTGGTTTGCTATGCCCCTCAGTCAGCAGCAGCCCTAAATGGTAGTAACATGTATCAGGGATAGTTCATAACTCATGTCAGAAACTTAGAAGTACATTGCCATATGTAGAATATTTACTTTAAATCACCTCAAATGAAGTTGTAGAGGTTTAGCATCTTATTGTCATTTATTCATTTATTTATTTATGTATGTATTTATGTTTAGATCGCCATTAATTCCATGATACTGTATATTTGAGGAATTACGTACAATACACAAAGTACACGAAACAAGTACAATAATAACAGTGCCCAACAGAGGGATATT
The DNA here is from genome assembly GCA_947044405.1 of Leptodactylus fallax. Classification (NCBI taxonomy): domain Eukaryota; kingdom Metazoa; phylum Chordata; class Amphibia; order Anura; family Leptodactylidae; genus Leptodactylus; species Leptodactylus fallax. Next base: position 274,310 of record CAMRHE010000407.1, read on the forward strand.
ACCTATGTTGATTACTGGAATAGATAACAATAGTATCTTTACTGTATAACCTATTATTTATACGTGTATTATCTTACATACAATAGTTTCTTATAACTATATTGTCTTTACTTGGGATAACATATATATTTTGACATTCAACACCACTGTGCCATCTTCACTTCAATGGTAGCTGAGCTATATCAGTGTTGCTGGGCAACTACACAATGTATAGTGCTGCCTGCTGTTGGATCTGTATGCTGCGCTAAGAATATCTAATTGGTGGGGATACTGGGTGTCTAACCTTCACAAATTTGATATTGATGACTAGAGATTGTCGAATCGGTTCACAATAAACCAAATTCAACCTGAATAATCCAAATTGCTCAGTATCTAATGATACCAAACAATTTGGGTTTCTTCTCAGATGAACTAAAATGGCCACTGTGACATTCATTGCAGTAAATTATTATACTCTGGGGTTTCTTCAGACTCCAGAGTTTAATAGGTGGAAGCCCAGGGGAGGAGACACAAATAAACAACATTTCTACTCACCTTCATTTACCTCTTCTGGCACTCTGTCCCTGCATCCTCACGGCATCCGCCACTTTCCTGTGATGTCATACATCCAGAGAGGCCTGTGATTGGGCCACAGGGGGAGGAGACAGAGACAGAGTACCAGATGCTGGGAAGAGGCCCAAAGGAGGTAAAGGAAGCAGAATAGAAATGTTTTTTTTTTTTTTTTTTTCACCTCCCTTGGCCTCCACCTATCTTACTCTGGGGTCTGAACAGATTCCAGAGTCTAATAAATTCACATCCGGTTCTATCTGAATAAGTTTGAACCGCAAATGAACCAAGATATTGCTTCATCCGAACACAGGACAAAACGGATCTTCAGGAGTTTGGCCATCTTTATTGATGAGCCATCTTAAAATGATCCTTCAGTCATTATATTATCTGAAAGACTACCCCTCTATAGTTGCTATGCAATGGTCCAGGCAAAACTTGATATTTTATTGTTTAAAAAATCTACAAAAGGCAAGGTTACATGGAGAGCTCCTGTGCAGGTTTCCTCACTGAGATAACACGCACTTCAGATTTTTCTGTACCACCAAACATTTTTTTGTCAGCATATTGAATATTCTTTGAAGTAGCTTGTTTTTGATCTTGAATGATTTTTATCTTTTGGCGAAGCACTACCATTTGGGTCCTGATTTTGGAGATTTGCTAATAAAATATGTTCATCTTCTGTCAACAGCTACACCAGCTGGATCTTCTTACTTTCTAAAGAAAGGGATAGACTGTCTGAATGCCATGCACTGCTTATAAGGATATGTCAGTAAGCTGCTTTATCTTTTATCCCTTCACAGGCAGCTTGCCTTTGTTATTCAGATCAGATTCACAAGAACACTTTTTTAGTATTAGAATGAAAAAGGAATCATATCTACAGTATCACATTGCCCCTGTAAAATATAATACCAGCAGATCACATTTTTATTCCATAAATCATTATTTTCTATTGTTCTCTTGTATGTTATCTAATTACAAAAATCTTAATTTCTAAGTATTAATACAAAAGGAATAATACAAAACGCATGTGTATCAATTGGTACTTTACATATGACACCTACAGATGATATATTCATGCTATGTTGCCTTAATCTCTGTGGACATAAATTACCAATTTCCATGACACATGTATCAGAGCTAGCCATATGGCTTAATGCATTTTCTTTAACCTACTGAATTTGTTAAGTCATCAAAGTGTAGAAAAAAAAAAATCACATTTAAAAAGTTATCACTTTATTCTTAATGTTAAAAAAAGTTATAACTTTAAAAATCTAGATGCATCCGTATGCTTTTATTTATATGACAACCCGAATCCTGTGAATAGTATACTGATAAAAAAAATAAAAGTTTTCCTTTTTTAATAAATGTTGATTCCTGTATAATTCCGAATTCTGTCATGCTTCTGTTGTTCCCCTGTGAATTTATAAATACGTTGACAACTGGGCCTTACCATTCACTTTGTCTATATGGTTTACTATCAGTGCTGATCACACAGGAATGGTAAAACCCATTTATCACCAGTATTTAGTCATACATTTTAGGGCAGAATAATAGTAAGTAACATCAATACAAGTGAAGGGAATACAAGAATGTACTAAAACAAACATGTCAAGTGAGCTGTTAAGTCATTTATAAACTCTTAAATTAACCTGTCAGCAGTAAACAGGTTATAAACCTAATCCCAGTACCTTGTAGAGGTGATTCTACAGTTTCCAAATATGTCTCAGTTATTCAGCTTTGGAGTCCATTTTCTTGTAAATCACCTGTGTATTCATTAGGAATTTAGAGCTGAGACCAAATTCCAAGCAAGCTAAGACATCTCCTCAAAGCACTTCCACCTCATTCACATAATATAAACATAATGTTTTTTTATCAAATATCTTAAACTATTCCAAAGATATAAACCCTTTTAGCGTTGATGCAAATGAGGGTATAACACTGCAGTTTCTCTGAAGGCAAGGTCTTTGTGTGCTGTACGTCATGCAGTATTACTGCCCAATTAGTTAACTTACCCACCCACTTGACTAGTATGCATCAACACTAAAAGGGCTTATATTTTTGAAATTGTTAAACTGATTTGTATCAACAAAACACCAAAATGCACAGGATGGCAATGTCTATCAGATGATATATGGGCTTTAAGGCTGCAGATGCAAATGTATCAGAGTAGTATTATTCAGCAACATATTTGTACTACTTTATTTCTGTTACCATGCCGGCAGCAGTGTGTGTCGCAAGCATTGTCATTTGCTTTTGGAAGACTGTGGCACAATGCTGTATATATAATTGTATATATTGTATATATTCCCTTTGGGCTTTCTTTCTCCGTACGAATCTGTAGTATTAGAAAATGTAACAAAAGCATTGGTTTACTGTGTTTAGGAGTCTAACGTGACTTATGCATAAATATATATATCTTGTGATATCTGAAGTCCACCGGACTTATTGCAAGTGGTTCCTATTGTGTACTAGTATCATGTGGTTTAATCACAAAATGGGAATTTTGAAAATTCAACACTCGAGACATCTGGAGAAATTGGAATATTGATGTATTTTAATAAAAGCAACATCTGTCTGTGAGTATGTACATGTATTTCCTGAATTGGGTGAACAGATTGGTACTCAAAAGGTTTCATGCAGTGAAAGCAAGATTTATTGATTACATGTAGCATAAATATTTCAGAGCCACCAGGGTCTTTTCTCAAGACAATTGGATGTTAACGCACAGTGACTACAAATGCCCACACAGATTGTGCAAATAATGTAGGAATATATGCTAAATTTTATATTACAAAAATGGATCCATATTTGCAACTGAAAGGAATCACAGTATTAAAATGCATGAGACGCTCATTGTAAGGTAATACTATATGTCAGAGGCATTTCTATATAACACCTCAAAGTGTTGCAGCTTATAGTGACTTTAGCATGGTTGCTCATTTAAAATTACCATGTAAACTATATATGAAAAGTGTCAAAAATAAGAAGTCTCTCATGGCATAGTACCAATAAATTGGCTAAAGCCAAGATGGTACTTATTGACAAAAGGGATTAAAGTCTTCACTGAAGATTACAGACCTTACATGTATACATCTAGAAAGTATAGACCTTATAGATCTTACATTTATAGTAGAAAGCCTTTTGATGAGCTCTTCTAAGGAGTCACATAATTTCCAGGAGTAAATGATAGTAATAATGCAGGCAGGGCCGGCGTTTGGGGGGGGGGGGGAAACTGGACAATTGCCCAGGGCCCCGACCCCAAAAGGGCCCCGGGATTCGGAGCCTGATGACCCCGGATCCCAGAGTCAGAACTGGCCATATCGATAACAGAACGGGACCCAGCGTCATGTGCCGCAGGGCCCCTTTCCGAGGTGAGTAAAAATAAACATTTTTACTCACCTGTCCTTGCTTCCTACGTCATCGCTACGTAACTGCTGAGGCCCAATCACAGGCTTCAGCGGCGATGTCCACAACGCATGACGTCAGCCTCAGAGAAGAGGAATCTGGTGGCAGCGGCAGGATAGCAGAGCAGCGCGAGGAGGCTCAGGACAGGTAAGGCAAGGTAAGTATAACTGTTTGTTATTTTCCCTTACCTCACCCGGGCCTTCGATAATTATACTCTGGGGTCTGAAGAGACCCCAGAGTATAATATAATACTAGCACTAAGGTAGTCTGTAGGGCCACTGTTGGACATTATACTGGGGGGTAGCATATTATATTGTGTGGGGCCCCTGTAGAGCATTATACTGGGGAGGGGGCCCTCTGGATAGCCTGTTATACTGTGTGTGGCCTCTGTGGAGCATTATACTGGGAAGGGGGCCCTCTGGATAGCCTATTATACTGTGTGGGGCCCCTTTGGAGCATTATACTGGGGAGGGGCCCTCTGGATAGCCTATTATACTGTGTGGGGCCCCTGTGGATCATTATACTGGGGAGGGGGCCCTCTGGATAGCATATTATACTGCGTGGGGCCCTTGTAGAGCATTATACTGGGGAGGGGGCCCTGTGGATAGCCTATTATACTGTGTGGGGCCCCTGTGGAGCATTATACTGGGGAGGGGGCCCTGTGGATAGCCTTTTATACTCTGTGGGGCCCCTGTGGAGCATTATACTGGGGAGGGGGCCCTCTGGATAGCATATTATACTGTGTGGGGTCACTGTGGAGCATTATACTGCGGGGTCTCTCTGGAATACTGTGTGGAGCCACTGTGGAGCATTTAACTGGGGGAGGGGGGCTCTGGATAGCATATTATACTGTATGGAGCCTCTGTGGAGCATTATAATGTGGGGGGCTCAAAATTGCTGATGGCAGCCCTGTGTGCTATGTCTGCATCACAGCTCCCTCACTATATTCTTGCACATATGTGTAGTGCTCCACGGGCATGTCATTCCCCATACAGTACTGTGCATGAACCGGCCATGGAGTTATTGGGGCCTGCATAGTACTATATGGGCTGACTATATGGGAACATACTCATTAACACCAGGTAGTCAACACATATGTAAGACTTCAGTGAAGGAGCTGTGGTATAGGCTATTAGCAGGAAGCTGTTGGGTGGGGCCCCAGAACAAGGTCCTCTGGTGGGCCTAAGGCCCTTCAGTCTGACACTGTATAATGGAGAACTATTATATATAAGGGTGGGTTACTATATATACAGTAATTGGGAAACAAATATGAGGGGGCTATTATAAGGGGGAACTATTATTTATAAGACGGGCTATTATTTATAAGGGGGGAACTATTATATATAAGGCATCCATTATAAAGTGGGAGCTATTATTTATAAGAGGGGAACTATTTTATAAGGGGGGCATAATTGTGTATAAATAAGTGGGCTTATTTATAAAGGGGGCTATTAGTGATAATGGGGACTATTATTTATAAGGGTAACTATTATTTATGAAGGGGCTATTATTTATATATTATAAGGGAGCAGTATTATTTTTACGGGGTGACTGTTACTGATAAGGGGGAATATTACTGATACAGGGCACTATTTATCATTTATAAGGGAGCTATTACTGATAAAGGTGTAATATTATTTATAAGCAAGGACTATTATTTATAAGAAGGCGCAATAATAACTGATGAATGGGTGCAAAAATCTATTAGGTGGTACAAAGGTGCTCATTTGAATTGTGTGTGGTAAAATGGGGCATGTTATTACTTTTTTTTGCCAGAAAGGAGGCATTATAGGGGCTGCCACTGGAAGACGATGGTGTTGTTTGCATATCAGTATTTGGGGTCCCGCTTTTAATTTTGCCCAGGGCTCCACTTTGTCTAAAACCGGCCCTGAATACAGGCAGCATGGATCTGTGTGAATTATAAGTTGTCAGCAATTTCGTTTGGATATGAACATGGCAGATTACATGTGGATAGAGTTATAAAGTACATCCTAGGGCTAGAATATAAATCTTCATTTGGACATAAGTATCATTGGGGATGTAGAATGACTAATAGAGAATGATCTTGGCATACTGTACTTGTAGGTTATAGACTATAAAAATGGCATTCGGTGCTAATCTGCAGCCTGAAAAGCCTTCCGGATATCTTCTTTTATTAAGGCTGGGCTATTCTAAAGAAAGAAACATGTTCATGCCACTTTACTAAGTACTAGTGTGGCCTCAGCTTGCTTATGCAGTTCATTTAACAGTAAGATGTCCTAGAGCAGTACACAGAAGCGCAACAAGATTAGTATAACATTTAAGAACCTCCATTATGAGAATGAAGAACTGTGTTAAATATATCAGCCTTGAGAACAGAGAACTTATATATACAGTCCCCATGCAAAAACTGTGTTAAAATCTGTTCACTCAGATGTCAGATCAAATGACACAGAAAAGCCCTGTGCATCTGGGAGTAAAATAGTCAATCTCCAAAAATAAAAATGACTCTTTATTGTAGCAGCTGTGAACTAGTGAAATAGACTAGCACAATATCTATAGTAGTTATAGCAAAAGCAGCAAATAACTTCACAAAAACAAGGGATGTCTCTGTGCAATAGGGTTTGTCTGGAATTTTCAAAAATGTGGATAAGAGTTGTCAATATAATAATAATAATAATAATAATAATAAAAAAAAATGTTTAGTCCCTTATACTCAAGCACCATGACTCCTGCGGTCCTTGCTGGTCCTGCGGCCACGATGTCATGTTTTTGGTGACCACTGCAACCAATCAATGGCTTCAGCAATCATGTGCCAAACAATGCATTAAAGAATCACCACTAATGCCAGTCATTGACTGCAGTTGTCATGTAAATGATGTATGTGTCATCACCATTTGGTGACCACTGTAGATGTAACACTGGAGCTGTGGTGGATTGAATGGGCATTCATTATTTATTTTTAATGTTAACACATTGCCTACTCATTATCACATTTTATAAAGTCCTGGACAATCCTTTAAAGTTTACTCAAATTTCTTTATACATGAGGCTGTGTTAGCATCATTATGGCTCATGAAGATTAGCAATCATACTTTATAAGGGTTTCATTGCCTTTTTTCTGAACCAAGTGTTAGGTAGAAATCCTTTTGTTCTTCATCACTCCTTTCTTATTTGACTAAATGTCATTGGCAGATATTTTTTTCCAAATAAAATTACTACATATTTTGCTGAAATGGCCATAACTCCGTAAATGTTACATTTATTATATATTTACAAGCAATTAGAATAAAATGCAATTGCTGAGTTGCCAATTAAAGAAGACCTTTCACAACCTCCAAAGTCCAGCTTTTTGCATCATTAAATAGCCACTGCTCCACTGATCGCATCATAGTTGGAATATTTTCTCTAGCCTTATCATTCCCAGACAATAAGTGCCAATAGATTTGGTGCCTTCTGTATTTAGGCTCTCTACTGTCAGGTGGGTGGTGAGCTCTGACAATGTGATTCACACACCCCTGCATGCTTGTCACAGCCTACTTGACCGTACAGAGCCTAAGTATCATATCAAGCATCAAAGCTAACATCAGAGATTGCTCAGAAATGGTGGCTGGAGAAAAAAAATCCAACTGTGTGTGCTTGAACCAGTGGAGCGGTGTCCATTAACATCTGAGAACTAGATTTGGTGGAGATGGTGAAAGGTCCTCTTTAAAGATGGGCGAACCTCAGAAGACTTGTTTCGTTCTGTGTTTGGAAGAAGTGAACCCCCGTTTTGGTTGCTCCAAACATTTTTGGTTAGACCAGACGGTAGGGATCACTGCAGAGGCCTGTGATTGGGCCTCAGTGGTGACATGGGCACGATGAACATCATGATGCTCGGCGTTACCATGTGAACACTGAAGTCTGTGATTGAGCATCTGACCCTGAGTGCCTGACATCACAGAAGATCCGCAGATGCCGCGAAGAGGAAAGCACAGAAAGCAAAAAGGTAAAATAGGTAATTGAAGGTTAATTTTTTTTTTTATCTTTGTGACCTCCTCTGGGCCTTCAGCTATTATATTATGGAGTCTGAAGAGACCACAGAATATAATAATTTATTTGGTGTCCATTTTAGTTCATCCAAACAATTTGGAGTATTCAGGTCAAATTCGGTTAGTTGCGAACCAATTTTACCATCTCTGGTCCTCTTTAATTTTCTGCCTCTGCAACATCAACGTCTGCACTGTTTTGTTTGGCACATGATCACGGTGTAAACTATGACATATACAGTTGTAGTCATTTGAGGAGGAATTTATTAAGCCCTCCACTCCAGAGTTCTTGAGTATAAAAAAAGCCATGAAACAAAGATTTGTGACTTTTCAAGCTCATTTTGTTTTTATACCACTCATTCCACTTTTCAAAAGTGCATGGGAAAATGGACATGGTTAACCTATCTCCTTGTTTGCACTCCAGATTTATCAACTGCGACTTTTTAAAAAGTTGTACAAATTATATATGTGCCAAATTTATCAAACATTGTACAACCTTTGATCAATTTGGCACAAACTATGCCAATAATAGATTTCTAGCAATACTGACTTTATAAATTTGCAATCATAAATGATGTAATTTACCAATAAACAGTTAAATTAGCACTCAGCAATTTATTTCTTTAATATAATATTGACTTACCTTTATCTGTGGTACCATGTCGTGTAGCAATCACAAATATTCAGCTTTCCTCCTCCAATCATATCAACCTCTTTTAGTGGCAGTTTGTAGGTTTTGAGCATTGCTTTACACAATCTTCGGTGTGCTAAAACACTCAAACCTAATTTGTGCCAGATCACTAGCCACAATCTATATTTTGAAAAAGTAGTAAATCCTGCAAGAAACTGACACTTGTCAATTCTGTATGAGTTTTCTTTGCAGCAGTCACCTCATTTACATGACAGATAGGACAGAGATGATTACAATATAATACCTCTATATCGCCTAATCATTGCATCCACTACTGCTAATAGATGATATCACAGTTTATCTTCTCCCCCTCCCTGCACATGGGAGTTGATTCCAGACTTTTGCTGTCATGACTATAGTAACATAGTAGATAAGGTTGTATAAATGTAACGTCTCTGCCTGTTCGGGTCTCTGCGCCACCCTCCGCTCGCATGCTGTGGCGAAGGAGACGTGTTGAGTTTGATTCCTTGCGTAGGTTTCTTGTTGCTCAGTCTGAACACTGTCCTAATACCTCCTGTCTGTAATCGAATTTCTGCCACACCCGTCTCCTGCATCTTTGTTTCTCTCTGCTCCTCTAATAGTTAATCTCAACCTTGCCTGTGTGATTGACAGCCTGTCTACCAATCCAGTCTGGGGCAGGTCCTGACTTTCTATAAACAGGTTGTCAGGTTGGTCGCTGGCTATTGATTCTGTCTTGTGACTTGTCCCTGCTAGCTCCTATTCTGCTATTTCCTGTATTCCTATTCCTGACCTCTGGTTTTGTCTTTGACTATTCTCTTGGATTTTAATTCTGTACTGCATTGCTCGACTGTTACCAACCCTTGGCTAGCTGACCTCCCTTTTGTTCTTGATTGTCCTGTCTGTGTTCTGTGTTGTCACTTATTCAGAGGAGGGACCGGCTCCAAGTTGTTCCTGTCATTAGGACAGTGAGACAAGTAGGTAGGGACAGGGTCTGGGTCAACTTTAGGGCTCACTGTCTCTGTATTCCCTTCCTCTCAGGCAGAAGCACTGGGGAATTGCTCAACTGGCAATTCCCTTACAATAAAGACACAAATCCATCAAGTCCAAACTATAAATCTAACCAAGTGCTATAAAGCATATCACTAAATTGCTGTTAACAGAGCAGAGCAAAAGCTCAGGCAAGTTGGCAGTCCCCATAATATATTTTACCATCTGATTTCAATAAAATGGTGATACATTTCTTTGAAAGAGGTTATACAAATATTAAAACTTATCACTGGGATCAGGCATGTGTCAAGAATGTGCTCCACCACTCCATTCAACTTTGTAGAGGTCGTAAGACAGATTTTCTCAGACAAAGCACAGGTAGAGTAGCCATACCTCATCCCCAATGAGGGTCAGCTCTTAATGGGAATTTACCTATTAGTATATTTTTTGGCATGTGGGAGGTAACCCACACACACCCCAGGAGAACATACAAACTCCATGCCGATGTTGCCCTTGGCTGGTGAAAGACAACAGTGCTAGAGCCACTGAGCCACCATGCAGCATATTTCATTTTCTCATATCAATAAAAGGAAGATTGAAAATGTTTCAAAAATCACTGACTGTGTTGAGATATTAATGTAAAAATGAAAATATGTAACTGACTTTGTTATACTGAGCCACACTGGTTAATGTGCCTCTATTTTTAATGTGAAAAGTTCACCCTTCTTCCCAGAGGTTACTGAGCATGAGAAACGTTACCGCTGTATATGACATAGAACAATGAGTCAGATTTAATTTTGTATGAGCTATGGCGCAGCTAGGAATCGCAGTCAGTTCACTAACTTCTAAAGAAACAGTGCTCCTAGTAATTACTCAGACTACCCCAGTGATAATAGGTGTCTGCTCTAGTTTCCTTGCTGTTCAATGTCATAGAGATAATAATGAATCTTCCCGCCTACTATGACAGTTACTTATATTTAATGGAATTTGAAATGCTAATTAAATGCTGATATATGGAGGAAGAAAAATCGGAAAGCATGAGCTGCTGCACTCCATTACCTAATTTAACTAGTGAAGGCCAAGTCTTCCTGGATTTCTTTATTTAAGAAGGAATTTTGTATTCTGTAAGTAAGCAGTCGATAATGACTAATGTGCACAAGAGAAGAGCAGTGAAAAGAAAGGACGTGATTTTAAACAGAGGTTGGGAGCGAAAGAAAGCCTGGTATAGCTAAAGCAATAAAATAAATGAATACTTAAGAACTGTGATTAATGGAATGGGAAACTTTTTATGGAGCAATCACATAAAGGAGTCATGAAAGCTGGCAGTACTTTTATTCACTGAAGGCTTTTTATTAACATAATGTGGCCAAATCTAGACATGATTTCTTCAAGGGAGTATTCACCCAATAACATGTACATGTTCACTTCATTTGCTGAGCCTTATAATCATTTGTTTAATTTAAAAAGCACCTACAGATGTGAATTATATTAATATATTAATTTATCAAACCTACAGTAAACAGTAATTTCAGGCCTTATTCAAACTGTACTGTACAGATGTAAAGTTTAGCTTGACTTTTAAGAAATTACATGAAGAGTCATCAACCTTTAACTTGACTGTTCCAATGCACCCGTTTTTTGCTTCCGAAATTTCAGATTTGATATCGGGACCCTCTTTGGTTTTATTAAACCTAGCTTAAAGGCATTAGATCATTGTGCTGTAAGTTTGGTTTAACAGAAAAGTTCAGAAGTTACAAAAAACAGACAGTTCAAGGGGTTGTCCGTTTCATTTTTATAAATGATTTAATACTACTGCTAGTAGGGACATGAACATAGCAAACCATTACTTGCGTCTCACTTGGACTTTGTCTCCAGTGGCAGCAGATCCATTCATCTGTTCATAGGTCACCCGACTGTTTGTTCCAGGTGACCGCTGCAGCCAATCACATGTCACTTCTTCACATATGGCACACCATAGCAATTACATGCTGTTTGTGAAGAGGTCACCACTGAGGCTGCAGTGATCCCCTTTCACAAACGGGAAGTCACTGCTGACCTCAGCTGAGTGACCAATGCACAATGTTTGATAAATTTGATACTTCTAACAGTAAGTCTAACACTTCTGAGATATTACATTTTCTATGCCACCTACTCACTAGAGTGAGGTTGTGACATTTTTTTGCACCTTTTTAAATACTCACAGTGGATAAATGTGATGTAGAGACAGACAAAGAAACTAATTTCCCCACCCACTTTTCAAAAATGGAGTAAGTAGTGTAAAAATGCAAAATGTTGTGCAAATGAGCTCAAAAAGTTTCAGATCTCTACTTTGCAACTTTTTTTTACACCAGAATTCAGTGTTTGATAAATTTAGAGAGTTTGATAAATTTCTCCCAATGTTTTTTTATGTTTGGATTAGAACAGAATAGCAATGTTATTGCCAAATATAGAACTATAGAAAATAACTTGGAAAGGTGCATTTTGTGTTTGCTATCCTGACACATCATACATAAAAATACTGTACAATTATAAATCCTTAATTTAAAACTGTCATTTATAACAGGTACAGGTTTAGCTATCTTACACATCAAATTCTTTCCCTTATAGTTGCCAAATCAGACCATGCTACAAAGTCTAAATTAAAAAATAAACACATTAACAAATGTTGAGTCTTCTTAAGGCTAAGACCCCACATAGCGTCCTGCAGCAAAAAAGCATATCGGGAAAAAAACGTGGCGGCAACGCATCGCAATATTTCCCGCAGTGCTTTTCACAGAAAGTCCGTAGAGCTTTCCTCTGCAGATTTTTTGCATCCATTATACCTATGGGGAAACCTCCAATATTTCCGTAGGTACAATTGACATGCTGCGATTTCCAAAAACACAACAGTGTACGCTGTGTGCATTTTTCCGCAAAGTGGGGATGGGATTCACTAGAATCCCATCCACTTTGCTGTGACTGTAAAACGCTGCAGTATTTACGCCACGTGAGTCCCCGGCCTAAAGCAATTATCGGAGACATTTTTTTCTTGATCTTTTCACAAACAGCTAGTGCCTAACTGGCTTCAGCAGTCATATGCCAATTATGAAGAGATCTCCACTGAGGCCTTTGATTGGCTGCAGCAGTCCCCTGACCCATTTCTAGCATGTATCTAAGAATAAAAAAGATGTATCAGACAGCCCCTTTAGCTGTAGCATGTATAGTTGCAGGTCATGTGAAATAACTCTAAAAGTAACTCTAAAAGCTTAAATTCCTTCTTTACTTGATTCCTGTTGCACGCCAGAATAATAGGAAGATATTTCTGCCCTTGCTTCCTGAAAAGAATAAACATTTCCTTGGTCCTTTACACATTCGCGACCAAATAATTCTCCTTAGACCACCTCTCAAACCTCTGAATCTCCGACAGATAAGAGATTTCGTTGTCATTTGCCGACAATTCAACCAGCATCATGTCATCCACATTTCTTTATTCTACATGGTTCATAAAGGTTTGAAACCATTTGATACTATAAAAAGTCCTCCAAAAAAAGACAATATCTTTTGGTAAAATGTGGTGGCAAAATCATGATGTGGGTCTACTTTTCATTAAGAGAATATATAATTGGACCCATGTGATATCCAAACTATTGCATATTCCTGCACCTAAATAAATTCTATTATAATTTTGCATCCTCAATTGTGTTTTGCTTGAAACACTTTATATTGATTTAATTATTATGTGTTAATTAAGTTTCAACGCAGAATACACTGTAACAGGACAGAATATCATTTAGTATAATTCAACAGCAATTGTGTTTTGACATTGTGTATCCTTGAAGCACATAAGACAGTTGAAACCGATAGTGTTCATTAGACATTGTGCAATGGTAATAGGAGATAAAACACTTTCTAGAACAACATCTCCACCAATCTAATTTTGAAAAGTTAAAAACAATGTTTTATCTCTTAACATCGTGTTATTGGCAGTATTATTTGTCAAAGATGACAGAAAATGTGCCTTTAAACATTTGACAGATAAAACTTGGAATTATCTTTAAAGAAATGTCTTTTATTTTGAGTGATTATTATAATAAAATGTCCATCTATGAAATGTTACAGCAGAGTAGCTTCGATAATTATACAGTTAAGGTCTGTGTCACATGCCTGAGTTCTAGCCAAGAAATATGGTTGTGTGTCGGCTACATTTCCCAGCCCTACTGCAGCTCATATGAACAGACCAGACTTACAGCATCATGTTTTTTCTCAACTTTTTCAAGCCAAGTTCCCTTGCACAAAAAGTTCCAACTATGTACCCCCCTATGTCTGTCGACAAAATAAGACTATGTTTACACTGCTGTCAGTGGTTTGAAGCCTCTTTTGGAAGATCTGTCAGGAAGAATATTGTAGCATGAAGTTTTATTCATTCCATTAAGGCACCATGATTGACCTAATTATAAGTCAATGGGTTGTATTGGAGGTATTTGTAATGTAATGTATTTGACAGTGCATAAAGTGGGGAAATCAAAGTAATGCGTTTGACACTTTAAACAAAATCTTATCCTTATGTCCCGCCTATTTATATAAGTCTTACCCTAAGCCAAACCATTTGACTCACAATTAGTACATATGATCTTGTTCAGCAGACCTCAAAAGGAATACAGTCCACACCTAAATAAAGATATAGACCCCAGCACTTTATACAGAGCTCAGATGGTGCTTCGTATCTTGGAGCTAAGACTGTAACTATACACAGCAGTGGAGGTAAGTGTAGAAATGGTGAGAGGGGAGTACGTGTAGCATTTGGGAGATTTCCTAGACTGGAAAAGTTGAAAAGAATGACTGCGATGTACAATTAATTAGGCACATTTAATGTAAGGGTAAATTCAGATGCCAGTGTGTGGTCCTGGTTATATGGTACATAGGATATTTCCTAGATAAACTGGTAACAGGCTCAAAATTAATCCTCATAATTATAACGCCTTTATGTACACAATCTTATAAATAATGCATTATTGAACATAGGAATGGTAAAGAGAGGGGAAATGCAGAGAGCTGAGGAAGAAATGTAAAACCTCACTTTTATTAGGGTATATTTAAAAAAAGTGTTAAAGGGAGTCTATCACTGCCCCCTGCTACTTTAAACCACTCCTATACTGCTATAGATACTGTTAGCAGAATAAAAACCATACCTTTTTAAAGCTTTAGAGCGCCAGGAATGTGTAGAAAAATCACTTTTATTCTTTATTCAAATGAGGATCTTGGAGTGCAGGGGGAGTTTCTTCTATTACTGAGCACTGCTGTATCATCACTAAACACGCCCATCCTGCATGCAGCTCCTCCCCCTGGGCAGTGTGAGTTGATCCTCCCAGTGTCAGTTTATCCTCACACTGCCCAGGGGGAGGAGCTGAATGCAGGATAGGCGTGTTTAGTGACCATGCAACAGTGCTCAGTGCCTGAACAAAACTCCCCCTGTGCTCCAAGATCCTCATTTAAATAAAGAATAAAAGTGCTTTTTCTCCCCATCTCTGGAGCTCTGAAACTTAAGAAAGGTATGGTTTTTATTCTGCTAGGGGAAGTGATAGACTCCCTTTAAAAAAAATATAAAAATAAGTAGCAGGGTACAGTTGAATATTTGGTGTTGTGTAACTCACAACTAAACCACAGACCTAAGACACATGGGGAAGCTGGCTAAGCTGTGAGACCAGTGGTGCTGACTCCACTGCTTACAGGATTCTATGATTTTCATGTTATGATGTCACAACTTGTAGTTACTACCTCTATTCACCCTCACTGAACTGTGCCATCAGCTGTTCACTGCAATTACATTTAGTACAGTGACGCTTTATATTAATCTCTTCTCAGCCTGTTATCGGCACAGGTGCCCTGGCTCTCTCTATACAGCCAGTGTAGTGGTACTGACCACATGGCATAGCTTGTTGTGTTCGGCGTGCCAGGCTACAGCGATAACACAGCTGCTCGGCTTATGTATTCTATTCAAATTTACCGCACACAAATGGGCTTATTTTTGTTACAATACCTATGTGTCTCTACAATACCGGCCTTAGTTTTTTGTGCCTTGTTTCGCACAGCACAGTATTTGTATTTCACGGAGACATAACATGCCAGATGAGATCAGTATATATAGTTTATTTAATGGAATTTGTCTCTGTACTTACTATTATTAAATAATACCAACCTCGATTTTATATTACAGGTAGGTCTTACCGCTAATGTGGGGTGATACTGTTCACTGATTCTTTCTACTAGTCCCCATGATACATATTTTAGCGACCTAAACACTTTATGGGGGTCTTTGGCACACGCTACACTAAATTGGCAAGTTGACATCTGCCATCCTGAACATTATCTCCAGTGTGTTGTTTACTGACATCTGTTTTTCTGCATTTGACCTACTTTTTGAGTTCTGCCCTTGAATTTGCCACTGTATCTGTATATGGCCATCCAGTTTAATCCTTCTTAGAATCCTTAAGTTACCATGCTGGCTTTCATCTTATTTACTACCTGGTTTTGACCCATGGCTTCTGTCTGACTACCTTTCTGTGCTTCATTGCTGATGTGTATCATTGCCAGTCATTGACTCTTTTCAGGTCTCTGGTAAAGCACAGAAGATCTTTATACTCTGGCCTTTATTGTATTGCACTCAACTGATTGTAGTGCAAAGTTTGTAAGTTATACCTGCCTAACAGATACCATACATGATTATGCGCATTTCGTATAACTATTCAGTACCTATTTTGCATATTTTCAAAGGGTCCTGAAATAAATATCAATATAATATAAAGTGACCTTTATTTTTTCCTTCTAGAATTTTAGGGGATCTTCTGTCATCTATTAGCCAGAGCAACTTCAATAGGGTAAAATGCACAATGCAGCGCAAGCCAGGTCTGTATATTATATATTGCCTTTAACTTTAATTGGGAATTGAGCAATAATACATTTATCCTGTGCTGGTTCTGCAGTGAAATGGGATGCCTGCAGCTTATTGCTAGAGAACAGATCTTCATTCAGTAGATATCATATAATGCTTGTGAATTATATATATATAGTTCTTACTGTGCATTGTTTTTATAACAATTTAGAAGACAGCAATGATCAAAATTGTTTCTATATGTAGATTCCAGGAGTCTCTAACAACTACATAATCATAATCTTACTTATAGAAATTAAAACTACACTTTGCAAGCTTATTAGGCTAAGATCACTTCTTTGAAGTCTGTTGTTCTGAACGCTTGTAGGATCAAAACAATGGACTAAAAACCAAACAGAATGACTGTTGAAGATGGAGCACCCTCCGTTTGCATCCACCTGCATTCACTGTAATGTTAAAAATAATATGGAAGTTTTTTTCTAACTTGTTCGTTTATTTTTTTTATGAAAAAAAAACGATCTGCTCCCATAGCTCTCCGTCTGCATCAGTCATTCTGTTGACTTTCAGGTCTGTTGTTCAGATCATAACAATGGACTTGAATTATGGTGTTTGAACATACCCTAATATTTACAGGGTCCTTTTAGTATTCATCAAAGTGGTAGAGAGAATCATCAATGTAAAATTATATGTACAGATGTGTACACAATTAACTGGTCCCCAGTTTGGTTAAGGGATTTAATTTTCCATGAAGCCAATTCAACACAATATTACAGCATGCTAACAAGTCTTTAGATGCTGCAATTCCACTGGGTGTATGGCGATAAATGGGCACAGATAGATTAGTTAGCATATCCCTTTTAATGTACTTATCACTACATCATGTGGCTTTTAAAAAATCTGATTAACTTGTGATACACATATCTGGACCTGTTCAACCAAGAGGGTGTATGTACAAAGCATACAGTAGTACTCACAAATATTGAAATACTCTGCTTATCTGTTTAGTGGCCAAGGTGGTTCCCATAATAATTATCTGTTACATGCCAAAAATAACAGTTAACAAATCAGATTTTTAGAAAGAAAAATAAGAAATTAAACAAAAGAATTTATATGTAATGCCTAGGGAATATTAACTCAACTCTTGAAAAAAGCAGCCATGAAAAACAGACAAATGGTCCATTTTATTCACTTCTGTTTTACATCTGTGGGACATTTGTTTTCATGGATCCCTCATAGACTTGAGTCTATTGAGGGATCTGTGAAAACAGACAAAATAGGACAATCCTATTTTTTCACGGTGCGTTAAAACAGGCCGTCAAAAAAAATAACCATGCGCATAGACTTATTTAAATCAAGTACCATTTTTGACAACCATGTGAATATGGCTTAAAGATCATTAATATTTCATCAATATTTTAATTAATGAATCAAATATTTTATGTAACAATTTGATTGTTTCAAGAAATACAAAAGGAATTTCAGAGGTTGGAACAGTTGGGTTAGTACGACTGACTAGGAAGATTTTAGCGTTGTTCCATTTCAATGCACACTAAGTTGTTCTTCAAACATATTGATTTGTGTGCTTTGTAGGACAGGAGGAAACAGATTGTTTTTAAATTATGAATGTTGTGTTGCAGCTGAAACAAAGATATGATTTCAAGATGTATTTGACCCACAGGTTTTCAAGGAAGGGCAAATCATTTGTTGACAAGACTGACATAGCTTAGCTTTCATTGTTAGGCTTATTTTTTTCTTTAACTTTTTTTTTTCAACGCTTCAGTAACTGATATCGCCTGAAAATGATCTTGAAAAGTTTCTCTCCTATTTTTTTCTGTAAAGATAGTTACTTGTTTGTAACATAGTGTATTCAGTGCACAAGGAACTTAAGAGAACTTATATATCTTATGATATAAGAAAAGCCTCCTACCTTTTTAGGTTTGGTACATTTATTTCAATGAATAGGAGATGTATCACTAAGTAGAAGTTGTGCATCCCTGACTAGACCATTGAAACATTGAAAATTTTACTTAAATATTTTCTATTATGGAATCATGTACTCTGCGTTTCAGTTTCCAATGTCTTATAAGTGGCAATATACAGTAGCTAGAACATTTCACTGAATTGAATAGAGGGAGACTCTAATCAAATAAATATTAAAACTTCACTTTTAATGATAATATTCTGATAAAAACACAAAACAATACATAGCGGTCGTACTGATGGTGGCAAAACCATACAGTTTAATATCACATTATAGGGATCAGCCTAGGGTCGATCAAAATATCTCCTCATTAGTCCTATCCAGCTTAATGGCTGAGTCTGACTATATAAAAGATAGGCAGTATATAATGAAAGGGCAGCTCTAGACTGTCAGTATTAGAAGCCAGGCCTATAAACTTCTCCTTATGTCCTGAGGTTACTGGCCTAACGCCATGCCAACAGGACACAAGGGAATGCTGGGTTCTTAACAGAGCAATGCTCTACAGTACAATATACCACACTTACTAACTGAAACTGCTAATATCATCTTCCCAACGTGTTTCATCATTTAGACGCATCAGGGGCTAACATGACAGCAGAAAAATAGCAGCAACAACTGCTGTTGAAAACATCCATATACAGTCATATGAAAAAGTTTGGGCACCCCTATTAATCTTAATCATTTTTAGTTCTAAATATTTGGGTGTTTGCAACAGCCATTTCAATTTGATATATCTAATAACTGATGGACACAGTAATATTTCAGGATTGAAATGAGGTTTACTGTACTAACAGAAAATGTGCAATATGCATTAAACCAAAATTTGACCGGTGCAAAAGTATGGGCACCTCAACAGAAAAGTGACATTAATATTTAGTAGATCCTCCTTTTGCAAAAATAACAGCCTCTAGTCGCTTCCTGTAGCTTTTAATCAGTTCCTGGATCCTGGATGAAGGTATTTTTGAACATTCCTCTTTACAAAACGATTCCAGTTCAGTGAAGTTTGATGGTCGCCGAGCATGGACAGCCCGCTTCAAATTATCCCACAGATGTTCAATGATATTCAGGTCTGGGGACTGGGATGGCCATTCCAGAACATTGTAATTGTTCCTCTGCATGAATGCCTGAGTAGATTTGAAGCTGTGTTTTGGATCATTGTCTTGCTGAAATATCCATCCCTGGCGTAACTTCAAATTCGTCACTGATTCTTGTACATTATTCTCAAGAATCTGCTGATACTGAGTTGAATCCATGCGACCCTCAACTTTAACAAGATTCCCGGTGCCGGCATTGGCCACACAGCCCCAAAGCATGATGGAACCTCCACCAAATTTTACAGTGGGTAGCAAGTGTTTTTCTTGGAATGCTGTGTTTTTTTGAGGCTATGCATAACTCCTTTTTGTATGACCAAACAACTCAATCTTTGTTTCATCAGTCCACAGGACCTTCTTCCAAAATGAAGCTGGCTTGTCCAAATGTGCTTTTGCATACCTCAGGCGACTCTGTTTGTGGCGTGCTTTCAGAAACGGCTTCTTTCGCATCACTCTCCCATACAGCTTCTCCTTGTGTAAAGTGTGCTGTATTGTTGACCGATGCACAGTGACACCATCTGCAGCAAGATGATGCTGCAGCTCTTTGGAGGTGGTCTGTGGATTGTCCTTGACTGTTCTCACCATTCTTCTTCTCTGCCTTTCTGATATATTTCTTGGCCTGCCACTTCTGGGCTTAACAAGAACTGTCCCTGTGGTCTTCCATTTCCTTACTATGTTCCTCACAGTGGAAACTGATAGGTTAAATCTCTGAGACAACTTTTTGTATCCTTCCCCTGAACAACTATGTTGAACAATCTTTGTTTTCAGATCATTTGAGAGTTGTTTTGAGGAGCCCATGATGCCACTCTTCAGAGGAGAATCAAATAGGAGAACAACTTGCAATTGGCCACCTTAAATACCTTTTCTCATGATTGGATACACCTGGCTATGAAGTTAAAAGCTCAGTGAGGTTACAAAACCAATTTTGTGCTTCAGTAAGTCAGTAAAAAGTAGTTAGGAGTATTCAAATCAATAAAATGATAAGGGTACCCACATTTTTGCACCGGTCAAATTTTGGTTTAATGCATATTGCACATTTTCTGTTAGTACAATAAACCTCATTTCAATCCTGAAATATTACTGTGTCCATCAGTTATTAGATATATCAAATTGAAATGGCTGTTGCAAACACCCAAATATTTAGAACTAAAAATGATTAAGATTAATAGGGGTGCCCAAACTTTTTCATATGACTGTAGTGGCAGCAACAGCATGACCGCTCTGATGCCAGCAGTACTGGTCTCAGCACTCCCACGCCCTTATAAAGGACACACACCCCTCCCACAAGATGATCACAAGCCAATCACTTCATCACTAGATGTACACATGTGCACGCTGATTGGCTGCAAGTAGGTTGTGTATATCTGGTGATGAAGTGAATTTTTCGTAAGGGTGGAGACATGCATTCTCTTTGAGTTGGTGATTTGTAGCTAGGATATTTGTCCATCTGTACAACACTGTAGAAGTACATCTGAATGTTTTGCTAATCGATAGCTCTAGTAGTATGTTGTCATGAACATAGTCCATTCTCAGTAACCTCAAATGAGACTGTTAAGGTATGTGTGAACTTTGTGTGTCCATTTTGTACAGAGGCACCATTTTGTATTCAGCAAAACAATATTTCTATATGCTGTAGACTGTCTATGCTTTGGGTAATCTGAATTTATACATATTGTGCCTTCCAAGAAATTATGCAATTTCTTCTGTGAAATGCCTCTTGATGAAATACTGATAAACTTTGTTTCTGGGCTTAAGTCAATTTCGGATCATAAACAGTCTGTCTGCCAGATTGAGGCAGATGTTAATTGGCTTAATGAACTAAACCTATTCTTCAACAGATTTGATTACACACCAGCTCCTCCCACCCCAGTATGTCCTTCAGCTCCCCCCACCACAATGACTTCTCCCCATGCAGCCACTTCCCAACAGACCAGTAAATCCAGAAATCCGTCTTTATCTGGCCACAGTCTGACCTTCACACGGGCCCAGGTGAGGAAGGAGATGAAAAAGATCAAGACGAGGAAAGCCGCAGGGCCAGATGACATCAGTGCAAGGCTAATTAAGACTTGCGGGGACCAGCTGTGTGGTATAATTACATATATGTATAATATGAGCCTGAGGCAGGAAATAGTCCCTGAATTATGGAAATCTTCTTGTGTGGTACCAGTTCCAAAGAAACCCCACCCTATGGACCTCAATGACTACAGACCTGTAGCACTGACATCCCACCTGATGAAGATCTTGGAGAGATTGGTTCTCACACATCTCCGCCCTCTAGTGAGCCCCGCTATGGACCCCCTCCAGTTTTCTTATCGGCCGGGCATTGGGGTAGATGATGCCATCATCCATCTTCTGCACAGGGCTCTGTCTCAACTGGAGAAAGCAGGGAACACAGTGAGAATAATGTTCTTTGATTTCTCCAGTGCTTTTAACACCATACAGCCCAGGTTATTGAGGGACAAGCTGGGCCTTGCTGGAGTGGACCACCACCTCTCCAACTGGATCCTAGACTACCTCACAAATCGACCTCAATACGTGAGAGCCCAAGACTGTGTGTCAGGTACCGTGATCTGTAATACGGGGGCACCTCAGGGTACGGTTCTCGCCCCTTTCCTCTTCACACTGTACACTGCAGATTTTAGGTGCAACTCATCCAGCTGCTACCTACAGAAGTATTCTGACGACTCTGCAATAGTGGGTCTCATCACAGATGATGATGATAGGGAGTACAGAGAACTGAACCAGGATTTTGTGGACTGGTGCCACCGGAACCACCTGAAGATTAACGCGGGGAAGACCAAGGAGATGGTGGTGGACTTCCGTAAAGGCAGAAGCCCTCCTAAATCAGTGGACATCCTGGGGACGGGCATCGAGATTGTGAACACCTATAAGTACCTGGGTTTGCTCCTTAATAATAAGCTGGACTGGGTAGATCATATGGAGGCCCTGTACAGGAAGGGCCACAGCAGGCTCTACCTGCTTAGGAAGCTGAGAGCCTTTGGAATCCGGGGGGCACTTCTTAGAACTTTCTTCAACTCGGTAGTGGCATCAGCCATCTTCTTTGGAGTGGCCTGCTGGGGGAGCAGTATATCAACCAGGGACAGAAATAAACTTGACAAGCTGATTAGAAAGGCCAGCTCTGTCCTGGGGAGCCCACTGGACCCAGTGCAGGTGGTGGGTGACAGAAGGATACTGTCCGTGGTGAGCTCCATGCAGAAGAAGAAGTCCCATCCCATGCATGAGACTGTGATCGCGCTGAGCAGCACTGTCAGTGACCGACTGCTCCACCCTAGGTGTGAGAAGGAGCGCTATCGGAAGTCTTTCCTCCCCACCACGGTTAGGCTGTACAACCAACACCGACCTAAGCGGAGATCATTACACACAGAGAACTGAAATATCTCTCTGCCTGTTAAATCCCCCCCCCCCCCCGCTACTTCCTATATGTCTGTCGGCTATCAAAGTAATGCCTCTTACCTTGGAACATTCCTGTACATGTTGTATTTGTATTTGTATCTGCTTATCTTTGCTGCTGTAACACACTGAATTTCCCCATTGTGGGACTATTAAAGGACTATTATTATTATTATTATTATTATTAACTAATTTGTGGCCATCTACATTTTTCTAACTATAAATGCTTAAGATGTTTTTTTAATAAACAGAGAAGTGCCTTGATACACAAACTCTTAGACTCGTGTGTTACCTTATTTCCGATATACCATACAAGCTAATTTGGATCCGCAGATGAACCAAGAGACTGTTTGAGTCTCACCAGCAAACGAGAAATCAACTAAAAAGTCTTATGCCATGGAGCAGTCTATATAATCCTGGTGAATGTACAGTAATTGAAGAAATAATGTAAAAGTAATCTACTGAGAAAGAATGTGTTGCATATAACTTTTCTAACCTAACCTGAAACTTGTCTTAGTAAGATAATATTTCAGTTATTCTTTTTGCAAGACAGATGTTAATCTTTAATACCTACACTCCCAGGCAATCACAAATTTTGTATGTCGAGAGAACAATGAATTAATATAACTCCTACAAGTTCCTCTGGCCAAGCATCCATATTTTATATAATTCAAGTAACCTGAATAGCACTGGGCAATGCAAATTAGATAAAATGCATATGGATCATATGAAGCATATCAAGAGATGTGGATCTTTGTTAAAAGGGTTTAATGGGCTCTAATAAAAAGTGTCTATTCAGTGGCAAAGTAAAGTTAAAGAATACCACCATGATCCACTTAAACACCACTTAAAAAGGACCTTTCAGCACCAGTCCAGCTCTTTCTATTATTTAAAGGTGCTGATCCACTGATTCTGGCACCACTGGAATTGTTTGTCTAGCTCCCACTGTTCCTGAGCAACAAGTGCCGTTAGTTTTGGTGCCTCGTATGCTATTTAGAATCTGTACTGTCAGAAGGGTGGTGTCAGGTAGTAACAGACAAGATGCTTGATTATGAGCTCTGACACTGTCCACCTCTGATTAGAGCTCTGAATCATACCTCCTTAGCTGCTCGTGCCTGACACTATCCACTTGACAGTACAGAGACCAAGTATCATATCAGGCACCAAAACTAGCTGCACTGATTGCTAGGGAATGATGGGGGCTAGAGAAAAAAATTCCAACTGTGCTAGAATCAGATGCTAAAAACATCTGACCTTTTGCCACCATCGACAGTTGGTGGAGGTGGTGAAAGGTCCTCTTTAAGATACATACCTCAGTTTAGTGCTCTGTGCCTAAAATCTATCATTAGCTTTATTTGTTTGCAGAGTACTTAGTCCATTTGTTACAATATATATAGCATGAGGAGTAGAAGGATGCTTGAGTCACTACAGACCAAACTTCATCCAGTAGGGAGAGATGTAGAGAGAGATAAATTGATAGGTCATTAGGGAATGACAGAAATTCAAATTCAGCTAAAATATCTTAAATATGTTTCCCAGAAAGGAAATAACAAGCTTTCTGTGCCAGCAGAGTGAGTCTTTAAGTTAACAAAATCCTTTGAGCACAGTAAATAAGGAACTGATTTCATCAGACAGCCTGTCTGTGAGGGGGCGAGGATAAGTAGCAGAAGTAGTAGGAGGATCTAAGCGCACAGGGATGTTTTTATGCTTTACTGAAATACAGATGTAACAAAGTTTAACTGGACTCTTAACGCATTAACTAAACTCTGGCACAGCATGTTAACATTTATCTGTCATTTCAGAATACGTTGCCATGTGTGTACATGGAGAGTAACACTATTTCTCGGCATTTTTGACTTATATTATGAAGTTTTTCGAATTTCCTCCTCCATGCTCTATCTGTACATATCACTACTGTCCGAACACTGTACTCAGTACAGTGTCTTTGGAACTATTTTCCATAGACCTTACAACATTTCCAATCAGAATGTTAGTAAATTACCCTAAAAGACCATAAGGTTACTACAGGGCTTTTAGCCCAGTTTAGCAACATCCCTTATTTTAATGACTGGTGGGAGCCTGTAGAGAATCTTCCCAAGAATCATGTACAATCATGTATCATGGAAGGGAGAGGTTCCCTTCCACAGACAGCAGTTTTGAGGTTGTTGCCTCTCATCAGTGCAGATCAGAGTACTAGCTGGATGTGTGAGAGGTTTTCGATGTGGGTCAGAAGAGGTAACGTGTCTCATTAGAGGGAGATGTACAGGGACTAATAAGGTCTTTTTCTGCATATTCCTTACTCTGTATAGTCTCTCCCTAATGATATACATTACCCCTTCTGATTAGTATCATTCAATGAATAAGAAGTATATTTGGCGCCATTGTATGTTTAAACAATGAAACGGTTATTGTATCACTTCTTGAAATCCAGTATTGCCAGTAGTTGGTTAAGAAACAACAGCTTGTGCACCACTGTGGCACTGATGTATTTCTACTACAGAGAAGTCTTGACACAGAAGGCTAGGAAAAAAAGTCTTTGTTGTTGAAAATGTGTTACTGCCAAAGTAGTGCCCATGCTGCTTTTCCCTATGTAACTACTGGCTACACTGGATTTTAAGAAGTGATACAATAAATGTTTCATGATTTTAATATACAATGGTGCCAAATCTCCTTTTTTCTGCATTTGATATACCTATCCATGAGCCAATGGAAGAGCTTTGACAGAGTTCTGTTCTAGTGGAGATTTTGGTGAGCACATCACTTTATGTATTTTTTGTCTTCTATTATTATCAGTGCTTGGTCAGATCACAGATGACATACTGGTTCATTCAGCATTAGTTATAATCCCTTTGATATTTACATCTGTTTAGTCCTCTATAAGAAGCATTTATAGACCTGCCAAATTATCATTAGCTATCCTATACTGCCTAACATATACCAACCCCTTCCTATTATTGCCTACTGTATCATGACGTCCTTTCTCTATATTGTAGCAAATAGAGGACTTTTGTTATTGCCTTTGGATGTTTTTTTTACTAAAAAATGTTTAGAATATCTTACATTTGTATGTTCTACATATTCCCTGATTGTAAAACTTTCCAGAATACAATTGAAATAAAGAATAATAATAATCCTGTACGTGAAGTGCAATGAAGTGCAGGGTTATAGCAGTCATTGCTGGCATAGAACATTATGTTCACATTTGAGCACTTTACAGTTTATATTTAGAAATAGCTTACATAAAGTAAAGGTTCAGCAACTTTGTGGATACTTTGCATTAGATATTTTGTACTAATCTTTAGTTACATGTTTTCTTATTGTACTGTATATTTGTTACTTATCATACTGTACTTAGTAGGTCAAGCATTGTATTTAGACAATGCACTGACAAGCTCATAAACAGGGTCAAAATTTACATTCAAGGATAAAGCTCTAATTACAGATATGTAATCCATCTGACTACAATGGTAATGTAGAAGTGCATGGTAGTCATTCAAATGAATACACATTTATGTAATGAATGAATCTAACAGGCCCACCAGAGCAGCTCTCTCTTCTGTCTCAAGATGTGGTTCTGTAAGAAAGATGAGGTTTGGTAAGAGGACAATGTTTATGAAGCCCTTATGCCCTAATAGGACATATAAAAATGGATTGTTGTTACCTTTAAAGGGTACCTGTCATGTTGAAGAAGCAGTCTGATTTGCCAGTATAATGTTATAGAGCAGAAGAAGATTGATATATTTTAAAGGAAAAGATAAGCATGAGCATACAAGGAAGACTGTCAATCATTAAGTGAGACCACCCACTGGACTCCTGATCTAAAAATATAATCTTTTCACATAAAACTATACTTTAATCTGCTCAACTCGTCCTGCTCTATAACATGTTGCTTAGTAATAGCTGTGATGGCTGCTGTCTGATACAGCAGACTATAACAGCTATGTTGTAAAAGACAAATGGTGGTGATCCCACATCGGTGATCACCGCCATTGGTCACTGAATAATAGGACACTAATGGCAGTGATCACTGAAGTGGTACCACCGCCATATCTTTTTTAATTGGGTGTACAAGCTGTGATGGCTTGTGTCCCAGACAGCAGACCATCCCAGCTAACTGCCCACTGACAAATGGCATCAGTCACATGTCAGCAATCAACGCCATTAGTCGTGTAATGTGGGCGATCGCGGATGTCCCAACGCTGCCATTTGAATTTATTTCAGCATTTATTCTGCTATTCTTGCTGTGATGGTGTGCTGTTACAGCTTGCTCCAGGGGACAAATCATAGTACAAATGGCGGAGATCATAACGGCAACTGCTGACATTTGCATTTGTTTAGCCATTTATGCTGTGATGGCTGCTGTCTGGGACAGTAGGCCATCTCAGCTTGGTGTAAGGTGCTGGAGGTCCCACAATGGTGATCGTCGCAAATAGTCAGTCATTAGTCAGTGACTACTAGTTTGCCCAAGCATACACCCCCAAGAACTGTATTTCTATTGATGAATCGCTGGTACATTTTAAAGGGAGGCTTCAATTCCACAAACACCTGCCATGCAAGAGGGCAAGGTATGGCATGAAGATGTATAAGCTGCGCCAAAATTGTGTGGGGTTTGGTACATCCATTGCTGGACCATGGTTACCACTTGTACCTGGATAAATTTTATACTAATGTGGTACTTTTCATAAAACTCACTTGCAGAATACTGCGGCATGCAGCACCGTAAGAAAAAAAAACTGACAGTCCTCCCTAAGACACTGCTTGGTCAAACACTCAGAAGGGGTGAGAGACGGCACTGTACAATGTGTATGTGTTATATCGATATGCAGACCAGAGGGAAACATTCTTGGAGTTTCATGAGATGGATACAAGAACCTCCTTTTTAGAGACCAGGAAGGGAGGGGGGGAGGGGGACACAGTACTTCTGGAATTGAGGCCACACGCATAGTACCAGGACAACACTTTCTAGGAGAAGTTCCCCAAACTGCCAAGAAGGGAAAGAGTCAAAAGAGGTACCGAGTCTGATGACTGTATATACCATTGTGATACATGACCTGACAAAGTGCTCTGCATGAAAGATTGTTTTTGCACATATCATATATCCCTTGATATTAAATTTACCCTGATGCACTCTGCATAGCTTATCCACCTGCTGCATGCCACCTCTTTCCCTTCCGAGCCCTGCTGTGTGCCCAGGTATCACATAGCAGCCATACTTAGGGAATTGCCGTACCCAGGAGAGCCCACATTATAATTTATGTGGTTTATATTTCCATATCTCCAGTAGCATATGCTGGGCACAATATTTCAGGCACTGAAATGGCATTCTGCACCACTTGCTGCACAATACCTTTTGAAAACACCTGTGGGGGTCAAAATGCTCACTACTCCCAAAGATGAATACTTTAAAATGGGGTCCCTTCTCCGGGGTCTTAACTGTACTGCTACTTCAGGGGCCCTGCATACATGACTCTGCACCAAAAAAGCATCCCAGCTACGTTTTCTGGGGGTTTTCCACTGTTGTGGTACATCTTTGCTCTGCAAATGCATCATGGTGTCTAAAAACTATCCTAATGAAATCACTGCGCCAAAATCTATAAAGGTGCTCTTTCATTTCTGAGGACTGTGTTTGAGGCAAGTTGCACAGTAGGGCCACACATTGGATATTTCTACAAACTGCAGAATCAGAGTGATAAATATTATGGTATGTTTTGCTGTGAACCCTGTCTTTCATACAAGAAAAACTGGCTTGAAATGGAAAATGTGCAAAAAAAAAAAATGACGTTTGGAAATTTCACCTCCATTTTGCATTAATTCCTATGGAACACCTAAAGACCTATAGACTGTTTTGAATAATGTGAGGAGTACAGTTTCTAAAACGGGGTCATTTATGGGGGTTTTCTATTATATAGGCCCCTCAAAGTCATTTCACAACTGAATAGGTCCTTAGAAATCAGAATCTTGAAATTTTCTTGAAATGTGAGAATCTGCTACCAAATTTATAAGCCTTCAAAGATCCTAGAAAAGGACATTGAAGAAACAACACCAACATAAGGTAGACATATGGTAAATGTTAATTATTAACAATTTTGTGTGATTTTTGTGTGATATTTTTACCATAATCACGGAAATTTGATAATTTTATGAAATTTTCAGTAAATTATCCTTTTTTTTTTTTTTTACAAGCAAACGCAAAATATAATGACCAAAATTTACTGCAAACAAGTACAATGTGTCATGAAAAAACAATCTTGGAATCACCTGGATAGGTAAAAGCATTTAAAAAAATGGGGTCCAAACTATCCCGCGTCCTTAAAGGATTATAGGGTTTGTGTGGGGAGTTTAATTTAACTTATACCCTCTAGAAATTTATTAAATCTGCACCTAGGGATTGTTGTGGCTGGACCTGGTCATCCAGAATCACGTGATCAGAACCAACCCCTGGGTCGCTTCACCTCCTTGCTGCTATCCTGTTTTCACAAGTAGTTACCTGTTCTATGGGGGCTGACTTTACTAAAGTCTGCTAGCTAATTGACAACAGCCTCTTCCTTATAGAATAGTCCCCATGAGCATTCAGCACCATTGTTCAGAGGAGTACTGTATATACAAGGTACACTGTAGCCATTGTTTTAATCCCTTATGACCATCATAAAAATGCTCTTATTTAATGTGCAAATGTCTCTTGATAACAGTGGATTGCGAAACCTATTTTCCATACATTTATAATTATTACTTATTTCCATTTTGATGTGGCATGTATATTTTAATCCAAGGGAAAATGCTCTGTGCAAAGAATGTGGCGTAAAATAAATATTAATCTATTTGCAAAGTGAAGAAATAAATGTTATGTATTACAGAAACAATACGCCATGTTCATGTGGCTTTCTACTTATTTCTGAATAATACATTGTATTCAGCAGGAAAACATTTTAAATATCATTTGTCATTTCAAAGGAAACATTCTCAGAAAGTCCCATCTTGAATGTGACAGCTTAACTACTGCATACCAAAACATAGCTGTCATTGACTAAACAAAGCAGCTCCGGTGTGTGCTCTTTTAGGAGTAATGTATTGTTAATACATTCTTTTCATTGCAACATTTTAAGCCAGTATCTGGAGATAACATTTTCAATTTTGCTTCTGGCAAAAAATTGGAACTCGAAGATGTTACAAATAATGTAGAAATACATAAAGTAATTTTAACATAAATAAGAAAATAAATAATCCCTTGGTTAAGACCCCCAGACAGACATCATATTAACCTGTAAAAAGGAGAATATAGAAGATTCCTGTTGCAATTTAGAAAAACTGAAATAAATGTACATTTTGTTTTTGTCTTGCCAATGGAGTTCCATTATTTTCTCATAATTGTTGAAACTCTTTTTACTACTTTTAAAGTTATGAAAGGAAACCTGACAAGTGTTTTTTGCACCGTAACCAGCATCAAGTAATGACCTTTCCTATGGTGCCCCTCACTAAGATTATTGTTGCTAAGCAGTCACATTTACAAGCTTTTAAAACCTAATGCAAATTTACCTTAACTAGTCACAGGGGGTGGAGAGCACCTTCATCTAGTCATGCAGTCAATACGCTAAATATCACCCTGTGCAGCGTGACTGACATGTCACTCAGTGACATTAGCCTGATACCTTACCTAATTACTGGCCTCAGAGGGTACGATTTAGTGCGATGACTGCAGAAGTAGATGAAGCTGCTCCCCAACCCCTGTGACTAGTTAAAGTAAATTTTCTTAAGGTTTCAAAACCTTATAAAATGACTTTTGGTAATAAAAAGCTTAGTGATGGGCACCATACCAAAGGTCATTACTTGATGCTGCACATACTGGGACCACATTATGGTGGAAAAACCAACTGACAGCATTACTTTAATGCAACATTACCTATATGATTACTTATATATATATTCTTATATATTCTTATTCTTGGTGACAAACATACAAATTACTATAATTCAGTTTGACTAGTGGATAACATAATAGTGTGAGAAGGTGAGAGGTAAAGTTCTGGAAGGTCGCTATATCTCCCCCAGATTCCTCACTTACGTATGGTAAGTGAGGTTACAACACAGATCTGCAACAAAACCACAGCTGTGAGAAGGCTTTTTTTTGTTAACCATGTCCTGTCCTACAGCAGGAAGGAGCCTTCAAGCATAGGTAGGAGCTGGACCTCATTAAAGGGCCTATAAAAAAGTTGTCAAGACCTCAGTCCTGGGTAGTTCCTGGGGGAGAGGAGGAGCCGGGTTCTGTTCTAAGGTCCTGCCATCTGGTGAGAGACCAGTGTGAACTACTGCCTATGTTTTTGCCCCATGCATTGACCGTGTGGCTGAAGCAAGCCACACGTATAGTTAGGGCCTCTTTGTTTAGTTAGTTGATCAGAAGAGCAGGATTTTTGTTATCATTTTGCCTGAAGTTAAGGCTTATTTTGTTTTGCCGTTTTGGAAAAAATAAACGTATAGGGTAAATCCTGTTTATACCTGACTTTTTTGTGTCTGTCTCTGATTGTCTGGGTCCGCTGCTGCTACCACTAAGCCAATACTCCCACAATAGGTACAGTCTTGAGGAAATCAAATTATAATGAATTCATGTAGCAAATACTTTTATTTTAGAACGTTTATCCTGAAAATGTATTGTGAGACAAAATTAGTGGTATCATCTGAGATATAATGTTGAAAAAATTTTTGCATGTTGTAGGTATTTATAAAGTTGAAAATCAAAAGCAAAAATAAAATGGAAAGCAACCGAAAAGTAAAATTATCTAGCTATTAACTATAGCAATAAACTTATTCAGCATTGACTATTCTTTGTTAATCTGGAAAGACATAAAAAAAGACCAGGTAGATATGTGTGGATATCACTATAAATCTACTCCATCACAGAACATTTTGTAATAATAATAATAATGATAATAATAATCCTTTAATAGTCCCACCATGGGAAAATTCAGTTTGTTACAGCAGCAAAGATAAGCAATACAAATACAATATATACAAACCGTTCGAAGGTAGAGGCATTCCATTGATAGTAGACAGACAGATAAGAAGTAGCGGGGGAGGGGTTGGGGGGGATATCACAACAGAAAGATATTTCAGTTCTCTGTATGGCCTGATCTCCACTTAGGTCAATGTTGGTTGTACAGCCTAACCGCGGTGGGGAGGAAAGACTTCCGATAGCGCTCCTTCTCATACTTAGGGTGAAGTAGTCGGTCACTGACAGTACAGCCCAGCACTATCACTGTCTTATGCATGGGATGGGACTTCTTCTTCTGCATGGAGCTCACCACGGACAGTATCTTTCTGTCACCCACCACCTGCACTGGGTCCAGGGGGCTCCCCAGGACAGAGCTGGTCCTTCTAATCAGCTTGTCGAGTTAATTTCTATCCCTGGTTGAAATGCTACTCCTCCAGCAGGCCACGCCGAAGAAGATGGCTGATGCCAATACCGAGTTGAAAAAAGTCCTAAGACTTCCTATTGGGAGAAAGATCATTGGTATGGCAAATTACTGTAAACCATAAGAATAAGGTGAGGGTACAACGGACAAGGCGGAAAAAAGGAAGGAATCAGACATATACAAGCATCATATTGTAACATCACAAGCAAACATAATAATGGAATCCAGCCTCAACTGAACCAAGGAGTTCTGGCAATGGAAAACCCCAATCTAAAGATTTTAAATTACTTGCTGCTGAGATCTATTCATTTTTGGGTGGATAAACCCTAAATACTCAAATAGTCCACGATGATCTTGCCTTTAAAGTATTGCATGAGGATTCTAATACTATGTAAATAAAATGTATTATTATTTATTAATGCAACTTTACAAAGCTAATATGGTTTCATAGAAATTTTATGCTGTATTTCCTATTATGTCATTGTGAAGAATATCGCCTCGCCCAGCCGCCTGGCACGCCTGCGATCAACCTTCTTTCTTAACCTCCCACTCACACACCGTGAGTAGACCCGGTCATAGGATAGAACGAAACGAGCGATATAAATTTTATATGTTTAATAACCCAAGTGGGTCGGTATGAATTAATAGCATATACAGAAATATACAATATTAATACAATCAAGCATAAACATACAAGCAAAAGTGTGATGATACAATACAAAAACAAAAAGGGAAAATAAAATATCGAATGTTACCTGAGCATAGCTCTCTTAGCTGTCTCTCTTTCAGCTCCACACAAAGACAAAAACAAAAAAACCTCTCTCTACGCCAGTGTGAGACCCCCCCAGCTACACCCTTCACCTCCCCCTTAGCCAGCTCTCCCTCTCCCTCCTTTGCAGAATCCTCGGACAGATGGGTAAGCACAACATTCCAACAAGTGGGGGAAGGATGGACATGAGCAAGTAAAAACACACTTCCAAGAAAGCTATAAAACTGAGGGTCGGTTCATCACACCTCCCCCTTTTAGAGCGTGTCGGGGGGGAAGGAAGAGCCTCCGTTCCTCTTCCACCCGCACCTCCGCAGCCTCACCCTGGCCAGGCTTGTGCCGGATGTCATAGTTGTATTGCTGCAGCACCAGGCTCCAACGTAACAACCGTCCATTCTGACCCACAACACGTTTTATCCAGATCAGAGAGTTGTGATCCGTCACCACGGTGAAGTGGCACCCATACAAGTAAGGCTGCAGAGGCTGCAAGGCCCAAACAATTGCTAGGCATTCCTTCTCCACTGTGGCGTAGGCCACCTCCCGCGGCAGAAGCTTTCGGCTGAGGTACTGCACCGGGTGCTCTTGCCCTGCTGAGTCAAGCTGGCTGAGTATGACACCGAGTCCGTAGGTGCTGGCGTCTGTCTGTAGCACAAGCGGACGTGTCTCATCGTACGCCTGAAGTACAGGTGTGTTCGCCAGGGCCGCTTTCAGGGCCTGGAAGGAGCGCTCGCAAGCATCCGTCCACTGGACAGTTTGCGGCAACTTCTTCTTGGTGAGGTCTGTCAAGGGGGCAGCCAGAGCACTATAGTTCGGTACGAACTTCCTATAGTACCCTGCCGTCCCCAGGAAAGACATCACCTGTCACTTGGTCCAGGGGGTTGGCCAGGACGTGATTACATCCAGCTTTTCAGGTTCTGGTTTCAGGGTTCCCCCACCTACCCGGTGTCCCAGGTATTGGACCTCGCGCATGCCCAGCTGGCACTTTTCCGGTTTGATGGTCAAGCCCGCACTGTGGATCCGCCTCAGCACCTGCACCAGGTGCTGTAGGTGTTCCTCCCAGTTGGAGCTGAAGACGGCAATGTCATCCAGGTATGCAGTGGCAAACCCTTCGCATCCCTTCAGTAGGGAGTTGACCATCCGCTGGAAAGTGGCAGGGGCATTCTTCATGCCGAATGGCATGACAGTGGACTCGTACAGTCTGAAAGGGGTGATAAAGGCCGATCGTTCCTGTGCCTGAGGGGACAGGGGGATCTGCCAGTATCCCCGACTCAAGTCCATGATGGACAAGTACTGGGCCTTACCTAACCGGTCAAGCAGGTCGTCGATGCACAGCATGGGGTACGCGTCGTCGACTGTAACCGCATTAAGTTCCCTGTAGTCTACACAGAACCGGGTGGTCCGGTCCTTTTTGGGCACAAGAACCACAGGTGAAGCCCATGCACTGTGAGAGGGCTGAATCACCCCCAGGTCCAGCATCTCGTCAATCTCCTTGCGTATCTGGACCTGTACCTCCGAGGAGACGCGATATGGCGACCGGCGGATAGGGGCATGATTCCTGGTATCCACATGGTGAATGGCCTGGTCAGTTCTCTCGGGCTTCGCGGAGAACAGACCAGGTAGGGAGTGCACAACTTCATCCAGCTGGGACAGCTGGGCCTCAGCCAGAAGGGGGTTCACCTGTGCCTTCTTGTTGGACCCATTCTCCTGAAAATGAGCAAGCAAGTCAACAAGGTCTTCTTCTTCCCCCTCCTCTAGCAGACTGCATACCGGAAAGGCACTGGCTTCCCGGTCATGATGATCCTTCATCATGTTGACATGGAAGACCTTATGCCTGTTCTGGCCTGGATCAACAGTGACCAGGTAGCTGACGCTGTTGACCTGCTGGTGCACGACGTATGGACCGGTCCATTTCGCCTGAAGCTTGTTCTGGGGCTCAGGGACTAGGACCCATACTTTCTGCCCCGGCTGGTATGTTCTCTCACGGGCATTCTGATCATACCAGCGCTTCTGGTCAGCCTGAGCCTGGACCATGTTGTCATGCACCAGCTGCGCCATAGCCTGCATTTGGTCACGGAATCGCAGGACATACTCCACGACTGGCACACCTTGGATAGCCGTTTCTCCTTCCCAGGACTCTTTCATAAGAGTTAGGGGCCCACGTACACATCTCGCGTACAAGAGCTCAAAGGGGGAGAACCCCGTTGAGGCTTGATGCACCTCCCGATAAGCGAACAGCAGGTGCAGGAGATAAGGCTCCCAGTCGCGCTCGTGGGACTAGACTAACATCCTGAGCATCTGCTTCAGGGTGCCATTGAACAAGTTCACACAGGCCATTGGTCTGTGGGTGATACGGGCTGGACACCAGATGTTGCACCTCTGTTACCTTACACAGGCCTTGCAGCAAGGCAGACATGAACTGGGTCCCTCGGTCTGTGAGCATCTCTCTGGGAAATACAACACGGGAGAAGATGCCTACCAGAGCCTTGGCCACTACATCAGCCCAGGTGGAAGGCAGAGCGACAGCTTCCGGGTACCTAGTAGCGTAGTCTACTACTACCGTTAATATGAAATGTTTCCCGGTGCGACTGGGAATGGACAGGGGTCCAATGAGATACACAGCCACCCGCTGGAAAGGTTCGGTTATGATGGGCATAGGTATCATTGGGGCTTTTGAGCCTTGCCCCGCCTTGCCCATCCTCTGACAAGAGTCACATGAACGGCAGTATTTAGCTACATCTGTCCCCATTTTAGGCCAGTAGAATAAGTGGCTGAGGCGAGCCTTGGTCTTAGCGATCCCCAGGTGGCCTGCCAGTGGAATATCATGAGCAATCCGCAACAATTCCACCCGATAGGGTTGGGGTACCACCAAATGTTTCTCCCTAAGCCGACTTTCTTTTCCCTTTGTGGGGATCGTTTCCCGGTACAACCTCCCTTGCTCCCAGTACACGCGGTCCTTGTCCGACTTCAAGGGAGGTTGATCAGCATGCTCCTTCAATGTATCCAGACTGCGGTCAGCTCGGACAGCATCCCTGAACTCCTGACTGGAACCAGTCAGAAGAGATGTGCATGTCATTTACCCGCCGGGCTCCTCCGGCTCCAGTGTGGGGAGGCTAGTCATGGCGGTCTCAGTGCCATCTCCGGGTGACAGAGGGAACAGCTCAGGGGTCGGAGCGCCTTCCACCCCTCTAGCACTCTGGCTACGGGTTGCCACCGCAACACCAGCAGTCCGTCCCTCATCCGGATCGGCCCTGAGATCCCCGTGACCCACCTGACCACCTGGCACATTGTCATCAGTTGGGGTTGCCCCCAGCATCTCAGAAGAGCTACCCTGTAAATCTGCAAGGCAAGAATTAGCAATTACATTGACATTGCATTCATTCATTGATTCACAGTGAACTGCATGGGTGAATGGCTCAGCCAGGGTCACACTGAGGGGGCTCTCACCACCCGCAGATGTGGTCGGGGCTACAGCCAGGTCAGCATTCCACATTGCCTCATCCACATGCTCACTGATTACTTTAGCTGGGCACACAGCAAGGGGAGACAAGCTGCAGACCCCTCCCTCTGCCTGTGTCTGTGTCTGTGTGACAGGCTTCAACACCACATTAAAATCATCCTTCAGTACAGACATTTTGTCACAGCGAGGTGGGGCTGCTCCCACCCCCTATTGGGACACCAAGGGCCCCAAATCTGTTCCCAATAGTACATTGGCAGGCAGATCAGACATTAGCCCCACATCACGCATTCCTTTTCCCGCACCCCAGTCCAAATGGACGCAAGCCATGGGCACAGTTAAGCATTCTTGTCCAATACCCCTCAGGGTCAGAGTCTTTCCAGGGATAATACTGTCCGCAGGGACCAAGTCAGGTTGCACCAGAGTAACATCCGCCCCAGTGTCCCGAAATCGCATGACCACTTTACCCCCCACAATGACCTGTTGACAGTTGGCATTGGATTGCAACCCCTCCCTCCCCACAAGTATACAGATGAGCCAACTGCCGTGGCTGGGGAAACAGGGGGGTTCTTAGAGCGGTTGGGGCACTCCGCCTTAAAATGTCCTGGCTGGTTACAGGAATGACACTGCCGGGCCTCTCCTTGGGACTTGGAGGGGGTACCCAGGGTGCCCAGAGTTCTTGGGACAGGGGAGGTAGAGAGGGCACCCGGGACAGAGTTTGTCTTACCCCACTTGGAGACCGCAGGCTGTGGTGAACTCCAGCTTTGCCCCTCCTTCCAGCTTGAGAATCTCTGCAGTGTGGCTCCTCTCTTGGCCCCTTGCTCCCTGGTGGACACATAGTCGTCAGTAATCTCTGCCGCCTTGTCTGCTGTCTTGGGTTTCCGATCACACACGAACTGGCGGACCACCAGAGGGCACACCTGGAGAAATTGTTCCTTTATCATAAGGTCCTCAAGTCCCTCAAACGTGGTGACAGTAAGTCCTTTGATCCACTGCCAGAATGTGGCCTGTAAGTGGTGCAGAACATCCGCATAGCTCTCTGTGGGACCCCGCTGTATATTCCGGAACTTTTTGCGGTACACCTCCGGCGTGAGCCGGTATCTCCGGATCAGCGCCGCTTTGATGGTCTCATAGTCCGCGTCCTCTGGTAAGTTCGTGGAAACATCCAGGCCTTTTCCCTTCAGCCGGGGAGACAGGTAACGGGAATATGATACTGCTTACACGCCCTCTCAAATCCCCGCAAGAACGAGTCCAAATCCCCGTTATCTTCCAAGATTGGAAAGTCCTCAGATCAGATCTTTAGGGCTTGGGCTCCTGGAGTTTGTGCAGGAGAAGGTTGCACCTGCCGGTAAAGTTCCAGCTTTCTTAGCTCAAGCTGATGCTCTCTTTCCGCCTGGCGCTCTGCAGCAGCAGCAGCGACCTCTCTCTCCGCCCGGCTCTCTGCAGCAGCAGCAGCGGCCTCTCTCTCCGGCCGGCGCTCTGCAGCTTCTCTCTCCGCCCGGCGCTCTGCAGCAGCGGCCTCTCTTTCCGCCCGGTGCTCTGCAGCTTCAGCAGCTTGGTACTGGCGGATCACCCACAGACGGGTGTCAGAGTCACTGGCGTCTATCTGCTGTAAGGCCATTATAAGGCAAGTATAAGTCCGTTACCCCCACAGAACTGGGGCTACTGGTCCCTCCAGGTACAGTTACCTCTGGGGTCCGGGCACCTGCGGAACCGTCTGGCATGGTGATGTTTTCTGGTGCCAGCCTCTCAGGACTTTGCTCCGCCTCCTGCATGGCTATGGTAGCTTCCATATCCGCCATCTCCTGGAGTTCAGCAGCAGCCAAGTTCCGCAGACGTTTGGTTATGCTTCTGGTCCCACCGGCCATCCACTGGAAGCTGTTGCCAAATAAAAGATAGGACAGAAAAAAGAAGAAGGGAGGGAACAGTACTGTACCAAACTTTCACCGTATTTTAAGCTTGATCTCATACCGCGCTCGTTCCATAGGATTGCCCCAATCCTCAGTGTCTGAGTGATACCACACCCACACACTGTTATCCTAAGATACCACCACGCTGCCACCACTGTGAAGAATAACGCCTCGCCCAGCCGCCTGGCACGCCTGTGATCAACCTTCTTTCTTAACCTCCCACTCACTCACCGTGAGTAGACCCGGTCATAGGATAGAACGAAACGAGCGATATAAATTTTATATGTTTAATAACCCAAGTGGGTCGGTACGAATTAATAGCATATACAGAAATATACAATATTAATACGATCAAGCATAAACATACAAGCAAAAGAGAGATGATACAATACAAAAACAAAAAGAGAAAATAAAATATCGAATGTTACCTGAGCACAGCTCTCTGAGCTGTCTCTCTTTCAGCTCCACACAAAGACAAAAACAAAAAAACCTCTCTCTACCCCAGTGTGAGACCCCCCCCAGCTACACCCTTCACCTCCCCCTTAGCCAGCCCTCCCTCTCCCTCCTTTGCAGAATCCTCGGACAGATGGGTAAGCACAACATTCCAACAAGTGGGGGAAGGACGGACATGAGCAAGTAAAAACACACTTCCAAGAAAGCTATAAAACTGAGGGTCGGTTCATCACAGTCATCTTCACTAACAGTATTACAGATGTAGCAGTGAAGAAGAAAGTCAAGTTTGTGCCTATGAAATGTTGATGTACTGTACATAGGAGTGGAGGATCTAGGCTTTCTTCTCTATGCTCCACTGGCCATACTTCCATACTTCTAGTTTATTTCTATGTGATGCAGCCACACACTGCTCTCCTCTGCTTCTTGCATATAAAAGCTGACATTGAGACAGGCTGAAGCTACATCACATGGAAATGCATAAAAACTCTGCAGGGTGAGACAGAACAAGGGACAGAATTTCTATGTCACTGATATATCACTT
Source organism: Leptodactylus fallax (assembly GCA_947044405.1). Taxonomy (NCBI): domain Eukaryota; kingdom Metazoa; phylum Chordata; class Amphibia; order Anura; family Leptodactylidae; genus Leptodactylus; species Leptodactylus fallax. Next base: position 313,789 of record CAMRHE010000407.1, read on the forward strand.
GCTGGTCTTAGATAAGACTATGAGCACAGCAAGTGCAGTCTCTTTCTGTAGTGTCAGAGGCGTGATGAGAAATGTACAAGCTGAAGTCCAAAGAGATGAATGAATCAAGATGACTGCCAAACTATTAATGCCACATAAACTAAAACATGTGTACACAAGGTTTACACAGAAGTCTCTACATTATAGCTATTTCTGTACTCTATGGGAAAAAATATTATTTGCTGAAGTGTCTTCTTTAAAAATATTGCTCTCAATAACAATGCGCCATTTGTTTTATACAAAAATGAAAGGCTAAATTGCCGATCATCCAGCTAATAAACAAATTTGCATTCGGGCTCATGTTTATGTCCATATTATAGATCGATTTAGTAGAATTCTATGAACACATGGCGTTCTCTATGTTTCCAATTTGTTCCATTGCATATCCTATCACTAAGTTTTCCTCTCCTAGAAGCATTGTTTGCCATGTGACACTGTACAGGCCTTTATATTTTCATTAGCTTCCAAGCTTTGTTTGTTACATGAATCCTCATCTCCTAGTTTGAGCTGAATACAAAAAAATGAGCTTGGTTCTGCACAGTAGTCTGGCTTTGTGTTCTGCGCACATTAAAATTGTGACACTGTTCACACATAATTGGTAAAATACTTTTGGAACTAGACTAATTTTGTCAGAATCCTTGTATGTTAGATTAGTAACTTATTTCAAATAATAACTAAAATTACAAAATGTCGTTGGTTGTTTACAGCATACAGTATGTTCCCTCCAGGGGTTTCTAGATGACAGCTGTAACTATTACATTTTATCTGATATTGCAGCCATATGAGGGTTTTTTTCTTTAGTAAATAATTAGTATTTTTCAATAGCACAATTTTAGGAGTACATACAAGTTATTAACTTATAAAAATGGAAGTGAGGAGGCACCCTTTTTTGAAATTAGAGGTATCAGAGTGGCTAGACAGAAAGGGAGAACCTTATCTAGGAGCTTCTTTGATGTTCTTTACTTTATATTATAATCTGTCTGTTGTTAAAAGGGTATTTGGGGTGGGGGTTAGGTTTCCCTCACCCTTCTGATCTTTGTTCATCATGCTGGACTGGGTAAAGGAGAGCCTGAAAATATAATGTTTGGATCAGTTCTGAGAAAAGGGATAGCCACTGATAGTTTGGGGAAATGGGGTGGAACTGTTTGCAGGGGTCTCACTTTCCGCTGATCACCCATCTAATTATTCTGGTTGATAAAAACAATCCATATATAGTTTGCCTATAGGAGAAGCTCCTGACTCCAAACACCCCTAATTTATTACAGAGACCTTGGATAAATCAATTATTTCAAGGAGATTAGTATTTAATACACATAGATATTAATAAGGTCCTGGAGAAATAGATTGTCTGACATGGTCAATGTATTTTTTTATACTATACAGTGTCTGGTGGCAGGATGGTCTTGACCTCAGTTTAAATTCCTCATCCATATTCTTTTACTCTTTTGTTGTTACGGGGGGAGTTTGTAAGAGAAGATTCCAATCCCTCCTTCCTCCAGTGATAGGGGAATTCCACCATATTATGAAAACAATCTAGGTAGGAAAGATTGAGTGGAAGGATGGGTAATAATGAACAATATTTGTCACTTTTAGTAAAATTAGATCAGAAACTGGGGTGGGTACGCTTTTGAAGATTCCAGAACTCAACATTACAAAGACTTTCTTGTCTATCCAAAACTCATAGGCTTCTGTTCAGAATAAATATGGTAATATGGGGAATGCTAGCATGGCAATGGCCCTTAAAGCAATTAGGTATGCGCATATGGGGTAGTTTATATGGTTTTATTGGTTGACTAGGTTGGAGGGGAAGAATAGATCAAAATATCATCTACATGAGTAAGAATTTCCCATAAATAATGCAGCATACGGGAAAGCTTTTTTGAGGGATTTATTGCAAAAACAAATGTTCCAGCTAAGAAAATCTCCAAGTAGAGACCTTCTCTGAGCAGAGAGAACATGGATATTTGCATAAACCTACCCCAGAATTTTGGAACAAAATAATGCAGTCAGGGGCATAACTTGAGATTCTGTCCCCGGTGCAAAATCTGTAAATAGGCTCCCACTTACTATGTGCCATCTATTATACTGGTGTCTTCTTATATTTTAGAGAAGCCTTTGCTATCTCTGCTCCTCCTATAGGTACAACCCTGGATACGGTCACAGGATGATTATAAAATCCATCAGAAGCAAACAGCTCAGTAGATAATGCTTTCAGGAAAAAATACTTGGAATTGGGGAGATCAGGAAAACAATTTGCATTAATTCTACAAAATTAGAGTTCCAAAGGAGACCATATATGCTCTATCAATGCTAAAAAGGACGTATATTAAAATATAAGGACCAGATAACACAGATTTCTGTGAGGGTTCTAGAAAAATATATTCCTCTAAGATACATTTTACTGAAGAGGAAATTCCCAAATATTTGCATATGGCAAATTATCTAAATTAGCAGAGCAAGATATGGAACTCCTTGATACAGAAAGAACAGGATACAGATCGCCAAAAGGCAAGTCACCTGCACTTGAAGTGTCACCATTTAAAATGTATAAAAAACTTCAAGAAACCTTGATCCCGTAGTTTGCTAAGGGTCGGTTCACACCTAAATGTCGTAAAAAAAAGGATTGGGAAAGGTTTGGGAAAGGTTTGAGACACATTGCTTAAAAACCCATGCACTTCAATGGGTTTTTAAAGCAATGCGCGGGTGTCCAATTGCACCCTCTGCGCCGCAAAGCCGTTTTTTTTTCATCGGAAACAAAGTCGGACATGCAGGACTTTGTGTTCGATGTAAAAAAAATGGCTTTGTCGCAGACGGACTTTGGGTGCAAGTGTGAACCCACCCTAACTGAGAAGAATCATATACTGTAAAAAAACGGACAGCTGCCTCCTTCTAAGAATGAGGCTACAATTATTTTGATCCTCAAACAGGTTACAGATGCCTTAAATCCTGGAACATGTCTGCCCATCTTTTTGCTGGATGTAGATGTTAAGATACTGGCAAAAATATTGTACTTTCCAACAGGCTGTGTAAAGTAATAGCAAAAATAATATATATACAGATCAGACTGACTTCATACAAGGAAAAATGGCTGTGTTTCACATCAGAATAATTCCCTTTTGTTCTCAATAAGCAAAACAAAATAGCAGTCCTGCAGTTATGAAACTTTTATGGGCTAACTGAAATAAGTGAAGATGTAACATCATTTACTTCAGTTAGCCATTAAAGGGTATCATAACCACAGGACTGCTATTTTGCTTCACTTATTGATGGCAATAAGATTTTATTTTAAACTGGCTAACATGGTACTAAACTTTATTCTTTAAATCAAAAGAGTGTTTGGCAATTTAGAGTGGGTGGAGAGAGCTTGAGGCCCTGTAGTGTTAAAAAGTGTAGCGTGGTCCTTCCTCTATGAAATTCATAATGCATTTGTTTTTGGAAAGTGCTTTCTGGACTGGATGAAATTGCTGTATAAGGTTCTTGGGAGGATTTCATCAGGATTCCAACCAGAGAGGGATGTGCCGTGGCTGACCACTCATTCTTATTTATCCTGGCTATGGAATCCTTTGCAGCTCTAATTAGTCAGGATGACAGTCTGCCCCCCTCTCCTATCCATTATGGCTACTATTGGTTTGTTTATATATCATTCTGCCAGGAGTAACCGTACAATAGAAAACAAATAGCTGAGAAAAGCCCAAGTGAACATATTATAGGAGATCCAGGAACACTGAACTGCAACTATAGGGCAAATACATGCAGGTATGATGCAGCTAAAAAGATCCCTGACACAGGAAAAGAGAAATCTACGAGCACAGTCGAAAAAGCTGTTTGCTGTCTGTGAATAATATCTCATCTGTAATAGCACAAGCAGCCAGAAATAGATACAAGTACATAAGTAGACTTTTCTTACTTTTGGACACTGCGAGATGTGCAGAATGATCAGTCCAGTGCACAGAGAAAGCAGTTTGTAGATGTGTGTGGAGGCTATGAGAATCAGCCCTTCCCATCTGCATTCACAGTGTGAAGAGACAAGTTCCTTCCACTCACTGTGAAGCCTTGTTGCATGTATGTATGGGATTTCCCTAGTAACAGGGAGTAAACTACAAATTAGCTATAAGGGAGACACCTAATGGCAGGAACTGTAGTGTTATGGTTCAGATGCAGTGCAGGTATAGTGCAGAATAGTGAGTATGCAATAAAGAGATAGCAGTACCAGTCCAGACAGCTATCAGTGATAAAAACCGCAACCAAAATGCACCACACCCGTGCAAGTTAAAACCAGCCTCCAGATGCCTTCACCAGAACTCCTAGTGGTGAAGTTGGACTTTGCAGAATCCTTTGACTGAAATTGACACCACAGAGAAATGTACTGCAAATTGGCACACCACTAGCAGATGTCAGACACCAGATCTACACACGACTCACCGGGTAGAAAAGTCGACAAGCAGGTCAGCAATGGAGTGGACAGCAAGGTACAATAACGAGAGACAGAGACGAATCCAGGGAATGTAGCCAGAGGTCAGAAGCTGAATGGGAGCAGGCTAGCATAATGACAATCCAAGCGTGAGGTTGCTTCAGACTAACTTTGACTTTCAGTGGAGAGAGCACTCGCTCCGCTACTTGGGAATTCAGCTGTCTCCTTCTTACTCCTCCCTCTACTCAGTCAATTATCCTCGCTTATTTAGTGAATTATGTTCTCTTATGGACAAGTGGCGCCCTCTCCATATCTCCCTCATTGGTCGTATTACGGCTGTCAAAATGACTCTCCTCCCCAAGCTTCTCTACTTTTTTGAGACCCTCCCAATTGCGGTTCCTCGATCCGAGCTGCGCCCCTTCAAAAATCGATCTTCCAGTTTATCTGGAATGGTAAACGCCACCGCATTCACTCGATGATGTTGTCGGGCAAGGGTGAGGGGGGGCTGGCGGTCCCACATTTGTTGCATTACTACTGGGCATCCCACCTGCGTTGTATTCCATTTTGGACCGCGCCGGAGGCTTACACAAAATGGGTCGAGATTGAGAAGTTGTGGCTGGCACCCATCCATCCTAATGCATTCCTGTGGTCCCATTCCTCCCCCCTTCCCTCCTTCCCCCTTCTCGGACCCATACGCTTCAGGCGAGCTATTTGGATTACCTGCTCCAAACTTTTTCCCCTGGCCTCCCTGTGTTCCTCTATGGTTTCCTTCTTGTATAACCCGCTCCTCCCGGGGTACGGTACGGCCCTGGAGTAAACTGGGCCTTTTTCACGTCGCCGACCTAGTACACCCGATGACTTTGGAGCTCAGGCCCTTTGATTATTTCACCTCTGTGCTATGCATGCCTACTTCTGAGTGGTTCCATTACCAGCAAATCTTCTATTTTGTGTCTTCCCAGTTTGGTTCCCTGAAGGTCTCAATCCCTACTGCATTTGAAAAGGTCTGCCAAGCTGGTACCTCCATGGCGGGTCTGATCTCGGGTATCTACAGGCTCCTCTCCTCTCCAGAGGGACAGCCCCCCTCTCATAATTACATGATAAAGTGGTTTGGGGCTCTAAATAGGCAGATCTCACCTGGGCAATGGCAGATAATATGGTCCCGTACGGCCAAGTCCTCGATGTGTATAACTTTCCGTGAAATACAGTATAAGTTACTTATGCATTGGTACCACACCCCCGCTTTGCTCCATTCCCTCAACCCTAGCATTCCATCCCTTTGTTGGCGCTGCCAGGTTGGGGTGGGTACGCTATACCACATTTTCTGGGAGTGTTCACGGATCTGCCCCTTTTGGACGGAGGTCAACTCCCTTACTGATGCCCTTTTTATTCAGGGTGTCTTTCTGGACCCCTTTGTCTATTTGCTTAATTTCCCCCCAAACACCTAGATAAGCAGACCTTCAAATTATTTCTATGCCTATGCACTGCCGCCAAAACCCTTATTGCTCTCCACTGGAGGAAGACTTCTCCTCCCACTGGTCCGGAGGTAATTGCTTGCATTAAGGATGTCCACAGTATGGAGTATTTGACGGCCTCCCTTAATCATACAGTGGAGGCTTTTGACGCTGTGTGGTCATCTTGGGACGCATATTGTACTTTACATGGTCTCTGACTCCTTCCCCCTTCCCTCCCCCTCTTTTCCTCCCTCCCTCTTTCCCTTGTCATCTCCCCCACCCCTTTGTATTTTTTTATGCTCCTGTTTGCTGTTTATAATTATATTGTTGGGCGTTCGGGCCACATGGTGTGGCTTTTGCGCCTCTGCCTTGCTATTTCACTTTCGTTCCTCATTTTGTTGTTCTGTTATTTATAAAAATTGCAATACAAATTACAGTTTATAAAAAAATAAAGTAAAGGGTGCAAAGTGACTGCAACAATGCAGGAAAAGATGCAGTATACAATACAAATCTTGGAGCAGTTAAACTCTTCACTTAGCTCATACAGCTGATTTAACAACTAAATTCTTAGTCATCAGTAATATGTTCCATGTACATCACAAACTTTGACACATTATTTTGTACACAACAGCAATAAACAGACTTTTGGTGTGCCCAAAATTTTATTAAACAAGCCACCCATTATAAATAGAACTACTCTTATATACCCAATCCCAATTCTGCAAACTCTACAAATCTCTTATTCCACTGAACGGACAAACCAAATTTCCTCTTAACATGATCAAGTATATGATCTTGATGTCTATAGCATGATCTAACTCTTAGAAGCTGAAATTTACTTATTATTGACATGGCAATAAACCAAGAGCACTTCTTGCTGAACAACAGGGACAATTAGCCAAAGTAAGGATTCCATTCATATATTACAATAATAAAGATACATTTAAGGAGCCACAGGGTATAGTGGATGGCAGACTACTATAAATTCTTACATAATCCTTCCAGTGATTATTTCAGACCATTCTAAAGTACAGGCCTTTCTGGCAAAATTGTCCAAAAATCTTCCTAAAAGTTTTGCTTTCCAACTACAGGCCCTTTCTCAACCACTTACGTTGATACTGCTTTTTATTAAATCACTTAAGTGTAATAAATATCCCTAACACAAGTACTATTTGGTCCATGGTAAAGTGAGGTTTAATCAATACACGTATATCTATAAAGAGATATATTAGGGGTCATAAAACCTGTAGAAAATTCTATTCTCATTCACTGCATAGTTCACTAAAAGTTTCCATTTATTGTACTACTTTAAAAGTAAAATGGTTAAAACTGGAGGGATCTGATGTGGTTGTACAAGTCCCTGATATATCTAACACATGTCCCTACAATGTTCTTTATGGCATGTCTGCAGTACATGTCCATAAATACATGCAACAAAACCCTGCCTGTTAAAAACTAAGTAGACTCTCCCACATGTTTCACCCACACAGGGCAACCTCAGGAGTTACTGGGGCCTAATGACCCCTAGTGGAGTTTATAGAGATGTAATAAATATCCCAACCCAGATGACTGCACCAATGAGTACTATAGTACACAGGGTACACTGGGATTATATATGGAAATTCTCCAACACTTTGGATTTGAAGGCCATTCAGTCTCAGGTAAAGGATGTTTACCTTTTCTTGTCCTCTTGGGTCAGTAAAAGTGTACATCCTGGAGTTCAGGTATGAAGACCTTCAATGTTTATTGCGCGTAAACTGAAACCTGAGTTCTTGCTACCACCAAATCTTTATGTGAGTCTTTTGCAGTCACCTGACAGTTTTTGACCACCTCTGCCATGTCCAGGTAGTGTAGTCAGTGTTCCTTTAACTTTAAACTTGCAAACTTCTTCCAACTGTAGGAACAGGAATAATCTCTAGGAGCAGTCAGTGTCTTTGCTATCTTTTTATATCCTTTCCTTTTTCGTGCAAGACAATGATCTCTTCTCTTAATGTTTCTTGCCATATATCTAACATGCAATCAAACGTCACACTCAACAAAGCCAAGTATTTGATGTGATTTATTTCAAGCACACCTGATGCAACTAAAGAGACCCTACATCAGGTGTCCTTGACAGAACACCTGTTTAGTAAATGTGTGCCCTTATAAATGATTCTATTCAGGGGAATGAAGAATTCTGAGAATGCAGTAATCATTAAAAGTGGCTTTTTTGCATTGAATTTGGAGAAACATCTTGACCACTTGTTATTTTAGTTGTATTGAGCTAAATTGCTCATCCTCTTATCACTTTAAAGGTATACATTATATCTTCAGCAGCTCTCTATGCACATATAGATATACAGTACAATAAGGAAGGTAAAGTGTAATGGGCAGGGGTCTCAGAGCTGCCAGGAGAGATTTGATAAGTAATGCTATAATCCTGTATAGCAGGGGTAGGCAACCTTTTTTGTTCGGCGTGCAGATTTCAATAAAAAAAAATCAAAGTTGAGGTACTCGGAGTGCCGGTCAATAATTGTAAGTCTGATGACTTCTGCACATGGTATTATGTCCCATAACGGCCCCTGCACACGGTATTATGTCCCATAGTGGCTCCTGCACACCGTATTATGTCCCATAACGGCCCCTGCACATGGTATTATGTCCCATAATGGCCCCTGCACACGGTATTATGTCCCATAACGGCCCCTGCACACGGTATTATGTCCCATAGTGGCGTCTGTACTCGGTATTATCCTCCATAGTTGCCCCTGCACATGGTATTATGTCCCATAGCGGCCCCTGTACACAGTATAATATTCTAACTTTTATAATATTCCAATTGTCACCACTCACTAGCTATTATTATACTGTGGGGTCTCTTCAGACCCCAGAGTATAATAAGCGGAGTGCCAAGAGAGATGACAAACATAAAAAACAATGTTACTCACCTTTCCCTGCACTCTGTAGGCGCTTCTGCCTGACGTAAGAGACCGCCGATTGGGTCTCAGGGGTCACGTTGCGTCATTATGCATAATGACGTCAGATGTGACCCCTGAGGCCCTGTCAGTGGTCTCTTTCGTCAGGTATTATATACTCGGCCGTGTTTGGCTCGATCGAAACTGCTGAGTTAGGACTCGGGCTGCCATGCCAGGAAAATAAGCCTCGTGTGTCACTCTTGGCACGAGTGTCGGGGGTTGCCAACCGCTGCTGTAGAGCATAGGGAGTCCAACACACAGGAAAGGCTAGCTATTTACTCAGGAAAGCAAGCTCTGGACTGGTAGTCAGACTTTCTTGATGTTTTTTCAACCACTGGGTCCCTGACAGATTCTAAGAACAGTATTCTAATGAGTCTCTCATGTCAAAGAAAAGCTGATGTATGGATTTGCCATAAATTATTTACATCAAATTCCATCTTTAATAAGCTATTTCTGCTCAATTAAATAAGCCAACAGGCTTTCATTGTATGAAGCTCTAGAGAACTAGTAGAAAACCTGTACCTGGGTTAACAGTCTTCAGTGATACTATTTTTATAGGATGTATACTGTCTATAAATTAAATACAGTATAATTTTGCATTACAATCAGTTCCTCTATTGAGCTTTATGCTGCACTTTTTGCACATGCCCTGCCACAGGCATAAGGAACCTGTTATGATTGCACAAAACTATTTATATCCATCCTGACATGTGCAATAGTGTTTAGCCTTTGAAAAGATCTGCATTTATTTATCTTTACCTTATAACTATACAAGATTTTATGGCAAACCTAAAGGGTAAAAAATAAATTACATTTGGAAGGCTCAGTATTAGAATTCTGCTTTACATATCACTCCCCAGACAGGTAGATACGAGTTTAATGTATAAACTTTATATTCAAATGTTGTTACAGACAATCTGACAGCATAATAATTTGGTGCTTTATTTGACATTGTTCCAATCTCTGCTTGAAACTATTTCACATAAGTATTAGATTTTGTCTTCTGGGCTTCAATGGTTCATTGAAATGATAATTGTGAAAGTGACATTTTAACTCACTCTGCTATTTTTCTTAAAATACTTACAGGTAGGTGAGTGTCTGAATGATTAAAGGGGTATTCTAGTAACACAAAGTTACCTCTTATCCAAAGGATAGGGGGTAAATTGCTGATAGTTGGGGTTCCAACTGAAGGTGAATATTTTGTTTAGTTTTATTTGAGGGATACATATGACTTTTTGCTAACTTTTTATTCTTTTTTGGTATAAAAAAAGGTGTCCAAAAAACTGTTATTTACTATACAGGGTAAATGCCATATTTTAGTAGTCTGGACTTTTGTGCAGATAACAATGCCAATTATATTTATTTTTTGTTTGTTTTTATGTGGCAAAAAGATGTTTTAAAACTTTTATTGTTTATTAATGTTTAGAATTTTTTAAAACAGTTTTCTGAATTTTTTAATTTTTTAGACCCACAAAGGGATGCTTGATCGCCTGTACAATAACCATGTACAGCAATACTTCTTCACAAACTGAATATTTTACTAGATAATTATTAGGTCCAGTTTCTGGATGTACCAAATAGGCATTCATACATGGCATCCGGAAAGCCATTTTTTAGTGCTTCAGAGTTCCATGGGATCTCCTTGACACTAAAACACGTCATGGAGTGACCAAGGGGGTGATAGAAGGAGTCTCCCATTTCTAACCTCTTAGATGCCATGATCAGAATTGAACATGTCATTGAATCTGCCAGAGTCATTTCTGTCCAACCTCAGTATTAAGAGTTGGATACCTGCTGTATAATACAGCTTGACTTTGTGATGTAGCGGGCCCTGCTTCTGTGCATGCTACGCCTCTGAGCTCTAAGAAACTAAAAAAAAAAAACTCCAGGAAATTTTTCAGATTTAGCCAAATAGACAAACTTTAGAAAACAAAAGGCTAATATAAAATTCTGAAGTGGGCAATTCACAGTCCTGAATGAAAATACAGTAGAATATATGTATTAGTACATACAGTAGTAGATAAACATTTTCAGTCTGGATTTGTGGATGGCAAATCTATAGGGTACAGTAGCAGCAAAGTGGATGAAAATTTAATAATTCTCGTACACATAATATGGAAAAAAAAACAACATGGAATTTGACTAGTGTGCAGATTTCAGATCCATAGCATGTCAATTCCTTTTGAATTTCACCCCTTTTAATGTAGCAGGAAAACAGGAAAATCCACAGAAAAATCCATATGTAAAGCAGATTTTAAAGCAAAAAGTGTAAGTATGTATGGACATTCTCAAAAGATGTACGGACGTTTATATTTATTGTGTATAGTCAATTCCAATCCAACATACCAATATACTCATAACACTAATGTTTGAAATGTTTATTTCACTCTATATTACTGTTTATAGGTTTAAAAGTTCATTGTAGATAATTATTTTAAAATTTTATAATATAATTTTTGTTTTATTTTTGTCAGTTTAGCATCTGTTGGAAAAAAAAATATTCAGCTTGGTACAGTTTAGCATCTGCACCAAATTGATTTTATGTAAGTTTTGCCAGCCACTTAAATAAAATATACGATCAATTGGCATTCAAAGCTGTTCACTTTTGAAACAGGCAGAATGAAAACTTAGGCTAAAGCCATACATAGTGAAAATGATGCTGAATGTCCACAGTAACATTGCCACAAAAATCACCTGAAATTGGCTGGTTTTTGCTGTGTCTCATTTTCAGGTTTTTCTACAGCCCCCCCTCCATTGCTTTCAAGCATTTCATTGCAAAAGTTGAAACCCGCAGCAATGATTCATATTCTTGTTTAAAACCCCCCACCGCAAGTCTCTTTGTGCTGCAGGATTATTACTATTTCTTTAACTCCCATCCACTAGACAAATTGGGTTAGCCACCAGTAAATTAGAGATGATTTCTCCGAGTTTGCCCCCCTACGTTACAAGGATTCTTGAATACATTGGTGGAGGAACTATGTCTCCTTTAAGCTATCGATACACAGTTAAGTTATAAGTTAGGTTAGGTCTTATGTTTTACTTGAACATAAATCAGTACTTTGAGTAGGATAGAAATGCATGCCTACAAATGGGCTAGTTTGTATTCAATGCTATTGCTTATTTTAACATTAATGTTTCTCATTTGTGCAGTGTTTAAAAGGTACAAGTGTGGTTATGTAGCAAATAACAACCATAAGTAAAATTAAGAATTTGACACCAGTAGAACAGAATATGGATTTAATGAAGACAATTGATCATGTGCCTTATTAGAGCATATGGATGTTATAGTGGGGGATCAAACAATTATGATTCGGTTTGCCAGAATGGAGCCACTCTGTATGGCTGAATGACTGCTGCTCAATGATACATTTTCCCTGCAGCAATCTTTAAGAAGTGTAATATTCACAATTTTATCTAGCCTTATTAAACACAATATGATATAGAGCAAAAGGGGCCAAAAGTGGTCCCGTTGTCCTTTTACTTGTCTGCCCCTACAATGGGATCACTGGTGCTGCCTGGAAACTAGTGGAAGCCCTTGACCTCATATTAGCCCCCACAAATGAGCACTTACTGCTATAGAGACACAAAATAATTAAATCCACTAATAGATTTACATTACCTGCCAAGTAAATGGGATTCTGGCTAATCCCATCCACACATTGCAGAAAAAAATCTGCAGCGGAAAAGCTGCGACGACCGTGTCAGTTAAACCTGTGGAAACGCTATAGGTATAATAAGAGCAGGAAGTCTGCAAGAAAAACTCAGTGAAAACGCAATGAAAAATGCTGCAGTATTTTTTTGCTGTGTTTCACTACGTGGGGCCTTAGACTTAAGCGCACCATATTTGCCTGTTGCAGAAATGCAGCAGAAAAACAAACAAACTTCATTTTACAGTACCAGCAAAGTGAATGAGATTCTGGTTAAGATAAGATAAGATAAAGATAAGCAGCGGAAAAGCTGTGTTTTTAAAAACGGATGTGTTTTTGAAAATGCAGCATGTTCATTTTAGGTGTGGAATTGTGAGCATTTCCCTATAGATTTAATAGATGATGTAAATGCACAAAGACAAAAAAAAAAATAATACAATGCTCTTTGCTGTATTTTTTTCCCACACCATTTTTAAGCAGCATTTCACTAAATGAGACCTTAGCCTTAAAGAGGACCTATTACCTGGTCACAGGTCCTCTTAAAGGGGGAAAACTTTCCCAGATGGGAAAACCCCTTTAGGCTAAGGACCCACATAGCGAAACGCAGCTAAAAAAATTCATTGAGTATTTTTCTGCAGCACTTTTCATTGAGTTTTCAATATATAGGGAAAACGCTTACAATTCCGAAACTAATATTAACATGCTGCGATTTTCAAAAACACTTCTTTTCCACAGCTCTTTGTTTCTGCAATCTGTGGAAAATAATCAGAATCTCATTCACTTGGCTGGTACTGTAAAACACAGCGTTTTTCCTCTGCATTTCAGTAGCAATCAAAATTGCTGTATTTCCACTATGTGGGGCCTTAGCCCTAAAGCTCATATTAAATAGTTCCCATTCTGTGAATAAATATTGTATGGTTCGTGTCAATATAGAATACTTTATAATTAATATATGCCATATTTTTTGAGGAAATTCAACTTTATCCGAGTGTTAGTGAATTATGATTTACTTTGATGTTTGAGTGTTATTTTCAAGAGATAAATTGAACATATTTCCAGATTACATCTGACACCAAAAAGGTTACATTAACATCTGCAATAGTTAAAAATTGGTGTAGAAAAGTATATTTTATAAAAAAAAAAGGAAGCCATTAAAAACATGATTGGTCTTGCCTGACATGATCCCAACCTTGACTAATCAATCCTGGCCTCTTGGCATACCCAAGCTAAAATCTATGGCCAGCAAAAGGAGATTAAAGAAAATTATACATTATGAAAGTGCTGGGCATCAATTTCAAAACCAAATTTAAGAGGTCTTCACATCTAGCCCTTAGCTGTTGAATCATAATGATAAAATGGAAACTGTTATTAGAGGGAGACAGTGTTTACAGCAACAGTAATTTTGGGAAAAAGATATGATTTTGGTCATAACACTCAAAAGTTATCTAGCATAACATCACTATCATTTTTCTCTGCAGGTAAATATGAGAAAACGTTCCATAAATTTTGCAAATACCATTTTTATGAAGGACAGAGACCTTCAGGTATCACAACCATCAGTAAAACAAGCAAGAAAATGTTTCCTAGGTTGGATAAAAAGATGACTAAAATGTGTGGAAAAGAAGTGTTTTCTGTGTATCAATCTTCCCAAATGTCAAATAGAGGTAAAAGCAAGGTAATCTTCCCAGCATGTCCAGCCATCACTGTAAGAAAATGTCTTTTTATATTATACCTCTTACATGTAAATGTTAAAAAGAAAATAGTTTTGATGGTTCTCTTAATAAAAGAACAAATTGAGTCAGATAAATGGCCTGAAAAATACAGTATATGTCGGCTTCCACCGAAGCGTAATTTGAGCACTTAACCTTTTTTCCATTTATGTTGTCTCAGGTAGTTATTACAGCTCTTTTTATCTTACTACTCATGGGCAATGTACTGTATCCAGGACAGTTGCTAAAATCTCTGTGTAAACTTTAGTTTTAAGACTATGACAATTTCTAATTAAAGCCTATCTTTCTATGTAAGCAAGTGAATTCTCCCTCCAGTAGCCCACAAAACATTTACTGTATATCATGGAAACCTTGCAGTTTTCTTCAACCAGAACATGCGATACACTAAAAACACTTAATCTGAATCACAAAATTGCAAGCAAATACATATGTACAGCTTTTTAAAAAAAATAAATAAATCCAATAAACCAATGTAGCAAGAAATGCTTGACAAACTAGGGCATTATCTTAGATTCTTGAATAACACTGGATATGGTATAAATTAGCAAATTTGTGGCAATAATTTAATGACAATACATTTTTAGTGTGTATAGCAATTGCTTGGGGTAATGAAGGCACCAACCAGTAGACCTGCAAGGTTCCTAAGGCTAAGATTCCGTGTTGCGGAAACACAGCGTTTTTTTAATGCAGATTTTGCTGTGGTTTTTTGAGCCAAAATGTTCCTTCTCCTTCTCACAGTACCATGTTATGAGCAGTGGCGTAACTAGGAATGGCTGGGCCCCAAGTCGAACATTTGACATGGGGCCCCCCCAAGCCGCCGCCCCCAACCCCCCCAAACCGCCGGCCCCAACCCCCCCCACACACAAACCGCATTCCTGCGCACACTATTATGCCCCATAGTGGCCCCTGCACATGGTATTATGTCCCATAGTGGCCCCTGCACACGGTATTATGCCCCATAGTGGCCCGTGCACACAGTATTATGCCCCATAGTGGCCCCTGGACATGGTATTATGCAGCATAGTGGCCCCTGCACACAATATTATGCCCCATAGTGGCCCCTGCACACAGTAGTTTGCCCCATAGTGGCGCCTGCACACAGTAGTTTGCCCCATAGTAGCCTCTGCACACAGTAGTTTGCCCCATAGTGGCCCCTGCACACAGTAGTTTGCCCCATAGTGGCCCCTGCACACAGTAGTTTGCCCCATAGTAGCCCCTGCACACAGTAGTTTGCCCCATAGTGGCCCCTGCACACAGTAGTTTGCCCCATAGTGGCCCCTGCACACAGTAGTTTGCCCCATAGTGGCCCCTGCACACAGTATTATGCCCCATAGTGGACCACCCATGAACGATTATTATACTCTGGGGTCTTTTCAGACCCCAGAGTATAATGATCGGAGACCCAGGGGAGGATAGAAATATAGAAAACACTTCAACTTACCTCTTCCTCGCTCCAGTGCACTCCCGTGCGCTACTTTGGCCATCTTCAATGTCGGACCGGATCTCGCGCGATCCAGGCCGGCGTCGCGACACATAATGATGTCGGCTGACGTCTGGGACGTCACCAAACAGGCCCGAAGCCTGCAGAGCGGCAGAGAGGTGAGTTACAGTGTTTTTTATGTTCGCTCACCTCCCCTGGGCCCCCGATCGTTATACTCCGGGGTCTCAAAAGTCCCCGAAGTATAACGATAGCAGTGATTGTGGGGTTCGTGGTAGCGACTGCCACAGGGCTCTGGGCCCCGTAATGTTCCGGGCCCTGTGGCAGTCGCTACCACTGCTACCCCGGTAGTTACGCCCCTGGTTATGAGTATTAATACAAGCAAAGATGAGTGCTGATCAACGATGTACAGATGTAGCAAAGCTTAACCTGACTTTCTGCAGCATGATAATTTGCTCCAGTGTGATATCTTATTTGTCAAAACTTTCTAAAACCATTGAAACAGCCAAGTTAACACTCTGTGTTGTTCATTTGCAAGTTAAAGAGGACCTTTCACCACCTCCATCAATTCCAACTCTTTGCATTCTTTAATAGGTGCCACACCACTGAATAAATTGAAGTTGGATTTTTTTCTCTGGCCCCTACCATTCCTGAGTAATGCCATTAGAGTCTAATTAGGCTCTCTTGTGTCAGTTGGGCGGTACTGGGTTGGAGCAGAGAGTCTTTTACAGCCCATCTTATAGCAGAGAGCCTATTAACTCACACAAACTGTGATAGGAATAAAATAAAAAGATTGGTCACTTCCCTGAATAGAGTCTGTAGAACATTCACGCTCATACGCAGGAGAAGTCTCACCTGTTAGTTGCTGTGCAAGTCAGGCCCAACATTGTAAAACAACCACATGGACCAATACTGGAAGTTCCACTCTCTGCAGTTCACGCTCGTACAATCCCACAACTCAAAACAGCTAGATCCAAAATGCAGACATTAGATGCTTTAATAATATAGGTCAATAAAAAATATATAAAAACATAAACCCTATGTTTCAGAAACATACATCTTAAAAAAAACTGTGACAGGATCAGTGGAGGGGTGTCTATTGAAGAATGCAGAGTTGGAGTTGGTGGAGCTGGTGACATTAATATATATCTTCATTCAAGATTAATGTACATCAGCCTATCCTACATTTACTAAAGGGATTGTTCGCCCCTGATTATTTTCATTGGTTTTTGTCAGCACATCTCTACTTAAATGGGGATTTTTTTTGTCCTGCACAATATAAGCATATACCTGATATGCAAACTTTTGCTCCTTTGTCGGGTGCCTTCTCATCAGTGCAATAGAACCCAAAGACTACTGGCACCACCATGCTCTGGTCTGTCTGGGCAAAAGATTGTAAAGACCAAAGATCGATATGTCGCCCTGTGACTCCGTCTCAAATGTTAGTGAATGGCATTGCATTATAACCCTGAGGATGTTGCAACTGCAAATTCTAGTAGCAAAAAAATGGAACAGTTTCAGATGTTTTTATGAGTAGAAGTTTTAGTCATAGTACCCTTGGTGTCACTATGCGACATCATTCACTAACATTAGTCACAGGGCAACACAGTGATCTTTGATAACGGGAATCATGACCATAATCACTTTGTAGTTCCAGGGTTTCCTTTAAGTGGTTTGCTAAGGAAGAAGTGTGGTAAGGGCTGTATTCGCTAACATCGCATCAGTATGCTATGGAACATAGCCCTCATTACTCTTCTAAGAAGAAAAGTGGCAGACAACATTTACTGACATTGGCAGTATTATATACCACTAGAAAGTTGACGGTGCGCTGAATTCAGGTGCAGGTATGCACCCCGGTGCTGGAGATATTAGTGCCTTTAGTTTCAGCACCCATATCCCTCCACTCTCAGAAGGGCAAGCATTACAGCTCAATGTCATTGCTGGGCTATGAGTAACGCCCCTGACAATACAAGGCAAATGTGTTGTGAAACTTCTAAAGATATGGTGTTCATGTTAAAGGCCATTTTTCATATTCATATAAGAGAGTGGGCATACTTGTATTGAAACATTACTGCCTAATGAATACTGATAACATGCACCAATAATCTGTATGGTACACAGTGGTTTGGTCCAAAAAAGCAATAAAATGTTTATGCACTGTAGCAATTTTTTTGTACAAAGAAAGTAACCATGCAATAATTTTAAACACAAAGCAGTACTGTTGAGCTTTTAATGAAGAGAAGGGGTGAATTAATATTTACATTATTTCAGATAGAGAGGAAAGTGTTAAAGACCTTTTTACATGGGCAGATAAGCTGTTCAATACAAGTCCTGATCAGTTGGGAGAAATGCTTCAGGCAAATGTTGAGTTATACGTCTAAAACATTTGATCAACAATTGAGTTTTTTCTCTTTTGTCTTTTGATAGCTGGACATGTTTACAGTTGAAACCAGAAGTTTACATACTATATAAAAAGACACATATGCATGTTTTTCTCACTATCTGGCATGAAATCAGAATAAACTTTTCCCGTTTTAGGTCAATTAGGATTACCAAAATTATTTATATTTGCCAAATGCCAGAAAAATGAGAGAGAATTTTTTAAGTCATTTTTATTACTTTCTGCAAAGTCAAAAGTTTACATACACTAAGTTTACTATGCCTTTATACAATTTGGGACAGCCCATATGATGATGTCATGTCTTTGGAAGCATCTGATAGGTTTACTGGCAACATCTGAGTTAATTAGAGACACACCTGTGGATGTATTTTAAGGCAGACCTGAAACACACTGCTTCTTTGTGTAACATCATGGGAAAGTCTAAAGAAATCAGCCAAGATATCAGGAAGAGAATTGTGGACTTGCAGAAGTCTGGTTCATCCTTGGGTGCAATTTCCAGATACCTGAAGTTGCCTTGTTCATCTGTACAAACAATTATATGCAAGTTCAAACAAGATGGAAATGTCCAGCCATCATACCTGGGCTGAAAGGCCACTCTGCCTGGAAGAAGCCATTACTCCAAAAGAAACATAAAAAAGCCACATTAATGATTGCAAATACACACAGGAACAAAGACCTTAATTTTTGAAGACATGTCCTGTGGTCTAACGAAACTAAAATTGAACTGTTTGACCATAATGACCATCGGTACGTTTGGAGGAAAAAGGGAGAAGCTTCCAAGCCTAAGAACACCATCCCAACTGTGAAACATGGGGGTGGCAGCATCATGTTGTGGGGTTGTTTTGCTGCAGAAGGGACTGGTGCACTTCACAAAATAGATGGCATCATGAGTAAAGAGCATTATGTGGCAATACTGAAGCAACATCTCAAGACATCAGCCAGGAAGTTAAAGCTTGGGCGCAAATGGGTCTTCCAAATGGACAATGACCCGAAGCATACTGCCAAACTGGCTACAAAGTGGCTTAAAGATAATAAAGTCAATGTTTTGGAGTGGCCATCATAAAGCCCTGATCTTAGTTCTATTGAAAATTTATGGGCAAAGCTGAAAAGGCAGGTGCGAGCAAAGCGGCCTACAAACATGGCTCAGTTACACCAGTTCTGTCAGGAGGAATAGGCCCAAATTCCTACAAACTATTGTGAGAATCTTGTGGAAGGATATCCAAAATGTTTGACCCAAGTCATACAGTTTAAAGGCAATGGTATCAAATACCAATGAAATGTACAGTATGTAAACTTTTGACTTTGCAGACAGTAATAAAAATGCCTTAAAAAATTCTCTCTCTCATTATTCTGGCATTTGGCAAATATAAATAATTTTGGTAATCCTAATTGACCTAAAACGGGAATGGTTTATTCTGATTTCATGAGCAGATAGTGAGAAAAACATGCATATGTGTCTTTTTATATAGTGTATGTAAACTTCTGGTTTCAACTGTACAATGAATGGGAATGAATGTTCATTGTTCAGCTCATCACTGCCCTACATCATAGTGACTTAATACTAATAAAACACTAATGTAATGCTTCTCCACTAATGATAGTCCTAGAATTTAGAAATGGTACTTGCCAGATGGTCATTTAAGTGTCTTTCTAGATGGGCACTTACATTTCCTTTTTATTCTGTTGTCTAAAGATCTACCTATTATAAAATAGGTCTGCTAGTCACGATTATATGACTAACAAGAGATTACTCTTGAAATGTAATTTTTCTACAAAATTGTCTAAAAGCAGTTAAGAGAAAATCATTTAGATTTAGAGAAATTATTTTCTTGTACTGTGACAGGCGGGACCTAAAAAGAAAAATAGCTTTGAAAAACCTTACCAGTTCTGTGAGAACTACATTGTTAATCAATATAGAAGAATCCAATGCAAAATTCTGGCAAGTACGACTGGTCTTCTGCCTATAAAAATCCTGGAAGTAGCAGTAAACAGTTAGGGGACTTCATGATTGTGCTCTATAATTCCATAACTTATGTTCCTCGCGTGATAAATACAGTTTAGATGACATTTATTATCTTTATATATAACTGAATCTTTAAGTATTTAGGTATTTCAATTAGCTTTATGGTGCTTTAATCCAATGGTAAATCTTATTTTTTAAAATCCAGAAATGACATACCATAAATAGTACATATATATAATGTCTATATTATTTACTGTACATATGAGTTAAATAGCGCTACCTCTAACTTCTGTGCATAAAAATTCACTTTTAGACAGCTTTATAGTAATTATTTTGCTTTGTTTTCACATCATTAATACCCATTAAAATAATGTACAGCATGCTCATGCAGCGTTCTTATTTCATATCTCATAAAATTTATATTATAATTGTCTAATTTCTAACATATAAATTTTGAATGGAGTACATAAAATTATATGATCACATAATAAATTGCCATATTTTGCTTTGTGGAACCTTACAAAATTATAAAGAAATGGCCGAAAAATAGAGTCATCATTGATGATAATATAATAGTGAAGCATTAATCAGGAATGGCAGCTGTTCTGCAGTCCATTAGTCCCTATGAAGGCTTCTATGCAAATCTACCACTTCAGTTTGGTATTAGCCAACACCTTTAAATCTATAATTGCTGTGTTTATTTCCCATTTAAAACAATCATTTAGAAATACAATTACAAAATATTGATACTAAAAAAGGTTGCAAGTGTAAAATGCTGTGATAGACTGTTGGATAACAGATTATACATCTGTTATCCTGCTGGCTGTGATTATAATGTAGATTTTCTATTTGAATTTTTGCAGTACTGTGCAAAAGTTTTAGGCAAATGTGTAAAAATGCTGCAAAGTAAAAAATTACCAAATATTGATGTGATTTAGATTTTTCTTTTGTTCATTCACTTTATTTTGTTAAATGACAAAAATAAACTATTAACCCTTCTATTTCTGAAAGCATTCCGTACTTTTAGTCTAATGCTTAAAGGTTTTGCACAACACTGTATATCACCATTCCTTGGAATAACTTTTAGAAAAACCACGACAGTTATTCGCAGTATAATGTACTCTAGCCTTGCTTTCTGGCTATTTGAGATTGTTTTTCGTAATATTTATACTTCTAAACATGTCTATAGGAGGAACATGTTTTCACACTTAAGATGTATTCACAAAGCCATGTTTTCATCTGTGTGCTGGTTGCATTTACTGGACTGATAATGTTAGTGTGAATGAAACTCACTGCATCAAAATGAGTTATGATACAGTGAGCTCCTTAACAGCTGGAGCATTACAGTATCAAACTGACATAATGCTCTGAGTTGGGTCCAGCAGTGGTCCAGCAGTACAGGAGATAACTAAAACATAACTCACTATGTGATCAGCCTGGGAAATGAAACCAGCACAAGGACCGAAATTTCTCACAGAAAACACAATACTACCCTCCTGTATGCCATATAACTGCCAACCAATTGTTTGCTGTATTATCTCCATGTAACTCTTGGTTTCTTTTATCCACGATGAGTTGCCTATGTGCTTTGTTTTCTACCAGTATCAATGTCTCCTTCACTAATGTGGTTTGGCGATCATCCAGTAGTTCTATGATTTAGCCTAACTTTAAGTCTGGGAAATGTAGTCAGCACACTGTAGACTTGAGTAATGCAACTAAGTATAGTTGTCTAAAATGCAAATTTCTGTGTCTGAGATAAAAAATACTATTCAAAGTTTTGTCCTCATAGTCACAAAGGTGTGGTTAAGGCAGGAGTATATAGCACATATACATATATACTATATAGGATGTTTTATGTTACAAGTAGAGACAGGCAAACCTTGCAAGATTTATCGGTTAGTATAGTTTTCTACCAAATTCGTTCAGTCAAAAAACAGGATTGCTATTATTATACTCTTTGCTCTTTTCAGAGTCCAGAGTATAATACTGTGTTTCCCCGAAAATAAGACACCCCCCGAAAGTAAGACATAGGAGAGGTTTCGTAGAATTGCCTAATATAAGGCATCCCCTGAAAGTAAGACGTATGTTCCCGAACAGAACATACAGTATGTGAGGCCGCGGTCCGAACCCCACAATCACTGCTATCATTATGCTCCGGGGTCTTTTCAAAGAATAAGTATAATAATCGGAGGCCCAGAGCTGGTGAGGGAACATAGAAAACAATGTACTTACCTCTCCTACGCTTCTCCAGGCTTCGGGCCTATTTGGTGACGTCACAGACATCAGCGGACGTCATTTTGCGTCGCGACACCGGCCCGCATCACGTGACGCCGGCCTGGTCCAACATTGAAGAAGGCCGAAGTAGCATGGAGTGGACCGCAGCGAGGAACAGGTAAGCAATGTTGTTTTTTCATGTTTCTATCCTCCCCTGGGTCTCCGATCCCATTATACACAATGGGACATATAATAGCGTGTTCAGGGGTCACTATGGGGAATAATAGTGTGTGCAGGAGCCACTATGGGGCAAAATACTCAGTGCAGGGGCCACTATGGGGAATGATACTGTGTGCAGGGGCCACTATGGGAAATGATACTGTGTGCAGGGGCCACTATGGGGAATGATACTGTGTGCAAGGGCCACTATGGGACATGATACTGTGTGCAGGGGCCACTATGGGACATGATACTGTGTGCAGGGGCCACTATGGGACATGATACTGTGTGCAGGGGCCACTATGGGGCATGATACTGTGTGCAGGGAAATTAATGGTTTGGATTGTTATGATGATGTCCTAGAAGATGATGACATAACTGTCATTGAATAAATTTTACTTTCTATTCATACCGTAAATATTGGTAAATGTACCATACTGTTAATTGTTGTACATGGAAATAATAGTACGGTAGTAGTAAGAAATTTTTGATAGGATTCAGTTTGTCTGGTTATGCTGGTTTGTGATGACAACTACTGTACAGTACCATATATAATAAATGTTCATTTTTTTGTTCAGCAATAAATGTGAATTCTTCTTCATTGAAAAAAAAAATAAGACATCCCCTGAAAATAAGATACAGCACATCTTTGGGAGCAAAAATTAATATAAGACGCTGTCTTATTTTCGGGGAAACAGGGTAAGTGGAGGAAAAGGGAGGTGTGGAAAATAGTAAGCACTCACCACCCTAGTGGTGCATCCTCATGGGCACCTTTGGTCCACTTCCAGCCTCCTGGGTGACATCACTGCTCTTGAGGAACCACAGAAGCCTCTGACTGGGCAATAGCAGTCACGTGGGATGCATTGATGTTATCATGCTTTTGTCGAAGCATCATGATGCCTTGCACTTGGATCTGGATTTGCTTACTGCCTATCATTGCTTGTTGATTAGAATGGAATTAATAATTTTGGAGCTTATTTATATTCAGGCTTTGCTTTATTCGAATGTTGGCTATGTTGGCTGGCATGTGCATTTATTTCCAGATTCTACACTATATTCTCTTCCTAGTCTTGTCTAGTGATTTTTGTATGTAATCTGGAATGTGTAATTCCAAAGAGGGATTTTGTTCTTATGTAGTAGATTTACTGTCAATTCATGGGTCTTTAGTTCTGCAGAGAGATCTTGTTCTTGTTTTCTATGTATGACATTTGGTGGGTTGCTGTGCTGTTATTTGTCCTGACTGTTTGCCGAATTGTATTCAGACAGGGAAAATTCAGTATTGTTTCTTACCTGCGCACTATGATTTCTTCTACTACCTTCCTTTACGTCATCACTGAAATATAACTCACTATGTGGTCAGTCTGGAAAATGTGGCCGGCACATGGACCATGATGCTCGGACAGAACACATGCTGTCTTCATGTATGCCATTGCTCTATTGCTGGATCATCTTCATCTTCCACAACTCTCAGCATTCATTTCCTGCTTATGTGTTTTCTTTTCTGCTAGTATTGATGTGTGCTTCAATAATGTGATTTTATCATTATTTCGATTGTTGTACAGTTCAGCCTTACTGTAAGTTCAGAGGAACCTTAAAGGGGTATTCTCATGAACATAATCATATCTATATTTGTAGATATTTAAAAGTTAAACATTTTTGCAAATATAAGTAGTTAAAAATTTTGCAGCATTTTAAAGATTTTCTATAACCATCTTAGTGGTTGACAGTCTATTGTCTTGACGGTTGCCAATGGATACGACCACAAATGCAGAAACTTCCTATGGTCTGGGACTTGTCAGGAACCCAGCTATGATTTTCTTATTGCAGCTAGGTTATCAGGCAGGGACACTACATGTATCAGAAGATATCCCGGCCACATTAAGGAAATCATGCCTGATTTTCTGACCTTAGAAAGGTCCTGCATTGATGGTCGTATCCATTGGCAACCGATCAAGACAACAACTTGTGGCCACAAGATATTTAGAGAAAAATCTGTAAAACTCTGCAAAATGTTAAATTACTTATATTTGCAAAAATGTTTAACTTTTAATTATCTACAAATATAAAAATGGTTATGCTCATGGGAATACCCCTTTAAGCACAATGAACCACTGTTGGAATGTGGAAAAGTCAACGGCTATACAGTGGGGAAAAAAAAGTATTTAGTCAGCCACCAATTGTGCAAGTTCTCCCACTTAAAAAGATGAGAGAGGCCTGTAATTGTCATCATAGGTAGATCTCAACTATGAGAGACAAAATGAGAAAACATATCTAGAAAATCACATTGTTTTATTTTTAAAGAATTTTTTTGCAAATTATGGTGGAAGATAAGTATTTGGTCACCTAAAAAAAGCAAGATTTCTGGCTCTCACAGACCTGTAACTTCTTCTTTAAGAGGCTCCTCTGTCCTCCACTCATTACCTGTAGTAATGGCTCCTGTTTGAAATTGTTATCAGTATAAAAGACACCTGTCCACAACCTCAAACAGTCAAACTCCAAACTCCACTATGGTGAAGACCAAAGAGCTGTGGAAGGACACCAGAAACAAAATTGTAGACCTGCAACAGGCTGGGAAGACTGAATCTGCAATAGGCAAGCAGCTTGGTGTGAAGAAATCAACTGTGGGAGCAATAATTAGAAAATGGAAGACATACAAGACCACTGATAATCTCCCTCGATCAGGGGCTCCATGCAAGATCTCACCCCGTAGGGTCAAAATGATCACAAGAATGGTTAGCAAAAATCTCAGAACCAGACACGGGGACCTAGTGAATGACCTGCAGAAAGCTGGGACTAACGTAACAAAGGCTACCGTCAGTAACACACTACACCGCCAGGGACTCAGATCCTGCAGTGCCAGACGTGTCCCCCTGCTTAAGCCAGTACATATCTGGGCCAGTCTGAAGTTTGCTAGAGAGCATTTGGATGTTCAAGAAGAGTACTGGGAGAATGTCATATGGTCAGATGAAACCAAAGTAGAACTGTTTGGTAGAAACACAATTCATCGTGTTTGGAGGAGAGTGAATGCTGAGTTGCATCCAAAGAACACCATACTTACTGTGAAGCATGGGGGAGGCAACATCATGCTTTGGGGCTGTTTCTCTGCAAAGGGACCAGGACGACTGATCCATGTACAGCAAAGAATGAATGGGGCCATGTATCGTGAGATTTTGAGTGCAAACCTCCTTCCATCAGCAAGAGCATTGAAGATGAAACATGGCTGGGTCTTTCAGCATGACAATGATCCCAAGCACACCGCCAGGGCAATGAAGGAGTGGCTTCGTAAGAAGCATTTCAAGGTCCTAGAGTGGCCTAGCCAGTCTCCAGATCTCAACCCCATAGAAAACCTTTGGAGGGAGTTGAATGTCCATGTTGCACAGCGACAGCCCCAAAACATCACTGCTCTAGAGGGGATCTGCATGGAGGAATGGGCCAACATACCAGCAGCAGTGTGTGCCAACCTTGTGAAGACTTACAGAAAACGTTTGATCTCTGTCATTGCCAACAAAGGATATATAACAAAGTATTGAGATGACCTTTTGTTATTGACCAAATACTTATTTTCCACCATAATGTGCAAATAAATTCTTTAAAAATCAGACAATGTGATTTTCTGGATTTGTTTTCTCATTTTGTCTCTCATAGTTGAGGTCTACCTATGATGACAATTACAGGCCGGCCTCATCTTTTTAAGTGGGAGAACTTGCACAATTGGTTCCTGACTAAATACTTTTTTTTTCCCCACTGTAGGTGAAGTACAGTGTGGTGGACTTGAGCACAACAGGCTCTACTGGACACTACACTAAACTGTGTGACTGAGACCTTATACAGTAGATGCCTTATGTTAGTGCATTTGGTATACTAATAATCCACTCCCTCATGGATTGTAAGTGTATGAGTGGATGTTTGTCAGTATTTTGCACCTGCATGCTGCAATTAAGTTTTCCTTTCACCTTCAGTCAAGTAAGCATAACTTTTTTTTTGTGATGTCATTTTCAGTGAATTCCAAAGTCCCATATTAATTACACCTGTAACTATGGGAACAAGACTAAGGCTTTATTTACACATCTGCATTTCACATACATATCCATTCAATTAAATGTATAATTTAGATGCCTGTGTTTTTTGCGGACCTACAGTACTGTCCATAAGAAAACAATGGAGGCATGTCCTTTTTTCTTACAGATTCGGATGCATGACAGATGCATACCATCAATGAAAGTCTATGGATTCATCTTATTAATTAAAGTTTATGGGTCAGTGAATAAAATGGATGACAACTGTGTGTTATCCATTTTTTATTGACCTGGAGGCAAAAAAAAAATATATAGAAAATAAAACAAAAAAAAAATTATCTGCTTTTTGTAGATGTGAAACGCGGATCAACTATGCATAACACACCACCCGCAAATGAGCAGAGTAGGATGCTGTCCATGAAAAGAACAGACCTCACACACCTATGGGTGTAGACATGTGAATAAGGCCTAAATGTAATTTATCTTGTTTACAGAAATTAGTCTTTTAACCGTCCGTACATGAAGCATAAAATTATATATCCCAGAATTTATGGATCACATGTAATGTGAACTCAGCATTATAGTTCTCCTGGCCTATGGTTTTTAACTCCTTAATGACCAAGCCATTTTTTCAGTTTTTCCATCATTGCATTTCAGGAGCCATAATTTTTTTTTATTTTACTATTTTTGCAAAGTAAAACCCCTTTAGCTTTTTTTTTTTTGCATTGCCATTTTCTAAGTACCATAACTTTATGCTTGGAGGTGTTTTTTGCTTTCTCTTGTGGGAAGACCTGATATTTTATGATTTAATCATTATTATAGTCTGGGGTCTCTTCACTTTCGACATGTTTAAACAAAAGTGGCAGTCTATATCACAAACATAGTAGGAAACTGATTAAATGCTCTGCACATACTATATGACATCCAATGGAGCATGTCATGATTTTTATTCCTGTCAGAAGAAAGAGAAAATCACAGTATGCCTCCATATGAAAATGGGCTGTGGAAATCCATGCAGAGAAGCAATAAAGGCCCCTTGTGCTGTCAAATGTGCCCTATTACAGGCACATTCAAAATAGTGTTAAAGTATGTCTATGTGCATGGAGCTTAAGTGGAAGCATGGGATAGATCTCTGTAACTGTATTATTTTGTTTCTCTTTCCTTTAGTTACATTTTTTACTTGCTTTCCCAGATGTAAAGAATTTGTTATAAGTGAATTCCATGGTTTTCTGAATTTAAAATCATATAAATAATATGATAAACTATACAAATCCTTAGTAAGGCAAAAAATAAGAGTACTCCCTATGGTTACAATGAATGCACTGTAGTCAGTGTCTTAGAAATTTCAGCAGTAAGTAGCCCTGCACTTTAAAGAGAATTCTAAGAAATGATGTGTAGAGTCTAGGCAGTGTGTTACATAGTTTTCTAGGAAATGATTCAGTATTATTTGTATTTTAAACATTGGTGTTTGGAGTATAGTGGGAAGTCGTTGTCTAGAGATAGCTGTCAATCACTAAGTGGTCTCCTTGGCCAAGAATTAGCAGAAATTATTGATACATAGGGCTTTATTTTTATCTTATTTTTATTTTTCATGTTTTTTTCTTTTCTTTATATCCAGGAAAATGTAAACAAAAACAGGGGAAACCTCTATAGATAGCATCACTGGTCCATAATCACATCCACTACTAACAATAGATGATGTCACAGCTTATGAACTTCCTCACCCTGCACAGAGCATGTAAAATGTACATCGAAAAAAAAGGATAAAACCTCTATAGTTAGCATCACTGGTCCATAATCGCATACAATACTGACAATAGATGATGTCACAGCTTATAAACTTCCCCACCCTGCACAGAGCATGTAAAATGTACACAGAAAAAAGGATAAAACCTCTATAGATAAAATTACTGACCCATAATTGTATCCACTACTAACAATAGATTATGTACTTCCCCTCCCTGCACTGAGCACGCCTAGAAAACTCTTCCATAGACATCAGTGAGTCGGTTCTAGGCTATTGCTGCCTATAAGACTGTTGTAAAGAGACTGCTATGAACTAAATAGCTGAGCAGAGGAGACGCTTAGCCCAGAGGCTAGCCCCTACAATTATGTACACAAAATAAAGTGAAAGCAATCTACAATCAGAAAATAAAAACAGATTAGAAAAAAAAAACATTTCACATAAAAAAATTAACAAAAATTAGCTATGGCTCCCTTTTAAGTCAAATTTACTTTACTGTAGTTTTGATGCATTATTTTAATCGAAGCCTGGAGTAACTCCTAAAGAGAGAGAAGTGAAAAAACATATGCTTCCCTTTTCTTGTATCCATCCTAACAAGCTATGAAAAGCTGGTGAAAGATACCCAGCATAAAAAAAACAATAAAAAGCAAATGGTAACCACATTCCCATCCCCTTCACTTATTTTTGGAAAAAGTCTTCCAAAACTTCAGTGTAACCACATTACATTCAAGTTAAACGGGTGTTCCTATCTAAAGTATCATATTTAGGTTTGCAGCTTGTATCTCAAGAAATATCAGGGCTCAAAACTGAAAGCAGAAGGCAGAAAGAGGGAAAGAAGAGAATATAGAGGGCTCAGAGCAGGGACTGAATGAGGTCTGTAACCTAGGTAACAAATTGTAAACACTGAGGAGGAATTTTTAGCTGTATGTGACAAACAAATCAAAATACACTTCAGTTAGCTTATGCTACAAGTCTGCATATGATCCTTGAAATGGGAATACTGCTTTAAGTTAACTGAAGTGTTTTTCCAAATACATTGCTTTATCTGTCTTGTTCCATTTGTCAGATACAGCTGCATCTCTCTCCTCAGTGTTTACAGCTGGTTGCCTAGGTTACAGACCAGCACTCAGATCAGAATAATGCCTCAGTTCCTGCTCCTGATAATACATATTCTCTTCACTCCGTCTCTCTGTATACTGATTTCAGTTTTTGAGTTCTTATAAGGGCTAAATAAATATCTTAAGCAGCACTTCTGTCATCTGTGCATGTAACTGTGCCGCTTACAACAAACACAAGCTCCCTGCTGGAATGAGTTGAAAATCAGGAAGTGGAGGGGAGAGGAGACAGAAGGGCAGCTGAAATCCTGAGATGATAAAACACCTTTAAATCTTATAGGGTTAGAAATATTTTTTAGTATAAGAAAACATGTTTTTTTTCTTGCAGTTCTCATTTTGCAGTATATTATGATTGTTTTTTTTTTTTTTTTACGATGACATAAAATTAATTTTAGTATAGCTAATGAATAAAGACATTAACCCAAAAAAGCGTAGACAAAATAAACAGTAAACAAATGCTGACAGAATTAAGCCTGAGACCAAAAATAAATGAAAAATAGTTGCACATTCATTATTCTTGGTTGCAGTTCTCCTAATCTTTCCCCAAGGTTACAAATGAGCATCCTTAATGGTTTGTGATCCTTCTTTTACTTTTCTATTATCACAGTAATTATGTTCACCTAGCAACGCTGCACAAAGCAGTCAGGAGAAAATGCACAGTAATGTTTAGCGACAGAATTGGTTTATCATGTTTTAAAACTGCAAACAAAAGAAGAACATACAGTTTAAAGTGTTCCCTATTGGATGTAATCTATATACATTGCTATTCAGAAATCAATTGAAAACTACTATACAGGATGAGACAAAACAGGTTTTTATAAAAACTTCTAAAATACTAAATCTATTCCTATACTTTGGAAATGTTAACCATTAACTTTGGTTCCCGAGAATATTTTTGTACCAATGGGACTGCACATGTAGCAGAGATACCCCAACTTCCTGCAGCAGGATAAATTGCTGCAGTGTGATATCATATCACAGAAGACAACTAAAGCCTTCTGTGATAAGATATTAGCAATTATATATATAACAATTTTTCTGCAGGAAGTCGAAAGATTCAGTGAAAACATTGTTTTTGTAAGCAAGGTGCTTAACTGACCTAAGCTGATTCCATGCACAAAACTATATTAATAATCAATGTTATATACATGGCAAAAACACGGGTACATTCCTATGCGGCACGGCACAGTACATTGTAAAGTATTCAGCTATGTACAACACACTGTATTAGGTCTATAGTTAACATTTTTCTAGCTGCCTGTCTGTTATTTGACGTTATCCTCTATACCTGTTTTTCTTGTTCTATTGTTGTTAAAAGCATAGAAACATGGCAAGTGACTGTAACCTCAGTGCTAAATTCACAGCTACACTGCCCAATACTTTTCTATAGTGTTTCCCATGCTGCAGCTGCTTCTCCTTGTTTCAGATAAAGAAGCAGGTCACTTGTTCTCTGTGCGCAGTGTTATGGCAAACACCATAGCAGGTAGTCTCCACCCATTAGCTCAGCAAGAAAGAGAATTAGAGATAGAGCCTGCAGAGTTTAAAGCTGGTGATAAATGCCACATATAGATCATCTAATAGCCTGATATTATGTTATCCCTTATGTACACAACTAATTCTGAAAAGTCACCTTAAATGACAGGTATGCTATAAATCAATGCACAAGCTAAAAAAAAGACAAACAAACCTGAAGAACTGAATTTTTACATAGATAGATAAATAGATAGATAGATAGACAGAGAGATAGAGGGCTATATAAAATAGAAAAATAGTCCAGTCCACCAGCATCTTGAAAGTTGATGGAATTGTCCTTTTATTGGAAATAGCAACACACTTTTCTTTTTCTTTTCTTTTTTTTTTTGTATATTGAAAATTGCTGGAAATGTTCTTTTATTGGAAACAGCAACACACCACATATCGACCCACACAGGGGTCTTTCTCAAATGCAAATGAAAGCATTTACCATGTCATACTTTATACCAGTGTTATCCAACCAAAGTGCGTAATAAAACGAGCCAATCATGACCCATCTAACTTTTCAAACATCATATGGCCAATAAATACTAATAAATATAGCTTATATGAATAAATAAGGGTAGTGAAATACATTCATATTCTGTTAGAACACCATAAACAGTACCTCAATGTGAAAACATTGCAGCAGGTCCAGTGTTTCCCATGCCGCCTTCGCGTTTAACAAAGATTACTGCGCATACGTGTGCATATGCTGCTCCAAGACCCATGAGGATCTAATGTGTAAGCATGCGTCTCACTAAGGAAATCATACTGCTCATGTGCCCTGTATCATAGGAGCACGCATGCATGGTGTGATTTCCTTAATGATGCGCATGCTTGCACTTTAGATCACTAAGTGACAGGCTCTCCTTTCTCTTATACAGTATATACTGTCATGGGTAAGACTTACGGAGCATCATATTTCCATGAAGAGAATAGATATATTAATCATCTCCTATCACTCTTAGAAAGACTAATTGTATTGACCATATTATCAGTACCTATTAGAGGGATGCCTACATATCCATTAAATATAAGAGTAATGTCCACATGTGTTTTCAAACATCATGGCTTGTTTAAAGGGACCACAACATCAATCCTACCATTAAAGAGGTTCTTATTAATCCACTAACTATCCAATAGTAATGGGTTTCCATGCCCAAATAAAGCTCCCACATGTGAAAATAACAATAGTACTAAG
Source organism: Leptodactylus fallax (assembly GCA_947044405.1). Lineage (NCBI taxonomy): Eukaryota > Metazoa > Chordata > Amphibia > Anura > Leptodactylidae > Leptodactylus > Leptodactylus fallax. The sequence goes on from CAMRHE010000407.1 coordinate 345,847, forward strand.
TATTATCTCAGTCCAAAGGGAGAGCAGATCATATCAATGGACCGCTTTCCACTGCAAAAAAGGACAAAATGGGTATATCCCACCCCACTAGGGGCTACTATGGGACACAATGGGAATAACCCACCACAATAGGGGTCACAAAATCCTCATGACAGATAAAATGACCATCATAATGTAAAAAATATTTATTCTCAGACATACAGTATGTCACAAATCTATTACTCTGAACATGGTATAAATGCAAAATTTATTAATCAGTAAATCTACATTATACTCAATTGAAAAAAAGGGCATAAATAGAAGAACCTTCCTAATCGTAGACACCACGCACCTGGACAAGCTTTGGGCATCACATATCGAGCAGTACACCACCATCTAAAGACAATAAACATCAAAAAAAGTGAAAAACATAAAAGTATGAAAACATAATGAAATTTTAATAAAGATAAAGTTTTAAAAGAAATCATTAGTCTAATCTAACTACCTGGTAAGAGGAAAACCCTCAATCTCGGTAATAAGCTACATATGGGCTTGTACCTTAAAGTCAACATTTAACCATTTCAGTTGTAGGGTATTCAGAATTTAGATCCATTTTAAGCATCCACCGCATTGTGGGATGCAATCCAACACTCTAAATTTGAGATCATCTGCTGTGTGAGCAGTGTGTTGCTATTTCCAATAAAATGACATTTACATCAATTTTCAAGATGCTGGTGGACTGGATATATAATATGCTGAATGAATTTTTATTGAGACCACATTACAATCACTTCCTTACTGGTCGGTCCTGATCATGTGCCATTCAGTGTGCAAAAGCCTTCAGCTGTTACCCACACCCAATGTGAGCGTGATGTCATTACTGATTAAAGCATTTGTCTAAACTTTATTGACTGCCAGGCTGCGTTAAAGCATTGACACGCCTTGTCTTGCAAACAGTTCTCATAACAGGTAACAGCAAATCATGAGGGTCTATAGGTTAGAGGTCACTGATGCCTCATAGGTAATAAAAAAAATCCTAGGCACAAAGGAAAGGTGAGGATACTGGGGATGTGTAGTGTAAGGACTAGAGATGGACAAACCTCACAAGATTTGTTTTGTGAATATTCATGAGTTTTGGTTCTCCAGTTCATTTCATACCAAACTTGTTCTGATAGAACCAAAGTGCTATTATTATACTCTGGGCTCTCCTAGTGGAGGCTCAGGGGTCATGAGGGAAAATAGCAAACACTTATACTCACTTTGCCTCACCTCTTCTAGGCATCTGTCAGTCTCCTCTTAGTCCTCTTCAGGCCTCCTCCGGCCTCCAACTGATGTCACATGCCCAGGGGGTCACTGTCGCCTGTGATTGGGCCTCTGTGGTCACATTGGATACCCTGAGTGTCATTAAGAGGACACCGGGTGGACCGCTGGACACTCTGGAGAGGGAGGTAAAGTGAGTATAAGTCTTTGTTATTTTCCCTCACTTCTCTTGGGCCTCCACTTACCGCAGTTACTGCAGTAACACTGTGGTTTCTCCGTGTGCTGTAGGTCATATATATTTGGAATGGCCAAAGTGGTTTGGATAAAAAAAACAGCAAACGGTTCAGAGTGACAGCTCCCATCAGATGATATAAGTCATTGGGGTTTTCAGACATGGTAACAGGTCCTCTTTAAATATCAAAGATAGGAGAATACTGTTGCTGATCTTCTGTGGTAATGACATGGACTCAAATGCTTAGCCTGTGAAATCCCCATAATGTAATAGTACACAAACTACCCCAACACCCTGATGTAAATCAAAATAATAATAAACTAGTACACTAAAATATAACTTTTAATGATAATCCATTAAAAAATATAGCCAGAAGCTACTATAGAGAATGGATAAAAAAATGTCAGTACTTAAGTAACGTAGAGTGCTAGAAATATAAATGGGCCCCTAGCATATCAGCAAATGAATAAAGTGATAGTGTATATTTGATACAACATATAGTGTGCTGCCAAGAGTATATGACGAATTTTAAAAAAAATGCTAGATTGGGCCACACACAAATCGGCATATGTAATTAGATATGTATGGCCATAAGAGCGGACTGGTATAGAAAACTTTTTTTGGCTGAAACCAACATCGTACTCTCAGCTGATATCTCATAAGAAATCTCTTGGCTAAGTTGCAATTCTAGTACGTCATTGTGTTGCCAATATATACCAGAGATTTCAGCAAATAAATGCTGTATAGCCATGCACTTAAAGAATAGTGCCTCCTGGTGATAGTTGAGCTATAGTTGACAGCAGGGCTATCACATAGACTGGAGAACTAAATAACATGCAGAAGGAGAGCACATGGAGTAAAGTGAAGCTAAGCCTTATCACCCCATAGAGGAAAGTTGCGGTACTGTTAGAACATCTGACGCGTTTCTTCTAGGCTATTCTACCTAGCTCATCAGAGGTATGAGCTGCAACATTACTAGCTTTCTAGGTTAGCTGGAGTAGATTCACACACACATATAGTCCACCCTCGGCCATAATATCATTAAAAGTTATATTTTAGTGTACTAGTTTATTATTATTTTGATTTAGTCCTCTGTTGGTAGCTAACATCTATCTAAGCTCAAGTTTATTTTAACTACTATTGTACTAATAGTACTATTACATTGAGAGGTGGACAAAGGCTAATGCAGTTCAATGCTGTGTTTTTAATAGGGTAAAGAACATATAGGATGTTTGTCTATTTCATGCAGAAAGGTGTCACAATTGTATTTACATGCATTGTTCTTCAAGAAAACAACACATCATGATGTATTATCTGTTGTTTTATATATAAATGCAGCCAGAGCTTCCTAAGAAAAAGTATCTTCTCTCAAAGAACGCATCTTTGCTTCTGTACTATTTATTTATGAAAAGTTGTTTACATGAATTTCCAAGAATCTTATGAATTTGACTTTGGAAGCCTAAAAAAAAAAATTCAAATAGTTTTATTTCAAAAGATACTATCATAATTCATGTACAGTAAACATCTTTAATGCAGAAGCTTCGACAGAAAAGGAGAGAGAAAGACATACTTTACAGGGAATGCCCACTGAGATCAGAACTTGCAGCTTCACAAGCAGAAATGTGAGAGAAAGCAACCACAACTATATTCTCCCTAAGGTTTCTAGGTCAATGAGTAGTGCCACCACCTTGAGATGATTAATGAGGCTTGGAAGAACTTAAAATAAACTTGGAGGTGGATAACAACTTTACAGAATATAATCTAAACATTCACATAACGATTAATAGACAAAATGCACATATATTATAATTAAATGGGGGGCACTATTAAATTAGTATGGATATTATTCAGCAGAACCAACATTTTAGCAAATAATAAAAACTCTCTGTATTAATGTAAATTTTAGGTAAGGAGTATAAATATATTTTTGTTATAAATGTGACCTATATTTTATCAGGTACAAATAATATTATACAATCTACCCCAGTGATTAACCAGTTGGACAGCTTTGATATAAAAAGTTATTAACATTACCAGAATTTCTTTTTTACTATGTGAAATCAATATGTTATATATATATGTCATTTTCTGCTGTGTGATAAGAAATACATTTTTAACATTTAGTTTAATTATTGAATATTGATGAATGTTTTTTTTATTTATCAGCTACTTTGTAATTAAATATTGTTTAGAACTTTAGAATACATTAACAGCCTTAAAAATTGTCAGGAAACAAGAAAATGCTCAACAAAGAAGTCAATTAAATCTTATTGCTTGTCATCTGTTTAGGAAATATATCTTTGTTAATAAATTGTTCACACGTAGAAAAGGAAAAATTAAAATGAATTGTGTTAGCGGTCATTATGATTTTGAAGTAACAACAGTGATGTGAAAGTACACTGTATATACAGTCATATGAAAAAGTTTGGGCACCCCTATTAATCTTAATCATTTTTAGTTCTAAATATTTGGGTGTTTGCAACAGCCATTTCAATTTGATATATCTAATAACTGATGGACACAGTAATATTTCAGGATTGAAATGAGGTTTATTGTACTAACAGAAAATGTGCAATATGCATTAAACCAAAATTTGACCGGTGCAAAAGTATGGGCACCTCAACAGAAAAGTGACATTAATATTTAGTAGATCCTCCTTTTGCAAAAATAACAGCCTCTAGTCGCTTCCTGTAGCTTTTAATCAGTTCCTGGATCCTGGATGAAGGTATTTTTGACCATTCCTCTTTACAAAACAATTCCAGTTCAGTTAAGTTTGATGGTCGCCGAGCATGGACAGCCCGCTTCAAATTATCCCACAGATGTTCAATGATATTCAGGTCTGGGGACTGGGATGGCCATTCCAGAACATTGTAATCGTTCCTCTGCATGAATGCCTGAGTAGATTTGGAGCTGTGTTTTGGATCATTGTCTTGCTGAAATATCCATCCCCGGCGTAACTTCAAATTCGTCACTGATTCTTGTACATTATTCTCAAGAATCTGCTGATACTGAGTTGAATCCATGCGACCCTCAACTTTAACAAGATTCCTGGTGCCGGCATTGGCCACACAGCCCCAAAGCATGATGGAACCTCCACCAAATTTTACAGTGGGTAGCAAGTGTTTTTCTTGGAATGCTGTGTTTTTTTGACGCCATGCATAACGCCTTTTTGTATGACCAAACAACTCAATCTTTGTTTCATCAGTCCACAGGACCTTCTTCCAAAATGAAGCTGGCTTGTCCAAATGTGCTTTTGCATACCTCAGGCGACTCTGTTTGTGGCGTGCTTTCAGAAATGGCTTCTTTCGCATCACTCTCCCATACAGCTTCTCCTTGTGCAAAGTGTGCTGTATTGTTGACCGATGCACAGTGACACCATCTGCAGCAAGATGATGCTGCAGCTCTTTGGAGGTGGTCTGTGGATTGTCCTTGACTGTTCTCACCATTCTTCTTCTCTGCCTTTCTGATATTTTTCTTGGCCTGCCACTTCTGGGCTTAACAAGAACTGTCCCTGTGGTCTTCCATTTCCTTACTATGTTCTTCACAGTGGAAACTGACAGGTTAAATCTCTGAGACAACTTTTTGTATCCTTCCCCTGAACAACTATGTTGAACAATCTTTGTTTTCAGATCATTTGAGAGTTGTTTTGAGGAGCCCATGATGCCACTCTTCAGAGGAGATTCAAATAGGAGAACAACTTGCAATTGGCCACCTTAAATACCTTTTCTCATGATTGGATACACCTGGCTATGAAGTTCAAAGCTCAGTGAGGTTACAAAACCAATTTTGTGCTTCAGTAAGTCAGTAAAAAGTAGTTAGGAGTATTCAAATCAATAAAATGATAAGGGTACCCAAATTTTTGCACCGGTCAAATTTTGGTTTAATGCATATTGCACATTTTCTGTTAGTACAATAAACCTCATTTCAATCCTGAAATATTACTGTGTCCATCAGTTATTAGATATATCAAATTGAAATGGCTGTTGCAAACACCCAAATATTTAGAACTAAAAATGATTAAGATTAATAGGGGTGCCCAAACTTTTTCATATGACTGTATATAAATAAGAAAATTTAATTAAATAAGAGTACAGAATTTATATGAATTTATAAAGAAAGGAATTACAAAACAAAAAACAATGGGATCAATTTGCTAATTCTTCTACACCAGGTTTCAGACGTAGATGGGTGTTGATATGTTACACAGCCTTTTCTTGCTCAGATAAGCCACATTATGTCTTCTGTGACCAGTTTGCCACTTTTTATGAAAGTGGGTGGATCAGGGTAAAGACCAAGGTGGGCCAGTGCAGGCACACCTCAGGCCAACAAATTTGCTATAAATCATGCCAGAAAAAAGCCTAAAGGCTACACCAATTACTGATTGATTTCACTTCTGAAGCATGAGAGTATTATTGGGAGAATTATTAAGAGGTCAGATCCTCTTTACAATTCAGGAGCATCTTGATCTTGAGCCGAGGACTTGGCATACACAACGCCAGTCTCATTAAAGTCCCCCAATGGTTTTTACTATTAATACAAATTCATTGAACAATTAGGGTCTGTTCATATGATGACATTTTTCACTGATTTTGAGGCAGATTCTGCCATTGCTTATTAAGTAGTATATGCAGTTTCATCTAGAAACATTGATCTGGAGGATAACAGGATGCCTGATGAAAGCACCATATGGTGGCACAGTATGTGCTTATTGATCTAGAAAAGATTTCTGTGTTCTTGCAAACAAAGTTATGTGCATGACCTCTAGTGAGAACAGTGATTTAGAATAATTTTTTAAACAGAACAGTTTTAAAAAAAAAAGATTTTAAAACAAGACGCTGTTGTAAATATTTAATTGCTGTTGATATGGTATTCCTACCAACCCCCCTTCTATATACATGCATGCTCAGTTTGGCCAATGGTTCATGTGCTCTCAATACTTTTTTTCTCAACATCGTTTTTAAGGGGAGAATCAGGACATTAGAAGGTCAGCCTCACCTGCTGAAATCAAAGGCTTCAGTCAACATTAATCTAATATGTATACCCTCTTCTTATTTATATAATATATTTTCTTTTAATATTTGCATGCGGGTTCGAAATGTATTGCGAGGGAGGGAGGGAGGGAGAGAGGGAGGGATAAAAGATTTTTTTAAGAAGGAGAGTCAAGACACAATGACATTTTTTTTTTCTTTTAAAAACAATATTTTCAATTTATTTGTTTAGTAAAGGCAATATCACATAATACTTTAATATTTATTTCTTTTGTGGGATAAAAGTATACATCCAAAAATATTGAATGGAAAATTGTGCTTTAAAACAGTACAGTCTTTTTCTTTTTTACATGGGATTGTATTATTTTTTTCCAAGTAAATGTCCAGCAAATCAACTTGCATATGAGGTGTATTAGTTCTTTTTTTCCAGATTCCTTCAAGACAGAGACATGTCCTTCATTCCATTTAGTGAAGGCACACTCGTTATTCTCCTTTAGGTAACGCAAGTCTTTGCTCATCCAGGTCTGACTGAATTTCTCATATCCACCTCTATGCAGGATTATTTCAAGAGTTACATAAGAACTTCAAGGCAGTATTGTATTCCCTCATACCCTGGAAGATGCTCTGCAGGCCATTAAACTGTTCAATAGACCACATCGATATCTGGGCAGAACCTTGAAGCAAACGTGAAGTAGCAAAAGGCTATTCTGGTGTGAGAAAACACATAGTTCCTTCAGCTCCACAAACAGATGTTGCTACTGGATTGACATGTGGAACTAGCTCCTGCTGGAGAAAGGTAGAGTTTGCCATTAGGACAAACACATAGCTCATAGACAGTCTGTCGAGGACCTACTGAGCTTGAAGATGAAGGTGTAAAAGAACCTTGTGGTAAATTTGCTAGTCTGATGCTGTCTGCATCTAAAAATATCTGTTGAAAAAAAGAGTTAAATGTCATTAAATCCTAATGAAAACAATTACATATAGCATCAGTAGCAATTAGTATGCTTGATAGTGTAAAAGTTCTTTAAAGCTAAGGTCCAACGTAGCGGGCCACAGCCAAAAAGTGATGCGGGAAAAACTGTGGTGGAAACGCGTTGCGGTTTTTCCCCTTAACACTTTACACAGAAAGAAAGACTTTCTGCTTCAATTATACTTATACATAAACTGCCAGAGTTTCCGTAGGTATAATTGATGTGCCTTAATTTCCAGAAACTGTGGGTATTTTTCTGCAATGTGTGGATGGGATTCACTACAATCCCATCCACTTTGCAGGGACTGTAAAACGCTGCGACCAAACCGAGGCGTTTATGCCATGTGGGGCTTCAGCTTAATTGAATTCTTTAATTGACAAATCTTTAAACTATAACAGCTGTATATACCCTGTTATGCCATATAGATAATGTGGAAGGATACCTGCTCCAAGTAGGACCTTATTCACACATTTACGTTTCACATACATGTGCAGTCCATACTTTTCGTAGACTGCATATGTATCCATTCATTTCAATGTATGCATTCAGATGACCATTTTTTTCACAAAACAAAGGTCCACAAAAAACAACAGAATCAGGTCTTTTTTGGTTTTTTTCAATGATGCTAATGCATTACGAATGCATCACACACGTTTGTGACAAAAAAACAAAAACAGATGACATCCAAGTGTCATCTATTTTTCATGGTCCCAAAGACATAAAAAGTTTAGGCAATTAAAAAAAAATGTTGATCTGCTTTTCACAGATGTGAAAAATGGATCAACCATGGACAACACACCACCTGCAAATTAACAGGCTGGGTTGCTCATGAATACCACGGAGAGCATACATCTGCAAAATGTGGACATGTTAATAAAGTCTATGTGCCAACACCTAGATGATGAATTACCAAATCTGAGGATTGTATATATTGTGGACAGCAATGTCACATCTCTAGTATATGCTGGTGCCATTAAACAGCGGACATATAACTGTAATCAAGGTATGTTACTACCAGCTCTGTATTGTGTGTATACATCACTTTGATCATTTCATACATACGGTATAATATCGCAAAACAATACTGTCTTGAAAAACTAATCATCTTGTCACACAAATATCAAGACATGTCCATCCAAGATGGAAAGCTGAGAAGAACATATATTTATTAAAGCGAGCAGGGTGCTTTGATCTGGAATATTTATTAAAAGGGCACATTCTTGTATTTAGTAAATATCAAGATTCCATTTTCATGAACCAATATCATTCTTCAGATTGCAATAATACATTCTAAAGATATAGAATAGCTGGCACTGAATTCTACAGATTCTTCCAAATTCAGAACTTGAGTATCTGTATTAGTAAATGTGCCCTTTTGTGTTCAAACTGGATTTAAAAGAGAATCCTAAATTTACTAAGGTCCCAACACAGCAATAATCCAGCACTGAATGAAAGTACATAATTTTATTTTTCAAGCCATTAAAATCTACATAAACTGTATTGCAGGGGCATAAACAACCCATGTAGCACTTCACTAGAAAGCATTCCATTGATTTGCTTCAGACCAGTCAGACTTTTATCATTTATCATCAATAGGAATATGATTAACAATGGACCTGACTGAAATGTTTCACTTCCTGGATTGTGAACTGTAATTAGAGATCAAATCAATTCAGCATGAATAGAAATTGGTCTAAATCTTTCCAAAATTTTGGACAAATCTGAAATTTATGGAATTATTTTTGGACAAATCACTCAAAATGCCGAGTCACCTGGTCACCGAATAAGTAATTGACCTACTTTTGATAACAGAGAGTAACATATCTAAACCAGCCAAAGACAGCTATAACTGACTGGTATAAATTGTTTGGTCTTAGAAGTTGCTCTTAGTCACTGAAACTAGGTCAATGTCCAAAAAGTCTGATAAGTGTTGCTTTAAGGCAACTGGGGTACTTTCAATTCAGACCAAATGTATTCTGTCTGAATTTTTGGGAGATTTGCTCCATTACTTTTAATCAGTGATTGGTGATGTGTTGAGTCCTTTTTCCAGAGGCTGGGCCCTATACACTTTGTCAAGTAATTTTAGTATGCCTAAACCCTTCCTCACCTTGCACCAAATAACTGGTACATAACATATGCCTTGTGCCATGTTTATTTTATGCTTCAGACACTTTTTGTACATCACTATGTAAGGGGACACTGCTTACAGAGAAAGGGGTATGGCTTAATGGCAAGGTGTTTCATAATGTGTAAAACCATATGCACAATGTGTCACAAAATGATGGTACAAAATAAGCCAACCAATAGGTTGTGTAAACTCACATTATAGTGTCTAACATTTCTAGCAAAATGCACCAAATTTATCATATACCTTGAGTCATTGTGATATATTTGGTGCATCGTTATATTGTCTGGTCTCAGTTGTCTGGTTAATCTGTCACAATGTCTCATTTTAAATATGTGATACAGTATTTGGTAAGATCTGTAGTACAAAACGTTGCATTTGTACTGACCTCTCCATCTGTGGACTGTAAATGAAGCTCTTTTCTACAGCTGGCTCTAAATTCTCCTGCCACGGCACTGATTTGAACCCCTTTTGGTGCTTCCATTGTTAATGATCTGGTTGGAGATTCAAGTCTAAAATTAAGAACAAAGACATAAACATAAAAGCACATAAAGGTAAACCAAAAAGCAATACTATAACATATAATGCACTTCTAATTGATGGATAATAGCTATTAATTTATCAGAACAATTATTTATTCTATTCTAAAACTTCTTATATTTTTCTTTTCTACATGTTATAATTTTTCTAACCTTGCTATAAATAGAAAGATACAGTCTTAAAATTACTGTAAAATACTGTAAAAAGACAATACTGACGCTTAAAAAAATTGTATTGGATTTTATGCATGAGTGCCCGTGTTCTCAAATGTGGGGCTATGGTAATTTCATCTGTAACTAGTTTGCAGGTGCTAATATTTAATCTTTATATTAATGACAAATTCTACAACTTTCTAATATAGTTTATTTTCAATTTCTTTCCAATTTGTTAAGATATAAATGTAAACAAGAATATTCTCATTGATAGCAAACTCATATCTTGAAGGTGGTGAATTGAAAAACAACTTTATTACAAAATCCCATGTGCTTTTATTTGACAGCTCTATCTGTAAAAACAGGAAAAATCCCTTAGAAATGGTTCATATGAAAGTACAGAGTGATTTAAATAATGGTGTTTTTTTTTTAACATTTTAAGCTACTACTGAGAAGACAGACTTGTGTGATGACCTAAAACGTACCTTCAATTACAACATTCATAAATGAATAGTAGAGGTGAATATAAAAAAAATTGTGTAAAATATCTTAGGAAAGAAATATGTTTCCTTCCTTACTTATTAAGCTACTCTCCTCATCCTTATCTTCAATCAGACTGCTTATTTCTATAGAATCTGTCTCCGTATTTAGCCTCACACATAAGTCTACAGAGAAGGTTGTGGGAAGAGGATTTTAATTGATTTATTGCCTCATTATGTACAGAGGTAGAATCTCTTCTAGAAAGATAGCAGTGTCAAAAGAGTCTCCTCCTCCCCTACCAAACTCTATAGACTTCTATGTAAAAAGTAAACAGAGAACAAAGCATATTTCTTTAATAAGATAGATTACAGAGCTTCTTATATTCACCTGAGCTATTAACTTTTGAAAAGTTTATTATAAATGGATATATGCTTTAAAAATAAGTCCATATCAATAAAATTTAACAAACACCGTTACATTTATAAACTAAAAACCAACAAGTTCCATTATGACATTATTAAAGCGATTAGAAGATCTTGCAGTCTTTTCTTTTACACTATTTTTGAAGGCACATCTTAAAATAAAAATACATTCTTTGTAAATGACTCGAGGAAGATTCTCAGTATAAGCTGCTCCAGGTTAAAACAATGATAAATTTTGCTGCATAAATGATAGTTACTTAGTTACTTAGTAGACTGTTTTTTAATCTGTTAGATATTTAGATGTCACAGAAAGTCACAGTAACTTTAGAGGGGATGCTTATTTTCTATAATATTACAAGGTTTTACCAGTAAAATTAAAGAACATTTTGATCTCTGCTATCAATAAGGCTCAGTGTAATAGTCTCTACACCAAATTATTAGCATACAAGACACCATTCATATAAGAGAAAATACTTCTGTCCTGGAATAAAGGCACTGCTAGAAGAGAACATTGTGGTCTAGAATTGAAAAGGAATTAATCATAACTTCTGTAAAGGTCTTAGGTTGTGCAGGGGTTAATAAATATGTTTTAGGGCTGTGACTGAATTGTTGCCAACTTCCCTGGTTGTCTATCCATTTAATGCCAATATCCTTGTCAGTCCTAACTTGATGTCCAGTGTGTCAGTGGTTTATAGGATTTTCCAAATCAAGGTTTAGCAGTGTATGGTTCTCTATGCTCCCCAATGAATATTCACGATCCAAGAACAGACCTAGCCAAGATCAGTCGAATTAACTCTGACTACCTGGTATCTAGTGAACCTAAAGGTAACCATGCTGAATCTAAGTGACTATATGTAGGTTTAATATTGTCACCATCACAAAGCAGAAAGTTTTGGTAGCATATTTTGGAGGAAGGGATGATACAGGTCTATAGCACTGGAGTATAGAAATTTTGCATTTAGTGCAGGGGGAACAGAAGAAAGAAAGGTGCAGATATATTAATGCAGTTAAAATTTAGACCAACCAGTCAAAAGATCACCAAATTTATCATAGTGGTTCATGCTGAATGATAAATTTAGTGCATCTTGCTGAACATGTTAGGTATCTTTCTCTTTCATTGACCTCCTAGTTAGCTTATTTCTTGGCAATATTTTACACCAAAATTTCGTCATACATCAGTGCAGTTTAAGCTGTGCCCCTTACATCCATGCCATACCCCTTTTCTAGACACAGTCCCAAGTGACATAAACGCCATGGTTTGGAAATGGCGGAAACACCATGGCAAAAATCGCAGCGTTTTACAGTCGCTGCAAAGTGGATAGGATTCTAGCAAATTCCATCCACACACTGCAGAAAAATACACACAGCAGAAATGCTGTGATTTCCAAAACCATTTTGGAAATCGCAGCATGTTAATTATACATTACATTAATTATACATTATACTGCGCTTTTTTCCGCAGTGCTTTTTCGATGCGGCATACTGTGTGGGGCCTTAGCCTAAAACACATAGACACAATTGGTGCAATTATTCTTTATGTTTTGGGAAATTGAGACAGAATTTTAGTGCATTTAGCTTAATAATTCTCCCCAATGGTAACTAAATTAAGTTAAATATATCGTAAAAGGGCTTTCATTTTTTATTCAATATGTTCCAAATTGGCATCAAAGTTCTCTCCAGTATGAGCAGCAATTTTGAGTGAGTTCAATGATCTTGTGTGGCTTCAAGCCTGCAATCTATTTCATTAGATGACTTCTATCTGTAACAATGTAACGTGAAGAGGTACAGTAGATGTTGTGATGTTTTTTTCCATAGATCTGTGCTGAACCTTAACAGGTAAGGAATTTATTGTATGTATAGTCGTAATTTTACAGAATGTTACTTTATGACATTCTATGATATAGCGGAGTTTTTATTGAATAAAGCATTTGTTCTACAGATGTAAAGTTATAGTGTGAATAATAGGTAATTTTGAAATTGTATTCGATGAGAGGAAATGTTCTTTGAACAACCCATCCTTTCCTTGCTGCATGAACAATTTCCATCTCATTATGCTTAGCATTAGCTTTTAGGATTATCTAGCAGTCATTATCTGAAAGTCACTGGCATCCGCTAACAATGTCGCTTGCACTGACGTTTAAGAAAAAAAGCTATTAAATGTGATCTCTGTCTTCTCCCTATGGGCCTCAAGGGTGAAAAACAACAACAACAAAATAATTTACCTCTATATTAAAGAGGTGATAGAGGCCACTATTTGTAACATGAATCTATTTGCTTTATCAGATGTGTTAATATCCCTTATCTTTAACTAAAGGATAAAAGCAATTAAAAAGTATAATTAGTGAACCAATAGAATTTAAGAGCAAATTAAGTTGCTCTTTTCAAAATAGTTGAGTTTGAATTGTTTTCCTATATTTATTGTATTTTTAGGGCCACAGTAGCAGTCAAGCTCACAATTTTCTAATATTCATAATTTGAATGAATGTAAAAATGTTATACATTTGGTAAATGTATATAAAACCCTTGAAAGGATTCTAGTCGCAACACAATTACAAATACACACATACAACTTATCACTTTAACTCAATAATACAAAACCTTGCTGGTACACATATCTGGATATGTCCAGCCAAGAGAAAAGTGAAGGAATGACACATCTATACAATATGCTAAAAACTGACAAATAATGTTGTTTCTTGCTATTCTGCATCAATATTAATATAATTAATTTTAAGCTCAGGCCATTCTCAAAAAGTCCATTTTGAATGGACTTAAAACTAGAAAAAATTAGCTGCATGAATGTTCACCATTGAGAAAAAAAAATTTAATAACCATGCATCAACCAACTAGCTATCCCCTTAAAAACATGGATAGTTTTCTTTTCATTTGCTCCCATACCCATGAGCTTGGGTATCCAATGACAACTGGTCATCCACTTGAACCTACTTATGTGCTCAAACATGTTGGTACCACTAGGTCTTAGAGCAAAATATAAAAGTTACACAGATTGTTTTTCTACTTTAGTTCCAACAATCCAGAAATCACACCATATATTACGTTCCACAGTCATGTTAACATATGCACTGGCAAAGCTTTTGGTGCAAAATGCACATTAACCCTTTTCTACCTCAACCATTTTCTTTTTTGAATTTTGCTATTTACTCCCAATCTTCCAAAAGCCATAATGTTTTATTTTTTCATTTACAGAGTTGTATGAGGGTTATTCACTGTAGTTTTTGTTAGGTTTTGATACCAAAACAAAAATCTAAAACCTTTAAAAAAAAATATTAGAGTTGCCATATTATCAAGTCTTTTTTTGTGGGACTAGATGTACTTTTTATTTATACCATTTTAGGGACTGTCTGACATTATTTTTATTCAATAGTTTTTATTAAAGATTTTTACAAATAAAAGTACAAAAGTAAATGAGGACATCATATACAATCGTACAATCGGAAGTAGTGGTATGCAAATAAGGAAGCATAACACATCTAAAAATGACAAAGTATTAGTAACATGGTGAAAATATCTCAAATGGCTTAGGACAGTGCATTAGCAAGCCATAACAAAAATGGATAAACATTATATATGCAGTATATGACCATACTTGAGGTTATGAGAAAGAGGTCATGTTAGATAATATAAATCATGGTTTCACCACTGAAACAATAGAAGGTCAAGGAATTAAGGCTTTGTTGCAGTGATAATCAATGTCAGCATGAGATATGTACTGTATACAATAGATATGATAGCGTTCACCAGAGTATAAGAACAAGTTAAACAGTTAACAAGTATAACTAGTAACAGAATCAGTACCTTTTTTAGTATGAAAAGCACTTGAGAGGACAAATACACAGGTGAAATGGTCCATCAGGTGAGTCTTGAAAGGTGTGGTAGATCTTTGAGACAAATATGGAACCCATCATTCCCTAATAGGGATCGTACCTTAAGGTGCCTTGCATTGGACACCATTTCCCACGTCCTCTGGAATGAGTTAAAGGAGTGATTTCCCAAAGATGACCCCCCCCCCCACTGTCCCTGGCTACTTTCCTGATCTGTCCTAGGCGACAGCAAGCAACTGGTCGACAGTCCCTTCTTAAGATAAGTGACAACACAGAACACATACAGGACAAACAACAACAAAAGGGAGGTCAGCTAGCCAAGGGGTCAGTAACAGTCGAGCAATGCAGTACAGAATCAAAATCCAAGAGAATAGTCAAAGTCAAAGCCAGAGGTCAGGAATAAGAATACAGGTAACAAAACAGCAGCCAGTACGCACGAGGCAATAGCAAGCACCAATGTGAATGAGAGCAAACAATAAATACCAAGGAAGAACCCGACCCAGACTTGATAGGATGATAGGCTGTCAATAACACAGGTAAGACTAAAATTAACTATTAGTGGAGCAGAGGAAAACCAAGGTGAAGGGGGTGAGTGTGGTGGAAAATCAATTAAGGAGGTGAGGGAATAGGACAGTGTTCAGACAGTACAAGAAAAACCTAAAGGAAAGAATCACAGCCGGAGCCGCCTGCTGCGCTGCAGCATGTGGCCGGATGGTGCAGAAGTTTGAAGGGGTGCGGATGTAAAACCTACCTACCATTTTTAATTAAGTCTGGAAGGCAAACTGCCAATCTAGTGGCTATAAATTTGGCATACATTTTTAATTCGGCATTAAGTAAAGATATGGGCCTAAAATTTTAGTTTCAAAGGTATTTATTAAATTGTGGGAACAATAGAAAAAAGTAAAAACAGAACAATAAACAAAATACATGCATAAGGTAATACAGGGATTGCAAAAAATATCATCTGGGGAGTTGGGGAGTCAAAATATATATATTGCAGCCAATTACCTTATTGACTTTTTCCTTTTTATCTGAATCTTTCTCTACAATAAGAGCATGTAATTTCACTGTGCCCAGATAAAAATCTACAGGAGCTAATACATAATTCCTTGATTTTCTGAAAGAGGGACTCTACCACACAGGCACTCTAAGGGGGGAGACATAAACTTATGTCACTAACTACTTAGAGGAAGGCAGTTCCTGGCACACAGCTATAATGAAATGCTACACATCTCAGCCTTATTGGATTATTTTTGAGAATATAATGAGAAGGATAATTGCACTGACTCAGATGATAGATACACTCTCCAGTTGCCCATGGATAGCACAGCATAGAGATAGAGATATGTAAAAGCAAGGTGTTTCATCAGGAGCTGAGAAGGAACTAAACTTTAGGAATATGAGTGCAATACAGAGGGAATAAGCATGTAGTGTAACAGATAATCAAGCGAGGGTGGAGGGATAGAATAGAAAAGTGCATTTGCTGGAGTGCTTCGTTAAAAAAATAAATAAAAGAATGCTTTGTAAAATAGATAAATCCTAAGGCTGCTTTAGCACAGACTCTGTTTCATCTTACTTGATTACTATATATTTCATGTCTGGTTAAGGATAACCAGTCAGCAGCATGAAACACCGACACACCCCAGGCATTACAAGTATTACGTTTTATTCTGAAATGTTGCAGGGTCTCAGAGAAAACAGCTGTAAACCTGGGAGAAACATCTTCTTTCTTTGGCTTCTTTCCACCTGGATGATTCACAGGTTTTTCCCTGTTTGTGTTTGTGTTAGAAATGAACAGTTTGACAGGTTGGACCACAGATGCTACATCCCAGAGGATCTTAGTAGTGGAATTCCCTGTGATAAACTTTTTTTTCAAGGACTCTTGTAACAAAAAGAGATTGGCCAATTCAAGCAAATTCATAACTAGAGATGAGCGAAGTAATCAAAAATTCGATTTGGCAACTTCGCCGAATTTCGCGATATGATTCTATTTGATCCGAGTTAAATTGTGGCAAATCGCATACCAAAAACAGCTATTTATTGGCTGCAGAGAGCCGGGGTGGGCGACAAAATGGCGGAACCCCTTGGATGTCGTGGTCATGTTTGACTGCGGCATCCAAGTTGTTAAAAACCCGGATCGGTTATGGAGCAGGGTGTTAGCTGTCAGTTACAGCTAACACCCTGCTCCATAACCGATCGGGGAGATTTAACACCTTGGATGCAGTGGTCAAACATGCTGTGTGCACTCACAAAGGTGTTAAAGGGATTGGCTGCACGCATCGCATTGTGGATGATCCCGCGGTCCCAAAGTTCCTTGCCCCATATAGAGCAGCCATTTTGAACTAAATGCGAATAGTTACCACGAAGCGTGAGGAAATTCGGATTCGATGCGAATCGAATATTTCCTGAAATTCGGATCGAATTCCACTTCTGCAGCTTCGATTCGCTCATCTCTTTTCATAACCAATAGTGAGATTTGCCATTTCTCATCTAAAATTCAAGAAAAGACCAGATGTAGTTCAAAAGAATGGTGTTTGTACTGCATTGTTGGTTATTTTATCCACTCACATTCCAGTTGATCTTATAACAAAAATCCGCTCTCGTAGTTCACTAGGCTGCATACCAACATTGTATAATATCCACTAGATTATACTTCCAGAGTCCAAATATTTGTGATCTACACAGCAGCAGAGCTTGTGTTTTCTGTTTTAGCCAAGAGTTTAGGATTAATCTTTTATCTATGATACTGCTTCATTCAAATTATGTTTCATTTAAATATAACTTTTTTATTAGAATAAATACTGAACACAATAACTTTTCAGAAAATACAAATGAAAGAGATTTTGCATGCAGCATCAGATATGTGAAGTATTTTTTTGTAGGTTTCAATCCCTAGTATTCATTACAAGCAGTGACTGGTAACAGCTGTAAGCTTGGCATTCAGATGTTTCCAGCAAAGCATGCTATTTACTGAATGTACACCTAGAGGAGATTTTAACACTTTGTGATTCCTGTTCTATTTACTGGAGCTCAGTTGTTAGTATGTCTTGCAACAGTAAATTATTATTTCACATTGTGCAGATTGAGTTGTGTTCTTTGTAACATGCCAAATGTATACTGATTTACATATTAGTCAACAAAATGTTATTTTGGCATGTGTGGACGATGGCCCAGATTTACTATTGTGGCTACAACTAGACACTGGTGTAAACATGGAGCATCTTTGGAACAGTGTGGCGCATCTTTGGCATATCTTGGTGCATCTATTTTGGGCAAATATTTTTTGACATGCTAGACATGTGGTTATGGATTCTCAGAAACAAAGACTTAAAGGGGTTGGCCACTTTCAGATCAATATTGAGAGACAAATGTTATTGTATGTATAATAAAAAGTTGTACAATTTTCCAATATGCTTTCTGTATCAATTCCTCATGGTTTTCTAGATTTCTGCTTGCTGCCATTCATTTTAGTTAATCCCAGTGGATAAAATTAGTCATGTGATGGACACACAGTTGCACAACTCATTACCAGGCAGATGTCTGATTACTGTGCTGTGACTATAATGAACTGTGAACCTGTGTGGTCATCACATGATCTTGGACTGTTTATCACATGACCATGGACTGATTTTTATCTACTGACGGAAACTGTAAAACAGAGACTCCAACACAGTTTTATGACAGTGTCTAATGCAGTACGATAAATCAATTACAATATTAGATTATCTAGTATAACTTCAGATCTACTATTAGTTAGCTTACAAAAAATATGTCATGCCCCTTTTTCACACAAGGTGTGAAAATGTCTCACATCATAGCTTCAGTTTATAAGTTATTGAAGAAATTTATGAAATCCATTACATTACTTTTGTGGCATAAAACAGTCACAAATTTGCAATACCACTTGTCACTGAAATACTCACAACCTACCAACCTGTACCAACCTAGCCCTCTTCTGAAAAAGGGGCCACATTGTCCTTTACAAAAGTTGGCAGAGTGGGGTGAAAACTAAGGTGGGTTGGAACAGGGACCGACAAATTTTATTTAGCTCACACCATAAAGCTATAGCTAAGTAATACTTGAAATCTATGCCAGTTACTGACTAAAAGTCTCAAAACAATTCAGGCGACATTCAGGCAGGAACACGAGGCATTTCAGTAATGGTGGAAGTAGGAGATGGATGTGTTATTCATCACTACATGATCCAAAACAACTACTCCATTTTCTTCAAGAATACGTGGCACTGAGTGCAGCAAAGCTTGCAATAGATCTAGAGAATCTTAGGTGTATGAGAAGTAAAGCAAAGTTTAGTCAGATTTAATCAATTACAGGCAGATAGAAATGGTAGAAATCATAGATAATAATGAAAGGCAATAGGTAATAAAGACAGGCAAAGGACAGTTAACCTTTTCATTGCATATAAACAGCAAAACAATGATTCTGTCTGCGCTACTCTGAAAAATCTCCATTGTTAAGAGTTTTTTTTTTTTGTTACCCAATAACATTGTAACAGCCATTGTAACAGCAAAAAAAAACAAAAAAAAAAACAAGCTGACTGATGCAGGTCTAGTCTAATAATCACTTATCTGGTCAACCTTGTAGTAATTTTTTTTTTTTTCTTGAAATAGTCTTTTGTAAAAAAAAAAAAAAAAAGAAATACACACAGTGTTAGAATTGTTGACAAACACTATTATTGTTAAGCAGTGTGCAGTAAACTGGAAAAAACACAAGGAACAGGACAGACAAAAGGAGAGCTAGGATTAAACACTTCTGTAAGTACTGACAATAAAAATATGGGGGGGGCAACAGCAACACTACTTTTGGTCTTGACAGACCAGCCGTGGTGTTGCTATACTTCCATGCTTAGGATAAAGATGTTTTTGAAAGGAATGAAACACAAACATAGAGTCAGAGTTCTATGTGTTCTTTCTCCTCATCTTTTGTAACATATCATTTACCATGCTGGCTTTCTGTACTGTAAACCATGTCTTCTTCACTGTCACAGATCCAATTCTCTGGTTGTCATGTTGCATCTTGAAATTCTGTCACTCCGCCAAAACGATGTTAATGTAACATTTGCTCCCATACAGGGATAACCAGCAGGATAATCCCAAAAAACTCACTATTGCTTCTTCCAGAACCATTATAGCGGTGGTATGGCATTCTGCTCCCACAAAGGGATGATTTTTGGTGGCTCTATTTTCAATTGGCATACAGCCACAAATTTGTGCAAATAACAAAAAGCCTCTAGCACAGGGGCCAGCAACCTTCAGCACTCCATCTGCTGTGAAACTACAACTCCCAACAGGCTCCATTCACTTCCATGGGAGTTCTATGTACAGCAGAGCAAGCATGCATGCTGGGAGCTGGAGTGACAAAGGTTGCCTACTCCTATTCTGGCACTTACAAGTCATAAAAAGGTAAGCAAGGCAAAGCAAATTTTTCTATAAAACCATTGGTTTTTGCAATATATAATGGACATTTGTGTCTAAAAAAACAAAGGCAAGCACCTTGTCCCCCAAAAATGGGTTATTTTTTGTAGCATTTAAAATGTTAAAATGCGTAAAAGCAAGTGGCAGTGCAGTGTATAGTTAAACTAGGAGTTTGTATCCACAGCTTTCCATCTGTTTTTCCATAGCCATACATGTCACTTTGACATAACTTACAGAGTTATGTTTGCCTTAGAGAGCTAGAAATGTGATAGATAGGTTCCTTGGAGCCAAGACAAAGTTATATACTATGTTTCAAGTCAATTTATGCCGTGGTTCCCTTTGTCCCTTAACAAGTCTTGATCCCAAACACAAAATGAAACAAATTATGAGATGTTCGTTCATCTCTATTAATAACTCTGCAGTGTGATATCCGATCTCAGAAGACAACAAAGCCATTGAAAGCCCATTGAAAGAGTTAAGTTAATGGCCTGTGCCACATTGTTCCTAATGCATTATGAGTCATATTAACCTGTGCTGCATCTGTATACTTATACACCTTCTGAAATACAATTGTACAATTGAAATACAGGAGGCTATGATAAAACCACCAATGTTTGAAATGTTTTAGCCAAGATGTGGTTTACCAGTCATCCATGTACTAATGGATACTACTACGCCAAGTAAAATTCATTTCTGTTTTTATATGGAGTTTCAATAAAGAATTTGGAGTGATAGCTGCTTATAGTGCCAGTCTCCACTACTACTGTACTTGTGGATTTACTTACAGTTGAAATAATGTTGGACATGGGAATCTACAAATCATCAACCTTTACTTTTTTCCATTTATTTAAATTGAAAATACCATTTTAGCATGACTGAAAAATGTTTAGGAGCAATTTGATATAAATTCACTGGTGAATACACAATGTATAATTAAATAGTGTGCAGGAAGCAATGTTTATAAAGCAGGAATTAACCAAAACACCTTTTTGAACTTTACATTTTGTCTGCATATAAGTAAATATGACCTTTAGTTAGGACACATACCTTTTAATAATTAGGCATATTTTCTATGTATGATTAAAAAATCCTTTACACTGAGATTTTTATTATAATGCAAAAAGAGCTACAGAGCAGTTCATCTCTCTCTGACATGGCACTATAACTAAAATAATGATGCAAGGAAGCAACAACATCCCTGAGGAGCATGCAGAACCAAAATGTAGGGCAATGCTATTATCATTTCCCCTGAAGACTGAAACAAAACCATAGGAAAAAATAAAATTCAGTGGTTCTAATATTAAAGATAGTTATTGAAAAAGTATTTATTGAAATACGTGTAATTTTATGAAATATAGTATAAATAATTATATGACTTTCAGAAAAGGCATTACATAAATGCAAATATTGTCAACTTAATATTGTAAATTATAAATATTGAGCTAAAGCTTTCACTGGTAGACAAGAGGTCAAATGTATGAGCATATGCATAAAATTATTACACTATTACTATAGATGGATTATATTGTAATAAAATGTACTGTACAAAAACTGCTTGTTTACACAAGATTCATCTCCATATTCATTCTCACACACAGAGCTCTATGGAGAAGGAAGGGGCGAAGTAAGCTGGTTAATTGATTTATTGCCTCATTTTGTGCACTAATAGTCTCTTTTATACAATCTACAAGTGTTTAAAGCACAGAGTAGCAAAGTGCAGCAGCAGCAATTATTTGAGTGTCTTTTCTGGAAGCATCTCCCCCCTCCCATTTTCATAGACTAATATGTAGAAATAGCTCTGCCTGAAAAAGTGGAGAAGAAAACATATTTCTTTAATAAAATATATTACAAAGATTCCTATATTAATCTGTGTTATTTATTAATGAAAAGTTGTTTATAACGCTAGATACACTTTAAAGAAATATGCAGAGATATTTTTGAATACTTAAAAGTTAATTTATAGAAGGTGAGTGCATTTTCTGTTGCGATCTGGCCTCAGCTATGGTTTATCACAGACACAGAATATGCATCAAGGCTAAGGCCTCACATAGGAAGACAAAACCAAAAAATCCCACCATTTCCGAAGGTATAACTAACATTCTGCAATTTTCAAAGTGTTTTTGAAATTGCAGCTTTTCTGCTGCAGATAATTTTTTGCAAGGTGTGGATGGGATTAACCAGAATCCCATCCACTTTGCAGGTACTGTATAATATAGCATTTTTGCAACGTGGGGCCCCGATCTTAAACTGTTATTTTAAAAGGTTATATCATCTACATTTGCTTTAATTAATTCCAGATAGTGAAAAATATTTTTTTGTTATCTGCTTTCTGCAGAATATGTGCAGCCATCTTGTTTTAGCTGCTGCTCTTCTCTGTTAAAATTTCTGAGACAAGCATTAGAGCAGCCACATATGCCATAGGAAATGTGTGGCTAGAGATACAGATGTAGCCAAATTTAAAATTACTTTTTTCCATTTCTTTCAATAGCTTTTTTAATCAGCTATCATGGTACAGCGAGTTATCAGATTCTACTTGAAAATGGCTACATCTGTAACACATTGACTTCTATTGGAGAGTGTTGTAATATGCTCGTTGGCCTGTGTAAAGGTCACTGTGTAAGGAGAGAGAAGAAGGAGAGCTGTGTCAAAGACCTATTGTCAATAGTAGATCCTATGCTTTATGCCTACAACTTTATTATAGAAGTGTTACCATACATTGCAATACTAGCTGTGCTAATTTTGAGATGACTCAGAATTCTTTTCTACAGAACCCAGAAAAGAAAGCTAAAAATACTGAAGAAATATAGTAGCCCTAACTATTGTCAGTCAGTTCTGCATAATACTGCACACACAATCCTATAAAATTCCTACAGAGAACAAAGGTGGGTTGATCCATCTTCAGCCTCTGATCAGCAAATGGGGTGAGGTTTAGCCAAGTGTCAGAGCTTAATACGCCTGTTTGTACCACTACAGACAAGGCACAGCAGGGAAGCTCCAGTAGCAGCCACTTGTATTACAGACAGTCATATTACTGTGAGGAGGGGAAGGGGGTGAGTTCCTGAGACACATAGAGAAGATTTATTTATACATTTCTTAGTTTTAGCTATACTTTGAGACAAAAAGGAAAATAGGGAAAAGAAGATTACTTGATGAAGGGCAGGGTTATTTTATTATTTTTACTTTAGCACATTAACAACACTGTGGCACAGAGTGTTATCTCTGGTGTGTCAATGAATTTCAGATTTTTTTTAATATAGAAAGTAACAAGGACATTTAGAAAAACAAATCACAAAAAATAAAACGGTATGTTTAACGTAAAAGCTTGATTAAACAATAGGGTATTTTCTGACAATACATGTCCTCTTTAATGAATGAAACCATCTTCCATTTGATTATTCTGTAGGTGTGACCAAAATGAAAGGACACCTATGGATGCATGTGTAGTTTATTGGGGGATTAAAAAAAGATATATTAAAAAAGAAAATAAATAAATATATATATATATATATATTTATATATATATTTTTTTTTACTTTAAGACTGGAATGATGGAAGATTTAAAGGGGCAGGAAAGTACACAAACAACAGAGGGAAAATATAAATGTAGCAAAGTTTATACAGTGACACAGAGCTTTAAAGGGAGTCTGTCAGAGTGAATTATATTAAGCCAGAAACACAGTTAGATAGTTCAGGCTTATCTGAATGTAATACCTTTTTCTGCATGAAAATTTGTGCCTCCGTTTCTGTATTCTTTTATTTCTTAATATGGAGTACCAGGGTTGCGTTGTTGCCCCCTATCATTATGCACCACACTATGCACACCTCCCTGGCCCTGTCATATGTTTTACTTGGTTTTAGTTATTTTAATGAAATTTCCTGCTGCATTGTTGCATACTCCACAGTTCAGTCACATAACATGACCAAACTTTCTGTGCTAGAAACACTAGGCCTCAAAACAAAAAAAAATATTTTTCTCAGCACTTGCAAGACATCTGGATTATGAGTATGACTGGCTGCTATGAGACTACTGTCACCTACCACCATAAAAATGAAATCTACAGTGCACACAATAAAATGTGGCAACCTTCTACTACCTACATATGCTCTTTTGTATACCTTTCTATAGAACATCAAAACTAAAGGATACATTATTTAACTATATAAACATGTAATTGTATGGTATAAACACATAGATGAAGCCACAGAACAGCTCATTTGGAAGGGCACCTCAGGGAAAGAAGACCTTTTATATTGGTCAATACATGAACAACATATTTTACAAAACTTCACATTTTGCAGTTGTCTTGAACATCGTAACATTTGGTTTTGGGTTAACTCCAGTTATATACCAGGTATATTATTAACTAAGACTAAGAGAATAAGTGTTACTGTGGGAAATGAAGCCATCCTTTCACATTTGGGAATTCATTGAAGATCTCCTAGCACAGATTATTCATTGTTTATCTGTACATAATAATATGCACGTTACTATTTACTGATAGACAGATCCCTTTTAACATATAAAGACCTCAAAGTGACATTAAGCATATTGTATGTCATGTTATTGCCCTTATACTGTAAACTAAGGAAAATGCTGAATTCTTTCAAGATGTTAATCCACTATTTGCAATAGATTGGCATTTCTGTTTAGAACTTTATGAATAATGCATGAACAAACATTTTGTCCTTCACAGTCCTTTTTTTTTCTATGGTGCTATTTCTTCAGAAAAAAAAAAGACAAAATGGTCAGAAATAATATTAAAATGTCATGTACTGACAAAGTCATGGGCAAATCTTATATAGTTTCATATTAGGTATGTTACTGACATTGAGTACAAACTTTTTAATAGTGTTCTACTCTAATGATAAATCATGTTCTATTAAAGGGGTTATCCAATAACAAAGGGTGTCTATAGTTAAATCCAGGCCATAAATATCAGACAGTTTCTAGTTATACTTATTAAAAAAATTCTTACATTCTGTGGTATTCCAGTAATATTGTTAGAATAGCGTCCCCTGCAGTTTCAATTGAACAATCTTTTTGTGTCCATCTCAGGAAATATGTCTAGGTGGACATGCATGCTCAGTCTTGCTTAGTCGTGCCACCGTGTATATAGATGCTGTGGTGAATTGTCTGCTTCTGAAGCAACAGTAATTTCTTTGCTTCTCAAAGGAGAAACAAATGAATACAAGTGAAGTAACACTATCATACTCACTCAAAACAGACATTAAAAAAGGACTGTTTCTTCCATATAATGTTCTTTCATTCAATGTTCATGTGTATGAGACCTAATAGTTTGATCTGGATCTTTTTTTATATAAATGGTTCAGAGATTATAGAAATACCAAGTACATCGGGAAATGCAAGTACAAGTACATGAAGGAGATTGCACGGGCTAAGAAGCAAAGCCCATGCAATCACCTCAGAAGTCCAGACTAACTGCTGGGACAGTGATAACACCAATCCCAGCTGTTTAACCCTTAACTTGCCACAGTCAATAGCAACTATGGCATCTTAGATCTTTGTCAGTGTAACTATCGCTTACTCCACAATGCGATTGTGGGGTGCTTAACAATGGCCCCTGTGGCTGAAATCATAGACTTCCTAATAAAATGCCTGTTACAATTCAGTAACAGGCACAATACACTGCAATACATATGTATTAATGTGTACTGCATAGGTGATCGAGCCCCCTAGTGGTAAAGAATCCTAAGGGGAATTTAAAAATATGTAAAAATAAAATAATTGAAATAGCTTAAAAAATATAAAAAAGACAAATAGAAAACTAATTTTTCCCATTAAAATTTAATTTTGTGTTTAAAAAATAAAAATAAAAAACCTTATGCATATTTGGTAGCACTACACATGTAACAACCTGACATATAATATTAATATACTATTTCACCCACATGATGAATGGCATAAAAAAATAATGGTAAATTTACCATTTTTGTTTATCTCGCCACCCAAAAAGCAGAATACAAAGCAATCAAAAACTTCCTTAAATCCAAAATGATGCAAAAAAAAAAAAAAAGACATCACACAGCTCGATTGATGAAAAAATAAAAACATTATGGGTTTCAAAATATGGTGACCCAAAAAACAAATGCTTTTCTTAGAAAAAGAGGTTTTTTTAGTGTCAAAGTAATAGGACGTCCAAAAACCTATACCTATTTGGTATTGCCATAATCATACTGACCTATGAAATAGATTAAGAATGTTGTTTTTACAATACAATGACCAGCGCTAAATTTATAGAGAAAAAAATCAATGGCAGAATTGCTGTTTTTTCCCATTCTCTCCAAGAAAGAGTTAAAAAAAGTAAATCACAAAATTATTTGTCTTGTAAAAATGGTGCTGTTAAAAAAATAAAATACCACAACAAACAAGTCCACATATCGTTATGTCACTATAAATATACTATAAAAGTTACAGCTATGAAAAATTTATATGACAATAAAAAAATTTTTTAAAAAATGCTTCGTCCTTTAGGCCAAAATAGGCACTGGCCTTATGGGGTTAATAGTATCATACGTGTTATAAGGAGCATTATTAAAAGCTGTGAATATGCACGTACTTAATGTCATGGGTGAAATCCACAGCAAAATCATGGATGTGGGCTTATGTGTGTATTTCAGAGGGCTCTGTTACAGTTTTATAAGAAACAACCTTTTTCGTTACAACACATGTTCTTCCTGGAAAAAAATATTTAGAGACAAAGAAAACCTAGTCTTGCAAAATAAAAAAAAAGGAAATAAATAAAAAAATATATATATATGGTACAGCATGACTGATGTAAAATGTGGCCTCTTGGGCCATTGGTGTAAGTTTGGAAAAAGAGGAATTAATGTATGTATGGAAAAATCCATCATATAAGAACTAATATTACTATATAATCACCAGGGATGTAGGTTGTTATTAAAACATCAGAAATTCCATTTACTTAACCTGTGATTTACAGTGTTTGCTTGAGTAGAATAGATAGCCCAGAGGTTAAACATAACATAACTCAAATGAGTAGTATGACAGCAAACACAGCCACCATTACTGTCCTTTTTCAACACCAGTTTATTATTTCCGATGCTTATGGCCTACAATTCAGTGTATTTCATCTATCCAGAGCACAGAAAATTCATATTGAATAAAAGCTATAAATAATATATAATCTGTAATACATTTATCTCATATAAACATGTTTATATATTCCTACCTGAGGTCTTGTGAGGGTCCTGCACGTATATGTGGTGTTTCCACTGAATGGCCAAATACAGCTCCCTCTGTTCCTGCAATAAAACAGCTCATGTCAGCGATCATTTCAGTCGTTTCTTAAAGTAATAGTTTGCTTTCACTTTGAAATATGCCCACAAAGCTGTCTTTAAAGTAATTGTTTTCTCCTTCTCTTTAGGGAGGCAGAATATTTTTTTTTACAGTGAAAAGGCACTATTCTTATGTTTTTCTAAAGCAAATCTGTTCAATAAAAAAAATGACAAAACCTGAAAAGTCCAATTTATTTCATTTTTAAAAAACCTATAAATGATAGATTAAAGTAACTATGACCTAGAATTTGCAAATGTTAATATAATAGCAATAAAATACAGTACAATATCATAAACTAGGTCACTAGGTTATGGCAAGTCTAAAGTGATAAATTAAACCTTATTTTTCCTGATAAAGGAACACTATAAGCAATGGAGTTAAAATACAATTTACACTAAAAAACAGCCCATTTCCTGCTAATCACTATCCAGTTGTTACTAGTAGCAACTCCCTATGACCACCATTCTGTGGTAGATTGTCAGAGGTTATCGTCTGGATGGGAAATTTTGGTAAGACTAATCCATAATTTAGGGACTGGCCGTGACCTCACTGAACTGTTTTTGAAGTGTTTATCCTAAATTTGTTATAAAAAGAGAAGCTTTCCTTTATACTTTTCCTATCTTTAGGAACCCCACTTACATTACATTTCAGTTACAAAAAACAAAATGCACACAGGTATGGATATGTGCACACTTAATAGATCTCCACTTTGGTTAGAGATTCTTATTTCTTTTGAAACCAATTGAACACAATATCATGATATGCCGGCTAAAGCCTTGAAAAGCTGCAATTTACCCTTCCCTTTTGGTGGTCACACACAAAGAAAAATAGGATAGTTGGTATATAACGTGATATTTTGTCTCAAGACCATGTGCTGTTGAGAAAAGCTCCTTAACTTGTGATACACATATTTGGCCATTTTCAACCATGAGGACATTAAAGGGACACATTTGTATGAATGAACCTTATAATCTACAATTTAATACTTCGTATATCTTCCAATTCATAACAATTTTAAATATTTGTACACATGTAGCCAAGCTTAACATGACTTTTGACGTGTTAAAAAAGCAGTTACTAATAGCTGTAACACAACTTTTTCCATTACTCAATGACTTTTCTTCTTAGTTATCACAATTTGTAAGTTATAAGATTCAAGTTAACAATGGCTACATCTATACATAGTGTATGATTTAATGTTATAGCGCCAAAATCAAAAACCCTATTGCAGCTTTAAATCCCTCTCTCTCTGCTTTAGCATCTGTATATGAAGATAGTCATCCAAATACAGACAGTTATAGTAAAGGTAGATAGGGCCAAGGTAGAACAGACTGGGGGCACGGCCTAGGATATTTGTTTGAGGAACCCTACATTTTGACATGAACATATTAATAAGCATCAGACTCTCACTTGAAGTACCAGACCGTGTCATGCAGGATGTCTTAAACGGAGGCATACAAGTTTATTTATATTTTTTCTTTCATCTTTTTTAATATTCTTATTGTTTTAGTTTCAAAAGTATTTATTGAATGAAGTATGTATATAGGCACCAATGTAGAAAACTTTACATAGTAAATCATAGTCATCAGGTTCACTTCCGAGTCATGGAAACAACATAGAAATCAATTTGGGGGGCACAAGTTATCAGTGAAATCTATGTGTTCCCTGCTGTCCCCATATACAGATCACTGACAACAGTGGTCTAATGGTAACAGCTCAATAGATTGATCTTGTATGTCTCCATACAAGATGACAAATGATCCCTCTACGAAGGTAATCCCTGTGATGTCATTACTGATATCACAGGGATACATAGCAACTCACAGGGCTCAATATGAACATTGTGATTACTATATGGGTTTTTTTTTCTCATTGTGTTCCTGAAAAAATACCACTTTAGGAAAAAACAAAAAGTATTTTTAGGCAAAGGTTTGGGATGTAAAAGAACAATAAATGTACATTATAAAATGTGTGTAAGACAAGGATGTTAGAACTAAGAAGTATTGGATCATTGTTGGGTGCACTTGTAAAACAAATAGCTACTTTAAACAAGAATCTCTGTAGCTTCTTTTCCTGTTATTCTTTCCCTTAGAGAACTGCTTGTACAATGTCGACAAAAATCTTGTAGAGCATAGGGTGTTTTATTGTTTTGAAGACAGAAGCAAACTTTATGTCCTTTTACTTTATTTAGTGTAGATAATCTTGGAAAAAAATGCACTTGAAAGGAAAAGCAGTATCTGTACTGCACTGCTTGAAACTTGTTAAGTGCATAAATGTGCGGCAATAAGTCACTTGACAGACTTGAGTTGTGTGCAGTAGAGCAGAAGATTAGAATACAACACTGCTCCTGTAGAAAATATTAACAGAGATTAGTCTCTCATTCTATAGTTGAGACCCATTAAATATGTCCCTTTATTCACCATAACAATACAAAACCAATACTCCAATAACAAGTTTACATATTCTGAATCAATTACACTATTTTCAGTATAACTCTCCTTATAATCTCCTGTCTCGCCACCACTTATTCACATTTTCCATTTAATTAAGATTCTCCATATCTATTGTTTCAGATATTGTTTAGCAAATAATTTATCAGCAGTCTTCCATAAAGATAAACAAGAAACTTAACTGAGGATGTTTGAGGGAAGTATGTTAAAACTGTTGAAGTTAAAAAGGGTTAAGTGGTAACTAATATTTCAGATAACTTAGCATCATTTAATATAGCATTGAATTCTGCACCAAAACGTAATACAGTTTATTTAAAAATGTTGCTGTTTTCCACCTGAAAAATCTTTCTAAATTTGCCTGCCACTTGGTTGCTCCCTTCTCCCAAACCGGTTACTGTTTGAAGACTTTACATTCACAGGGGCTAAATGAATAATTGAATTTTACATGCTGTATAGGTTGAATAAAAATGTTGAGGAATTGACCTATACGCTTTTGTGTCCCTTGCCACTGCTCCCTATAGAGATTCATCCCCTCCTGTAGTGACTTTTCCGATACATTCCAATGTTTTACTCCTTCTTGGTTTATTTTGAGGGTGTGTTTATCTGGTTAGTCTTGCTGGTTTTGTTTAGTTAGTTTTTAGGATTATTGATGGCTAACTATGGGGTTTAACCTCATAGCTATATGGCTAGGTCCTTGTTTAATGACCCCCTTGTTTGACGAATAAGGGTGGGTTCACACTTGCGGCGGCACTCCGTCCGCCGCAAATCCTACTTAAATGTCAGAAAACTGGACAGAGACTGGATAGGGAAAGGTTTGCAACGCTTTGCTTAAAACCCCATTCACTTGAATGGGTTTTTAAAGCAATGCGCGGGTGTGCGCTTACACCCTCTGTGCCACAAACCGTTTTTTTCCGCTGGAAACAAAGTTGGACATGCAGGACTTTGTTTCCAGCAAAAAAAAACGGATTCTCTTTCTCAAAATAAGTATTGGGTACAAATTAATGACTGTAAAAAACAGTATATTTTTTAATTTGTATTTTTTATGTGGAATACTCGCTCTGAATTCACACTTCATATAACTCTTAGTCGGTAGTTTAACATTTGACAGCGATGGATCTTACGTATAGGGTTGATATTGATTTGCCCCCTGTCTTTTTATATTATCGAACACTATGCTCGCATAAGGTAACTTATACTGTAGTGTTCCAACTGTAGTCCTTCTTTTTTAATTGCTATCATGCGAATTAAACTCTTATAGGCATGCTGATAGGCTGTTATTCGCCATCTGAGATACATGTCTAGCGGTGAGCTTTGCTATTTAAGCGGATTTGAAAAGGCAGGGAGGGCACTCCTGGACACCAGATGGAGGTGCCGAAGTCATTATGTAGCTGGGTTCGATGTGCGCATGCCTGAGAAGGTGTGTAGCGGGGACAATGCGTGATTGGCTCGGATAGTCCTATGGGCGGAGCAGTAGGTATCTCCTGGTTATCAGGGGGAGGTACCGCTAATGGTGGCAAAGCACTGTCAGCTGTGCATGCATAAAAGAAGCAGTGTAGCAGGGACACGGAACAATTGGCTCAGGCAGTTGTATGGGCGGAGCATAGCACTGTTTAAGGGCGAAGGAGCGCCGCATTCACTACTGCCGTCATTAGAGCGGTCATGCTGGTGGTCAGACTATCATTACCATTTGCTTATCATTAATAACAGCAGTTTTTATTGCTCTTGTGTGATTTGAACTCAGCCCCTGATGAATCATTCGTGAGGAAACGCGGAGGGATATTTTTGAGGTTGCAGTATAATTAGTTTTGTGCTTAATACATCACTGAATTGGCTCCTATTTTAGTTCTAGTTGACAGAATGTTTTCCCTTCCAAGCCCTGTTGGTGTGGCACTAGGCCAGTAGCCTCAGGGCAAAGGGGGGATTCATCTGCCTGAGTTTGTGACTAGCTCAATTGTACTATAAAAAGCCATTTCAGGTGTTGTTCTGACATGTAATTTTGGATGAGGGAGTTCAGATAGGTCTGAGACATAGGGTGTGAGTATAACAAATCCACCGATATACTATCTATACACATAAAATTGCAAGTTTAAGACATAGTTACACATTTTGGTTCATTATATACTGCTGCTTAAAGGCGGTTTTGTGTGCACTGCTGCTATTATTATATACTGCTGCTTTTAGGCTTTTAGTTTTGTGTGATTTTATATATTGCGACCTGGAACAATCTTTTTTATTTTTGTATTGTAATAAAAGTGAAGTTTTATTTATTATTTTTTCTGACAATCAGTGTCTCCAATTGGGTTTCTTTCTGTGAATATGGTCTTAGATTGGGGACTCCTGCCATTTAGGATTTGTGAATTGTAATGTACAGTGCAATTGTTATTGTAGTTTGTATCCCATTATTACTATTATTATTAATGTTATTATTATTATTATTATTATAATCTGTACGTTTTCCATGGATTGTAAATAAACTCATTGAATTATTTTCTGACAACAAATTATATTAATGTCAACAAGGTGAAGTAGTAATTAAGTGATGTTTTATTCACTTTGATCATTAGCATTACAATATTAACAAAATAAAGAATATGTCCAGCAAGTAAAAGCAAAAAAAAATCTCAAAATTTCCAGCTAAACTACAAGTAAATAAAAACATGTAGAACTACCAGTGAAGGACATTGATTTCAGTAAGCTGTCAGTTTCTCATTGCTATAGTGCTTCACAATATTTGTGCTTGTACTGGTCTCAACGTAATGATATACAGTAAATCACGAAGCATGCACATAATTCACTCATACACACTGAAGCACTTAAAGAAGCGTTAGGAAACCTCCAACATAAGAAAAATAAATTCACTCTTACTGTGCTCAGTACATTACCAGTCTGTTCTACCTGTACTCAGATGTGATAAAACCCCTCGGCACAGCATAAGCAACAGGATGCTTAAGCAATGTCGAAGACTCTCATTTTGTCATTGCTTGTCAAACTTTCTCTCCAGCATTTGCAGTTAGTTTACTGCTTTGCATGCACCTGGGAAATTTAGAAACTCCACAAATAAACCAACAATACTGTAGAAAGCTAGGGTCTATAGAGATTAGTTTTGTGACCAATCAGAAATTTTAAGTGCTATTTAATTTTATAAAAATGCATCAATTTAATTTATTGCAAATTCATTGCTTATTCCAAATAAGCTCCAATGGTGAGGGGGATGCATTCGACTATTTCTTCAACTCCCATAGAGTTTGAATCAAGAAGATGTCCTCTGGATTAGAAGGAACCCCTCCCTTAAATAGCACAGATGTGTTCTTCCTTACTTTTTCCTTCTGGTTGGACACAGATGTATCGCAAGAGATAACTAGCTTTGAAAAAACATGATTTTTTTAACACTCTGTCACAAGATGTCTAAGCTACATCTGAGTGGTCACCCAGTACTGTAATTTTGTTGTGTGAATTGTAGTCTGTCAAGGGTTTTGCTAACATGTCCCAATATTATATTAAATTTGATGTGGTCACATCTATTTTCTTATTTTGACTCATATATACCAAGTGTCCTTTCCTCTTGGTAGCTATGCCTTGATATGTGTATTACAAGTTAGCTAAACTTTCAAACAACATTTGATTTTATGGCAACATATTAAAAAATATTGTAATGTACTTTAGTAATGAGTTTTGCTTCTTTCTGTGAAATCCTGACATATTTTTTTCTTTCTTTATTGCTATATTGAGAGATGAAAACTGTACATTGCTTCTCACAGAAAGTAAGGAGAGGCAGAGTTTTGTGTAATGCAGGGTAGCTAAGGCTGGGGGTTAATTTCAAACAGTTATATCTCAGGCAATATAAAATATAAAACAGTGGTTTTTGTGTTTTATTAAAGATAAGATTCATATCCTTCATATGATACAAAGGTTGAAGTTCTTCTTGACTTCCAGAGATATCAGTTGAAAACACTGTCTGGATTATTAACAACTGCCTATAAATTTCCCATTCCAGACTGTGTATTTTGCTGATGATATCTCTGGAAGTAATACAGGGAGATGTGATCATGGAATCTCATCTATCATATTACACCAAAACCACTGTTCTATGTTTCATAATGCCTGAGATATAACTGTCTGAACTAGCCTAAGCTTCCCTGCATTACACAAGAGATGTACAACCATACTCCAATGAGAAGCAGTGAGAGGAACAAGAAAAAAAAAATACTGAAGTGAGAGAACTGGATTTCATACCAGGATTTCAGAGAAAGGAGACAAAATCTGTTAATAAAGTATGTCACAACACTTCACAAATTCTGCCAGATATTCAAAAGTTTTTGAAAAGTGTAGGTACACTTTAAGCAGCTTTTCTAAACACAACATGATTTCATGATAAGTTTTTATAAAGGGATATATTAACTATCCTATGTGTGTTTAGGTGCAACAACAAATGAATTGAAGTGGTATTGAATTGGCTGCATGACAAATGTGAATTCCTGAAACTCATCTGAACTAAATTAAGGGTGAACAAATCTGTATCTTTTATTATTTGTACGCCTATACTGTACATGTTTTTTTTTTTTTTAATTATTCCTCCAATGACAATTTTCAGTTTTTTTCATAGATATTGCCCCAATTTGACTTTGTTTCTTGCATTTCAGTTTGACTGTCTATTCTTCAAATGCAGCTGCTCTGCTGACACAGGGAAGGTGTCTAAATATTAACTGACTAAAAGTTTTACTCTTAATATAATGTTTGGTTGCAAAAGCTGTACCTGTGACTCTGAGTCTGTCAGCACCAATAGTGATTTCCTCCTCATCCGCTGAGAACAGCATCCTCCCGTCCTCATTTGACTTCACTTCAAATCTTTTACACTGTGCTTCCACAGCATCTGCACCTGCATTGAAAGAGAGAATAAATTCATTTGAAGGAAAGTGTATCAGAGTGGATTTACTAAAGGGCCAGAAAAGTGCTGACATGATAGATGGTGTGCACTTACCATTACTTAGCAAGGCATGACTTTGCTTGAACATAACTGATGGATAAACTGTCAAGATACCAGTAAACTAGTATATTTTTCAAAAGGTTGTTGTCAGTAAAAAGGACTTTAATGCAAATATCCTATCCTATTGATATAATATAATATAACAGTATATATTATATGTATAGAATATGATAAGATAATAAAACTGTATCCACTTTTTGAAATGTAATTTATATTAAGAGATAGATTTGATTGATAATGGTCCAGTTGTTCAGACCTCTACTAGTTGCTTTAGGGTGGGGCCAAATGATAATACACGATGGGGCTTTATCCATATCCAGTCCCCGGGCCTAGCTAAACAACAATTAATGTCAGCTGTATATCATTACTGGTCATGTGTTTTACTGTTACCACATGACCAATATTAATGTTCATCTAAAATTTCTTAGTGCTTCATGTATAGAGAAGTGAAAACATTGGTGGCCTGTGGACTAGATGCAGCTATAGCTGCTTTCAGGTATGTAATGTCAAATACAAATTTGAAGACCACACAATAGGCCATCAATAGGATGTGTGATTGGCTGGGGTCTCCGTAGACCCCTACTGATCACACTTTGATGGCCTATTCTAAAGGATAGGCTGTCAATATGTATTCCTGGAATAGTGAAATATGTATCTTAAATTTGTCCTGAAGTGGTTCAAACCTACAGATTCTATTTTAGTTATTGGTTTATCTTTGTAATAACATAGCAATGACTATAACAGCTCATATGTCCGCTTGTTTTCTATACAGTGCATGCATATTCTACCTTTTGTAAATGAATAAAGTGATCTGCTAAGTGAGTTCATAGCATTTAATTCAAGAGGTTTAACAGAGGTCAATATAGTATCAATTGGCACATAACATATATACAGTGCATTTCCCACTCATTTCAATGATTGTAGGAAATGCAATGCAGCTAATAATTGATGTTTTGTACAGCAGATGCTTGGACAGAAGATAAAGAGGAACATTGTACACAGGATAACACTCAAGAGCCAAGTCAAATTAATGAGGCATTTTTATGAGTGTGTTAACAAAGCAATATTCTCCCATTTTAACCTCAAATGGAAGGATTTGTGAATAGATACATATACTGTAAATCTCCGCAAAAGGTCTAGAAGTAATGGACAGTGAACATGTTTCAAGCATTGGTTTATTGAAATTATCTACCAGTAGACATTAATGAAGTCATAATCTGTTAAATCATTTCATTCAGATGAAACAAATCATCTGGATGGGCAGCAGATGAAAAAAAAATACAGCAGATTATTACAATATATAAGAAAATTATAAAGAGAAGTATAATCTTAAAACATGGCCCTAATTTAGAAAATGCCCCAGAATAGAAACACTTGCAAAATTATTATATTTACCATAACAATTTGGCACAATGCCATAATTTACATTGTTTCCTTTAATATTCTGATCTGTTTTGAATTTATTATATATTTTTTTTTTTACTTATATGACACCATCATATTTTGCAGAGCTTTACAGCGATATTGTTAATACAATCTCAAGTAGAGCTCACAATCTAAATTCCCTATCAGTATGTCTTTGGAGTATGGGAGGAAACCAGAACAAACCCAGGCAACACGGGGAGAACATACAAACTGTTTGCAAAAGTTGTCCTTGGTGGGATTTGAAACTAGGACTCCAGCGCTGCAAGGCTGCAGTGCTAACCACTGAGACACCATGCTGCCCTCCTATGTATTCATTTTATGACTACTCAGCTCCCTCCAATCCTTTCCAACAACAAAACATGGGAGCCTAAAATTAAAAGCACAATTAGTACAGTGCTGGCCAAAAGTATTGGCACCCCTGCAATTCTGTCAGATAATACTCAATTTCTTCCAGAAAATGATTGCAATCACAAATGCTTTGGTAATAATATCTTCATTTATTTTGCTTGCAATGAAAAAACACAAAAGAGAATGAAAAAAAAGTCAAATCATTGATCATTTTACACAAAACTCCAAAAATGGGCCGGACAAAAGTATTGGCACCCTCAGCCTAATACTCGGTAGCACAACCTTTAGACAAAATAACTGCGAACAACCGCTTCCGGTAACCATCAATGAGTTTCTTACAATGCTCTCTTGGAATTTTAGACCATTCTTCTTTGGCAAATTTCTCCAGGTCTCTGAGATTTGAAGTATGCCTTCTCCAAACTGCCATTTTGAGATCTCTCCACAGGTGTTCTATGGGATTCAGGTCTGGACTCATTGCTGGCCACTTTAGAAGTCTCCAGTGCTTTCTCTCAAACCATTTTCTAGTGCTTTTTGAAGTGTGTTTTGGGTCATTGTCCTGCTGGAAGACCCATGACCTCTGAGGGAGACCCAGCTTTCTCACACTGGGCCCTACATTATGCTGCAAAATTTGTTGGTAGTCTTCAGACTTCATAATGCCATGCACACGGTCAAGCAGTCCAGTGCCAGAGGCAGCAAAGCAATCCCAAAACATCAGGGAACCTACGGCATGTTTGACTGTAGGGACCGTGTTCTTTTCTTTGAAGGCCTCTTTTTTTCCCCTGTAAACTCTATGTTGATGCCTTTTCCCAAAAAGCTCTACTTTTGTCTCATCTGACCAGAGAACATTCTTCCAAAAAGTTTTGGGCTTTCTCAGGTAAGTTTTGGCAAACTCCAGCCTGGCTTTTTTATGTCTCTGGGTCAGAAGTGGGGTCTTCCTGGGTATCCTACCATAGAGTCCCTTTTCATTCAGACGCCGACGGATAGTACGGGTTGACACTGTTGTACCCTCGGACTGCAGGGCAGCTAGAACTTGTTTGGATGTTAGTCGAGGTTCTTTAGCCACCATCCGCACAATCTTTCGTTGAAATCTCTCGTCAATTTTTCTTTTCCGTCCACATCTAGGGAGGTTAGCCACAGTGCCATGGGCTTTAAACTTCTTGATGACACTGCGCACGGTAGACACAGGAACATTCAGGTCTTTGGAGATGGACTTGTAACCTTGAGATTGCTCATGCTTCCTCACAATTTTGCTTCTCAAGTCCTCAGACAGTTCTTTGGTCTTCTTTCTTTTCTCCATGCTCAATGTGGTACACACAAGGACACAGGACAGAGGTTGAGTCAACTTTAATCCATTTCAACTGGATGCAAGTGTGATTTAGTTATTGCCACCACCTGTTATATGCCACAGGTAAGTAACAGGTGCTGTTAATTACACAAATTAGAGAAGCATCACATGATTTTTCAAAGGGTGCTAATACTTTTGTCCACCCCCTTTTTTATGTTTGGTGTGGAATTATATCCAATTTGGCTTTTTGACAATTCTTTTTGTGCTTTTCCATTGAAGACAAATTAAATGAAGATATTATTACCAAAGCATTTGTGATTGCAATCATTTTCTGGAAGAAATTGAGTATTATCTGACAGAATTGCAGGGGTGCCAATACTTTTGGCCAGCACTGTATATAATGTGTAATAATAAATATAGCATAAAGAGCAATTATATAGCTTTAGTGATATTTATTACTAGGGATCAAAATTCCATTGTACTGTTGGAAGTGCAAATTAGGGGAAATCTGGTAATTGATTACATATATTTCATACCATACACATTAGCTTGCTATCAGACCTTGTTGACATTAGCGTCAATGACACTGTTATTAGGAGAGGGACCCTAACCACATTTTTGGCACAAACCTTTATCAGCCATGGAAATATTTAGTTCAGGCCTACATATGTGTCCACACTTTACTTATATTGAATTTGATTAAGAAATTATATTGAATTTTTCTCAAGAAAAAAATTAAGTAGAATATTATAACATGCTAGCATAAACCTTTAAAAGCAGCAAGTCACAATACAACCATTGTGTGGCCACAAATGGACTCATATAGAATAGACATCATGCAAAATAGTGGGGGATTTTTAATGATAGTTATCTCATGCCACACATCTCAGGATACATATGTTAAAGCAAGAGGAAAAATAGAAATGGAAAAGTGATACAGCTGGTTGGGTCACATGAGCTTATAGTAATGCATCTTGTTTCCGATCAGAAGTGGCCCTGAATATTGGTAGCACATCTTAAACACTCTGTACAGCAGTAATGTTTACTGTGCAATAGTAAAGAACATTTGGTGTGGATTGAAGACAAATAGTAAGGGTAGGTAATGTCTAAAGGTAATCGTTAGCTGTAAAGAGTCTGCTAAGGGTTTCCAAATGTATTTACTCTAGGAGGCAAAATAAGGCAAATTATTAAAAAAACAAACAAAAAAAACTTAGCTATGTGTACAGACTTGTCCTTCGTTACCTTTCTTCTTGCAAGGAAATGTCCAGATATGTATATCACAAAATATATAACAAGCTTTTCAAGACAATATGATTTTGCAATACAGTCATATGAAAAAGTTTGGGCACCCCTATTAATCTTAATCATTTTTAGTTCTAAATATTTGGGTGTTTGCAACAGCCATTTCAATTTGATATATCTAATAACTGATGGACACAGTAATATTTCAGGATTGAAATGAGGTTTATTGTACTAACAGAAAATGTGCAATATGCATTAAACCAAAATTTGACCGGTGCAAAAATTTGGGTACCCTTATCATTTTATTGATTTGGATACTCCTAACTACTTTTTACTGACTTACTGAAGCACAAAATTGGTTTTGTAACCTCACTGAGCTTTGAACTTCATAGCCAGGTGTATCCAATCATGAGAAAAGGTATTTAAGGTGGCCAATTGCAAGTTGTTCTCCTATTTGAATCTCCTCTGAAGAGTGGCATCATGGGCTCCTCAAAACAACTCTCAAATGATCTGAAAACAAAGATTGTTCAACATAGTTGTTCAGGGGAAGGATACAAAAAGTTGTCTCAGAGATTTAACCTGTCAGTTTCCACTGTGAGGAACATAGTAAGGAAATGGAAGACCACAGGGACAGTTCTTGTTAAGCCCAGAAGTGGCAGGCCAAGAAAAATATCAGAAAGGCAGAGAAGAAGAATGGTGAGAACAGTCAAGGACAATCCACAGACCAACAATACAGCACACTTTGCACAAGGAGAAGCTGTATGGGAGAGTGATGCGAAAGAAGCCGTTTCTGAAAGCACGCCACAAACAGAGTCGCCTGAGGTATGCAAAAGCACATTTGGACAAGCCAGCTTCATTTTGGAAGAAGGTCCTGTGGACTGATGAAACAAAGATTGAGTTGTTTGGTCATACAAAAAGGCGTTATGCATGGCGTCCAAAAAACACAGCATTCCAAGAAAAACACTTGCTACCCACTGTAAAATTTGGTGGAGGTTCCATCATGCTTTGGGGCTGTGTGGCCAATGCCGGCACCGGGAATCTTGTTAAAGTTGAGGGTCGCATGGATTCAACTCAGTATCAGCAGATTCTTGAGAATAATGTACAAGAATCAGTGACGAATTTGAAGTTACGCAGGGGATGGATATTTCAGCAAGACAATGATCCAAAACACAGCTCCAAATCTACTCAGGCATTCATGCAGAGGAACAATAACAATGTTCTGGAATGGCCATCCCAGTCCCCAGACCTGAATATCATTGAACATCTGTGGGATAATTTGAAGCGGGCTGTCCATGCTCGGCGACCATCAAACTTAACTGAACTGGAATTGTTTTGTAAAGAGGAATGGTCAAAAATACCTTCATCCAGTATCCAGGAACTGATTAAAAGTTACAGGAAGCAACTAGAGGCTGTTATTTTTGCAAAAGGAGGATCTACTAAATATTAATGTCACTTTTCTGTTGAGGTGCCCATACTTTTGCACCGGTCAAATTTTGGTTTAATGCATATTGCACATTTTCTGTTAGTACAATAAACCTCATTTCAATCCTGAGATATTACTGTGTCCATCAGTTATTAGATATATCAAATTGAAATGGCTGTTGCAAACACCCAAATATTTAGAACTAAAAATGATTAATAGGGGTGCCCAAACTTTTTCATATGACTGTATGGTATCACAACATGATATGCTATGTACAGTATGTTTATGTGCTGCCCCCCTGATGCTTATGCTATGAATTGTAAAGGATTTTTCTGGCATTTCACAATACTATATTGAATTAGTTACACCAGACATTGTAGTCCTTAATCAAATTCAAGCTAAGTCAAGAGTGGACACATCTGTTTATTGTAAAATCAGATAGGAACAACATGCTTACAGTAATTCCCAACACTCAGTCACATAGAAAACTAACTACAAAATTACAGCCATGTGATAATCTAAGGTGCAAAAATGGTAGGAGAGTATCCAAAAAAAGTGAGGTATGGAGACCGCGCTTCGCTAAGAATGCTTTTTATTAAACTCAATGACACTACGCATTTCGAGGAATGAGTCCTCTTTATCAAGTGTACTATGAACAGCCTGAAGCTATGGGCTGAAAGAGTTGAAGTGTATCCGGGAGATCCTGACGCCCAGAGGTTCCGCAGCTCCCACATACTGTGACATATACTGGACAAGT
Source organism: Leptodactylus fallax (assembly GCA_947044405.1). Lineage (NCBI taxonomy): Eukaryota > Metazoa > Chordata > Amphibia > Anura > Leptodactylidae > Leptodactylus > Leptodactylus fallax. Next base: position 387,502 of record CAMRHE010000407.1, read on the forward strand.
CCACAATACCATTTGTGATCACACGGAAACTATATAAGGTGAGAGTACATCGATACTGGTGTCACCATGCACAAGAGTGTTATCATATGAACTGACCAATTGAGGGGACATTGGTTCACACCAAACCCTGTCGGTTGCACATTCACATACTGTATACCCACACTCTGTGCTCACCTACCTACTCTCAACCTTTATTAGTGGGCACGTCCTGGTCACCCTGTACAAACTACTTTCATAACACAATTTATATTGTATAATATATTACTATCATACGATAATTTTTCAAAAAAACAGTATTACCCTATGTGCCGCTCGGCGTTGTTGTTTTTTTTGTCTTTCTACTAAAGCGCATGTGATAATCTAAGTCCATCAAGTCTTTACTGAGTCTTTTTATTATGGCTTTATGTGAAATCATGTAAAATACCGAATATTGAGAAATTTTCCTAATATTTTTATTTGAAAAGTCATTTAAGGTCATTTTCATCACATGCAGATATTGTAATTATAAAAGATTTAGTTTCGCACAGTGATAATGATAAATTTAATTTCTTTCCTAAACCAGAGCTTTCAATAATTTGGCCTTGCAGAGATTAATTGTTTGTAAAAACCTAATATGTGGAGACATACATTTACTTCCAAGTAAAAAAAGAAACTTTTATTATAGTATGGATTAAAACAGCTAGCAAAAATCTCTGTCGACTAAAGCTATGCTTATGCTCAAGAATAATATATACACCTAAACTATTGATGCACTGAATCTATTTTTGCTTACAATGGTTAAAGTATGTGTTTATACAGAATGTTGACACAACATAATAGTATATAGTTTACCAATATATACTGTAAAAGGAAGGGTAACTATAATATACAGTATTTCTTGATTTATCTTCTACAGAACTCTATAGAACTATGTTTACAGCAATGGATGAGTGGGTTATATAAGGTATAACTCAGGGTCAGTACAAAATGACAAACAATGCATTTTAGAATTGAAAAACCTTTCAAGTACAGTGAATCATATTAATATCTAAATTGCACAATGTCATTCAAAAGCACAAATATGTTTTAAAATTGAAGTTATACGTCAAAAAGGTGGTTTTCATTACAATTTAAATCAAGCAATATTAGGGCATTTGGTGAAGTTTTTGTTGTATTTGCATTCGAGACAAATACAGGAATGGATACAAAAGAAAGACTCGCCACCCTGCCTGATTCATCCTGCCTGACCTTTTTCATACACTGGTCTGGCTTCAAAAAGGTCTGCTGCGACCAAAATGTTGCTAATATGATCTGAAAACAATTATTTAAGTCTAAAGTGTAATTGGTGGACAATTTTCTATAAACCTAGCTCTTAAGTAGGTAAACTACATGTGTCCTTTCAATCAATCTTGTGTGTTCCATGGTTTCCTCTATAAGTGACAGTGGGTTGGTGTACCCTACCACGTAGCACCACCAATGAATGAAAGTGTGCAATGCCATTGTCTTTCTGCCACTGTCTTCACCACCAGAATCAGTGGAGGCTGGAAAGGACCCAGTTAAGTCACTCACACATGCCACTGGGATCTACCATGCAGCCGCTGAGGCCGCTGATTGGCCTCAGCGGTTATGTGCGGTGCAGGACTTCTTGCAAGAAAGTGTGTGTGCCCAAACAGAGTGCAGATGCGGACACCGGCACGTCAAGGACAGGTGAGTATGGGATTTGCTCAACCCCTTAGTGACTTTTAGTTGGTAAATAAGTGGGCTTATTTGCAGTCTTATATTGGTTTCCTGCGATGACCTGAAGTATGTCTACACCTTTTTAATGACAGCTTGCTCTAATAGCCCTAATAACACCAACTAAATTTGACTGTCATTGTTAATAGCGATTGCAGCATGATCAGAGGTATAATTACCCAGGAGCTTTAAGGGCATGTAGGGTGTCCCTTCCCAAATCAGGAGACCATTACTATAAATTATACATTATAGTTGGTTTGCCTGACACAGATTTTTGGGTCCCAGGACCATCATTGGGTTCTCCCCCTTTTGATTAATTCACCAAGTTTGCAGACCTGTGTCAATGCATTGTACTTGTATGCTAGTAATCCTTTCATAGGCTTACAAATAATGTATTAACAAATAAAAAAAAATATAATAAGATTAATAAAGTATGGTTAAAGATACACAAGTGCTCCTCTAACTGATTTATCGAGACAATCCTCTCTCCTAACAGTTGATGTTCTTGGAGATTAAAGAAAGGCCAATGTTCTACCCATCCATGAGAAGGGTAACAATAGAAGCTGGAAACTACAGACCAGTTAGCTTGACCTCAGTAGTAGTAAAAATTATGGAAACCCTCCTGAAATAGCGGCTAATTGACCAACTACAAACCAGCAACATAAAGAGTTCTTGAATTATTGAAGAGTGGAAGTAATTCATGAATAGTTCTGTAAATTTGCAGTTAATAGATATTATAGTAGTGATGCTAGTGAAGAAGCCAAAGGTGAGGGAAAAAATTAAATAAAATATATTGGTCTCTTTTTTACCCGAATCTAACTATATATTTGAGTGTCCCTAGATTTAATCTTATTTTACTTTATCCAATAGATAGTTTTGCGATGTCAGAGCTATTAACCGACATCAGCCGTAACCCCGACATCCGCCGTAACCCCTTTCCGACATCAGCCTACAATAGAAGTATTGTTACTTTGCAATGCATTAGCATTGTAATGCATTGCATTAGTGATCAGACTCCCTGGGGTTCAAAACCCCTAGGGGATCTAATAAATGCAAAAACTTTTTTAAAAAGTACAAAAAAAAAAAATATATAAAAAATTCAAATCACTCCCCTTTCCCTAGAACACATATAAAAGTACTTAAATACTGTGAAACGCATACACAATAGGTATCCTTGTGTCCAAAAACACCCGATCTACAAATCTATAAGAATATTGTTCTCATATGGTAAACGCCGTAGCAGGAAAAAAAAAAATCAAAAGTGCCAAACTGTCTCTGATAAAAATGTGAATAAAAAGTGATCAAAGCAATAGCAATTCCCCAAATTGGTATAACTAAAAAGTACACCTGGCCCTGCAAAAAAAGACGCCCTATGTATCCCCGTACACGGAAGTATAAAAAAGTTATGGGTCTCAGAATATGGCAACTTTTAGAAAAAATATTTTTTTTGCACAGTTTTGGATTTTTGTTAAGGGGTTAAAATGTAAATAAAACCATATAAATTTGGTATTCCTTGCATCATACTAAAACATAGAATACAGGTAACATGTCATTTTGGCTGCAGAGTGAACACCGTAAAAATGAAGCCCCTAAGAAAGTCACACAAATGCACTTTTTCTTCAAATCCACCTCATTCTGAAAATTTTTCCAGCTTCCCAGTACATTGTACAGAATAATAAATAGTAAAATGGAAAAATTTGTCCCACAAACATTAAGACCTCATATGTCTCTGAGAACGGAAAAATAAAAAAGTTATGGGGTTTGGAAGGCGGGGAGGAAAAAAACGAAAAGCAAAATTCGAAAAATTCCTCCGGTGGTAAGGAGTTAATATGGGCATATTGTTCTTATAAACAATATCTGTTTAGGACAATAACCACCAACTTTATGGATCATTTCTCCCTTTGAATTTCTGAGACACTAAGACTTTTGTTGGTCTCACTAAATATTACCTACTCTATGGGTTTGAGAGCTAATTTTTGCTCATTACATTTGGACTTTTAGTGGTCTGTCGTAGTTGAAGGACAGACTATTTTTGATTATTAGGAGCACACTAGTACGGTTTTAAGGAGTATCTTAATAAAAGTTATATTTTATTTAATTTTTCCCTCACCTTTGGTTTCTTTGTTGACTTTTGTGAGTGGGTTATTACCAAGTTGAGTTAGTGTTGCTAGTGGTGTAAATTCTGAGGGTATATGAGCCACAAGTGGTGTACCTCAGAAGTCTGTTCTATGTAATATTCTTTTTAATACATTTTTAGATGACATAGAAGAAGGTTTGGTAGGTAAGGTTTGTGTGTTTGCCAGTGTGTACTAGGGTTGATATTCCTGGAGGAATTTATAGCATGGAAAAAAGATCTAGTTTTACTACTCCCGATAATGAAAGTGCAGTTCAATGTTTCCAAATGTGTGACAATACACTTGGGAAGTAGGAACCCTCTAAGTATGGTATTGGTAGTTCTTTATTAGGATCTTGATATTAGACAGCTCCAAAATGCATGTAACAGTGCAGCCAGGCAGCAGGGAAGGCAAGTATAAGGCTTGGCTGTATAGCTAGAGGTATAACCTGCAGGAAGAGACAGATTGTGATCTCGCTGATGAGACCATATCTGGAATACTGTGCCCAGCTCTGGAGATTAAACCTACTAAAATACATAGATAAAATAGAACAGGTGTAAATGTGGGCTGCATAAATGGCAAAGGGATACTTATGAGCACTGTTCTAGCCCTTACCAGGGCTCAGCTGTTTAGAGGAGTTTGCAGAGAGTGAGAGAAAGAGAACAGACAACCCCAGTTGTAGTCTGTAACCTAGACAACCAACTGTAGTATCTGGCAAGATAGATAAAGCAATGCATTGGGTAAAACCCGTCAGTCATCTTGAATATGATCTTGGAAATAGAAATATCTCTTTAATGTGAATATCTTTGAGGAAAGAAGGGAAAGTAGGGACATGATTGAATCCTTTAAATATGCAAAAGGTATAAATATGGTTCGGGAGGGAAGTGTTTTAATAAAATAAACTAAAGGACAAGGGGCACAATCTGAAATTAGTTGAGGGGAAGATCAGAAGCAATGCCAGGAATTATTATTTCACTGAAAGGGTAGTTGAGGCTGGGAACAAAAGTCCACCAGATGTGGTTGGGAAATCTACAGAAAGTCAATGTCAGCCTTCCTGGGATAAACACAAGTCTATCCTAAGATAAAATGGAAATAATATAAGGGCAGATTAAATGGACTATGGGGACTTTTTCTGTTTCTGTTTCTATGAGAGTTGCCTTAGTATGGCTAAGATGTAGCTGACAATCATGGCACCATACAGTTTTACCAAAATTAATATTAGAAAGTGATTGTTAATGACTGTGTAGTTCTGAGGGCAAGACTGCAAATCTGAATACCCATTAACACTGGCTGACAGGTGTCACTCTACCTTAAGGCCGGGTCCCATGTGGCGTAAACTCTGCTGAAAAAAATGCTGTGTTTTACTGTCACAGCAAAGTGGATGGGATTGTAGTGAATCCCATCCCCACTTTGCAGTAAAATATGCGCAGCTGACACACTGTGATCTCCAAAACCATTGCAGTTTTGGAAATCGTAACATGTCAATTATACATATGGAGATGCTGATGGTTTCACTAAAGGTATAATTGAAGCAGAATGTCCGCAGAGGAAACCTCTGCGAACTTTCTGTGCAAAGTGCTGCGGGAAGAACCGTTTTTTTCCCGTAGCGCATTTTTTGGTGCAGGACGCCACATGGGGCCTTAGCCTAAAAGGGTTTTCCCGAGAACAATCCATACATACATTTCTGGACAGTTGAAAGTTTAACAATTTTGCAAATATAAGTAATTTAAAAATGTGCAGAGTTTTAATGATTTTTTTCTAATCATCTTATTAGTGACAATCTGTTGATTGCCAATGGCTATGACCATGAATGCAGGAACTTTCTATGGTCATAAAATCAGTCATGATTTCCTTATTGTGGCCAGGTTATCTTTTCATGCAAGTAATGTCCTTGCCTGATAGCCTGTTCACAATAAGGAAATAATGGTTGGATTCCTGACAAATCCCAGGCCATAGAGAGATCTTGCACTCATTGTTACATCTATCGCCAACCGATCAAAACAAAAGACTGTCACCACTAAGATGGTTAGAGAAAATCTAAACTTAAGCTAAACTTATAGTTTCAAAAAGGTTTAACTTTTAATACTTATATTAAAACTTATATTGTATATTGCAATATGACAGAAGTAAAAACTATTCAGTATTGTACAGTGCAGTATGTCATCAAGTATGTGCTGTGTGTCTATCTCTTTGCAGCCCAGTATTTATAGGTTGTGTTACCTCGAAAAGTTAGCTTTCATCTCAGCAGCTAAAACATGGCATGCAGCATTTGTCATTGTAAATGTGCTGACATCTGTATTTTAGACTTGCTGGTCCTTTTATCACAAACTTTCATTGCAAGTTAAAAATATATGTAGCTTTGTCAGTATGTGGCTGAAGCCCCACTATTAATGGGAAATAACATAAGTGATATTTACACATATAAATAACTATAAATGCTAAGCTGACAGGCAAGTTAATCACTTCTGAAACACTTGCCTTGCCATGAAAGGAGAAGAAAAATCCTAAGAAACTCAGCTGATGAATCAATGTGCATTTTAAATTATATGGATTGCAGTTATTACATTAAACCTACACAATTCTATTAAAATCCCTCCTGACTTTTATGTCTTTCAACCATTCACTTGCAAGATGGCATGGGCTATTTAAAATTAATGATGTGTCTAAATGTCAGATGGAAAAATGCAAGAAAACTCAAATCTTAATACCCTTTCATGGTCTCAGAAGTCTGTATATCATCTGTCTAAAATAATTGTTGGAAGACAGATTGAAATAATAATCTGACAAATACTGTAACATAGTTTTCATGGTTCACCAGGCCATTTATTATTTTGTTCTGAATATAAGAATAGTGTTCAGTGAAATTATTTATTTGGAATGAAATGGCGTACTGATATAGTAGGCACCAGCAATGGGGATCTACCATTATATATTGTACAGTGGTTACAGTATTATTGTTGTTTAGATTTTTTTATACTGTTTTGTACTATTTTATAGAAAGGATAATGCCATTTATGCTGCTGTGACATCTCTTAAATGGGAATGGCATTTTCTCAGCATTTGATCTAGAAGGTACAGTAGATGAGCTAAGGTAATAAATAGCCATTCCATCAACCAAACTTACGCAGGCCATACACATAGATTTTTGGTGGACATGATGAATTTATCCATTTGCAAAATCAAATCAAATATTATAAAATTTTATAATCAAAACAAATGAACAAACCAACAATAGTTTATATATTCCTCTAGCATCACCTGAGTAAACATCTATATGTATTACTGATCAACAATATATTCCACATTCTTACATAAATGACATGAGCAGAAAATGAGTGCTTTTAATTCTGTGTGAAGCAGTAAGACAGTGAGTGTATGGGTTTGACTGGCAGTCATAATTATAATGTGAGAACTAGAAAAGAGAAGCCATACAGTAAATGGACATAAAAGACAGTGTACCTCACGTTAAGTAGTAATATAAATCACCAATGTATCAAATGTTATACGGTACATACTTTGTAACCCGTACTTAAATGAAAATGATTACAATATAATATTTAGACATTTTTGCGGAAGAGTAGAGGAATCTCACCTATTATCATTTGACCTGTTAGATGGCCATTCTGGTTTCTTGCATTTACTGTTACATTCCTGTCTGACTGTAACACCAGGGCACTGTCCTGTAACATAGAAGAATTATTTTGTAAGAATTTAGACATGTTTTAAATATATATATTTAAGTAACATTACTAGCAGAAAAAAAAACTTTAATTTGATCAAAACCACAAACATTTTATGCAATATAATGCTTTAAATAATGTATATTAGTGTCCTATTATCGTGATACAGTAAGTTGTCAGTGCTGTAAATTAAATTCTCTATAAAGAGAAACTCCAACACATACACAACAGTACACTATACAGACCATCCCCACAATTACTGTATATAACAATATTATCTTTAAGAATACAGAATCCAATCACTTGCACGCTCATGTCATCTCCACTTCAAAAACAACTCCAGAATACGCCCTTTCCTTACCAGAGATACACTAAAGACACTTATTGTTGCCCTGATTCACTCTCGCCTTGACTACTGTAACTCCTTACTAATCAGTCTTCCCCTTACTAAACTCTCCCCTCTACAATCTACTCTGAATGCAGCAGCCAGGCTCATTTATCAGTCTAGACACTACAGCGATGCCTCCGGTCTGTGCCAGTCACTGCATTGCCTGCCTATTCAATACAGTATACAATATAAACTTATCACCCTCATCCACAAGGCTCTCCATAATGCTGCACTTCCTTACATTTCCTCCCTCATCTATCTATCACACAACCCATGCTCTCCGTTCGCTCAAAGACCTAAGACTAACATCCTCTATTATCAGAACCTCCCACTCCCATATACAAGACTTCTACTGAGTTGCACCACTTCTCTGGAATGCTCTAACCCAGACAATCAGATTAACTCCCAATTTCCACAGCTTCAAGCGCAAACTAAAGACACATCTTTTCAGACAGGCCTATCACAATTACTAATGTAAACTCTTCCATAGTTAGAATCCCTAAAACGTACCCTCCTCTGTTCACGCTCCCACATTACCCCACAGGATATGATGCCGTTTCAGACTAACTTTATATGTCCAGGCACCATCTGCACATTAAAGGACATGACTGGTGACGACTCATACAGCTTTATATACAGTATGTGTAACGACAATAACCTCTATTACAAAATTGTCTGGACATTGTATAAGCAATGCTACCTCCGATGCCACCCCTGCTACCTCTTGTGTCACCCCCTCTACCTAATAGATTTTAAGCTCTTGAGAGCAGGGCCCTCAGTCCCATTGTGTGAATTGATTATTTCTTTGTAATGTATCTTTTTTGTCTGTACTTGAACACTACAAATTGTACAGTGCTGCGGAATATGTTGGCGCTATATAAATAAAATGTATTATTATTATTACAGGGCTACCTTGATTGTTGAAATAACAGTTTAATACAAGGTTTTCATACCTTGCCTGAGAAGTACATAAGGAGATGTGACCAGATCACATTTATCAGCTTTAATGGTATCCTGTAAATTAGACCAAATTCTAGGATTCTAAAAATGTTGCAAAAAACCTCTGCAAACCATGGATGATAAAAATGGGTGCAGCTTCATGTGTTGTCAGTATGCAGGCTAAAGAAATCTCAGACTGAATGATGACATCTATAATTCTGGTGAAAAAAAACTGACCACAATAGGATACGCTGTAAAACTCAGACCGTAGTTATGGCTCAGTCAGACATGTAAATAATTACAGGTGTGGTCTGATTAGACAATGGGTCTTACAATAAGAGGACATAAAAGTGCTCCTCCCTCTGCCCTATAAAAAGGCTCTCAGAGGATACTTTTGGATAGTGTACCTTATTGTGAGAGATTGTTTACTGCTAGACATGCTTCTACAATGCATTCACTTTTGTCCACTTGACAGACTTTGAGAGTTATCTGGGAAATTGTATTTTACCTGTTGGGAGGTTTTGAGAGCAGTGGTTATGTGAGGGCATGCACACATGGCAAACAGTCTCTGAATGACCCAAACAGACAATCATTAGAGAGGATTGTTTGATTCACTGACAAGCACAAGCAGCTCCTACAGTTTCCTTGTCCACTATCCAGACACCGGAACACCTTCATTACACAACTGCCCAGACCAATTCCAGGCACTTAACAGAAGGAAATTTTGTGTCAAGGCTACGTGTCCAGCTATTTACAGACAGGCATTGTGAACAACAAGCCTGGACTGCTGTTTATTGAAACCGTATTGCTTTTAGCAAAGAATCCAAGATCTGTTTGGGATCTGATAACAGTCAGGTTTGAGCAGTTAGGTCTCCTGGTGAGCCCTTTGATACTGCCTTTGCTGTAGAGCAACATACTGTTGTAGTGAATATCTGTAGAGCAACATACTGTTGTAGTGAATATCTGGGGAACCTTAACAGTAGGTCACCAATAGTAATGATACAAGGAACACTAAAACTTCAACAACATGTGGTAGACTTTCTGCAGCCACATACTGTATATTGTCCCTCAGAGCTTGGCTTATGAGTGGCATTTTTTAGCAGGATAATGCTTGTGCATGTACAAGATGGGTTTCTTAGTAATGTCTCGGCCAGATTGCAGGACTTCCTTGGCTTATCCAGCCACTAGATTTATAACCAATTGAGCATTTGTAGAACCATCTTTGGATGCCTTCGAAACCTACCAATGTGCAAGATCTACAGGCTCTGCTGCAAAATCTGTGGGCAAATGTGCTGCAGGATACTTGTTAGGGTCTTGCCAGATGTAGCAATACCCTACACTACTGCAGCGGTCTGGGAGGAAGGACAGAGACATGTGAGCCCTAATCTCACCCCAGCCACTGTCCCTTCCTATTGCCTCAGTTACCCTAAATGGTAAAAGGACAATCTGAAGACGAGCCCTATACTGAGTAAGTGACAACACTGAACAAAGACAGAACAAACGACACAAAGGGAGGTCAGGAAGTCAAGGGTTCGGTAACAGACGAGCAATGCAGTACAAAATCAAAATGCAAGAGAATAGTCACAAGGCAAGCCAAAGGTCAGAGAATCAGGTAACAAAGCAGCAAGGGATATAACAAAGAGAGCAGGCAAAGACAATAACCGGCGACCATGTGAGGGCTGGCAACCTGTTTATAGAAAGTCTGGGCAAGCCCCAGACTGGATTGGTAGACAGGCTGTCAATCACACAGGCAAGGCTGAGATTAACTATATGCTGTCCAGAGAGAAATGCTCAGAACACGGGTGTGGCTGGAAATCCATTACATTGTCTAGGACCATGTTCAGACTGAGCAACAAGAAACCTACACAAGGAACCAAACTGAACACGCCTCCTTCGCCGCAGCGTGCGAGCGGAGGGAGGCGCAGAGACCCGAACATGCAGAGACGTTACAATACTATTCATAAACTGTATGCCTCCATGTCCAACATTATCTCATCTTGTATCCAGGCTAGAGGTGGCCCAACAAGGTACTAGAGCCTCTTTTCAATTGTAGTTTTCCCCCATTAGTTCCCTGATGAAGCCAGGTTATGGCATAACGTGTCAAGGAGGCTTTTGAATTCATTATTTTATTATTTTAGCATTTTATTATATTCGCCACCTGCGGCTACATGTATCTGAGCTGACATAAGAATAAATTTAGCAGCTTGTATGCTGAATAGCATAGCCCTGGCAACTTATAGCTAAAGAGAAAAACTGGTACTGATTTTGGAAAAGAGACATTAAGAGTAAGCTGTAGCAGTCGGTGGAGGGACGTCCAGAAACTTTCAATCCCCAGGTCGGTCCACCGTGTATGAAGAGTATCACCAGTAGCAAGGCATCCCCTGTAGCACAGAGGTGAAACTTGGTGTATGTTTAAATCAGATTCCCAGCAAAGCATGAAGTCCAATGTGCCAGTTATTCATCAAACTATTAATATAACATAGGTATGCTTTTGTGTATGGAGTAGGCCTGGGACAGCCTGGTTGCAGCATAATATTTACAGTATATAAGTGGGGAACTGAAAACCTGCCTCATTTTTTATGATAAGTCACAGTGGGCAGTACAATACAAGGTCATTTATCTGCCCATATAAAGCAAAAAATCTTTCTCTGAGAGGTTGCAGTTTTTAATAGAAGTTTCTCAGCTATAGTGTTGTTATACATTTTTAGAGGTGAATAAATAAAATGTAAGTTTTATTATATTATCACAGCATTATATTGTTAAAGTGGGACTTGGTTATTTGCCGTCGGAGTTCCTAAATAATATAATTCGAGTGACTGAGTTATATATCTGTTTTCCCCAATAAACTTATCCTTTCACTCACTTACATATAGCATCATTACATTTGCACCTAGACAATTTCATTCCATTCCAACAACTCCTTCTTGGCGCATTATTTATTTTGTCACAGTGTATATATTTTACAATAGTTTACATGACTTACTGGCTACATTTGATGCATGGGCTGTTAAATGTGAAAACTTAATTGTTCTGGATAAATGCTACCTTTAAAGATTGACCAGCGAAAGGGAAAAATATATCAATCCAGAGCATAGCATAGAATAAAGGCTGTGCAGACTACGTAATGGGAGCCCATTAGTATTAATGATGTTCACACACATTGGAATTAATGTTGGTATGCTGCCTATTTTTCACCGCCTCCTCCAGATACATATAAATATTGATTCATTGGATCCTTGACACCATTAATCTTCTGGTACGTGACATTGATTACCAATAATCTTTATTTTCAACTTCATTATGTCCATTTAGAATGACTACAAATTGACTATAATAAAGTGGCAGCACTAGAGGGAATAATAATAATTACGATAATTTAGTGACCTGTTTGCATGCTGTTCTTCTACCACTGCCAATTACTGTAGATATAGAAATTCTTGGAGCTATTTTTACCTTATGAGGCTCTGTATGTTTTCTAGCTAATTTGGTGAATGTAATCACATACTGTAACTATAATTGACAATGTCACTGTGAATTTATGTTAGCTATAAGAAAGGCATAAAAATTATGAATTGCTAACTATATTAGATTATTAAATTGAGCTGGTGAACTATTTTATTTATCAGTTTTATCTTTTGAGTTGTTAACATTTGAAAGATACTATACTGTAGTTTTCCCTCTAAAGTGGACAATCTGGAAGAAAAAGAGTTAAAACTACGTGCTAAATAGGTCAAAAAGCTCAATTACAGATATACCTTCTGTAGGAGTTGGGGTATCTTCTATTGCTATATTTTGTAGAACGCACAGCTTAGAGAGAACAATGCTGTACTGTGTATACAAAAATACTTTGGGAAATGTTTTTATTACTTTTACTTTCCACTAAGGCTCCTCAGAAAAAGTAAAAATTAGAGCCCAGTGGCCCTTGCACTGATACTTGCTGCAAACAATCCTTTCTCTCTGCCCTGTGATCACTGTTTCATTCCAACAAATAGCATCATGGTACATACTGTACATATTACTCTGCACTTCTCCTCCTGTGGCGTGGTATAATTCCTTACACTAAGGTAGAGTGATAGTAGAAAAAGACCACATTGTTCATTTAGTGTGGCCTTAAACTGTTTACATTTTATCTTTGGATAGACATGCATTATTCCAGGTATGCTTACACCCACCTCCACAAGGTCAAGTTCTTAGCATCTGTTCCATTGTTTCCAGCACAGTTGGATTTTTTTCTCTAGCCCCTCCCATTTCAGAGCAAAAAGTACAATTAAATTTGATGCCTAATGTGTTATTTAAGCTCTGTAATGTCAGAAGGGCAGTGTCAGGCAGGAGAGTATGATTCAGAGCTCCAGTCAGAGGCAGATAGTGTCAGAGCTCAGAATCACACCCCTTGTCTGCTCCTTCCTGACAACACCCTCCTGACTAAAGATGAGTGAATTTTTCAAAAATTTGATTCGGCAGCTTTGGCGAATTTTCTGATACAATTCGATCCAAATTAATTTGCGGCGAATTGCGTTAAAAAACAGCTATTTCCTGGCTGTAGAAAGCCTGTATAGTGGTGTAAGAACACTGTGCCTTGCAGTGGTTTTTAATGATGTGCCACTAGGGGACCTGAACCAGCGATGCACTGATCGCTGATTCAGCACTATAGACTGCAATACACATGTATTGGTGTCTATAGACAAAGTCAGCCTATGCAGACACCTAGGGCAGGACCAACCAGGTACTGGGGGTTACTAGCAGCCTGGGGTCACTGGCCAGACCCCAGGCTGCAGAAGATGCATATAGGCACCCCCCGATTTCACATGCGGGGGGTGCTAAGGGGGACATGTAGCATGGTGGAACCCCTTGGATGTATCCAAGGAGTTAAAACCCGTGATCGCAGCTGTGCTCCGACCAGGGGTTATGAAGCAGGGAGTTAGCTGTCAGTTACAGCTAACACCCACTCCTGATGCTGAAAAAATACGATTCGTAAGGAAATCCAGATTTGATCAAATATTTCCTGAAATTCGGATCGAATTCTGCTTTGTCAGCTTCGATTCGCTCATCTCTACTCCTGACAGTACAGAGTCTAAATAGCATATAAGGCACAAAAATTAATAGCATTGATTGCTCAGGAACGGTGGGGGCTACAGAAAAATTTCCAATTTTTCAGAACCAGTGGAGTATCAGCTATTACTTGATGTAAAAAGCTGGACTTGTTGGAGATGGTGAAAGGTCCTCTTCAAATGCACTTACTGTTCATTTTCCAGCCACATACTGTATATTGGAAGTTTGTTCCAAGCCTCAACTATTCTTTCAATGAAATTTCAGACTGTGACCCCTTGTTCTTATGTTTTAGTTTTTTTTTTTTTTTTTTTTTCTTTGATTCAAAACACTTCTTTCCTAATTCTTAGTTACACCTTTAACATATTTCAATGTTTTGGTCATGTTTTTCTATTTCCTTCTTTCCTCAAGGATATACAGATTAAGTATTTCCATGTCTCATGCACTGACCTACTTTCAATGACCAGAAGAAACCCTAATCACAAAGCCAGTCTAGGGTCTCCTTTGTAGCTTTAGGATTCCGTGCTATAGCTGCTGGCCATGCAACTAAAGTTTATTTCATTCTCCCAAGATGTGCACAGCCAGCAGCTACAAAGTATCTGTGTTATCAGGGTTATTATTGAAAATTGGTACTGACTTAGGGACGGTTCACATCTGCTTTTCGGTTTCTGTTCGGGGAGTCCGCTTGGGAACCCCCCCGAACAGAAACCTATACACATAAAAAGTGGTTTACCTGGGAAACCACACGGACTCCATAGACAATAATGGGGTCTGTGTGGTTTGCGCTCGGTTTCCGCACGAAATATGTGGAAACATATGAAGAGGAAAGTAGTGCTTGCAACGGAAACCACAATTACACCATTATAGGCTATGGGGCCCATGTGGTTTCCCAGGTAAACCGCTTTTTATGCGTATAGGTTTCCGTTCAGGGGTCCCCAAGCCGACTCCCCGAACGGAAACCTAAACGCAGATGTGAACCGGCCCTTACTTTTAGCAACCAATAGCAAACCCTATCACATACTGCAGGGTAAACAAGCCAAGAGAGTGATATTTATTTATCTCTCTTACTTATATAGCGACAACATATTCCACAGTGCTTTACAGATATTGTCAGTCGGGTGTGGTGGTCTTACTATAACTGCGTTGAAATAGGGTCCCAACCCGTATTATATCAGTTATAATGGACTTCACACTGATCTGTGTGAAGTCCATTATTAAAGATATTGTCAGTCACTGTCCTTTATAAATTCCCAGAGGAAACCCATGCAAACATGTGGAGAACGTACATCATGCTATCCACTGAGCCACCATGTTGCCCATGGTATAGGTACAAATGTGAGCTGTACAGTTAATGCCAAAAGTGAAAAAATGCTTTTAACAGATTTTTTTTATTAAAAAAGATTAGTTTCTATTTTGTTCTTTGAAATCTAGCTATGGTTTGCATACAGACCTGCATAGTTTTCAACTCTACTGCTGTTGCAATTCCTGTTTTGACTATTACATTTATTATATATAGATCACTTACTATTATGTGAACATATTTTTAATGTCTGTCTCAGATTACATATATTATTTAAGAATGAGAAGTTACTGTATAGGGAACCAATGTTAATCAATTAATCCATAAATATCTCCAAAGCCTTTAATATTTAAAAATGGTATTTATAGTCTGTGGGCACCATATTATTGCTGTATTCTCTCAGTAGATTTAAACAAAGACTGAAAATCTAAACTTCATATTTATTCTACATTTATTCCTTTATAAATATTATATTATATTATATTATATTTGTATATTATATTTGTATCAGTAATACAGATGCAATGATACATAAATCAGCTGTATAGATCAAAAAAAAGCAAAGAAACAAGATGGAGCTTGAAAATAACACACAAATACATACACACACAATACTGACATAAATACTACATCAAATGTGTATGTATTTAGCTCTGTATCTTATACATGTTTTAAGCATAAACACAGTACTTATCCTTTTCTTTGATTTAGATAACATCATGTGGTACATAATATTAGGCTAAGGCCCCATGTAGCGAGCCACATCCACAAAGATCTGCCAGCGTTTCCGTAGGTATAATTGACATACTGCAATTTCTGCTGCAGATTTTATTCAGCAATGTGTGAATGAGATTAGCCAGAATCTCCTCCACTTTACAGGGACTATAAAATGCTGCATTTTTTGCCAAATTGCGGAATTTACGGTACTTGGGGCACTGGCTTTACATGGGTTTTCCACCCTTAAAAAAAAGTTCACCTTTCATCCTTTGGCTTGGATTGTTCTATAGCCCTCACTGTCATTTGAAAATATTTGCAAGGCAAATTAATAAATTTTAAACTGTATTTGGCTTGATTTTTTTTTGTTAAAATCTTTAACTTTTGTGGTTTATTTGGGGCAACCTTTACTCTCTTCTGATAACTACATGGTAGAAAGTAGTTCTTTAAGCAATATGAACAACTTATTAAAGCTGAGGGTAAAGCTTAATCCAGTCATAGAATATGACCTTCAGAATAAAACAACAGCTATCATTTTTATATTCCTTTTACTATTTGTACATTAGACCTGCTTTACATTTAGTTTAGCTATCAATGAAAAAGAATGGGACACTGCATTTTATTTTGCCATATAAGCAAAGCAGTATTCAGAATCAAAGGCCTATTTTCTTGGAATGCAAGCTGAATGAATTATGCAAGAGTACTAGGTTCTGCCTCAGAAACAAAAGAGCTCTTGGTTGTGGCAATCCAATGCAAATGTAACATGAAATAGAATTCTGAATTGGTGTGCAAATGATAAAGTCTGGCTCAGAATCAATGCACAGTGCTGTATTTACTCATTTATAAAGCTCTATTTGAGGAATAAATCTGTGGCACAGTATGCCATTTTTGATCATCAACAACTAGAATAATGTCTCACCAGCCTGACCAAGACTTTTGATCTGTTGAACTTTCCTTTTCATTTCTTTTCTTCTCAAGTTTTCATTATGAAATGCATCTTTTCTTTTTGATAAGAAGACAAATTGGACATAGGTTGTTAAGGTCATTGCACTAGTATAATTCAAGAGTATAAAACTTTCCTAACTTTTACTAGCTAGGTAAATGTGATAGATAGATAGATAGATAGATAGATAGATAGATAGATAGATAGATAGATAGACTCACAACAAGTGTTGGGCAACGCTAGTTTGTCAGGAGCTGGGTTTGTTATAAATTTTCCAAAAAAATTCAGGTTATACTGAATTCAATTTTTTTTTTTTGCCTCATATGAATACAGCAAATTGACAGCTAACTGTCTGTCATTTCGCTGTCCGTTTTAAGGTTCAAGGGTGTATGTAAACAAAATAAAGCATTTATTAACCTTTCATGGGCTCTGCTGTGGCATCTTCTAGTGTTCCAGTCTTCTTTATGGGCCAACTGCAATCTACTTTGACACCTAGGTCACAGCTGAGGCCTATGATTTGAGAGACCTAGGTGATCAGTCATGATGACCACAGGTTTCTGCATTGACCTGGGGGTCAAAGAGGATGGCAGATGTGTGATCTGAAATGAATTTTTCTGTAAAACCTCACAGTTATCTGTGATCTATCATGGTTTGCCCATCACTATCTACATCCTGTGGACAAGTGTGGCTTTTATTTTTTATTTTGCCATAATCTCTCCCTCTATATATACACACCGAGCTTTGATGTGTACATTACCCATAAGAAGCAGATTTCAATGTCTCCCTCCATAACTTTCCTCTTAGCTGTCTGCATGAAAAAACGCATCTCTTTTGTTTTATTAATCAATATCCTGAGTTCAAGCTCATAGCCATCCACCAATGTCATCTTCTGGTATATCCGCTATATTGCATGTCAAAACATGAATTTGAATGAAATCCTCATTTAGAGAACAAATGAACAGAGAAATCTGCATCTGAACACACATGATAATGGTTTTATATCTCACAGAAAATAAATGGTTTCAAACGATAAAACTTAACTTTTAATATTTTAAAATAAAAATTACACAAAGGACGTCCACTAGTCTACTAAAAGACAGATGAATGTGGTCTGTGCCTGCCTATTCAAAGTTTATTCAGGATTTAAATGTTAGACAGTATTCACACTCTCCAACTTTCCACTGGACCTAGGGTGTAATTAGATACTTTCACCACCCTTAGACTAAGGTTATAGTATCACGGCTGCATCATACAACAGGTCAGTATTTTGTCAGTTGCTCTTAGTGCTAGGAAAACCCAAACACCTGGTCCCCACACACAATTTGTAAAGCCTCACTGACTAGACTCCTGCACAGCCATGATATACCTCCACAACCCTAGTCTGTAGTATGTACATATGCCAGTAATCTAAGTACAGGTCACAGTAACTTCATTTCCTGTCATTAAAATGTTATAACCATAAGGGAAACTATGATATTCTGACCCTTATACTCAATAAACACTTATATTGCAGCCATTACTGATATCCCCTATGTTGACTCCAGGGATATACAGCTACCATTTCCATTAGTGACTCAAATTCCACCAACTAATCTCCAGGCTACTCAGACTGCCCCAGTCTCCTGTCAGTCCTTCATGCCCCCAAGTGGTATGGCTTGTGGTCAACTAACTCAACAATAGAAAATAGAAAATAAACTTGCTCTACGCGTTTCCCCTGTGTTATCTATATCAGGTTCATCAGGAGCCAATGCTAATAAACTTATCAGTTGGTCTAAGCTGCTATAAATATTTTTCAAAAATGCAGTTACAACTGCAGTTCCTGGAGCACTGATGGTGTGCTCCAGTGTATAGAGTAGCCGACGCCACACTGAGCCTTGCCTGCTTTATAAAGATCAGCCCATTCATTCGGTGCCACCCCCTTTCCTAATGCTGTCTGCAGTGAGCCAATAGAAATCACTAGCTTACTCCACCTATCACGCCTCCTAGGGGGTGTGTCCACCTCAGTCCTCTACTGTGTTCATGTGACTGCCGATCATGTGACCACTGAATGTAAACAATTACAGTGATCCAGCGCTAGACGGTGAGTCTACTGATTCACATTTGATTTTCACCTCATCTACATAAGCTGCTGATCATCTGGCCACTGCATCTCAGCCATTCCGATGATCAAGGGCCAACTGGTAATTTTGTATACTTAACCTCCATTCCTCCATATACCAGGTCATAACCCCAGAGGGGAGATATCCAAAACAGAGTTAAATCCGGATCCATATTATCCTATCACAACCGTACTCTAAAGGAGTCGGAGGTTAGGTATAACCCCAGACCGTGACAGCGGATGGATCATAAATCTACCTATCATAGTTCACATAGTTCACATACAGTGGGCTCTCCCTTATTGTTCCCCATCAAACTATAGATAACCTAACCATCCCACTCAGATCCATTTGCATACCTCCTAATGGTCAATCCCTACAACTCTAACTCTTCTATTTCTCAACCCTCTGATTGCGTACCAAAACTACCGTACATCATAGCTACGACCCATCAATCACCACAACATTATATTGTAAATCGTACCTCACCACCTAGATTCAGGCAATGCAAAAGATAGCGGAAGAGAGACCCCTAAACGTCTACCCATCTAAATACGGGGCGATAAATGACACGATACTCCTCCCATATTTCTCACCCATATTCATCTTTCTTCAATAAATGGCGCAAAGGATATCAAATCATTGAGGCCTCTAGGTTTGACACAGTCAAACCTAAAAATCCATTCCGCTTCCTTCCTCAAAATTGCCCTATCCCAATCTCCTCCTCGTGGTGATTTGCGTACTAACTCAATTCCCTGAAATCTCAATGTAGATGGGTCACCTCCATGTTTGCTCCAGAAATGTAAACTCAGGGGACGTTCTTCTCTCCTGTTGATATATCCCACATGATCTAATATCCTACGACGTAATTCCCTTTTCGTTTTACCCACGTAGTTCACTGGGCATGGACAGGATGCGACATATACCACACCCACAGAGCGGCAATTAATGAAATCTCTTGTATAATATTTTTTACCCGTAGCTGCCGCCGTAACTTCACGTCCCTTCAAAATAAATTCACAGGCCCTACAACCACCACACCTAAATGTGCCTGCCGGTCTTTCACTCCCCAACAAGGTACCCCCAGACTCCTCTGTTTCCAGATGACTATGAACTAGTCTGTCTCTGAGGTTACGGCCTCTTCTGTAGGTGATTGATGGATATTCAGATACCCTATCCCTTAAATCAGGGTCCTGTCGCAGGATATCCCAATATGACTTCAATATGTCAACCACCATTCTGGAACCTTGATCAAATGTCCCGATTAATCTAATGATGTTTTGGGGAGGCGGTTCATCTTTTGGTATAAGTAATCTTTGTCTGTCACATTCTGTCGCAAAACGTCTAGCATCCTGGAGCACATTTTTCGGGTACCCTCTACTCCTAAATCTTTGCTCTAATTACTGAGATTGAGCATTAAATTCTTGGACCGAAGAACAGTTTCTGCATACACGTAAAAACTGTCCCTTGGGGATCCCACTACGAAGTGGTCTCGGATGGGAGCTATAACCTTAGTCTAAGGGTGGTGAAAGTATCTAATTACACCCTAGGTCCAGTGGAAAGTTGGAGAGTGTGAATACTGTCTAACATTTAAATCCTGAATAAACTTTGAATAGGCAGGCACAGACCACATTGATCTGTCTTTTAGTAGACTAGTGGACGTCCTTTGTGTAATTTTTATTTTAAAATATTAAAAGTTCAGTTTTATCATTTGAAACCATTTATTTTCTGTGAGATATGAAGTAATAGGGAATGGTGTAGAACCCGCTGTGAGACTATGATAATGGTTTTGTATTATCATTATCAGCCTAATGTCTGTTTTAATATTTCAGTATGCTTCTAATACATCCAAAGATAGTGTTAAAGGGAATTTGTCGCCAGGACCCAGCATGAATTGGAGTCTCCTTTGATAAGACATCATTGTTTTTTTTTATCAATATGCAAATTAGGTTTTGTTTTTGGGTCTTTTTTTTGGGAGCAATGGCAATGCCTTGGCTGCTCCAAAACCCTCATTTGCATCATGAAAAAAGGTGATATCTTTGTAATAGAGGCAGCAATTGTTTGCTTCAGGTGACTCTAACCTATTTATCTGCAGGGCTGGGTTGATATGCTGGGTTCTGGTGACAGACTCCCTTTAATAATAATGAACGCTATCAATTGTTGATCCCGATTTTTCAATCAAAAATAAAATATAAAAAATCAAACCAAAAATAATATATAAAAATGGATCATCATGACATATGAATATGTCCATATTTACCTGATCTCCAATTTGGTTAAAGATTACAATTTGTCTATAAACCATATCAACATAATACGCTAACAAAAGCTTTGAAAGGCTGCAATTCACCCTCCGCACTGGGTGATAACACATAGACACAGATAGGATAGTTAGCATATCAATTGTCATATAAAATGACATAAAATAATGTTGTGTTTAAAAGGGATTCTTAACTTGTGATACACATATTGGGACATGTCCCATCAGGATGACATCTAAGGAAGGGCACATCTGTAGTTTACCTTATTTACTATGTGCACTTGAGATTCAATAAATAGATTACAAATTGAAAATGCAATAGTATTATTGCTCATCTAAATCATATACAGACAAGTGTAACAGAAAATGTGATCACTTAAACAGTTTCAAGCTGTCAAACACCCAAGGTTACAAGGTAAAGATGCAAGAAAACATATTGTTTACTCTTTGAAAATCAATACAGAAGATGCCTTGCATTTTTAAGGCAGCATTTATGGAGATTTAAGCTTACAGAATATCTTTACTAAATTACATGCCTTTTTCAAGAGGTTTTGAGCTTTGACTACTATGTTATCATTTAAATTTTTCCGCCTGACTTAACTTAGACTTTTAACATCCAAAAACTCATTTTTTCGTAAACTTCATGTTCACACTGTAGCATGAGGATCTAGTTATTTAAATGACTATATTCTTACAGTTTATTATACCTTCTTATATTCGGAAGCTAACAGGAGTTCTTTATTATACTTTAGAATACTCTTCTGTGTTTCCTTTCAATTATTTCAAAGCCAAATGGAAGACAATAAGATGGTGAAATTATCTTTATTTCCATCATTGATTTACAGATGACTTTTTGCATTAGAATGTGGTTTTCGTAAACAGCTTTCCTCTTTTTTTTTTATTTTTCAGCCAAAACATGAAATGGATTAAAATAGAGCAGCATTATACTTTCAATTATACTCCCTGGGTTTACTATTGCTCAATAGTAGCAAAGGTTAACCAAAGATAAACTTAATGTTTTATCACCTGGCATATTAAAGTAAGCGTCACATAAATGTTTATAAGTTGCCCAAATATTTTTTTCCATCCATGACATGTCCATTGCCAAATGATGTGTGTAATTTTAGCAGTCCAGTTTTAGTGTTTTCATCGGTGACACAGGCAAATAAAACCACATATCTAGATAGATAAAAATGCATAGATACATAATAAGGGTGATATAGTTGCTTTCTACATGCAGCGTACTATAGTTGTTTCCATCTGTGAAAGTGGCAGAGCACAGTGCTCTGTACACATTGTATGCCAGGGGTTTTTCAATCTTCACTACCAAATAATGTCATTTTGGTACTCTGTTCAAGTTTTTTGCTTGTTATCAGTGACACACTGATGGGCACAGCATATCACACATTTACAAACTTGTCCACCTGCAGGTTTCCTGATTGTATGAGGACTATTTTGCTATATACATATGTCCATGGGGTTACTGTTGCTATGGTTTGTTTAAGAAGTTGTATTTTACTACACATGTTCAATAAACTTAGTTGAAGAGAACCTCATCTCTTAAAGGGAACCTGTCAGTCTAAAAATTAACAGCCTTCCCTGTTACTGTATATCGGACTGCCCAGTTCATCCTGCTCTGTAACCTGTTGCCTGATATGGGCGGTCTGCTCAATGTAACAGGTTCTCTGTAAGGACATATCCTTTTTTTAAATTCATGCAAGAGATGTATTTTTTTTTTTCAGAGCTTTATTTAATGGGAGTCTACCACCTCGTCAAGCATATTCAACAGTCACCACCATGTTACTGAGCACATTACTATGATTAACATCATACCTTTGTTATTTATGTAACTTTTGAAGATTTTTAGAAAAACAACTTTAAATTCTTATGTAAATGAGACAGCTGGTGCTTGGGGAGTGGATGTCAGCCTTTGGAGCACTCTTTTGCTGCTCAAGTAGGATAGGTAACATCATCCCATGCAGTTTGAGGATCAACTCTATTATTATTTATTTATTATGCTTATTTATATAGTGCCATCATATTCCGCAGCGCTTTACAGACATTGACAGTCACTGTCCCATATAGGACTCACAATCTATATTTCCTGTCAGTATGTCTTTGGAGTGTGGGAGGAAACCGGAGTACCCGGAGAAAACCCACGCAAACACAGCAAGAACATACAAACTCCTTGCAGATATTGTCCCTGGCAGGATACGAACCCAGGACTCCAGCATTGCAAGGCTGCAGTGCTAACCACTGAGCCACCATGCCGCTCTCAGTGTATTGGTGGCACAGACATTATATGGTAAAGGTCTGAGTAGCAAGGAGCTGAAGGCCACCCCAGTGCACCTACTACCTCATTTGTGTAGGAATTCAAAGATTTTCTACAAATCTATGAAATTGACATCCATAACAAAGTTATATATTTTTATCACTGCAATGTGGTCTGTAATGAATTGGTGACAGTTGAACATGCTTGGAGGAGGTGGTAGACTCCCTTCAAATAGTGTGTCAACTGTGTAACATGACATGTCCTATCCTATCGGTCCTCAAGACTGTACATTTTCAGATATGTATATGCTAATTTATTTCTGTGTATGGTTGATAACTCTTTGGGAGTGGAGGTAGGAGAGAGTTGCATACTTTCAAAGCTTTTGCTAGTATGTTGTGATATTGGATTGAATTGGTTTAATAAGACATTGTATTAGCTAACTAAACTGGAGAGTAGTTAAAAGGGTTATCCAGTTCATAACCAATACAAAGTACTAAGTACTTCTCTGTTGAAATGATGCCCTTTTCCAAGATTTCATGAGTAGTCATATGGCCATGCCCCCCACTGGATTGTGATGTTCCATATTATAATTCAGTTCTTCCTTCATTCCTTCTTTGCAGAAAAAAAAACTGAACAGAAAAAAAAACAGAACATCCCATCCCACATTACAGTTCCTTCCCTGATCAGCCTTCCCCCAGATGTAATTACTGGGTCTAAAGGATTGATATCAGATCACTCCTAATGTGACTTTCAGGTCTGGGGCCAGTCCTTGAGTTAGACCAGGGGATAGAATTTTACATCTAGAGGAAGAATGGTCAGGGAAGGAGCTGTTATACGTGCTGGGATGTTACACTTTCTCTGTGAAGAACTCCCAGTAAAGGAGTGACTGAATAATAATACAAAATGTTACATACCAAAAGGGGCATGGTCAAGTCACCAATCATGAAATCTCTGAAGGGGCCCATAAGTTCACCGTGGAGGTAGCGCTTGTTATTAACAGTGTTTTACATTGATTACTTCACAACTTTTAGAACAGGCTAACTCCTTTATGTCTAATCTCACATATATATTTTTATCGTTGGGTTGCTGGAATTCAGAGAGATCCTAGGTGGTCCATTCCCTTCATACTTGTTTGATAATTCTAGATGATGACCTAATAGCAACACATCATAATACTTCATGTTTAATTACATGACATCATTACTATTATTATTATTACTATTAACTAAAGGATCTACAAATTGCATGCTACAGTATACTCCTATTCAATTATAATAAGCAATTTCAGTATCTTCCTGATAAGAGAAAACACACACCTCATCGCAACTAAAGACCATTCTGTCTAAATTCATTAAAGTTTTCCACGATGACATATGGTTGTTTAAAATGTAAAGCATATTTCATTTGCACATGCAGAGAATGAGAATTTCTCAGTAGCTAGAGCATGAAGACATGGAGACTTGGGGATGGTTTCAAGCTGAGAATTGCAAAACCAAATAAATAAAAAAGCAGCAGTAAATGATTTAACCTAAATCTTAAGCAAAGCACATACATTGCTTATCACAGTGGGATGATACCTTGCATAGCAACATTATGTACCCTTTTAAACCTTTAGGAAGCTAATGTTTGCCATTTACTCTACATGTTGTTTTACTTTTTTGCTTAAAAATGCATACTTCATTAGCCAGTTAGGTCACTCCTATAGAGTTGTGTAGTGGTGCACATTAGTGAGCAAACCAAATGAAAATCAAAAATATACAAAATGCAGACCCTCTTATTAACATTAAATTGAATAAGTTTTGCATTTCAGCACTATTGTAGGTTTATTGATTGTTAAAGGGGTTTTTGTTTCAGGACTTAAATATTGCTCACTTATCCTGAGGCTTGGTCAACAGTGTTAATATACGTGCTGTGGCCTCTTCACTGCTTAACAAGCACAGTGCCATACATTGAATAGCAGTTGTACTTTGTATTGCAGCTTGGTCTCATTTAGTTGAATGGAACTAAGCTTCAAACAGGCCATGTGTGCCATAAATAGCTATTCCGTGGGGATACCCAGTGTTAGACCCTTATTGATCTGATATTTATGACAAAGGATAGGATGACCTATCCTACATCTAGGCAGAGCCTTTTATTTTTTTTATTACATTTTTTTTTTATCAAATTTAGGAGAATTGTAAATTTTGCAAAAAATAAAAAAGCCTAATCAGTTTTTGGTAACTACTATGAAAATTATAAATATAATATATATCACACATTTATACCAACACTGTCACTACAGTGTTGCCAGTTTAGTGGCACCAATCTGTCTTTGTTAACATTGCTGCAGCCGATCACAAGCCATCTACCTACTGTACATAACTGTTGAGGGTGACTACTGGCCTCAGTGATCATTCCATGAAGCAAGGCCACTGAGACCAGTGAATAGCTGGAGCAATGAAATGGGTAAATGGCATTTTATTAGCTACTGCAAAGTGAACAAAGACTGGCAGTGACCATTAAACTGACAACAATGTAGTGGCAGAGGCAGGTACCACTGAAGTGGCAGCTCTGCGTTTAGATTTTTTTTATATTGTCAGCAGTCAGGTGTTTATACCATCATATATACAAAAGTGTCCTAATTTAAGTGATCTCCAATTTAGTTAATAATTCTAATTTGTCATGAAAGCAACTCAACACATTAAAGTGTTAAACTTTGCTGTGCATGTCCACATTTGTGTAGTTAAGCAGCTTATCTAAAAGCAATATAATCTGATAAATTGACACAAAGTGATATGTTATCTATTGTAATTCTGCATGGGTATGGGCATACACCGAGATGAACTGCAGTCTTTTATGGCTTTTGTTAATGTCTTGTGATATTCTGTTGAATTGGTTTCACAAGAAATTGCATTGGTTAACTAAAGTGGAGATCAGTTAAATCTGTTAACATGAATGCCTATAAAAATATAATAGTATGCCAAAGTTTTAAGCAGATGAGATAAAATGCAGTAAAAATGCGTTAAAAAATAGAAGTGTTAATAGTCTATTGAATTAACAAATCTAAATCAAGCAGCATCCATTTTTCTAGGTACACAGTTTTGGAAGTAACCTGGCAGGGAGGTTGTTACAAACATCTAGGAGATCTAAGCACAGATCTTCTGTGGATGTAGGCCTGATCAAATCCTTCTGTCTCTTCATGTAATCCCAGACAGACTGGATGATGATGATCTTCATTCAGACTGGATGATCAGGGCTCTGTGGGGATCAAATCGTCACTTCCGGGACCCCTCCTCTAGAGGGTGGTCATATCAAATTTTAATTTTAATTAGATTTCTTTTTAGTTCATTCTCTTTATTATGTTAATTGACAAAAATAACTATTAATACTTCTAATTTTGAAAGCTTTCTTACTTTGCAGCATTTTCTCCACACCAGCCTTAAGGATTTGCATACTACTGTATTTCTCTTAAACTTCTAATTGGGTCACAATGATGTGCTGACAAATTCTATAATGATAGTATGTCTGCAAAAACCCCATTGACCAGAATTAAAGAGATATTCCCTTGCAATTTTTCCCTATCCACTAGATATGGGATAACTTTTAGATCAGTGGGACTCTGACCACTAGGATCTCCACTAATCACAAGATATGCTATTCCAATCCATTTATCTCTATGATATCAATGAACAGAAGCCGAGTATAGTGCCTAATTTTATTCCATCAGTCCTACAGAACTGAATGGAGTGGCAGCATACTGTACATGCCTGACCAGCCTCTCCATTCGTTCAGGAGACTAAATACCCCATGTAGCAAAGTTTAACAATACTGTTAACAAGTTAAATAAACAGCTATAACACACATTAACTTTACTTTTTATCAATAACTTTTGGTTTTGGCTTTTGGTGAGTGATTTCCCCCTCAGGATTATCAGTTTCAAATTAAAGGGTGTTAAATCAGTCATTACAATTGATATTGCCCACTTATGCCAGAAAAACAAAGAATAATGCAGTAGCGTATTTTTAGTAATAAATTATTCAACTTTGATTTAGGCTACAGTAAAAAATATATTAAACTGCTCACAAAATTGTTTTGTGGAATCTAGAAATGTATAGTCATCTTCAACTCTTCCATTTCCTAGCCAATACAATCTATCTCTAAATCCATTTCTGAAATAGCTACACTAAAGTATTACATATTTCAGTAAAGACAAAATAGAATAAAATACCGCTGTATACAAGGAACTACCTGCTGATAGCAAAATTGGTGATCATGTTCCATTTTACTCTTTCTGGAAAATTTTATATAGCGTAGTAAACCTCCAATGAAATCTATTTTTCCTGTAGTCTAAAATAATCCATATTAGACCATTCATATAGCCAGGGATTATAACCTAGGATCTAGCTATAATTATATGGATATTGGTTTGGCAGATCAATTACATGGGGTTAATTGGTTGACAGTATAAAAAGAAATTATTCACAAATGTATTATGTTTACATGACATTTATGTTTGGAAAATATGCAACAGAAACAGAAGAAAACAGGAAGGAGATATAGATACAGGAAATTTTAACTTGACACCTGGCTTTCAATGGTTTTTGATGGTTTTTTGTGATATGAAATCACACTGCAGCAATGTATCAGTGTCAAATTGAAAGTTGTTACATTTGTAAAGACTTTGTGTTACAGCACTGTACACAATTAGTATGTGTGTAATTTGGGAGATATTAGAAGTTTATGACTTTTTATCTCTCCAATAGTTATCCTGTTCCAGAGTTAGGTGTATGGTTGTTGTAATTGTGGCATGCTTGAACATCACATGGTAAGATTTATGGTGAACTTGCCAACACATAGTTAAAAATAACACTACAAGGTATGTTGATATATTTTGAACTATGTTAAATTATAAAAGTATAAAAGTATACTGAAATACCACCAAGCTGTTAATACAATCTTTAACCAATAACAGCATAAACTTTCACACCAAAATCATGCCCCAAATTAATGATAAAATGATGTAATGATTTTAATCACTATTTAAAGGAGTTTTCCCCCATGAAACAAGTTATTCTCTATCCATAGGGTAGAGGATTATAGATAATTTGTTTTGTGTGAAAACCCTTTTTAGAATCTTTTTAGAAATTGAATCTAAAGGTAAATTGAACAAATGAAGATATTTCAGACAATTTCTTGGTCAGTAACTTGTGGCCCCTTTATCTGCAATAACCTGTTGAAAGAGGCAAAGACAAGATATTTCCTCATAATACATTAAATACTAGCTAGGTGAACTACAAAGCATGATGAACTTCGTCATATTCTCATATTCTTAATATGTAGTATACAGTATTTGTTTCCTTCCTTAAACTGACCTGGCTTTGGCTGCTCCAATTACACATCTAGTATAAGAGCCCTTAATAGCTATGTCACTCTTTAAATGGATCATAAATGACTGATTTGGCTATTTTAGTTGGCTTAGACACTGGTGATTCAGTGCTAAGGCTTCAGATTTGACAGAAAAATTATTTATTAAAGGGTTTTCTAAGGACTGTTTAAAAACTTACTTCCCCTGGGCTCTATTTGGACTGAACCCTGGTTTCCAGGCTGGTTCTGACTCTGGGTAACATGATTGAAACTAGCACCTAGCATTAGAGTCATTCCTCATCCTCCCTCCTCTCCCATGTTCACTGGCATTTAACTGTACTATGGCTGGAATAACTTATCATTGTAATAGTAAAGCAAGCCACCATAGTACAGGCAACTAACTGTGAACACAGGAGAGGAAGGAGGATGTGAATTGACTTGGGCGCCAGGTGATGGTTCTGCACATGTGATCTGGAGTACCTAGGGAAAGTGAATTGTTAAACAATCCCTAATAATCCCTTTAGTAAAATTCATCAGATATCAGATTGAGACAGAATTTCATCACAGATGCCATGCCCCACATACATAAAGTGTTTTAGATGCTTTTTATGTGGTTCTCAGCTGGTGGGTATGACTTAAAGGCAAAAGAGTGTGGCTTAAGGTAGACTTCATTACCCAAAAAATGTTTAAAATGTGATTAATCCAGTATTAGACAAAAATGTTAAAAGCTTGTGCCTCTGTGATACATTTGGAGCATCTACTTTAGCTGTACACTGTCTAAATGTAAGAGACTAATAGCAGCCATAACTAGCAGTATTACAAAAACTCATAAGTTTGGAACAATATAATTTGTACCATTTTTAATTTGTACTAAAGATGAACAAATGATAAATCATGTTAACATACTATAATTTATTATTAAAAATTTGTATGAGATAACATGAAAGTCAGCTATGTAAAGAATAGATTATTATCAAATCAATTGTTTTAAATTGAATTTTAGATAAAGTATCTCTAAGCAAAAGCATTGTAATGCAATTGAAGCCAAAACCAATCAGAATAAGTATTCTTGATAATCGATCTATGGCCTTCTCAAGATAAAGGTCATACTGTTATTAATTTTGATAATAGGCACTGGGCTACAGAAAAATGAATTTCCTAATATTCTAGTGTTTTATTATTATACTTTGAATAAGTAAATTAATTATCCTTCTAAGCTGGCGGATGTCTCATTGAATACTAAAATCCTTTTACTTCAGTTGTCATTTTATGCACTTACTAGAAGAGACCTTGTTCAGTTTAATGTCACCTAGCTTTGGTATTTGACTGTCTGTTTGTTTCATTTTCAGATACTATGATACTGAATCTCCTTCAAAAATGCATTTACAATGAGTCTCATCACAGAAAGGTTGACCTTGTCCTAGTTTTTTTGCTTTTTCCTATTTATGTATCCTCTTTAATGTTTAAAGAACCAACAAATGATGAAATGTGTAATCTTAAAAGCAGGGAATTTGTTCAGAAAACAATACACTTGTGAAATGATCTTTCTGCTTTTGTAGCGAGTGCATTAAATAAACAAAGACTGGTTTTATCTTCAAATATCCAGCCCACAAAAGAGGCTCTGATCTTTTGACAAACTAATATTACAAAAATGTAAAGGCTTTTGTCCTGCCATCTTTCAATCATATGGAAACATGAGATATCACTGGTATAAATTAAAACCAGGCAAATCCACAGCATGAGAAGAAAAAAAAGGAAATGTTATTGTTGAGGTGAAAAATATTTATGGCTGTAACAGTGTTAGTGAATAAAATTACCAATAAATCAGAAAAAGCTAATTTCTGAATAAAGCTATGTTTTTAACCATGTGATTGAATTACTAAATACCTTGCAACTAAATATGGTTATTTGGCGAGTCTATAAGATTATTAAACATCTGTATTTATTCTCGCATTAATTAATGTGTTTTTTTTTATCTTTTTCAGTTTTGATCGGTTTTAGTCATTTTCATTGGTGTCGAAAAATCAGCACAAGTAAAAATGGCTTGTGTAACCCTGATACGTTTCTCATACCATCCCTCAAGGAACCACAACAGGAGGCATCTTGTATGATTTTCCATAGGTAAAGCACATGTGCTAATTATTAATGTTAATCAACCTGTGCAATATTAAAGTGCAGATATTGCCTTTGGTCATCATATTCTAATCCAGTGCTGCAATCCAACAGTGCTAACCACCCACTGATCCACCATGCTTTTTCACTAAATTTCCCCAGGACGAAAGTAATGCCATGAATATCACTGGCATTGTTGTACCAGACAACTGCTGCTGTGTGGTCATTGGAAAAGGATTCCATCTACAGTAACACATTAGCCACTTCAAGAAAATCACCTATGTACTGTATAGCCTGTTGGGATTCCATGAGAAGTACATTGGGAAACACTGGCCTATAATAATAGAGTTTAAAAGCAAAGAAAATGCAGATTTACTGTATGTGTTTATCATCTATGTAGGTGATTAAAGGGAATATGTCATCCAGCTTATACTGCCTTACCTGATGACAATATAATATAGTGTCAAAGACCTTGATTCCACTGTTCAGTCTTTCACTGTAATTGATACAGCAATTTTGATAAATATTTGATAACTTTGTATTAGCTGCAGCAGAAGACAATACTGGAGTCCAGTAAATGTAATGCATATGCTGTACAGCAGGGCTTTTCAAACCTCTTATTCAGTCAAATCTGTCGTGAAGCTGTTGCCTCACCAGCAAAGAAATACTACCAATGAAATACTACAAACAAGTGCCCCAGTACAGTGCACATAAAAGTGAGCAACCCAACAGTGAAATCATTGTCTCTGTCATCGCTTTATGTTGAATTCAGGGTACCTAGGTATAAATCTAGTGACAAACAATGAAAGAATAAAAAACCTGTTGTACTCACCAAAGTGTAAAATCACTTGTTTATTCCATTGCTTCTCCCTCCCTGAAGATTTTAAAAACAAAGGAATAAACAAGTGACTTTACACTTTGGTGAGTGCCACAGTTTTTTATTCTTTCATTGTTTATCAGATGGACTTTATTTTCCTCTATTGAGCACCATTTGATGTGACTATATGAGGAACCTCTGAGCGTTCCCCAGTTCATTTGGGCACAATAATGCTGGCAGTTGCCACTCGTGCTTGTCTTTTTATTGGTTTATAAACCTAGTGATAGATTTCCTTTAATTACTGCAAGAAAAAATAGCTAGTAAAATGAGAGGAAATTTGCAATTCTCTACAAATTTTCTACACTCAATGGTCATTTTATGAACAGTACAGTTTATTGCTGTCCACTAGTTAGCAAGACACAACTTTCACAAAACATGCAAGATTCTCAAAACATGTATGGTAAATGTCACTAAGGAGGTAGCGATCAAGTTTGATAAAGTAAACTATTGTAAGGGAATCGCTAGAGGAGCGATTCCCCAGTATCTGCTGGAGAACTTTGTGGGGAGGGGCACAACAAGACAGTGGACCCTAAGCTGAACCCCCACTGTCCCTGGCTAACTTGCCCGATCTGTCCTAGGTGACAGCCAGCAACCAGTCGACAGTTCCTGCTTACAATAAGTGATACACAGAATGCAGACAGGACGAACAAAACAAAGGGAGGTCAGCTAGCCAAGGGTCGGTAACAAACAACCAATGCAGTACAAAATCACAATCCAAGAGAGAAGTCAAAGGTAAGCCAGTGGTCAGGAAATCAGAAGAACAGGTAACAAAGAACAAGGAATATAGCCAGGAAGCGTAATGCAATAGCAGGTGCCAATGGGAAAGTGAGCAAACAATAAATAGGGAGGAAGAACCCGCCCCAGACTTGATAGGAGGATAGGCTGTCAATCACACAGGTAAGACTAAAGTTAACTCTTAGTGGAGCAGGAGGAAAGCAAGGTGAAGGAGAAGGGTGTGGTGGAAAATCAATTAAGGAGGTGAGGGAATAGGACAGTGTTCAGACAATACAAGAAAAACCCAAAGGAAGGAATCACAACCGGACACGCCTCCTGCACT
This sequence comes from Leptodactylus fallax, assembly GCA_947044405.1. NCBI lineage: Eukaryota > Metazoa > Chordata > Amphibia > Anura > Leptodactylidae > Leptodactylus > Leptodactylus fallax. The sequence continues at coordinate 420,356 of CAMRHE010000407.1, forward strand.
GCAGTGTGTACCCCGAGGATGGTGCCAAAGCCTGGACAGGCAAGGATGTTACAACTATATGTCCACAATTATGTGGACACTTCTCTAAATTATTCAGATTAGGTGTTTTAGTCCCACCTATTGTCAACAAGTATGTAAAATCAAGCAGACAATGATTCCGTCCCCATAAACAAACATTGTAAATACTACTACTAATAATAATAATAATAATTTTTATTTATATAGTGACAACATATTCCGCAGCACTGTACAATTTGTAGGGTTAAAGTACTGACAAAAAAGATACATTACAAAGAAATATTCAATCCACACACTGGGACTGAGGGCCCTGCTCGCAAGAGCTTACAATCTATGAGGTAGAGGGGGGTGACACAAGAGGTAGCAGGGGCGGCAACAGACGTAGCATTTCTTGTACAATGGTCAGACAATTTTATGAGTTTAGTGACTTGAAATACTGTCATAAGATGCCACCTTTGCCACAAGTCCCTTCATGAAATTTCTGATGTAACTGTAAGTGCTACTATTGTAAAGTGGAAGGATCTAGAATTAATAACAGCTCTGTTATGCAGTTGTAGGCTAGCACAATGGTGGTACTGACAACTGACTTATGTGGTACCTAAATATCTACAGTCGCATCACCCACTACAAAGTCCTAAGCTTCCTCTAAAACAGGGGTGTCAAACTCATTTTCACCGGGGGCCACTTCTAGCTCACGGGGTACCTTGAAGGGCCAAGATTATTTTACACGTGTATAAAAGTAACTTCTCCTTAACAGTTAAGCGAGCTATTAAGGAGTAGTTACATTTGTACATTACTACTGTTACAATCAGCCCTTTGAGGGCAACCAGGAAGAACATAATGTATTGTTAAAACCTAAGACATTGGCATGTTACATACTATCCTCATCCTTTTCTGAATATATCAAAAATTAAGAAAAATACAAATACCGTTTACCCCTGCAAACGGTATTATGCTCTATAGTTGCCTATGCACACGGTATTATGCCCCACAGCGGCCCCTGCACACGGTATTATGCTCCATAGTTGCCCCTGCACACAATATTATGCTCCATAGTTGCCCCTGTACACGGTATTATGCTCCACAGTGGCCCCTGCACACGGTATTATGCTCCATAGTGGCCCCTGCACACGTTATTATGCTCCATAGTGGCCCCTACATTGGTATTATGCTCCATAGTGGCCCCTGCAAACAGTATTATGCTCCATAGTGGCCCCTGCAAACGGTATTATGCTCCATAGTGGCCCCTGCACACTGTATTATGCTCCATAGTGGCCCCTGCAAACGGTATTATGCTCCATAGTGGCCCCTGCACACTGTATTATGCTCCATAGTGGCCCCTGCACATGGTATTATTCTCCATAGTGGCCCCTGCACACGGTATTATGCTCCATAGTGGCCCCTGCAAACGGTATTATGCTCTATAGTGGCCCCTGCACACGATATTATGCTTCATAGTGGCCCCTGCACACTGTATTATGCTCTATAGTGGCCCCTGCACACGGTATTATGCTCTATAGTGGCCCCTGCACATGGTATTATGCTTCATAGTGACCCTCCACCCATGAACTATTATTATACTCTGGGGTTTTTTCAGACCCCAGAGTATAATGATTGGAGACCCATGTGGTGACAAACATAAAACCAGTGTTACTTACCTGGGCTCCGGTGTGCTCCCTGCGTTCGGCCTTCTTCAATGTCGCACAGACCGGCGTCGCGACATAATGACGTCGGCCTGGCTCACGTGACACCTGGGACGTCACCAAAGAAGGCCGAAGCCTGCTGGGAGTAACAACGGATCTTCTGAGAGGGGAGTAACTCTGGTTTTTATGTTTATCACCTCCCCTGGGTCTCCGATTATTATACTCCGGGATCTGAAAAGACCCTGGAGTATAATAATAGTAGTATTTGATGGGGTTCGCCAGCTGCGGCCTCACTTACCATCCCCGCTCCTGCCCACAGCCGCTTCTGCTTCCCATAGCAGAAGGGGAAGCGGGGGCAGCCACGACCAGCAGCAGGGATCGATAAGTAAATAGGCCGTTACGTGCCGGGATACTCCAGCAGGCAACGGCCTATTTATATATATAAAAAAACGTATCCTCACCTACCTGCGATGCCTTGATGCAGCCGCCGCCTCCTCCTCTTCTTGTCCGCTACGTCTGCGTGTCAGTGTAGGAGGCACGATGACGTCATTGTATCGCCGCCTGCGCTGACATGTAGAGGTCTTGTAAACCAGCCTAGGACAGGTATCGCGCAGCTTTGTTGTTTTTTTTTTTTTTTTAAGCGGCCTGTCCTGGGCTGGTTTACATTAAATAAACAATAAAAAATGCCCTGCCCCTGCGGGCCAGATAAGTGCCGGGTCGGATAACAGAGGGCAGCGGGACGGATTCGGCCCGCGGGCCTTGTGTTTGACACCCGTGCTCTAAAATGATATTAACACAAGAAGTATTCATTGGGAGCTACATGAAATAGATTTCCATAGTCCAGCAAATGCGTACAAGTCTAAGATCACTATGTACAATGCCAAGCATTGGTTGGACTGTTATAAAGCACACCATCATGGAACTCTGGAACATTGTAAAATGGTTTTTTGAAGTCTAGACTGGGCAAATATCTGGAGAAGCATTGGCAGGAAGATCCATCCTGTATTCATTGTGTATTTCCAGTTGCCAAGGGAGGGGTCACTTCAAACAGCTGCTTCTCAAGTTTAAAATAACTAGAAAAATGCTTCTAGCATTCTGTATCTCATCTTTCACAGGCTACCAAGATTACAGTTCTAGATATATCAAAAATATAGAAATCAGTACTTAATAGCACAGACAGGAATGAGATTTTTATATCAGCATATACTGCTCTAAACAAAGCTCACAATCCCAAAACTGTTTTCAAAAACTGATTTCTCAATTTTTCTTATCTTTATAGCATATCAAAGTAGAAACTCTCAGCTATGAGCACTTATCTAAGTGCTATGCATACTGGCAATACAAAGTGAATATGGGACATATCTTCTTGCTAATGCTTAGTTAGAGATAAAACGTTAGACCCCATTTCCTATTAAAGGGAAGTCAAATATAAAAATTTGTCTATGTGTCATCACGCAGTCAAAGAGGGTGAATTGAAGCCTCTCAAGGCTTTTGTTAGCATATTGTGATATTGTGTTGAATTGGTTTCAAGACAGATTGTAATCCTAAATTAAATTGGAGATAAGGTAAGTCTGGACATATCTATACTTAGCAGAAAGCCTCCAACATAAAGAGAAAGTAGATACTCCAGAAATGAGTGATTCTGGTGCCTACCAAAGAAATCAAGTTGGGGATGATTGGCAACAGGCTGCTACTGTACATTGCATCAGCTCCTGTAGAACGGCTTGTGTACTTATATAACAGTGTATTTATTATTATATTTTACTGGAAATCTAAACCTTAAAATTTAATAAGCAGACTCAAATTAATTATGTTAAACAGATGGTAATGTCGATATTAACTTCAAACAATTCTTTTTTATTCATTTTTGTTTCATGCTTTTTCTCTCTGTCCTCCTGGGGCAAGATCAAGAATTTGGTTGTCAAAATATCAAATTGGTAATGAAGAAGATTATTTGTATTTGATGCAGAAATGGCTTTGATGCTACTTTTGCGGTAAACAAAGCTTATGTTCCTTCCATGAATTTTATAAACCTCTTTCCATTTCAATATTCAATTTTAATACAGAGAGATAAAGAAAACATTGTAGTCTAAGCTATGTTTGTACTTTGACATGGTGATAACAAAGTAGAAGAGTGAAGAAATCAGGCGATACCTTTTAGAGGCTAACTGAGTATAGTTATAAGTAAGCTTTCAGGAGTACTCGCTCCCTTCATCAGACATGGTGTGATACAAGAACTGAAAATTAACAGATTTTTATACACATGGTTTTCAAAGCATTTTAGAGTCCTTAAAAAAAATTGCAATCTAAGTAGAGAAGTTATTTACAACAGGTCAAAAAAACAGTCTGGAAACTTGTGGTGCGTGACGGAGGGATCAGTAATTCTTGCTGTTATCTGTTTGCTATCAGGAGGTGATTTGTGACTCTCACAGGTCACACATAGTGTGATTTGAAGCTGGCATGAATATTGAGTTCAGTTCATGGTTCAAACATAGTGTGACATGAAGCTGGCATGAATATTAAGTCCAAATTGCAGAGTTTGAAATTTTTGCATTAATTTGTACTCCATTTCTTTTCTTTTCTCCTGTGTCTTAAAATGTCCCATTAAAACCACAACCCGCAAATCTTCAATAGAGTGGTTTTCTCCGGAGAAATGTGCGGCCACTGGGAGATCGGTTCTGCTGTTATTAATGGTGGATCTGTGTGAGTTCATTCATTGACTGAGTCTCTGCCCTGTTTCCCCCACATAGAGGCCTGTGGTGGGACATTGCACACACATTATGAGGTACACCACATTGGAAGACCTGCAGGAAAATGTCCCCCTAATTCTGTGCACCTGTTGTGACTGTGGGATAGGTACACTGTCAGCGGTGTGGATGTGCTTGCAGGTCATGCACCTTTTATGTAGGCAAGGTGAGGTGCCATTTTCAGTTGGGGCCTTCAGGGCACTCCGGACGATAATGCGCCTCAGGTTTGGTGGTTGTCGAAAGGAGAGGAGAGGGGGGACTGGAAATATGTCCTTGAGTCTGTTGTCCCTATGTAATACAGGTTGGAGCTCCTTGGCAATCCTTCGTAGGATCTCCAGCTGTGGGTTGTAGGTGACAACTAGGGGCACTCGGGCTTCTTTCTGGGTCTCTCTATATGTGAGCAGACTGTCTCTGTTAATGGCTGTTGCTTTGTTTAATTGGTTGTCTGTCACTTTTGGTTTGTATCCCAATCTGAGAAATTTCATCCTCAGATCCAGGAGGTGCTTGTCCAGGTCTGTTTTGTCGGAGCAAATACGATTGTATCGTATAGCCTGGCTGTAGATTATAGTTTGTCTTGTGTGATAACAAAGATCAGACTCATAATTTATCTAATAACTAATTTAATTATCATGTTTGTGTGTAATAAAATAGAAAGACCTGAACTAAATCATAAAAAAAAGAAAACTATATGAATGTATTTTGGTCCAGAGTCAGACTGATGTGCATATACTGTATTGTAGTTTCCAGAAATGTTTAAACAATAATTGCAACCAACCTACTCATTTGAGATATGTGACAAGTTAAAATTTATCTGGTCAATTTAGAACATTTCTAAAATAGAAATAAATCTATACTACGGTATTACATGTGCTATTTAAAAATGTAAATGATATTCTTTGTCAAATTGAATTACATTAAAATAGTGTTGTAATTTTGACAGTCAATTTTTCAGAGAAATACAGTTAGCAAGTTAGCAATATATTTTCTAAAAATATCTACAAATAATAAATTAAGAAACATTCAAAAGCACATATTCCCATTCAAAGTAAAAATAAATAATATTATAGGCATTATGTACAGTGTATGTATGTATGTATGTATGTATGTTCTCTACACAACTACCTTTTTGAGAAGGCTACCCCTTTATCTAGCACAGATTTCCAATGGCAGATTATCAGTTCCACCATACCTGCAATGGGTGCTTGTCTTAAAGATGTTTAACTTAGATTTAAATATTTAAAGATTTACTACATTACTTTTTCTTTGCTTTTTGATAGATGCTTTTATACTAGGGTATGTTCACACTATCCTTGTGAGCGTCCATTGCCGTTATCCATCATAGGATGAGAGCAGTGGACTTTAACAGTGGAGTGTTTCCATTCCCATTGACTCTAATGTAAATAACATGACTGCAACTTTCTTCCATCATGTTTGTTTCTTTTTGTAGCGAAAAAAAAGTCTTGCGTGTAGGAATTTTTCTTCCATCAAGAAAGTAAAAAACATAATGGAAGAAAGCTTCCAACATTTTTTTAACATGAGAGTGAATGCAAACAGATATCAGACATAGAGTTATCCATCTGGATTCTATGGTTAATGTCTGATGCTCTCATCCTATGACAGTAAGCTTACCCTTATATAACTTATATAAAAAGTTCAGATTTATAGTTTCATTGATGCTCAAATATGAAAAATAAACAAAAATACCATTTTAAATGTAGTAAAAACCTATAGTAATAAGACACGAGAAGATACATTGATTAAAGTGAGTTACTGGCAAATGTCTGGTGGATAAGTAGTGCAGATATTTCCATGTAAGGAACAATATGCAGTACTATCACTCCGTATACCATCCAAGGATAGAACTCATAGAGTTCCCCATGGAGCAGTAATTCTGTTTGCTTTTATTTTCATATGTGGGAATACAGGATTGTCTTCTGTCAGATTCTGCATAAGACAATAATGCCATAGGTTTTGCACATTAGACAAAATTGTGGGCAAATACCACAACATAGTTATGACTTGAATGAACATATCACTGTCATGATAAACTCATATAGCTATTCTCTCATAGACACAACAATACCATATGTAATGTTCTTTCCTTGCAAGGGACTCAAAGCATAAAAAGCATTGCAGTGCAAAGAACTATTGCTCACATACTGAACTATAATAACATATAAGATACATGGATTATCCAGTAAGCAAAAAGAAGACAAAGTTATTTAATATATTAACATGATCGTATTCATATGACAATATTTTAATTGTTTTGTAACTAATAGCAACCAGTAAGACCAATAGAGTAGATAAGTGGATGCCACAATAATAATAATAATAATAATAATCATCATAATCATAATAATAAATTACAAAAACTGTTTTTATATTTATTTAGTAAAATAGAAAGTTATTGCTATAAAAATATAACTATAAAATACTGCCCTTTGGTATCTGTCTATAATATAAGGTGGTAAATGTGTTGCACAATATGTGCCATCAGTTAACACTGTCAAAAGTATATAAAAAAGGAATTAAAATTCATCTGTTGTGTACACTGAATCCAGACTAAAATAAATGACCTAAATGCTCTAAATGATACAGTTATAGACAAAAACATTGATTACATTTGATATTATTAAGTAATTATATGGCATTTAGAAAGAAAATGCTGAGACAATATCAGAAAATTCTAGGCTTAAACCCTTTAGGTTAACCAAACTAGGCAATAAACAGAGGTAACATTACTTACTAATATTAATTTCAAAAACCACAATGGAAACACATTTTGCTATGATTTATAATAATTGAAATAATGTACATTTATTTTTGCACATTTGTTTTGCCATTAGATACTGCTTGACTTTGCAATGATCCCAACTTTAGCCTTTATAATTAAAATGGATTCCTTTGCAGGCTTGGGTATTTTCTTTGCAGCTGTTGTTCAATGTTTTCTAAAGCATTTCATTAATTCTAATATATTTGTCTTGAGAATTTGTAGATTAGTATTCAAAGTAACATGAAACAAGACAATTGAATGCCAAAAAGTAAAAAATAACAATTACTTCCATTCACTAAATAATACAAAATTCAATTTCTGGAGGGAGATCAGACATTTATTAAACAGCCTTTGTCAGCTGAACTCTTAGATTTCATTTGTGCAGTCTGCTTTAGATGAATCGTATACAGTGTTTTAATCAAATCAATACCAAGTAAATACCAAGTTCCTGGCTTTCCAACATGTAAAAAGTTTCTCTATTATGTATTTTCTTGTTAAATCTATAGACAAAATCAAGCAAGGCACAGATTTCCTTCTTCTTAAAATAAGAAAATAGCTGAACTGTATAATAAAACGTCAGTGTCACACCTTGGGTACTCACTCTAATCTTAGTAAAGTTATTTTCCATGATATACAGTAGTGTGCAGTATAAGACATTACATACAGATTAAATCTGAAAGTTTACTGCAGAATCGATATAAAAATAAAAAATAATCCTTTAAATAGAAAATGGATACAGAGATATAGCAGGGCTAATCTTGTTACTTGACAATATATTTTGTGATAACCAGATGACTTATAATGACTTACAAAGTCTACACTCATATAAAAAATAAGGACACTTCCTGCACAGTTTATTTTATAGTTTTATCATATATGAATATAAATTAATATATTATATTTATTCAAACAGTAAGAAAAAATAAATTGTCATTGTGATAAGTTATTAACTCCTTCATGTTCACTAACTGTATGTGTACATCTGGATTGTGCCACTAGGACATACATATACATGTTGTACTTTAAGAGATTGGACCGGCACTTTATCAATAGGGAATTGATATAATAATGTTGTCAAACACAAAAAAAAAGTGCTATACACATAGAAGCACTGAAAGAAAACCAAAATACCAGCTAATAGATACTATAGATACCCCGAAATACAAATTGGATCCTTTGTTTTTAGATAATATAGTGCCCATATTCTGTATTATTATACATAGGAGAGTGAGAGATATAATTAGTATTTTAACATTAAATTAAAATGAAAAAATATATATATAATTTAACTGCCTAGATTCCATATTTATAAATATGCCTAATTGAAGTACAGTATTAATTAAAAATATTCACCGTTACAATGTAATGATTTGAAAAAAATGACATTTTGATGTGGACAGGATCGCAAAGGCATTAATCCCTAAAGGGTTAAACAAAATAATGCAATTTTCTCTTTGGCAGAAATAACCTACTTAAGATGTCCCTTATGCTGTAGTAGTTTACTAGTTCCTGAAATCTACTTCTAAAAATTCTTACCTACTCTACTCTGGGGGTAAGGGGTAAAACAAAAAAATGCAATTGTCTTTTGGCAGAAAGAACCTTCTGTAGATGTTACTTAAAGTGTAGCTGTTTCCTTGCTATTGAAAAATCACTCCTACTCTACCAATTGGGTTTTGCTCAGTTGTGCAGTGTTTGAGGAATTTATTTAATAGTCTACAACCCATATTAAATTCCCTTATAGCATCTTCATAAAACTTATGACTCATGCTTTATCGTGATCATTCATGAATTCCCTTTGGTGAATTTACTTCTATATTTAGGTTTGATGTCTACTTTTGGATAAGCTTCTTCTCACTGTTTGTCACACAATAAGGTAGGCCTAATAATATTAATAATTATTAATTACACAAGAGAAAAAAATGGGCTGATTTATCATTGTTTGTCCCCATTTTTTGCTTTTTTTCTTGTGTGTGCCTAATTTAATAATTTCTTGCTCCATTTTTTTAAATGTTTTTCAACTAATGCACCTTTTTTCAAACGTTATTTGAAATGTGGACATGGTTTAGATGGCACATAGTTGTACACCTTGAAGGAAAGGTCTAGCACAAGAAAGCATTGGGAAAGCTGTCTCTATGATTTTAATGGATCCAGTAAAAGTTATATCTCAATATGGAAAACATTTGCGATTTCGCAACTATAATCAACATGCTGCAATTTTTAAAAGCCTATACATTTTTGAAAATGCAGCTTTTCTTCTGCAATGTGTGGGTGAGAATACCTGCAATCTCATTCACTTTGCAGGTATTATAAAGCATAGTATTTTTTTCCACAGCATTTCGCAGAAGGGAAAAACACTGTTTCCGCAATGTGGGATTTTATCCTTAGGTTAAGTCCCCACATTAAGTTTTTCACTGCTGCGGAAATGCAGCAAAAAAAGATGCTGCTGTTTACAGTGCCAAGAAGGTGAATGAGATTCAGTTTAATATCTTCCACACCCTGTGAAAAAACTGGGAAAGCTGTGTTTTAAAAATGCATGCGTTTATGGAAAATGCAGCATGTCAATTTCAGCTGAGGAGTTGCAAGTATTTTACCTACATATTTAATAGGGGAAAACCAAATGCTTTGAAATATGCCCAAAAAAAAAAAAAAAAAGGAAAATGCTGCAGAAAAAATGTGTTTTTCTCCACAAGCCTTATTGTGATCACTTTTTATTGTTATTTTTTGGGAAAAGCAAAGTTAACAAAATCTGTTAATTTGCATATTGTGTTATATTTATTTTTTTACGACGTTCACCATACTGGATAAATAACGCTATTTTTGGACAATGGGGGGGATACCTAACATGTTTGTTTATTTATTTTACATTACATTATATACAGTTACATTATGTATTTTTTAAATATAAAAGTGGGTTTTTCTATCTTTTTATTGTTTATTTATTATTGTGTATTGTAAACTATATGTGCGTATGTTTTTTTTTTTTTTTTTTTACTTTTTACATGTCCTACAATAGGACTTGAACCTGGGATCTCAGATCCCCAGTGCACTGTACTGTAGTACATATTATTGCAGAACATCGCACTTTAGTTCCTATGGGAACTGTGCATAGGCAGTCAGAAAGCCGTGTCCCGGCCTCCTGGCTGCCGTGGCGACCCCTGGGAACCTGCAATCTTGCCCCCGGACTCCCTGGATGCCATTATCGCTATTGATCACAACATCCAGGGGGTTAATCCCCAAGAGTCTGAGTATCTTCTGACTCAAGCAACTGGTCTAATACAGTCAAGTACCAGAAGTAATGCTGCAGACACAGCATTACAGTGACGTACTACTACAGCACTGAGTGTTAACTATACTGTTTTTATTCAAAATTTTGAGGAAGGTAAATTATTCCCATTATGGCATTAAAAATATGAGATAATTATTCTTGTATTTTAATATTATGGAAATTTCAGCTACAGCTAGGTAAAATATGTTTTTTTTGTTTTTGTATTTTGTTTGTAAAATGGGGAAAGACGAATGATTTGAAGTTTACTCAGATGTTGTTCTTAAATCCTGACTGAAATAAGGTTTAAAGGGAACTTGCTAATAGCTGGTATGGAGTCTTCAGAAAGCATCCAGCTACAATGGCAACCGAATGGCTCCTATGACCTCCCAGTGGTGTGTCATTTCAACTGAACGTGAAAACAACCTCACTTTTGACCACAGCATCTGAGAGGTTAATTATCCATGACTGCTTTGCAATCTTTAAATGCCATTGTTAAATTGCTGACATCTACATGTATTGTCACAAGGGATTAACGTAGTCATAAATATTACATAATATAAATTTATCTGAAAGCATATGTGATTTTGTAAATTCTAATAGATACAGTTATATATATATATATATATATATGTATATATATATATATATATATATATATATATACAGTACAGACCCAAAGTTTGGACACACCTTCTCATTTCAAGAGTTTTCTGTATTTTCATGACTATAAAAATTGTAGATTCACACTGAAGGCATCAAAACTATGAACTAACACATGTGGAATTATATACTTAACAAAAAAGTGTGAAACAACTGAATATATGTCTTATATTCTAGGTTCTTCAAAGTAGCCACCTTTTGCTTTGATTAGTGCTTTGCACACTCTTGGCATTCTCTTGATGAGCTTCAAGAGGTAGTCACCTGAAATGGTTTTCACTTCACAGGTGTGCCCTGTCAGGTTTAATAAGTGGGATTTCTTGCCTTATAAATGGGGTTGGGACCATCAGCTGTGTTGTTCAGAAATCAGGTGGATACACAGCTGATAGTCCTACTGAATGGAGTGTTAGAATTTGTATTATGGCAAAAAAAAAGCAGCTAAGTAAAGAAAAACGTGTGGCCATCATTACTTTAAGAAATGAAGGTCAGTTAGTCCGAAAAATTGGGAAAACTTTGAAAGTGTCCCCAAGTGCAGTGGCCAAAACCATCAAGCGCTACAAAGAAACTGGCTCACATGAGGACCGCCCCAGGAAAGGAAGACCAAGAGTCACCTCTGCTGCGAAGGATAAGTTCATCCGAGTCACCAGCTTCAGAAATCGCAGGTTAACAGCAGCTCAGATTAGAGACCAGGTCAATGCCACACAGAGTTCTAGCAGCAGACACATCTCTACAACAACTGTTAAGAGGAGACTGTGTGCAGCAGGCCTTCATGGTAAAATAGCTGCTAGGAAACCACTGCTAAGGACAGGCAACAAGCAGAAGAGACTTGTTTGGGCTAAAGAACACAAGGAATGGACATTAGACCTGTAGAAATCTATGCTTTGGTCTGATGAGTCCAAATTTGAGATCTTTGGTTCCAACCACCGTGTCTTTGTGCAACGCAGAAAAGGTGAACGAATGGACTCTACATGCCCGGTTCCCACCGTGAAGCATTGAGGAGGAGGTGTGATGGTGTGGGGGTGCTTTGCTGGTGACACTGTTGGGGATTTATTCAAAATTGAAGGAATACTAAACCAGCATGGTTACCACAGCATCTTGCAGCGGCATGCTATTCCATCCGGTTTGCGTTTAGTTGGACCATCGTTTATTTTTCAACAGGACAATGACCCCAAACACACCTCCAGACTGTGTAAGGGCTATTTGACCAAGAAGGAGAGTCACCAGACCTGAACCCAATCGAGATGGTTTGGGGTGAGCTGGACCGCAGAGTCAAGGCAAAAGGGCCAACAAGTGCTAAGCATCTCTGGGGACTCCTTCAAGACTGTTGGAAGACCATTTCAGGTGACTACCTCTTGAAGCTCATCAAGAGAATGCCAAGAGTGTGCAAAGCAGTAATCAAAGCAAAAGGTGGCTACTTTGAAAAACCTAGAATATAAGACATATTTTCAGTTGTTTCACACTTTTTTGTTAAGTATATAATTCCACATGTGTTAATTCATAGTTTTGATGCCTTGAGTGTGACTCTACAATTTTTATAGTTATGAAAATACAGAAAACTCTTGGAATGAGAACGTGTGGCCAAACTTTTCGTCTGTACTGTATATTTATACATCTTAAACATGGTATCATATACAAAATAAACAAAATAAAGTAATATTGCTTTCATATTAATTAAAATTATTTCACTTGTTGCATTAATCTAACTCTAACTGATGTCCTGTATTTCCTGTCTGTTATTTCCAGAGATAAGCTATGTTCTTATCATTACAAGTATATTATAATTTTGTTGAATTTCACCATTTTGTGATTTATAAGAATCCAGAGATTAGAAAAGTTCAGGCCTTCAGCATATTATGCCCAGTTTCACATGGTTCCTTGCTAAATTTTACATATTGGTACTCAAGGGTTCTCATGCTGTGTTTTCTAGAAAAAACTAGAATTATCAGAAATGTTTCAAATCATGAATACTTGATAGCATTGCACTCAGGGAAGTTATTGATATGTTCTGAGTTTGTTATCCTTGGGGCAAGGTGAGATTAAATTATGCCATGCTTTTATAGGAAATTATCCGTGACATATGTTTGCAATTTAAAATTAAGATCTTGACCAGGTCTGGTTTTAGAAATATGTAAGTCATTTGAAAAGCACTTTTAACTATTATATTTTATGTATACATACAAATGCCTGTGCTGCATTGATGTAATGCTTAAATCTTGTTTTTATGTGTAATGTTTTATTTATTACATTTTTGTTTCAAATTACACAAACAATAAATGTTTTAGAAGGATTAGCATTACAATTTGCAGTAGAATATTATAAAAAATAAAAATCTGTGTAATTAATATATCATTGGTTATAAAAGATTTACTGATATAAATCATAATGATTTTTATTTAATAACTTCAATATATGCGTAAATGCATATACAGAAATAGCAGGTATAACCCGAACTTCTGCAATTGATTAAATTGGTGCTACACAATATCCTATCACAGAAGACACCAAGAAACTATGAATAGTTATTGAAAGAACATTTTTCAGTGACATATCATCTGGTCTTCTGTGATAAGATATCACACTACAGCAGTTTAACCAACTGCTAAAGTTCAGGTTAACTCTGCTACATCTGTATATAGAAGGTACCTTCTTTTTTGTGAATCTGATAGCTGGCTGCATTAATGATATCTCAAAACAAAAGCTATAGGGAACCACTGAAGAGTCAAGTTAAAATGGCAGCAACTGTTTATTAAGCTTGCTTAATATGTTTAACTTGGCTAAAACAGGCTATGCTTAACCTATTTTTTTATTTTATTTTTTTGTACACAAATGTTATACCAAAGAGAGAAGTAAATGACATTCAGATAATTCTGTCATATATGTTTAGCACTAAGCCAAATTAGCCAGAACATAACACACAGATGTAGCAAAGTTTAATCTAACACTAACAACTAGCTGAAGCATGTTATCTTCTCACAGAACACAAGAAAAGCTATTGAAGAAGTCAAAAGAAAATGTGTAATGAATATGTTAAGTGTTAAGTTAGACATTGGTACAGATGTACCGTACGGTGGCTCAGAATTTTAACTCCACACTTTTGATGTCCTTTCAGTAACTTTTGTTGTCTATGATAAGATATCAAGTTGCAGAAAGTTATCACACAGAAAGTCAAGGTAAAGATTGTTATATCTATACATTAGTGTACTTTAAATTAAAGAAAATTTAAAGCACGGTGTTAAAAGGAATCAGTGGCAGGCTGTATGGTCAACCACCCTGGTATTAACTTTTCCCAACATCTGCCATACTAGTATGGGGGATGTCGAGTATTTAAATATTGCAGCCACCATAGCTGTTGGGTCTCTGCTGTTTTATACCCCATTTTGAATTTTTCCACCTTCCAAGTACATTGTATGGAATATTAAATGGTATCACTATAAAATACAATTTGTCCTGCAAAAATTAAGACCTCATACAGCTCTGCAAATGCAAAAATAAAAAAATTATGGCTTTTGAAGGCAAGGAGTCAAAAACAAAAATTTAAAAAAATGTCTGCAGCAGGAAGGGGTTAAATTCCATTTTCACCTGAGAAAAGGTTTATATGCAGTCACCCTGTTATGAAACATCCAACATTCATAAGTGCTCCTATTAGGGTGGGTTCACTTTACCATTATTAATGTCCGTTGCTCTCATCCATCATAGACAGATGACAGATGCAGACAGAGTCCCCAATGTAAAAAAGATGACAAAAGAAAGCTTCCATCATGTTTTTTACTTTGCTGATGGATGAAAAAGTCAAGAACACTTCTGTTACAAAAGTAAACAAGCATGACGGAAGACAGAGTTTGTCATTACCTTAGTGTCAATGAGAATGGGCACAGACGGAAGGGGCACAGTCTGTTTTCATTTACTTTGCTGCAGTTAATATTCAACAGCAACTGACATTAGCAACAGTAGTGTTCCCTTAGCCCTGAACATTCCCTTACATTCCTATGGGACCTACACACAACTGATTAGTGGCTAATCCAATGCAAAACAAAGTAGTAGTAAGTGGATGAAATTTAACTAAACCTGATCCACATGCTGCAAAAATAAAAGCACTGCAAAAACCAACCCATTTTGGATGTTTTGGCAGCTGAATTCAAATAAACCCACTGTTGATTTTCCTGGTAAGAGACCTCAACATAAAATGTAAAAAAAACAAGGGTCTGAATACTTTCTTAATGCATAGTATGTGGTTTTTCTCACATGTCATACCTTTCACCTTTTCATCCCATCGAGAAAAAGAAGGTCCAAAATAATAAGCAATAAAAATTTCTCAGTGTTACCTAGTATCCTAGTCCTGAAAATTCAGCTTGTCTCTAAATATTATACACTGACTTTCCTGTCCCAGGAATCAGGTGTCAGTTTAGGTTATTATGTTATATTATCATTGCATATTTTTATACCTAGAATGAGAATGTTGTTCTGTTGCGTTACTAACAAAAGAAAGGCTCAAGTATCTCAGAAATGTAACATTGTCATTTTCCAAAACATAAAGGAAATAAAAAAGTCTACCAATAACTCAGAGATTCATTTGGAGCTATTCATCTCCTATGGGACAGTACTCTTCTTTTTATGTTTCTAAATTTAATCTATCAAATCCACAGAAGTGCTAATGTTTTGTCTATATAATGTTAAAGACCAGTTAGTCTGAATACAGGAGGTCCAACCCTGCCTATAGCTCTATCAGGATTTATATATCTAAATTTCAGGAGGGAATTGATAGAGTAGAAAATAATAAAAGTTCACTTTTATTTCTTATATAAATAAAAATAAATATAAAATCGTATTAGAAAGACGAGACTCACTAGTGCTCCCAAGTGCTACCATGTGATTAGTGAAAAAGAAGGGATGAGATCACATAAATTGCATATATAGTGTGCACTAATATTTATAGATGCCCAAAGCAGATATTAGCCCTGCTATTTTATTTTCTAATGACCATAATAATGATAGGAACATGAGTCATATAATTAATAGCATTAGTGTCATTTAAAGGGATTGTATGAAGGGTAGCTAAAACAAACAAACAGGGAGGGGTTAAACAAACAAAGCAGGGCGCTAAGACAAAGACAGGGAGGGGTTCGTTTAGTACTCAGCAAAAGTCCGCATATTGCTTCTCATAACAGCTGAGACAGATTCTACTCTGCCTGAGGTATAAGTACAGTCTGGTGTCTCAAATAAAGCCTCAAATGTATATGGACACACAGTCAGTCAGAACTGTGTGTCACCTGGCACTGAGGATTCACCAGATACACTCCACTGGCAGGTTATAGTGGAATACACCCTCAATAGGGTAATTTTGTCAGCACCCCACAGCCTCCCAGCACCCTTTCCACATACACCTCTATCTGACACCTATAGCACACATTTAAAAGTCTCTCCCTAAGTGTTAAAGAGTTAAAATAAAAAATCCCTAAGCGTTTCACCAGCCATTGCTGGATCATCAGGGGACTAAATAAGTATAACCTCTCAGTCTGAGAGTGAAATAGCAATGGCCAAGCTCCCTGCTTTGTTTGTTTAACCCCTCCCTGTTTGTTTGTTTGTTTTAGCTACCCTTCATACAATCCCTTTAAATGACACTAATGCTATTAATTATATGACTCATGTTCCTATCATTATTATGGTCATTAGAAAATAAAATAGCAGGGCTAATATCTGCTAATGTTTTGTCTGCCTATGTTATACAGTATTATGGTACATACAAATACAGTCTTTCTTTCTGATTGATATATATGTCTTTTTTATTGTTCCAGAAATGTCTATTGAAACTGTAGAAATGCATTTTCTCAGTATTTCATACTAGCTTTAGAAAACTGGATTGTAAAGGATTAAGCATTTGTTGATACTTACAATTTGGTATTAAAATAATTATATTTTAACAATTATCATATATACTCTCTTAAATATTTTTATAATGCTACTGATATTCTTATGTATATTGTAGCATGTTGATGGCTTCAAATTTCATATGCGATCTTTTGAAAGTTAAGTAATTTTGCAAATATTACATTTTGAAGTGTGCCTAATACATTGCCATTTTTATTTAAAGCTTTTCGAAAGCTTCCTTTATAGGTCTGCCTTTCAATAATATTACAAAGAACCATAATGAGCTTAAAAAGTCAGAACCCCACAATATTAAATTATGTCTGCAAAACCACTCTCAGTTTATCCAAAAAAAACTGGATACATTTTGTGTCTTTACAATATACTTCAACAAAATGCGCTTCAGATAGACAAAAGGATGAATACATTTTCATAAACAATAAGTGTATGGTAGACTAATACAGATATGCTTTTGCAATTCCAGTTTCTTCTGTAAATCATAAGGTTATATTTAAAATTGTTTTAGTTTTAAGTCTACGTAAATGGAAAAAGAGAGCTTACTGTAGCTGATGTCACTCGGAAGACATTATCTATCGGCTCTGTTCCAGAAATGTGGGATCTGAGACTTGGTAAGTATTATTCATTTTATACTATTATACCTATATTGGTTGTCCAGTCAGTGGACTGGACAATTCACCTTACGTTTTGAGTAACTTGTGTCACAAACCAACATTAAATTTTTATATAAAACTGTCAACTTATAACATTATACTGCTTTAAAATAGATAGTTACGGCTTTCATAATATATAAAGCACAAGAAATGTATGATAATGTACAATAACATAATTACATCATATTAACCTTCAATATTGGGATATTGATTTTCACTGAAAAGAAGCAGATGCTGTATGAGAATTATTTTTAGGCAGTGCTTCAATGGAAAAAAGTATGCAACTAGAACTAATCTGCACACATACAAATAATATACACATAAGGATGTAGCCACGTGTAGAATGTCTTTTAGTGTATTAAATAAAGGGTTGCTGATCACTTTAAGGCTGAGGCCCCACGTTACGGAAACACAGCTTTTTTGTTGTTGCAGATTTTGCTACGTTTTTTATGAGCCAAATCCAAGAATGGCTAAATCCTAAAACTAGTAAAATTAGTTTTACTAATAACAAAAAAAGCTGTGTTTCCACAACATGGGGCCTCAGCCTAACTTTTTTCTACATTGCTTTGGCTGTGAGATGTCATGGTGCAGCAAGTTATCAGATTCAAGTTGAGGATGGCTACATCTGTAACTATATATGAACTACATTTTTGTATAACCTCACATATACTGGAACCATCCATATGGAATGTTTTCAAATCATTTTATAGCCTACTGTATGACTTTTTTAAAACTTCCCTATACACTATGGTATAGACAAATAACAATGGTGCTAATAAAATCAACAATGTAACTGCAAATATGTCAACCCTGTCAACCATCCACAACTTGTCCCTTCCATATATCTCTGACCTAATCTCCCGCTACCTGCCCGCACATAACCTCCGATCCTCCAAATACCTCCTACTCCGCTCTGCTCTTATCCGCTCTTCACACAAACGTCTCCAAGACGTCTCCCATGCATCCACATACTCTGGAACTCACTACCAAGACACATAAGACTGACCCCCACAATCACAAGCTTCAAGAAGGCCCTGAAGACTCACCTATTCAGGAAGGCCTACAACCCCCAATAACACTACTGTCACCACACCACCATCTGTACAGCCTCTACCCCCACCTTCTGTCTCTCTCCCTCTTCCCTCATAGATTGTAAGCCCTTGCGGGCAGGGCCCTCTATCCCAATGTGCCAGTTGGTCTCTGTTTGCATTATCTGTTTTGTATATCTTGTATACCGTATGTTAATCCTCAAATGTAAAGCACCATGGAATTAATGGTGCTATATAAATAAACAATAATAATAATAATAACCCTGTAAACTCCACACACTATACCACAGGGCTTATATTCCCTATTTTCTAAGAACAAAACTTAAACGAATTAGAAACCTTTTGTTATAACTAAGGTGTACCTAGCAAATAACATAATTTGCAATGATTCTTCAATTTAATTTGTTAAAAGGGTTCATCCTGAGGCCAATACTGTAAAATGTGTTTACTGTACATTCATAGCAGCAGGCTTCATGAAGAAAGAGAATCTATCCAACCAAGTTATCCATGGAGTTCTATATATTTATCTTGTCATTTCAATGGATAACTACAACTATTACCATTACTGGAACTATTATATATGGTGACATTGAACATCAAAACTTGCCCTGCAAAAAACAAGCCCCCATATGTCTTGGTATGCAATGATAGAAAAATAAAAAAAATATGGCTTGGTGACAAACTCCTTTTAAGGCCCAAAACTGCCTGGTCACTGAGGAGTTTACACCTGCATATAGTTTTACAATACATCACAGTGAAGAGTATCAGATGATAAAGAAAAATAATCATTATAGTTTTACTAATACATAATTGCTATTATATTCTAATTCCATGTTATATATGTATACTGTTAATTCCTTTATTACTGACATGTTCACATATGACCTTGTGATGTGAAGAAGAATGTTCACTTATGATGTAGTTAATTGAATCCTAGCGAGTCCAGAAAACATTGTTTTAGGTAGAAGAGTCAAAAGAGTTAATAAGGGTCACATTGTAGGAGACAGGTCTGATGTTTAGGCCACATATTATTCTTTAGAGTTAACCTTAAGTTAACTATAAGTCACATGTATAATAATGATAATTCTTCTATAAAAGTGTTGTTGATTGTGTTTGGATGTTCTGATGTCCAGAAATTTGGCTTAAGAATCCCTGTTTTGGGACATTTGCCAGACTTCTCTGCCCTATCAGAGATCTCTGTAGCTATGTCTCTTTGTTCTGTTTATTATCTTATTTTTTATATATCTATAATACTCTTTTTGCTGTAACTTCACTTCTAAATAAACTTTCATCTGCTCTCTCCACCCGAGAGATGGTTCAGCTCTTGGTTTTGTATAAAAGGTTCAACAGAACATAACAGGAATTTGTGTTTAATTGTCTTATAGCTACTTTATACCTAAACCTTATAACTTCTATGCGATTCAAACTTTCAGTAGTGTTTTCAAAGAATTAATGAGATTATAACAGTAAAATCATATAAACACGTCTTTAACATTAAGAATTTGCACACTGTCATAATGTCACAATATTTCTACTCAGTAGACACAATAACATAAATACAATATAAGCATAATAAAAGAAGGGTCACAATCAAATGCTGTATGTCATATAATATTATGTCAATAAGCATAACACGCATTTTATTTACTCCGTTTTCTATAGTACTGTCTTCATAATAAACAATAATTAATAATCTAATACAGTGTATATGAAAACAAATGTACCAGAACTGGAACTTACTTTTCTAGATTGTATTTCTTTCACATATAATGGGAGAAGAAATTCAGATACACCTTCCAGTCTTATTCCTTTCTTGGTGACTCTTAAATTTCCCATGCCATCCTGTAGGGGTAAAATAATAATTATTTTATACTGGTTACAGATTCTATCAGAGTATGTATGCCAAAATATATCCAATGTCTGCTCCAGAAATATGCAACAAATTCCCAATCGTATATGTTATTCTACTCTATGTGAACATAGTACAATTGTACAGACTGTGCAATATAGAGTAACACACATGTTCATGAAATTCTAAATCTTCAATTCAAGTTTAGGCAAATATATTATGTCTAATCTCCTTTAAAGTATATTTCTAATTATAGAACACTTTTTAAAAAATAAAAAAATTAATGTGCTGTATGAGAATGAAAAATTTTCTGTTAAGCTGTTGACATATTTTTGCAATCCTCCCTGAAACTAGATGAATATACAGTGCCTTGCGAAAGTATTCGGCACCCTTGAAATTTTCAACCTTTTGCCACATTTCAGGCTTCAAACAAAAGGATATAAAATTTTAATTTTTTGGTGAAGAATCAACAGCAAGTGGGACACAATTGTGAAGTGGAACGAAATTTATTGGTTATTTTAAACTTTTGTAAAAAAAAAAAAAAAAAAAACTGAAAAGTGGGGCGTGCAATATTATTCGGCCCCTTTACTTTCAGTGCAGCAAACTCACTCCAGAAGTTCAGTGAGATCTCTGAATGATCCAATGTTGTCCTAAATGACTGATGATGATAAATATAATCCACCTGTGTGTAATCAAGTCTCCGTATAAATGCACCTGCTCTGTGATAGTCTCAGGGTTCTGTTTAAAGAGCAGAGAGCATCATGAAGACCAAGGAACACACCAGGCAGGTCCGTGATACTGTTGTGGAGAAGTTTAAAGCCGGATTTGGATACAAAAAGATTTTCCAAAATTTAAACATCCCAAGGAGCACTGTGCAAGCGATCATATTGAAATGGAAGGATCAGACCACTGCAAATGTACCAAGACCCGGCTGTCCCTCTAAACTTTCATCTCAAACAAGGAGAAGACTGATCAGAGATGCAGCCAAGAGGCCCATGATCACTCTGGATGAACTGCAGAGATCTACAGCTGAGGTGGGAGAGTCTGTCCATAGGACAACAATCAGTCGTACACTGCACAAATCTGGCCTTTATGGAAGAGTGGCAAGAAGAAAGCCATTTCTCAAAGATATCCATAAAAAGTCTCGTTTAAAGTTTGCCACAAGCCACCTGGGAGACACACCAAACATGTGGAAGAAGGTGCTCTGGTCAGATGAAACCAAAATCGAACTTTTTGGCCATAATGCAAAAGGATATGTTTGGCGTAAAAGCAACACAGCTCATCACCCTGAACACACCATCCCCACTGTCAAACATGGTGGTGGCAGCATCATGGTTTGGGCCTGCTTTTCTTCAGCAGGGACAGGGAAGATGGTTAAAATTGATGGGAAGATGGATGGAGCCAAATACAGAACCATTCTGGAAGAAAACCTGTTGGAGACTGGGACGGAGATTTATCTTCCAACAAAACAATGATCCCAAACATAAAGCAAAATCTACAATGGAATGGTTCACAAATAAACGTATCCAGGTGTTAGAATGGCCAAGTCAAAGTCCAGACCTGAATCCAATCGAGAATCTGTGGAAAAAGCTGAAAACTGCTGTTCACAAATGCTCTCCATCCAACCTCACTGAGCTCGAGCTGTTTTCCAAGGAAGAATGGGCAAGAATTTCAGTCTCTCGATGTGCAAAACTGATAGCGACATACCCCAAGCGACTTGCAGCTGTAATCTGTAATCTGTAAGCTGTAAAGGTGGAGCTACTAAGTATTAACTTAAGGGGGCCGAATAATTTGGCACGCCCCACTTTTCAGTTTTTTATTTTTTACAAAAGTTTAAAATATCCAATAAATTTCATTCCACTTCACGATTGTGTCCGACTTGTTGTTGATTCTTCAACAAAAAATTAAAATTTTATATCCTTATGTTTGAAGCCTGAAATGTGGCAAAAGGTTGAAAAGTTCAAGGGGGCCGAATACTTTTGCAAGGCACTGTATAAGTCATGCCATGTAAATTATGCTCAAGATTCTAAAGTGACTGGATTTTATTAAAGGAAGCCAATTAATTTAGAGGGGTTTTCATAAACATATGATGATGACCTGTTATCCTGAAAAATACTATGCTGAAAATGATTATTATTATCATGAAAGAAATGTGTTCTTTATATTAAAGATGACGTTTTTCCCTAGCAACTTTCTTGTATTACCAACTGTATTGGTATCTTTTTTGGCCAACAGGTATGTTGGAATTTATTAGCAACCTAAATGTACACTAGATAAGTGAACATACCTTCTGAGTCATACCAGTAGTATTTTCACTGTACAATATAAATCATTTCATAAAGACACAGCTCACATAATGAATGACAAGTCCACTACTCCTGACATGCATAACTTCATAGCCACCAAATATTAAAGCAGAAACGATCCTGCCCCATGTAAGGGCAGTGTATTCTAACTGCCAGAACTCTACTTATGAATACTGAAGACTCTGTATGTGTCTGGTATATTCTTTTATTTCTGCTTGTAGCTAAACTCAAAAATAACACGTTTGTGACATATGAGCTAATAGTAGCATAGACTTCTAACTCTAGTATACTGCACATACAGTACAGGGCAGTATATTATAGGGAACCCATCAAGCCTACTTGGGGTACTAAGCTACCCACAGGACCAGTGGCTTAGTGTCCCAAATAGCTTACTCCTTATCCTGTCCATGACTACATTTAAAAAAAAATAAACACATTTATTTACCTAGCCAATGGCCTATTTTATGGTGCTCCCAGTGCACTGAAGAACACCTCGGCTTTATTGAGCATGTGACCACACTGAAGCTGAAGTGTACTCTTTCAGCTTCAGTGAAGAACTGTGAAGCTCTCACAAGTACAGGAACCGAGTAAGTATAAAGTTTTTTTTAATTTAATTCCATCCATGGACAGTACTAACATAAGGGTTATTTGGGATACTAAGCCACTGCTCCCTAGAGACCGGTGGGTGGTCTAGTGCCCCAAGTAGGCCTGATGGGTTCCCTTTAATATACTGCACTATGTAAAAGCAGCATACTAAAGCTACAAGCCTACACTACTAGTATCCCAAATCTAGCAAAAAATGTGTGCCATTTGGGCTACTAGTAGTGTAGACTTAGTGAACCAAATAGCCCCATATCCACTTGAAGCTTGCTACAAGTCATTATACTAGGATTCTTCAAAAATATATATATATAACATTGATGCAGTTAGAGGTTTTCAGGAATACAAATGCTTCCATATGAATTATGTAAGGAACATAGATAACCCTTTTAGGATTTCAGATTGTTGAAGAAAATAGGCCATACTGATACAAGGGTAGGTTAAATTTTCACTTTCCAGCAGGATGCACACAAGAGACAATGGTATATGAGAGAGGTTGCACAGCTGCAAAATCCCGATTAAACAACCTCTCACATGCCCAACATTCAGTAGAGGCCGGCTGCTTAGCATTAGAGTTGCACACAGATAAGGTGTGAATCACATGGATAGTTGTAAAGCTAAGCTATTGATAATTCACAAGCTATTTGATCAGACACCTTATAATTCTTCCCCAACATCCAATTGGCAGATTGTATAATGCAAAAATAATAAATATAGGGCAATAGTAAATATTTTGGCCAAGATACACAAATCATCTTATATAGGTGATTACAAACACCTCATTCCAGTATGGTACAGTATGTGTGTGAGTGGATATTTATCAGTATTTTGTGTCCACGCTAAATCCACCATATCACATTTTGCCTAATTTGTATCCTGCAGGGAAAGAAAGTTTTAACTTGCCTTTGTAACCGCAAGTATGGCCTCTTTCTTGAACTATTTAGAGGACTTGTTAATTTCATATGCAAGAAAAGGTGAAATTACTGCTTTAAATTAAGGTGAACATTCACACTATTATAATGAATTCTTGCTGCAAAGTAGGAGCTATAATTTAAGTTGACACATTTTAAAAAAAAGAAATCTATTAACTAATTATTTTATTGCTCATTTTAGTCTACAATCACATTTGTACGTAAAGCATGATAAGAACGTTCTGAAAAATGTCATTGATATTGCTAGGGTAAATGAACACAGTTAGAAGAAAATATACTGCCAATTAATAAGAAGTAACCTATTCTGAATATAAAATAGCCTAACCTACAACTCTTGCTCTACAGGCCTCTCAAGAGGGTCTATCTAATAAAAATATAGTAATAAATAAACAGAAAGGCTACATTCACAAGACTATAATAAGAGCCTAATTCAGACGCAAGTCTCATCCCAGACGTAGATCTAATGACCTGAACTAGTAGCAAATAGATCTATAGCAGCAAACAGTTTAATAAATAATAATCAGCATGAATTCATGAAGTGGTCACACCTAACTAACATTTTTGTTATATAAAGGAGTGGCTGGTCAAGCAGCTGATGTGACATACAGTGGGGAAAAAAAGTATTTAGTCAGCCACCAATTGTGCAAGTTCTCCCACTTAAAAAGATAAAAGAGGCCTGTAATTGACATCATAGCTAGACCTCAACTATGAGAGACAAAATGAGAAAACAAATCCAGAAAATCACATTGTCTGATTTTTAAAGAATATATTTGCAAATTATGGTGGAAAATAAGTATTTGGTCACCTACAAACAAGCAAGATTTCTGGCTCTCACAGACCTGTAACTTCTTCTTTAAGAGGCTCCTCTGTCCTCATCTCATTACCTGTGGTAATGGCACCTGTTTGACATTGTTATCAGTATAAAAGATACCTGCCCACAACCTCAAACAGTCACACTCCAAACTCCACTATGGTGAAGACCAAAGAGCTGTGGAAGGACACCAGAAACAAAATTGTAGACCTGCACTAGGCAGGGAAGACTGAATCTGCAATAGGCAAGCATCTTGGTGTGAAGAAATCAACTGTGGGAGCAATAATTAGAAAATGGAAGACATACAAGACCACTGATAATCTCCCTTGATCAGGGGCTCCATGCAAGATCTCACCCCGTGGGGTCAAAATGATCACAAGAACGGTGAGCAAAAATCCCAGAACCACACGGGAGGACCTAGTGAATGACCTGCAGAAAGCTGGGACTAACATAACAAAGGCTATCGTCAGTAACACACTACGCCACCAGGGACTAAGATCTTGCAGTGCCAGATGTGTCCCTCTGCTTAAGCCAGTACATATCCGGGCCCATCTGAAGTTTGATAGAGAGCATTTGGATGTTCCAGAAGAGTATTGGGAGAATGTCATATGGTCAGATGAAACCAAAGTAGAACTGTTTGGTAGAAACACAACTCGTCGTGTTTGGAGGAGAGTGAATGCTGAGTTGCATCCAAAGAACACCATACCTACTGTGAAGCATGGGGGTGGCAACATCATGCTTTGGGCTGTTTCTCTGCAAAGGGACCAGGATGACTGATCTGTGTACATGAAAGAATGAATGGAGCCATGTATCGTGAGATTTTGAGTGCAAACCTCCTTCCATCAGCAAGGGCATTGAAGATGAAACGTGGCTGGGTCTTTCAGCATGACAATGATCCCAAGCACAACGCCAGGGCAACGAAGGAGTGGCTTCGTAAGAAGCATTTCAAGGTCTTGGAGTGGCTTAGCCAGTCTCCAGATCTCAACCCCATAGAAAACCTTTGGAGGGAGTTGAAAGTCTGTGTTGTCCAGCGACAGCCCCAAAACATCACTGCTCTAGAGGAGATCTGCATGGAGGAATGGGCCAACATACCAGCAACAGTGTGTGCCAACCTTGTGAAGACTTACAGAAAACGTTTGACCTCTGTCATTGCCAACAAAGGATATATAACAAAGTATCGAGATGACCTTTTGTTATTGACCAAATACTTATTTTCCACCATAATTTGCAAATAAATTCTTTAAAAATCAGACATTGTGAGTTTCTGGATTTGCTTTCTCATTTTGTCTCTCATAGTTGAGGTCTACCTATGATGTCAATTACAGGCCTCTCTAATCTTTTTAAGTGGGAGAACTTGCACAATTGGTGGCTGACTAAATATTTTTTTTTTCCCCACTGATGACCTGAATTTGAGCAGTATATGCGTATAGTCCTACAAAGTCGACCTGGCTGACTAATATGGCTGACCATCATTCGGCTCAGAAGAGAAGAGGACTCCTCTCCTAGTGGAAATGCTCTGGGGGAACTACTATTACCACCAGGTACAATGCAGGTCCCGTCAATCTTGGCTCAACTTGGGTGTTGGGCTGTAGGAGTCAGTTCAGTGTCCTTGGCCTATCGTTGACAAGAACACTATTACTACTCCCATCCTCCGGTTCCCTCCTGTGTATTGTTTTCAGCATACATGCTCTCTTTTAAAAGAAATTTACCGTAATCATATTCTCTCCCAAGCCATTTAGTTTATGCTGTTCTGGGAGTGTAAAGTATCAAAGTGTTATTTTGTTGCTGAGAGAATCAACTTTTAAACCCCATGCAAATGATCTATTCCTTGCACCTGTTTCATGGACACATCTGCCAGAGCAATCTTAATATTTATATGGAAAGGAAGGCAAAAGTGTTCTGGGGTGTGCCTTAGCTTGCCTAGGTTTCCATTTTAGCTCCCATACCCATTTTCATGTAATACAGAGAATTTAATGAAAATAGGGTTCATAAGCAGAATAACAGAGAAAAATTGGAAACTGTAGAATCACCTCTACCAGGTACTGGGACTAGATTTATAACCAATTCATTGCTGACAGACTAAAAATACCTCTGCCTGTACACAAATATATGCTTGCCTTTATATAAAGGAAATAACGTTTAGGATTTATCTAAAACATTACAAAAATACTAGTATAAACTGATAGAAGTTCATATCAGCATCAACTAATACAAGATATGACTTTGTTCATTTGCTGTTAATATGTATATGCGAAAATTAAAAGCCATTAGTGATAAATAATTTCTTGCAACATAATAAATAGATAAACATTATATAAACATTACAATGTAAGTACATCAGGTTAATCAGCCTGAAGGCAAAACTTTGACTTTAACAGAATTTATTTGCATGCATTTTATAAAAGCAGCATTATCTGATGTAAAGGCTTAGACTTGAAGTGAATAAAATCAACACAACCTTGGAATTTAGTCATTTTTCTCCTTTACTTCCACTTAAAGTGCCATTTAGTTTGTAACTTTGATTTACACAGACCTGTCTAATATTTATTGGCTCCTTTTCACAATTCCCCTGCACACCGGTCTGCCATAAAAATGCTTATCTATAGGGGATTAATCTTACTTGCAAATAAATTTATTTCACTTTATTTTTTTGTTGATATTGCAGTATTAAGAATATTTGTATATAAAATCATGAGGTATAAATTAGTCTTAAATATAATATTGAGAAAATATGTTTCAATGTTATAAAGTCCAATAATATATGGTTAAATAAACATTTCTTATTGATAGAGCAATGATCATTGATTTTATTCTTCCAAGGGTTTGAACAAAATATATTTAGGTGCTTTCTAAAATACAAAGTGTTGCCTTTGACAAACATAATTCGTTTTCTCATGGGCTGTCTGTGTCTACACCTTCCAGGTTTCATACTGGTACTGACATATTTTTTCAGGCTATCATTCAGGAAAATGTGCCACTAACCATTCTAAGGCCCAAAGGTAATTTTGATACTGGATTTGAAGCAATCAAGGTAAAATTCAATTGAGACACATTAGTCTGAACCCATTAACACCAGTATGACAGTTAGATGGAAAAAACATAAATGAGTCCAGACCTCCAAGTAATAGGTAATAGGCTCAAATGTGAGGTATCAATTTTACAACAAATTGGAAATGGATGAAAATAGAAAAAGTATCATTACTTGGGCTTCTTTCTACAAATCAAGGGAACGATGTGTTGAGATTAAAACATTGTCCAACTTTATTTTCAAGTTATTGTAGTCTAGTTAAGCTCAAAACAGAAGTTCACTACAAATTTTCGAAAAAGTTTGCTAACCAAGAGCCTCTATTATACCCTGCAGTCTCTTCAAATCTCTATGATGTTGCAATGGAGCCTAGGTGAGTTGAGTATAACAGTCTGTTATGTTTACACACCTTTCCTGGGCCTCTGCTTATTATACTATGGGGTCTGAAGGGACCCCAAAGTATAATTATAGCAGCACCAGTTAAGCCAACATCATGACGTAAAAAAAAATCAAACTGGCAAATGAGCCTTGCAAATATTCATGAGACAAATATGGTGAGTTTTACTAAATACATAACCAAAACTATTCTTATGCCACATTCTGGGGCCTGAAGAGCCAACAGTATGTCTCAAACCATTGACAGTGAAACACTGAATATACAGATTTTTCCACAATTGACTGATCTCCAATGTGGTCAAGGATTTTGGTTTGTCTCGAAACCAATTCAACAATTCAACACAATATTAAAACATACTCAAAAAATATTGAAATGCTACAATTCACCCTTCCCTACCAGGTGGTCACACATATAGAAAAACTAGCATATCTCTTTGCAATATGTGATACACATATCTGGACATGTCCAGTCAAGAGGACAAGTAATGGAGGGTACATCTTTATGTGGATTATAAGTTAAGTAGTTTTTCTAAAAGCAACATGATCTAATAATATGTTAACACAAAGGGATACACTAACTACATATCTATTTGCCTATGTGCGGTCTTCCTGGGGGAGTGGGGGAGGATAATTTTCAGCTATGAGGGCTTTTATTAGCATGTTATATTGTATTGAATTGGTTTTATGGAGAAATTGAAATTCTTAACCAAATTAGAGATCAGTTAAGTGTGGACATACCTGTTTTTAGCCTATCACTTGTCACTTGATAACTTGAAACCATGTCGCATTTATAAAAAGCTGCTTAACTTGCAAAGCACATCTAGACATGAAAAGCCAAGAAGACAGGTATGGGAGAACACACCTGTATCATTTGCTGGCTCTACTTCTCCTCTTTCCCTTCCTGCACTTCAAGCCCAGGTCCTTTCCATTTTTTTTTCTCTACACCATCTATATTGAACAAACTATCAGCAATTTTGGCTTCAGTACTATCTCTATTCGGATGGCACCTAGATTTAAATCTAACTATCTGCTATGATGTCTCCTCTACACTACACAACACACAAAAAATAAAGGTTAATCTGTTACTTCACTCTGAAACATCTGTAGAATCATATAGGACATTACATAGCAATACTTAGAAGCTCTGATGCAAAAATAGCACGTGGGAGATTGAAAGTTACTATTAGGTTCTTGCAGCCTCTGTCTTTGCCTGTGTCTTTCCTCTCTCACTGTTTTCATTCTTCATCACTCTCATCTCCAGATACTTTAATTTAATCTGATACATATGATAATTTTACAGATTTAAAGGGATTCTATCATTGGGAAACCCATTCTTTTGCTGAGAGGTGTCAGCAGAAGAAGAGAGAGGCGGCGCTGGGTCTTCAGAAGACCGTCTTCTTTGAGCACAGGGGACGCCCCCTGTGCTTTCTGAAGACTCAATTGCATAAAGAAGAAAAACGAAAATGGCGGCGCGTAGCAGAAAAATAAAGGTAGGAGACGAATAGTCTTTCTAAAGGCTATTCCGATGTGGTGTTAGTGAAAAATGATAGAATCCCTTTAAATATATGTAGTCATGTCTTACCAATAATTTTATTAGGAGACTATAATTTCAACCTCCAATACCAAGGTTAATTTATAATTATATGAAAATTGTGATTTATTTCTGAAAGCTAAAAATATATTACCAACAAATGCATTTTAGCAAGTACATATATTGCAAACTAATATATGATCTTGTTTAAAGAAGTAAAATAAAGAAGTAAAATAAGTTCAGAATGATTTAAAAATATTTCTTGACAAAGTACTTAGATAATTATTTTCACCTGCAAGTGATCAAATAATACTGTAACTCATGAAAGTCACGTCTCTGAGGCTGCTGTACACTGACAAAGTACATATTGTACTGCATATCAGCATGTATTCTGCTAAAGTATTTTGAGAAGAAATATTGAAAACTTAAATTTCCTGCAATCCTGACATCCCTTTCAGGATGCAGCCTATTGGATGTTAAGGCTTTCTTTACTTTTTCCATTTTTCCACCTTGGCCTTTTATAAGACAGAACACTCTAGGTTAAAAAAAAAAAATACATGGCAATTGGACTAGATCCAACATGGCTGCATTTTGAGATAGTTCTGCTGATCTCTGCTATACTTAAAGCAACAACTTAGCTATTAAGAAAGATTCACTCCCGTACCCATATAAGGATATTTCAGTCTATGCGGACTTGTCGGCTGCTACTCTACAATAACTGCGACTCTTGGCCCCGATCACAGCCAAATTGAGAGATAACCAGATCAAGTACAGATGGGGCTTTTCAGTCCGTCTTCTCGTTTCGCATGAAGAGGATCTTTATGTGTTGAAATCCCTAGAAGATGGCTTTAAATTTCTTAAAAGATGGAATCTTTGTCTCCCGGATCTGGAAAGTGTTCCTAAAGCTGCTCCTTCCCGTGTTAAGGAACCGTGGCACAAGGTTGACAAGCGGGGAAAGATTGCACGCTGAAATGCTGTCTTTTACCTCCTTCTGATGGGTGACTTGGCTTCTCCCTTTTGTTCCGCTCCCGAGTTCGGCTAGAGATACCAGCCCTTGTGGCTCGGTTTTTAAGACTGACTGTTTCATCCCCCATTCCGTTATAGGCGAATGTTGCTCGTCTTACATAGTCTATGGACAATGCATTTTCACCTTTGGTTCTTGTATCTTGTCTTGTGTCTTCCCTCCCTCCATGTTTCTACGCTTTCTTTTCTTTGCAGGTCGTGTATTATCTCTTGCTACTTGAGCAGGTGGTTAATGGCTGTTCCTCTGTTGCAGAATGTTGCGGGCTCACCTCTCTTCGTGGGGGTGGTAAGTCAGCTTTGAGCTTGCAGCTGTGTGGGCGTCATGGCTATCACCTTTGCTTCCCTTAATTTTAGGGACTTAAATTGCCCTAGAAAACACTCCTTTTTATGGTCTGAGGCTAGGTCTCTCTCCTGCGACGTCCTTTGCGTCCAGTAGACTCACCTACTTAGCAAGGACGCACACAGGGTCCGTAACTCCAGCTTTCCCACAATATTTCAGTCACATTATTCCTCTAAATCTAGGGGTGTTTTAATTGCTTTTAAACATACGGTATGTTTCCAACTGTTAGAGGAGAGGATCGATTCTAAGGGTCGATACGTAATTCTAGTGGGTCATCTTAATAACGTTCTTTGCACTTTGGTTTTAGTTTACGCACCTAACACTCGCCAACTTAGATTCCTTAATAGGATTATGCGCCTGGTGTCTCGGGTTAGGCAGGGAGGCCTCCTCCTCTGCGGAGATTTTAATTTGACGGTGGACCAGTCTATGGATTCATCTTCCTCGTCCCGCAGGGGGGGCCTCTCATTGCAGACCTTTCTAGACCTTAATGATTTATATGATGTTTGGAGAGCCCACCACAGTGCCGAGAGGGATTACTCCTACCACTCACAGGTACATAACAGTTATTCTAGAATTGATATGTTTTTGGTAGATAGATTCTGGCTCTCAGTGGCCTCTCGGTCCGCGATTGATACAATAAAGTGGTCTGATCACGCTCTGGTCACACTTATGGTGGATGAGCCTGGCCATTCCTCCCCGACCTACCTTTGGAGATGTAATTCTTTTCTCCTATCCCATCCCACTCATAGAGCTTCCATTGAGGGAGACCTTCAAGACTATTTTGCAAATAATGACAACCCTGAAGATGGGATCGATCGTCCCCTTATGGAATGCGCATAAAGCCTACATACGGGGATCGTTCATTAGACTGGGACATGTAGTTAAGAAGTCTCGGCAGACCCAGCTCTCTAGCTTCCTGGGGGACCTTAAGCCTAAGGAACAGCTTAATAAATCTACTCCCTCCCAGTATAATGCGGAGCAGCTCTTCCTGGCTAGGCAGCACCTGCGTGACTTATTGGTATTTGATTATGAAAAGTCCTTGAAAAAACTTAAGATTAGGTACTAATCTCAGGGTAATCGTGTGGGCAGACTGTTGGCGACTAAACTAAAACAAAAACACCTTAGGTCTCGCATCCCTTTCATTTTTGACCCGGTCTCTAAAGGGAAATTGGTCAGACCCCCAGACATTGCAGATCAGTTTAGCAGATATTATGCTGGCCTCTATAACCTTCGTGATGACCCTTCCACTCCACAACTCACTGATGTAGCTATTTCAGCTTTCTTGGACTCTCTCCATCTACCTTCCCTTTCCTCCTCGCAGGCGCAGCATCTTGCCCAGCAGGCGCAGCATCAGGCGCATCTCCGCAGAGGAGATAACTGAAGTAATTGCTTCTCTCCCCGGTAGGAAATCTCCTGGACCAGATGGCATGACAAATGACTACTATAAAACCTTCTCCCCTATCCTACTTCCCCATTTGACGAAATTCTTTAACTCGGCGATGTAATCGGGCTCGTTTCCCAAGGAGAATCAGGAGGCTCTGATCGTCACGATCCCTAAACCGGGGAAATCTACAGATTCTCCCCAAAACTTCCACCCCATCTCTTTATTGAATACAGATGTTAAGATATACGCAAAACTTTTGGCTAGAAGAATGGCCCCACTGATCCCCCTTTTAGTTTCTCCTGATCAGGTGGGCTTCGTCGCTGGTCGACAGGCCCCTGATAACACTAGGAGAGTACTGAACCTTTTGCATCACATAGAGAGAAGTAAGCTTCCAGCGGTGATGTTGGCACTTGACGCTGAGAAGGTATTCGATCGCATTCACTGGTCGTTCGCCTTCTCAGCTTTAAGACGGATGGGTATGGGGGGGTCCGTTTTTATCGGCCATAACTGCCCTGTATTCCGCACCCTCCGTGAGAGTTTTTGTTAACGGAGCCTATCTACTCATTTTGCTATCACCAGTGGTACCCGACAGGGTTGCCCCTTGTCCCCACTAATATTTATCCTCTCTATTGAACCCCTAGCATGTGCTCTTAGAGCACATTCTGATGTTGGTGGGGTGATGGTGGCGGGCCATTCTCATGTCATCTCACTCAATGCTGACGACATTATCTTGTCTCTCACTGACCCGGGTCTGTCCCTTTCGGCCTCTCTTGAGTTAATTGAATTATTTAGTACTTTATCCTACTATAAATTAAATATAGCCAAGACCCAAATCCTTCCATTAAATCTTACTAAACTGGAAATTTCCCTTCTGCAGCAAAATTATCCTTTTGACTGGAGATTTAACAATATTCAATACTTGGGGATCTCACTCACTCCTGCCCATTCCTCACTATATCTAGCGAACTACTCTCCCCTCCTTCGGACCTTACAGACCGAGACGGACCGGATGGGCTTGACGGTAGATTACAATGTAAAGCCATTAATATCCAACCTCAAAAAAGAACTAGATGCTCTAAAATTGGGTGAATCTTCTTGGTTCAGGAAAATAGCTATATACAAGATGATTATACTCATAAAAACACTACATCATTTACATACTATTTCTGTTTCTATTCCCAAACATGCTTTTCAACAGTTGCACTCTCAAATGAACAATTTTGTTTGGATTAATAAACACCCCCACATTGCTTTTAATATTATGACGTGGCCAAAAAGTGTATGAGCCCTAGGTATGCCCAATCTGTATCATTACCAAAAAGCTGTAATTCTTGATCAAGTAAAATTTTGGTGGAATAATTCCCTAGATTAAACCTGGCTGAATATAGAATCTGCCGTATTCCAACCTAAGAACCCAAATTTGCTATTGTTAAGTAACCCAAACTGTGTTTAGCATGTTACCTACAAAACAAACCACTGTACTTGTATGGAATGAATATCTCTACCCTCTTAAATATTAAAGTTCCTCTGCAATCTCTGGAACTTTTGCTTCCCTATTTAGATTGTAGATGACCTGTTAGATGGGAATGACCTATGTTGCTTCCTAGATGTATCTATCAAGTTTAATATTCATGAATTAGAGGTTTACAAATTTCTGCAACTCTGCTCCAAACTAAGATCACAAAAACTGAACCCTATACAGCTACCGCATCAAGTATATGCTTCTCTCAATACTATATTAATATAAAATATTGAAACAGAAAAGTACATGGCAATTGGGAGTTGGATCACCATTGTATAATATAGCCAGAACACAGCAGCAATATAGCATGCTATATCATTGTACCATGCTATTACTGCATTGAGTGCCAGCTATGTGCATATTGCTGCGTATGCTGAGTGGGAAGAGGTTAACATATTGTTTTGCAATATTGTATTATAAAGTGATAGCCATAGGTGTTGGCTAAGTGTGTACAGTAAGAGAGTGGTCCAAAGAGCTCATTTGCATATTGACAAAAAGAAGTGATATTTTGGCAAAAAGGGGAAAATTTAATATGCTGGGTTCTGGTGACAGACTCTCTTTAACCAAATTGGACACCAATGTACAAATGTACAGCATATAACTTTGTGACACAATATTGTTAAACCTTGTTGCCTTCACACACATCTAATGACACCCATTTGTGGATATGTCCAGCCAAGGGTGAAGGTAAGTCAGGACACATCTTCAGGAACATCTAAAAGTGCAGCCTTTGCAACCCTTAATTTTGAATTACTGTGTTCATTATTTTGATGACCTAGCTAAATGAGGTCAGATCAATTTGCCCACTTATTAGCATATAATTAATAACAATATTCTACTACAATAAAAAGAAATAATCTATACTGTCTTAATATGCAAAGCTCACAAAAATGTAGTTCATGTTAAATCACAGGATATTGCTGTTATTTTACCACATAGTCATACTTTAGTGATAAAGAAATTCCTGACTAATGATGGCTCACACCTACAGCACAGAAAATAGGACTGGATAAGCCCCTATTGAACATTTTGTTCTTGATTTTTTTTTTTATGCTTATCAAATTCCAGGGTTTCACTACCTGAAATGACAGTTTCCATGGCAATGTTCAAGATAGTAGCAGTTGTAAGACTTTATTTTAAATAAGGGAGGCCAAAAATAACTACAAAGTACAAGAACGAGTTCACATCAAAGATAATAATATAATCCAAGCACCTAATTAAATTTTTTGGAGGAACTAGTTCTGTAAAGCCGTCCAATTATAGATTATTGGATAAATACCTCCAGATTAGAACGATTAAATATTAATGGCTCATGGTTATGACTACTTGACATTTCTTCCGCTTATTTAATATATCATCAGCAGTGTTTTAAAATAGAAAAATTAAAAGTTTTTATATATTACTTTCAAAGATATGCAGAAAAAACTTTAAAAACTCAAACCTTTATAAACTTAATATGAAATATAAATTCCTACACTGTTTTGACTGTATATCATCAATGTAAAATTGTCTAAACTCACATCTCATTTAATGCCAACAAATTCTTGAATTTTTTTCTAAAAAGTGGGCATAGGAAGTGTGGAGGGGATGGGGCAGGACTTTCACAGCCACCTTATTTAATATATTTTATGCCAAAAAACTGAAACAAGACATTTCTAAGATAGTGTTCCTGTTTTACCAAATGTCTGGAGACATTTAAATGTCACAGTCACTGTTTACATTGGCATCTAAAGGGTTAAAAAAAAATAGGATGGAAAGATTTCTAATTTGGTTAATTGCTGGTGCCTTAAACAGCTATATAGCTGGGTACCTGCTTAACATACTACAAGACTACCACAGGGAAGTCATAGGGCATCAGAATAAGGCACTTTAGTGTCTAATATATAAACATTAAGATATTAGTTATTTTACTCCTAGACTACACAGAGGGTCATTGCAGAAACTATAACTATATACACTTGCTATGTAGAACTAGGATAGTTATCCAGTAGAATTGTATTATCCTCTTCTCTACCATTGGAAAGAACTAAGGGTTTCTTCAGTCTCTCTCATCATTTATCTGTTGTCCCACTCTATAGTACTAAATATCTGAGACAAAAAAAAAAATCTAAAATATTAAACATTAAAAAATAACACAATAAAATTAATATTAATTAAAAAATTTTTGTAAAACTTTACAAAACAGTAAATAATATGAACATATCCCAATACAACTATAATACACAGTAACTGCTATTCAATGTATTTCACAAATGAGCATGCAGTGGAGTTAATTCAGTTTTTCTCTGAATCTCTGTCGATACTTGTAAGGCCCTAGTTTCTATCCATGCACTTTTATTTAAACAGCCTATTTTTTACTGTCCTGTGCCAGTAATTGCAGTTGCGATGCATACAACATACCATAAATCTGAAGAATAATCTATGTAGTTTCCATATATATTTGAATATATATTTTTCTCCACCGTTATTAAAATATTATGCTCCACCCTGAATAATAATTTACAGTTGTATGTATTTGTGTCCTGGATATATATATATATATATATATATATATATATATATGTTAAAGTGAAATACTGAAACCCATCAGTTATAATTGTAAGTGATTTAGTTCACATCTATGTTTTATGTGCACTGGTTTACAAACAAATCTTGTGACCCAGTTACTGTCAATATAGATCTTGTAATGAGAACTGGAGTCACAGTAAAAGGGGAAGGTACCAATATGTTTAATAATCTCAGCAAAAGTGGAGCTCAGTATTTTATGCCTTCATCAATTTGATGCATAAATTATGTGACATATTTGTTAGATGATAATACATGCTAAGACCTTCTGAAATTTGTAATTTGTACACAGTAATGTGATATAAATAAATTATATATTATGCATAAAATATGGTAAGTGTTGCTCTCTCAGCAAGTACTTGACAAAAATTTAAATATCTGTTGATGTGGAAAATGTTGTCAGATGGTGGACACATACTGAGATGCTAAAAGTATATTAAGATCATGTCACAGTGAGACACAATGCAGCTGTCAGTTAAAAGCAAGCATCTGAATGAAAGAGTTGAATAATAATACAATCATACTTTATAAATAATTAAAAACTGCAGTTATTAGAATAACTATATTTGTCATATGAACCAGATTATAGAGAATTCAAAATATAAAACTGGGGTCTATGTAAAAATATAATGTTACATTTTTAATGAAAATAATGTAACAGTATATGAAATTGCATCTATGTGTTTTTTAATTATCAGGGTTATTCATAATATAAATTATGACAAAATTATCTGTTACTTATATTCAATAACACTGACTTTGTTATGGTGAAGATACTGTACAGTAAACAGGAATATTCACACTGTTTTTAAGCTCTTGACCTGGCCTAAACTAAAGCTGACATACTCTACAGGTATGAAAGACCTGTAATTCAAGGCTTTGTGCTCCATCTCACCCACAATTACTGCAATGAAACTTGAAAAGGAAAAATATCTGCTATGTATTTTAACTGAAATACAGTATTGCAACTGTAAATAAACACTATAGGTAAGTAGAGACAACATCAGCCTTGGCATCAGAAAAGTGTTGGGATTTCCTGTCTCTGACTTTCTTTCATGAGTTGCATATATTGACCCATGGGAAGCACAGTATTGCCTCTAATATTAATACTTTGCTGCATTCCTATTCAGAGCCAATTACTGTATTGTGATTATTTCCTCTATGTCCTAGATTTGCAGTCTGTAAGTAGAACCATTCCATGTCTGCACATTGTACTGTAATTACTATTGCTGCTGTCCATAGCATCACAAGGTGGGACTATGGGATAATGCAACAAAACTAGTCCTAAAGCTTTAGGGAACATACAACTGTAACACCTCTGGCGCCTCAATTATTGGAAAAAATACAGAAAAGAACCTTCATCTGCTTCAGTTGGAAATTTAGGGTATACAGAAGATATATATTAACCCCTTAAGGACCCAGCCCAAAAGTGCGTTAAGGACCAGGCCTCGTTTTTCAAAACTGACATGTGTCACTTTATATGGCAATAACTTTGAGACGTCTTAACTTACACAAGTGATTTTGAGATTGTTTTTTCGTGACACATTGTACTTCATGTTAGTGGTAAACACTAATGAATATTTTTGTATTTATTTATAGAAAAATAGGAAATTTGATGGAAATTTTGAAAAAAATCGCAATTTTCAAAATGTGAAATGCTCTGCTTTTCAGATAGATAGTCATACCACCCAAATACATTAATACATATTATCTACCATATCTCTGCTTTATATCGGCATCATCTTTTAATTGTCCTGTAATTTATTTTGGATGTTAGAAGGCTTACAAGTGTAACAGCGATTTTGCAGATTTACAAGAAAATTTCCCAAACTAATTTTTTAGGGACCACTTCAGTTCTGAAGAGGATTATAAAGGCCTATATATTAGAAACCCCCATAAATCACCCCATTTTCAAAACTGCACCCCTCAAATAATTCAAAATAACATTTGGGAAGTTTGTTAACCCTTTAAGAATTTCACTGGAATTAAAACAATATGGAGGTGAAATTTAGACATTTAATTTTTTCCCACTAATTCCTTAATTTAGCCCTAAAATTAACACATTCACAAAGGGTTAAAGGAAAAAATGCATCTCACAGTTTGTTATGCAATTTCTCCCGAGCACGGAAATACCCCACAAGTGGGTGTAAACTGATGTTTGGGCGAATGGCAGCGCACGGAAGGGAAGGAGCGACACTGGGCGACTGAAAAGCAGATTTTGCTGGAATAGTTTTCAGGTGCCATGTCTCATTTGCAAAGCCCCTAGAGTACCAATACAAAGGAAAACCCCAAAAAGTGACCCCATTTTGCAAACTACACCCCTCACAGAATTCATATAGGGGTATAGTGAGCATTTTGACCTTACATTCGTTTCACAGATTTTGCTAACACTGGGATGTATAAATGAAACATTACTAAAATGTCACTTTATCCCCAAAGTTTTCATTTTCACAATGGGTTAAAGGAGAAAAAGCACCCCACAGTTTGCAAAATAATTGCTCCTAAACACAGCAATACCCCATATGTGGTCGTAATCTGCTGTATGGGTACATGGCAGGGCTCAGAATGGAAAGAGCGCTATTTAGCTTTTGGAGAGCAGATTTTGCTGGAATAGTTTTCAGGTACCATGTCGCATTTGCAGAGCCCCCAAAGTACCAATACAGTGGAAACCCCCTAAAAGTGACCCCATTTTGGAAACTACACCCCTCACAGAACATATCAAGGGACATAATGAGCATTTTGACCCTACAGCTGTTTCACAGATTTTATTAACATTGGGACATTAAAATGAAAAATTACTTTTTTTCCAATAAACCGTCAATTTAGCCCCAAATTTTTCATTTTCACAAGAGGACAAAGGAGAAAAATCACCCCAAAGTTCGTTACACAATTTCTCCTGAACACAGAAATGCCCCATATGTGGTTGTAATCTGCTGCATGGGTAAATGGCAGGGCTCAAAATGGAAAGAGCGCTATTTAGCTTTTGGAGGGCAGATTTTGCTGGAATAGTTTTCGGATGCCATGTCGCATTTGCAGAGCCCCTAAAGTACCAATATAATACAAACCCCCAAAAAGTGACCCCATTTTGGAAACTACACCCCTTATAGAATTTATCTAGGGGTATAGTGAGCATTTTGACTTCACAGCTGTTTCACAGATTTTATTAACATTGGGACATTAAAATGAAAAATTACTTTTTTTCCAATAAACCGTCAATTTAGCCCCAAATTTTTCATTTTCACAAGAGGACAAAGGAGAAAAATCACCCCAAAGTTTGTTACACAATTTCTCCTGAACACAGAAATGCCCCATATGTGGTTGTAATCTGCTGCATGGGTAAATGGCAGGGCTCAAAATGGAAAGAGCGCTATTTAGCTTTTGGAGGGCAGATTTTGCTGGAATAGTTTTTGGATGCCATGTCGCATTTGCAGAACCCCTAAAGTACCAATATAATGGAAACCTCTCAAAAGTGACCCCATTTTAGAAACTACATCCCTCAAGGAATGTATCAAGGGGTATTATCATTTAGAGCCTAAAAATGCTTCCCAAAAATTAATGTACAAAGTGAAAATTAAAGTTTTTAAAGAAATATCCAATTTCAGTGCCTAATACGTTGCGGCCACTTTGTGGCATCAGAGACATGCACTCCTAAAACTATTAAGTGGGATATCCCGGGGACAAAAAAATTATATATGTGGGTATAAACTGCTGCTTGGGCACGCAGCAGGGCTCAGAAGGGAAGGAGCACTGTGGTTTTTTTTAGCTTTTGGAGTACAGATTTAGAGGGACTTTCTGGTCGCCATGATATTTTTGCAGAGCCCTGGAGGTGCCAGTAAATTGGAATTCCCCAAGAAGTGACCCCCATTTTGTAGGGGCAATTTTAGGGTCTCTGCAAATGTGACATGGTGTCCAAAAAAACAACAATCTAAATATGCGCTCCAAAAGCACATAGCGCTCCTTCACATTTGCGCCCTGCTGTGTGCCCAAATGACAGTTTATGCCCACACGTATGACACTGGTGTACCCAGGATAACGTACTTAACAATGCCATATGTGGGTATAAACTGCTGTTTGGGCACAGCCGAGCACAGAAGGGAAAGAGCGCTATTTTGGTTTTTAGAGCACAGTTTCCTTTTTGGACACCATGCCACTTTTGCAGAGACCATGAATTGTCAGTAAAGTGGAATCCGCAGACATGTCACCCCATTTTGGAAACTATACCCTTCAAGGGATTTATCAAGTGGGGTAGCGAGCATTATTAACCCTTAAGTGTTGCATTCTTTTAATTTCCAAAAATGAATGCACAGCTGATAATGAAAAGTTAAAAATGAAATTTTTCTATAGATACGCCATTTCAGTGCCCGATATGTTGTGCCCAGCTTATGTCTGCACAGACACACACTCCAAAAACTGGTGATCGGGGATCCCGGGCACAACAGCTTTTGGAGCGTTCATCTCTGATACAAGCCGGGCACAACATATTACGCACAGAAATGTCGTATTCCTGGAATAATTGTCATTTTCACCTTTCATCATCAGCTGCCTATTCATTTACGGATAATAAATTATAGCAAAACTTGGGGGTTAAAAATGCTCACTGTACCCCTGGATAAATTCCTTCAGGGGTGCAGTTTCCAAAATGGGGTGACATGTCAGGGGATTCCACTGTACTGGCATTTCAGCTCTGCAAAAGTGCAATGGCGTCCAAAAACCAAATAGCGCTCCTTCCCTTCTGTGCCCAAACAGGAGTTTATACCCACATATCACATTAAGTACCTTATCCTGGGTACACCAGTGTCATACATGTGGGTATAAACTGCGGTTTGGGCACACAGTAGGGCACAGAAGGGAAGGAGCGCTATGTGGCTTTTGGAGCGCAGATTCAGATGTTTGGGATCTGGATGCCATGTCATGTTTGCAGAGCCTCTAAAGTACCAGTAAAGTGGAATCCCCTAGGGAATGACCCCATTTTGAAAACTGCACCCCTCAAAGAATTTATCAAGGGGTGTAGCGAGCATTAGTATCCCAGATGTGACTGCACAGCGGATGGGGAAAAGTGAATATGTAATCTGTGCGTAGTACATTGGGTACACTAAATTCCCTACTATTTCCCCAGTAGTTCCTATTATTGGGGGGTCACTCTGGGGGTTACTTCTGGTTTATTATCCCTCGTAAACTCTAAATCTGGGGTGTACCCTAATATACGCTCGCACAGCTTATACATTCCCTTCCTGCCGCAGCCAGTTATGCTCTAATGATTTGGCGATTTTTGGGGTTTTTGTCTTCACATTGTACAAGTTATATTTTCTTTATTTCTCTGTTGATGTAGCCATATGAGGGCTTGTTGTTTTCAGGGTGAGATGTATTTTTTAATGACATCATTTTTAGGTGCTTACAACTTATTAAATAAATTTTATTAACTCTTTCTTGGTGGATTAAAAAACAACCCCATCAATTCTGGCACTGCGTTTTATCTTTTAAATTTTTCACCATGCAGCATAGAGCATAAGTAACATGTTATCTTTATTCTGCGGGTCGGTACGATTACGGCAATACCTCATTTATAATGTTTTTTTATGCAATACCAATTTTGCAGAACAAAAACCCATTTGGGGACATAAATTAATTTTTTTTGCATCGCCATCTTCTAAGATGCGTAGCATTTTTATTTTTCAGTTTAGAGAGTTGGTTTAGGGCTTATTTTTTGCGGTACAACCTGTGCTTTTTATTGGTACTGTTTTGGGGTACATATGACTTTTTGATCATTTTTTATGGCATATTTTGTAAGGTGAGATGGCGAAAAATCGTTACTTTTGGCGGGTTTTTTCCGTTTTTTTTCCCCGACTTTCACCGTGTACATTAAATATGGTTTCAGTTTTATTGTACAGGTTGTTACGGACGCAACGATACCAAATATGTATTGTTTTTATTAATTTTTAGGTTTATTTTTTATATAATTCTTTTTATATAGGAAAAGGGAATTTTTGGGGCTTTATTCTTTTATTAATTTTTTTCACATACTTTATTATTTTTTTTTTTCACTTTTTTTTACTTTTTCTTGTGTCCCATTAGGACACCTGAGCCAGCAATGCTTTGATTGCTGGCTCAGCACTATAGACTGCAAGACACGAGCATACTCGTGTCTTACAGCCTATACAGGAAGTCAGCGCTATGGAAACACAGCGCTGACTTCCTGATGTATCGGCAGGATCAACCAGGTACTGGGGGCTCCAGGCAGCCTGGGGTCACTTGGCAGACCCCGGGCTGCACATTAGAGATATCGGCACCCCCCGATCTCGCCGCGGGGGGGTGCCGGGGGGTCGGCAAGACGGCGGAACCTCTTGGATGCCACGGTCATGTTTGACCGCGGCATCCAAGGGGTTAAAACCGCCGATCGGAAGTTATGGCCGACCGGGGGTTATGGAGCAGGGTGTTAGCTGTCAGATACAGCTAACACCCGGTTCCGATACCTCTCGCTCAGATAGTGAGCGGGCGGCCGGCCTCGGGGCGTAGTATTACGTCCTGGTGCGCGAGTACCTAGCGCCCAGGACGTAATAGTACGTCCAAGGTCGTTAAGGGGTTAAATATTATTTTGGACAATTTACAGCATAGTAAAGATCAAGAATTATTGGTGGTTCGAATACTATGTCCTGGAGGCTCAGGAGAACCAGTTGAGAGGCTGAACATCACTGATCCATTATGGTTTCCAATGCACTATATGCTTCATAAAGTTTGGTGAGTGTTTATAAGTTTTGGGTCATTTGGGATCCCGGAGTTTATTATACTGTATCTTCTTCTTCATCATCT
Organism: Leptodactylus fallax; assembly: GCA_947044405.1. Classification (NCBI taxonomy): domain Eukaryota; kingdom Metazoa; phylum Chordata; class Amphibia; order Anura; family Leptodactylidae; genus Leptodactylus; species Leptodactylus fallax. Next base: position 464,135 of record CAMRHE010000407.1, read on the forward strand.
TCTTCTTCTTCTTCAGTTTTGAAGAGACCTTAGCTCCAAGAGTGTTATGAACTTAACCCCGGGACTAAACATGGCGGCCGCTCTGATACTGAGCGGCCGCACTAGCTGCCTGGTCTGCGCTGTTACATACAGCAGGGACCTGGCAGCATTGCCCATGATCAGAGATGACTCTGTCTATGGCACAGGTGATCTAAAGATCACATGTTCAAGCCCCCCTGGGGGGGGCTAAAAAAAAAGTTAACAATAAAAGAAAATATTTTTTAAAAATATAAAAAAAATAAAAAAAAACCTTACATCAGTTTACATCACCCCCCTTTCCCTAGATCACATATAAATATAAATAAATAAAAGTAAACATAAACACATTAGGTTTCCCCAAGTCCGAAAATTCCCAAACTATTAAAATATAAAAACATTTGTCCCATACGGTATACGCCGTAGCAGGAAAAAAATGAAAATGGCTGATTTGGCTTTTTTTTTCACCAAATTACTTCCCTAATAAAATGGAATAAAAAGTGATCAAAACATCATACATCCCCCAGCATGGTATCAATATAAACTACATATTGTCCTGCAAAAAAGACACCTTACACAGCTCCATATGCTGAAGTATAAAAAAGTTACAGGGGTCAGAATATGGTGATTCAAAGAATTTTTTTTTTCTTCAAAATTTTGAATTTTTGTAAAGTTATTAACACAAGAAAAAAACTATATAAATTTGGTATCACCGTGATTGTACTGACCTGCAGAATAAAGCTAACATAGCATTTTTACTGCAGAGTGGAAGCCGTAAAAAAAAAAAATACATAAGAAAACGGCGGTACTGCGTTTTTTTCTCAATTCCACCTCATTCTGAAATTTTTCCCGCTTCCCGGTACATTGTACAAAATAATAAAGGGTACCACTTTGAAGTACAATTTGTCACGCAAAAATCATGCCCTCATATGACTACATAAACAGAAAAATGAGAAAGTTATGGCTTTTGGAATGTAAGGAGTAAAAAACGAAAACACAAAAATGAAAAATGTCTGTGTCTCCTAAGGGTTAAAGGGGTTTTCTGGCCCCAAATCAAATTTTCAATGTTAGGTACCCATGGCTGCAGGAACTATCCTGTGGATAAGTCAACAGTATGAAAACATGATTTGGGACCGGAAACCCCTTTAAGTAACCTGTAAACTGCAAAAATGCTTTGTTGGCCACTTTTTTTCAAAAGTCATGCCAAACCCTTACTGAAGTCTCACAAATGTCCCTGCACATAACATTTTTTTTTACTCTTACATAGTGTAATAATCTCCACCCGCCTGTAAATGACTACAGGCTGCTTGTCGAATCCATGTAATGGTATCCACGGGAGCATCATGTGACTATTCATCCAGAGCGATGCACGGTCATGTGATTTACTTAACTATAATGCACATCCATCAGAAAAGACAGATCACCTCCTGCCATGGATGTAGTGTTGCAAGATACAGATCAGGTGACATATTTCTTTCAGTCGCAGCAGTATGTCTCCTGATCTGTATTTGTGAGGACTATGAGCGGGAGGTGATCTGTCTTGTTTGAGCATCACTGTGCATGAATGCTAGTCACATGAGGCCCTTGTAGACACAACAAGCTTTCTTGTGCTGCCTGTGGCAATTTACAGGCAGTTGGAGATTATTACACTATGTAAGTGCAAAAATAAAATGGTATGTGCAGAGACGTTTGGGGGGCTTCAGTAAGTATTTGGCAGAAGTTTTGAATTTTTTTCCTGAGAAAGTAGTCAATCCCTTTAATTACCATTCCACATGCATGTTTGAGGACAATAATTTAGAATCTTTTGAAAATATGTTTAGTAGCTTTAACATTTCTATTTGGATTACTAATAATATACCTTCAATTGATAAGTGAACCTTGTGTCTACTTGGTGCTGTCATTCATGAAATGATCTATTACTCATCTAGCAACAATATGGATATTTTTATACACATTTGCAACAAATTTGCATTGAAATAAAAAATGTCTCTTGCCAATAATAAGTCTATTCCTGACATTTTTTTTCTTTTCATTCGTTCTCATGCCACTAAGAGTTTGGGTTTATGGAGGTATGTACTGTACACTTTTTACTGACTGTATATGTAGTTTGTGCTGCAATCAATTGTGCTAATGTTTTTTTTTTTCTGTAAATGTTTCAGTAAAACATTTTACATATCAAGGTGCACAGGCATACAGCATGAAATCATAGACAACTATTATGACTCTGCACATATGCCTTAGATAGCCAATCTTCCTACAGCTTTTCCTCTGCATGGTTGAGCATACATGTGTTTTCAATGGGAAAAAGGGAAATAAGCCACAGACTGTTCTGCAAGTTGCTTATCTCCCACGGTAAGAAAGCAACAGGCATCTGCCATAAGTATAATGTTAGCGAACTGCCAAACACAATAGATTGTAAGCATATGCAGCCAAAAGTGAAAGGTTGGATCGACAAACATCTAATGTGCATCTTTACTCTCAAAGGCAAGCAGACAACTCTTTTGACTATCTCTTTCCTTGGATCAAACATTTCATGTAAGTTTTAGAACTTTTAATATTGTTTTTGTTTGAACAGGAAATTTTGATCATACAGCTTGCTTAATTTTTAGTCTCTGCCATAAAAATTAAATTTTGTTCAAATATACAAGATCATGTAACAGGCTACAAAATATAAATAGCATGTTTACAGTGGGCATCTTAATGAACAATCTAACCTTTTATATGCCAAGTCTCTTTGATGCTATTAATTTTAATCAAAAATGTTGACAAGCAATGGGGATCCAACTCCGAGCACAATACATAACATTTACACCTATGTGGATGATGGCAATTTTGTTGGACGTAGGTGAAAGGACTTAAGAATTCACTGTATGAAGTACAAGAATGACATGATTTTAATTAAAAATGATTGTGTGCTATAAACTATTTGACATTCTAAACTGTGACAGATATGGTATCTGAATAATGAAAAATGTGCTTTTCCTGAAACAGTAGGCCAAATGTCAAGCTAAAGTTTAACTAACTTTGGATGAACTAATTTATAATTATATATCATGATTGTTTTATTCATTATTAATAAAACTGTATAATGGAAGATTTTACTCCTTTATTACTAGACTGATTACCTATCACAATATGGACGTGTCCACACTTAACTGATCTCCAGTTTGGTTAAGAACTCCAAATTCTTATGAAACTAATTCAACACAAAATCATGACATGCTAACAAAAACCTGAAATAATGCAGTACAACTCCCCCCAATCCCCCCCCCCCCACCACCACAACCTTCTTGCACACACTGGGTTGGCTAAATATGTTGTATAGTATAGTTAACATATAATTTTATAATAACATCCCAAAATCACATTGTTGTTAGAAAAGCTACTCAACTTTTGATGCACATACTGCTGGCTATTTTATGACTATATATATATATATATATATATATATATATATATATACACAAATGTAGCAGAGTTAACCTTGACACTTAATGCATTAACAACCCTGTTATCTCAGGTGTGTCAATGACTTTTCAATTACTTGGTTGTTAAGCTATCATGCTACAACAAGTTAACAGGCTGCATAAATTCAAGGTTAACATTGCTACATCTGTAGAATTTTTTTTTACCAGTTTCTCCTTTGTAGGCACTGTCATTTGTTCCTAGTGGTTAAAGACCAGCTACTATGATGTCTGCCATTCACAATACACACAGAAGACCCTGCTCCTCTAACTCTTACACACAGAAAGTGATGAAGCAGCAGCATAGAGGACATCATGGAAAAGTATTTAGAAGTGTAGCCAAGAATCCTGAGCTGGAGTGAGGTACAACATTTCCTATAAACTGCTGCACTATGTGTGTCTCTGCTTGTAATATGATGTATTATGGGAAAAGGAGCTGGGAAGCTCATGCGTCCTCTGTTGGATGTAACAGATCCTCAATTTGCTTTTGACCTACTGAGTCTTGAGACAGCAAAAGGGATTTTAGCCAAGCCAATTTCACTCATCTGCATACAGCGCTGTTTCCGGATTTTTGTCCCTCATTAGTGCAGAGCAGAGTGAATATGTAGATGCTTAGTAGAGGACAAAAGGCAATTCAAAACTCTACACACCTTCACTGGTGCTCTCCCCAAGGAGAGAGATTCCCTTCCCTGTAATATGATGCCTTACTGAGTCGAAAAGTATGTTGTGTCTATCAATATGTATCTAGCAGTGAATTCAGAGTGAGTAAGGCTGTATTCACACTTGCGTTAGACTCTGCTGCAGAATCCACTTAAAATTGGCGGAGAGAAAAGTCCTGCAAGGAGGACTTTTCTCTCCGCCGGTTTTATACTATAATGGCAGACACCATTATAGTCTATAGTAACAGCTTTTTAAGTGGACAGGGTCTACATCTTTTGGATCCCCATGCAGACCCAAAGGACAGAAACCTGAATGCTAGTGTGAACCTAGAATAAGCAGTTTAAGGGTAAATTCACAAAGAGTTTTTTGTTGGGCAGAAAAATTCTGCATCAGTTTTTAGAAGCAGATTTTGAAGTTTATTTGAAATGTTTTTGTAAAGTTTCTTGAGCAGTTTTTGGAAGCTTTTTTTCCTAGCACAAGCATTTCTGCAAAAACTGCATTTCAAGTTTTTTTCTGCCTCCCATTTCTACAGGAGTTTCAGGTGGATATGGCCTGAAGATAGGACATGATGCGTTTTTTTCCCTATAGCTGAAGAAAAATCAGCCTTAGGAAAAAATCAGCTAATGATACCCATTGAAATAAATGCAAGGCAGTGTCAAGATTTTGGCTTGTTTTTGAGGATTTTAATGTGAATGAAAACCATCTACAAAAACTCCATGTGAACATACCTTAATATATATTACACAATGTCTTAGATTTCCTGTACTAATCATTTCTGCCAAATGAAAATGCAAAGTACCAGCTGTCAAACAAAGAGTATTAAATCCAAAGCTTTATTACATATCAGATTAAAAACAGCAGTATATGCAGTACATGGTTTAAAGAAGCTATTAATTTATGTAAAGTTTATTTCATGTAATGCATACATTTAACATCAAATATTACAATTACATGAAATGAATATTTTTGTCAGAAATTATTATACAGTATATACCTTCTTCTATGATAAGAGGTCAAAAGCAATGCTTAATTTTATGTATTCATTAACATGACCTATGCCTTGAATTTACCCTTACTTTGCTACTGAATTTAAAATCTCTTAATGTTGTTATCAATTTATTAAACTTTAGAATAGAAAAATACAACAATATAACAAGTGGAGAAATCATACATAGATTTTTATGTAAGATGATGACCGAGTGGTAACAGGGCTGGCCTTAGGACCATGTGTGGACTCCTGGACCACGTATGGTATAATATATAGTGTACAAATAACATTCCCACTAAATAAGCTATGGCATGAACAGTTTTAATTTGCAACCACCTATTTGTAGGATTGGTCACCAAATATGAAATTGAGGTACTTCCACAGAGGTAACTCCTAAACCCAGGATTTAATGTAGCCTTTGTAGATCTTTTAACAATTCCAAAAGCAGTCTTGTTCAGCTAGTACTGTAAGTACAGTACATGCTCTATCACGCTGGTTTGCTTTGTCAACCTAAGTTGGCCAATTCTGTCTTTGCATTGGTTTTCTTGATGTATAAATGAAGTCACATTTTATAATATTCTTTACTGTACCTTTCAGACTTTATTACCAACTGATCGATTTATTTTTCTTTGTATCTATGCAAAACTATAGACAGACTTAGTGCCCATCATCACTTTGAAATCAGCATAAAAAAAAAAAAAAAAAAAAATAATAATAATAATAATAATAATAGTCCTTTAATAGTCCCACAATGGGGAAATTCAGTGTGTTACAGCAGCAAAGATAAGATAAGATAAGCAGATACAAATACAAATACAACATGTACAGGAATGTTCCAAGGTGAGAGGCATTACATTAATAGCAGACAGACAGATAGGACGTAGCAGAGGGGGGGGGGGGATTTAACAGGCAGAGAGATATTTCAGTTCTCTGTATGTAATGATCTCCGCTTAGGTCGGTGTTGGTTGTACAGCCTAACCGTGGTGGGGAGGAAAGACTTCCGATAGCGCTCCTTCTCACACCTAGGGTGGAGCAGTCAGTCACTGACAGTACTGCTCAGCGCGATCACAGTCTCATGCATGGGATGGGACTTCTTCTTCTGCATGGAGCTCACCACGGACAGTATCCTTCTGTCACCCACCACCTGCACTGGGTCCAGTGGGCTCCCCAGGACAGAGCTGGCCCTTCTAATCAGCTTGTCAAGTTTATTTCTGTCCCTGGTTGATATACTGCTCCCCCAGCAGGCCACTCCAAAGAAGATGGCTGATGCCACTACTGTGGCATCAGTAATGGGATGAAATGGGGAAGGAGATTCAGATTAGACATTAGGAAAAACTTTCTAACAGTAAGGGTAGTGAGGGAGTGGAATAGGCTGCCACGGGAGGTGGTGAGTTCTTCATCAATTGAAATCTTCAAGCGGAATCTGGATAGGTATATAGCTGGGATGATCTAGGAATTCCTGCTTTTGCAGGGGGTTGAACTCGATGGCCCTTGAGGTCCCTTCCAACTCAAACGAAAGAAAAAGAAAGAAAGAAAGAAAGAAAGAAAGAAAGAAAGAAAGAAAGAAAGAACGAAAGAAAGAAAGAGTTGAAGAAAGTCCTAAGAAGTGCCCCCCGGATTCCAAAGGCTCTCAGCTTCCTAAGCAGGTAGAGCCCTTCCTGTACAGGAAAATGCTCTATGACTTGATTTCTGTTTTCTCTAAATTCCCTCATTTCTCTTTTACAGTAAGTTTTTGATATGCAGAGACCATATGAAAGAACATAAAACAGTTTGTTGCCCTATTTAGAAGTAGGATCACACACTTTTTGTGTGTGCCCTTTTCTTGGAGAACAGAACATAAAGTCACTTTTTTAACATAACAGAGCAAGAAGTGTTTTACTAAGGGGAATTGAAGGCCATTGATAAATCTATCAAGGCTTTTTGTATCCATCTCTGAGATTCTATGATCCCTTTTTACTAAAGAAGAAAATATGAACACAGGAGGGTGTATGTAATGAGATGCCCCTGATTTTTGGCTCCATTTTAACTTTGCTAAGTTAAGGACAAATTTACAGTATACAAATAAAGTCAGTTTGATTCAAGTTGTGCAAAGATTACCTAATGATATATGACATTCTAGCCTTTGCTTGGATAAGCCATGATAGACATTGAAAGTTGCCTTATTTTCTCTGTCAAATCTCTGCAAGACACCAATGATAAAAAATAACGTAATGTCAGAGATTCGGTATGATTTTTTTTTTTATTTTTAAGATTAGGAGAAATAGCTTTAGTCTCAAAATAACTGCACACATTGCCTTGTTTGTGGTTGTGCTGTATGACAGAATAAATGTATCTAGCTATTTTTAAGATTATCAAGGGATATAACTATGGTGACAAGGATCTATCGCCAGAAGCTCTAGCTCACAAATGTCACAAGCAATTTTAGAATCAATCAAACCTTTATACTGTTTCAATGGAATAAAATGTGTATAATAAACTATATGACTAGAAACTGTTCATGCTTTGGTAAGGACAGTGTAGCTCATCAGTGCATGAAGTATTGAGATGATTTCCTATAGACAGTCTTTATATTCGGGAATATACTAGATGAACAGAAAAAGTTGCAGGCATATTATGTATTGTACATATAGTATGCATCACACTGGCATAACATGTTATGTAAAAGGAGTTGGGACTGATCCAAAGAAAATAATTCCAAATAATTAGTGATTGTATAAAATGCTTATTATCCTAAACTACAGTCATGGCCATATGTGTTCCAGAAAATGACATTTTTCTCCCAGAAAATTATTGCAATTAAATATGTTTTGTTATACACATATTTATTTCCTTTGTGTGTATTAGAACAACACAAAAAAACTTAGAAAAAAGGCAAATTGGATGAAATTTTACACAAAACTCCAAAAATGGGCCAGACAAAATTATTGGCACCTTTTTAAAATTGTTGCCAAATAACTTTGTTTTAAGCATGTGATGCAAGTTCAAACTCAGTTGTGGCAAGTAACAGGTGTGGGCAATATAAAAATCACACCTGAAACCAGATAAAAAGGTGTGCCTCTGTGTGCCACACTAATCATGGAGAACAGGAAGAGGAGAAGAGAGCTGTCTGAGGACTTGTGAACCAAAATTGTGGAAAAATATCAACAATCTCAAGGTTACAAATCCATCTCCAGAGATCTTGATTTTCCTTTGTACAGGGTGCGCAACATAATCTTCCAATTTCTTAAATAGATAGTATATAGGTGTTACAGGGATAACAGATCATAGCGGCCCCCAGAGGCTATAAGTAAAGTAAAATGTAATACCCTAGTGACAGGGAAGGCCTCACTGTATAGTCCGTCAATGAGTGTACGGTGGGGGGGAATGCCTCTGCCCATGACTCCCAGTGTGTCCTGAATCTATCCAGGCCTCCTCCATTACATACACAAATGCGCTCGTATTGATAGTTCAATGACACCGCTGAAATCAACTCTGACAAGGTCGGGCATGCGGTAGACTTCCATCTTCTTGCAATAAGTAGGCGGGCAGCCCCTAGCACCTGACAAACGACTGTTCTATGTCTACCCGGTATCATGTGAATACCCAGCAGGAGGAGTGCCAGTTCCGGTGTATACCCCACCACTCCACCACACAGGCCATTAACCAAGGAAAACACAGAAACCCAAAAGGGCTGAATGAGTGGACAGTGCCAGAACACATGGAATAAAGAGCCGTTCTCCCCGCATCCCCTCCAACAGCGAGGTGAACACGATGGGTAGAACTTAGCTATGCGTAAAGGAGGGTAATACCAGCGTAGAAGTAGTTTGCTATATTGCTCCCAATGTGAGGCACAAACTGTGGATCGCTTAGCCCATCTGATCGCCTCTCGCCAGTGACCAACCTCAAATCTACTGCCTATGTCCTCTTCCCAAAGGTTCATGTGTTTAGTCTTGCGAAAAGTGCAATCCATATTCAAAGTTTGATGCAGGGTTTTAGTTTTATAAGCCGCTGTGGAAGCCTGTGGGTGTAAGAGGTCGGCGGCCGACTGTGGCAGGCGTAACTGAGTCGAGGTTGTGTCAGACAAGTAGGAAGTCAATCTGGTGTATGTGTATGCTTCCCTTGCGGGCAGATCAAATGTCTCTTTCAACACGGAGAAGGCCGCCCTAGTGCCACCCCTATACAGGTCAGAGACATACTTTACCCCACATCTGCGCCACACGTTTAGGGATAAATGTGGCATCTCGTGAGGGAGCGTCGTAATGGGCAGATTTAGTGCTACCGTAGGAGCATCCCCATCCTACACAATGCATGCCATGCCCCAATCGTAGCCTGTACAGCCGGTGGAGCAGATATGGAAGATCCACTCCTGGGGCCTGATGCTAAAAGGTATCCCTCCCAGTCAGAAGTCTGAACCATTTGGGCCTCCATAGCTGGCCACAGTTTGTCATGGTTCATTGTAAACCAGAATTGGAGTTGCCCTAAAACTATGGCTAAATAATAATGATACAAGTTTGGTACACCCATACCCCCATTGTCTCTTGATTTAAACAGTGTATGGAGTGCTATTCTGGGTTTACCACCATTCCATATAAAGGACATCATTTGTTTTTGGAAACTCAGGAAGGTGGACTTTGGTATTGGTATCACTAATGTTCTGAAGTAGTAAAGTATCCTGGGAAGGATCAGCATTTTATATAACACTATTCTTCCCATCCAACTATGCTCAAATTTAGTTAACCCATCAAGCTCCTTCTGGAGGGTAGCCAGCAGGCCTGGAAAGTTGGCCTTAACTAAATCTTTTGGGTTGGAGTGAGCTGTATCCCTAGATAAGGTATAGTGTGCGAGCACCATTGATAGGGCGATGTGTTTTTGATGTGGCATATATTGTTTGGAGACATACCAATTCCTAAAATCTGGGACTTGGATTCATTAACTTTATAATATGATAACTCTCCGAAATCTTTCAGAATTTGAGATACAGTACAGAGCATGTTATTAGAGTAGGAGAGGGACAGAATCACATCATCCGCGAATAAGTTAATTCTGTGCTCTGTCCGGTCCAACCTGATACCAGACAGATTCGGATGTGTCGTGATCCTTTCGGCCAGAGGCTCCATCGCCAATGAAAATATTAAAGGGGACAATGGGCACCCCTGTCTCGTGCCATTGGTAATGGCGAAGTGGCGGGACAGGACCCCATTCGCCAGCACCTGAGTGGATGGGTTAGAGTAGAGTGCAGAGATTGCAGTAGCAATGGGACCAGAAAAACCAAATTTATGGAGAACCTCGAAAAGATACCCCCAATGTACCCTATCAAACGCCTTCTCCGCATCCAGGGACAGGAGCAGAGAAGGCGTCCGCCGAGCCTGGGCCGCCGCAACCAGCGCGATCACACGCCTCGTGCCGTCTGGGGCCTGTCTCCCCTTAGTGAATCCAACCTGGTCTCCTCCTATCAGTGTGGGCATGACATCGAGAAGCCTGTTCGCAAGTACCTTCGCAAACAACTTAACGTCCGCATTTAATAGTGACATGGGCCGGTAGTTAGAGGGTCGGGAGGGGTCCTTGCCTGGTTTGGGTAGTGTCACAATCGTTGCGGATAGCATCTCACGGGGAAAGGTTCCTGTCACCATTGCTAAATTAAACACCTCAGTAAGGTGAGCAAGAATAAGTGGCTTGAACAGCTTGTAGTATTCCCCAGAGAACCCATCTGGGCCGGGAGATTTATTAAGTTTTAAACCATCAATCGCCCTAGCCACTTCCTGAGTGGAAATAGAAACATTTAAAGACTGCAGCTGTGCAGGTGTAACAGAGGGAAGGTGCAAAGAGCTCAGGAATCGGTTAACATCTATCATTGAAGGCTGCGTGGTGTCCGAGTCATCTTTCAAGTTATACAAGTCCTGATAATATTTACTGAATTCATCAGCAATTTGTTGGGGGTGGAAGATTTTATCTGTGGTCGCTTTAGACACAAGAAATGGAATTTTAGATTTAATCCTTGCTGCCTTAACTCTCTGTGCCATTAGCTTGCTGGCTTTATTGTACGACCGGTAATAGGAGGCTTTCACACGTTTAGTGTGTTTTTCAAAATCCACCAGTAGGTGGGCGCTCAAGTCATCCCTGGCCTTCCGCAAAGCAGTCGATAGGGCAGGGTTAGGGTCGACTTTGTGCTTCTGCTCTAGAGTTGCTATAGAAGCAAGTAGCTCCCTCATCGTTTTCAGTCGAATGCGCTTAAAGCGCGAAGCATGCTGAATCATTAGACCCCTGACAAATGCTTTATGTGAATTCCAGAGGCAAAACTTGTCCTCTACCGAGGGGGAATTAATGTCAAAGAATTCAGCAATGTCAGTGTTCAATTTCTCGGTTACCGATTTCAGAGACATGACATATGTATTGTTTCGCCATGACACGGGGGGAGCCATTGTGCCCGCTAAGTGGATGCTAAGTGTGATGGGTGCGTGGTCAGACCACATGATATTTCCTGTATCACAACTTTGTACTCTAAGTATCATATCACTCTGGGATAGGAACATGTCTATTCTGGAGTAGGATTGATGACGAGCAGAGTAGTATGTATAATCCTTCTCAGAGGAATGAAAGCACCGCCAAACATCGTGAAGTTCCGTCTGCCGGAGCCAAGGGTCTAATTGTTGAGGTGGATGCTTGCCACGATAAGTGGAGTCATCAGCAGTGTCATGTACAATATTGAAATCACCGCATAATAGAACCTGGCCTTGAGCTTGCTTCCTACACTTCTTCATTACAGAATATAGAAAGGAAATCTGAGACGCATTAGGACAGTATACGTTTACAATAGTGATGGGGCAGTTGTCAAGCAGACAGGTGAGCGCTACATAGCGGCCCTTGGGATCTGAACTGACATGTATTAACTGAAATGACACTGTATGCTTTACTGCTATGAGGACACCCGCAACCTTCTTGATGGCATTGGAAAAGAAGACATGAGGGAACAATTTGTGGGAAAGCTTTGGTGGATGAGAGTCACAGAAATGCGTCTCCTGTATGCAAATTACATCTGCTGCAGATCTGAGAGCCTCTTTCCACAACAATGAACGCTTAAAGGGACTATTTAGTCCCCTCACATTAAGTGACAGTAATTTAACACCCATTAATATTTTCAAGAATTAGTAATACAGACTGGTAGTATAGAGGGTCGGGTAGGAGATTAACGCTAAAGTGACATCTCTCAGGCCTAGAGAAGAACGATTCGGTATCGTCATTAGTCAACACATAACTAGCTAACTGTAAGGGGAGAGAAAATAATGTTACACAACCGAGCAGTGTAATACTGCGCAAACTTGGGGGGAAGTTTGCCATAGAATAGGAGGTACAAAACACATCACAGGTGACTCACAGTACGTCCATATTGAGCTATTCACTCGGCGGAGGTGGTAGACTTCCACGGAGGGTCCAACTTATGGGACTCGGCCCTTGAAGGTTTCGGAACATTAGGCGCAGGTGGCGGCAGGTTCCATTGGTGTAGCAGGTTTCTCCCGGTGTCAAAGGAGTTAAAAGTAGAAGTCACTCCATTCCTGTTAACGATGACTTTAGTTGGGAATCCCCACTTGTAGGGAATGCTGTGTTGCTGGAGGACCGCTGTAACAGGAGCAAGCTCTCTTCTGGCAGCAATGGTGGCCTGAGAAAGGTCTGCATAAAGTTGAATTTCTTTAAACGGCTCAGGCAAAGATGGTCTTTTCCTCGACTCAAGCATGAGACGATCTTTGACATGGTAGAAATGTATGCGGGCGAGGGTGTCTCTAGGAATATGATCAGGCATCCCCTTCGGCTTCGGCAAGCGGTGGGCCCTGTCTATTATAAGATCCGCGTCAGAGCATTGTGGCAGGATCGTTTTCATTAAACGTTGTAAATAAGAAGTCAAGTCCCTGGCAGAGACTGACTCTGGTATGCCACGAAACTTGACATTGTTCCGCCTATTCCTATCTTCCATGTCGGCAAGTTTAAGTTTGACCGCTGCTAATTCTTCCTCAAGATCATTGTGGGCATCCACTATAGTGTTGTGTGCCGCAGCAAATTCACTCATTTTGTTCTCAACATGGTCTATTCTGTTGCCAAGAGAAGCAACCGTGGGGGATACGGACATAATCGCCTTAGTAATATCTTTCTGAATAGACCGATGTAATGCTAGCATTATATCCTTTAAGAAGGACTCAGAAGCCGATTGGGTACCTGCAGGGATAGCCTGGAGCACATCCGAATCTCCTAATTGGGGATCTTCTGCAGCCGGGCGAGATTCAAAACAAAACGTGGTATCCCATCTCATCCTTTGTTTTACAAGGCTTTGTGTGGGAGTAATGTTATCTGCCTGGGAGGATGCTTCTACAGGAGGAACCTCAGGATGGCTGACAAGGGATGAAGTGGGTGAAGATGGGGGTTGTAGTCCCCTCTTTGAAGCCTGCTGCTGGCCTTCTAAAGCCCTCACCTGGTTGACCTGGGAGCCAGGACTGTCACCAGAGGCCTCCAGGTGTAATTGCTGCTCACCTGGAGTGCCGTTGTGCTCCGCGCCGAAGCGGCCCGCCGTCCGCGGCAGCGGGTGCAGAGAGGATCCACTGGCGCCATCTTGGGCCGAGACTGATGCGGCGAAGAAATCGGTCAGCCGCTTCGGGGGGCCTTTTTTCCCCCGTTTCACCATAGTGCCGCAGTCCTGGGGAGCAGAGGACCCTTCCGCGCCCTGAATTCCAGGTGTCACCAGTGCCGATTAGTCGCTACGAGTCGCTGGACTATTGTGAGGCCTCAAAGCTTCACAGATCAGCGGCCATCTCCGTCGGCTCCAAGCCACGCCCCCCCCCCCCCCCCGTGTGCAACATAATCAAGAAGTTCACAACTCATAGCACTGTTGGTAATCTCCCTGGACGTGGATGGAAGAGAAAAATTGATAAAAAGTTGCAACGCAGGACAGGCCATATGGTGGATAAGCATCCCAAATCAAGTTCCAAAGAAATTCAAGCTGTCTTGCAGGCTCAGGGTGCATCAGTGTCAGCGCAAATTATCCGTCGACATTTGAATGAAATGAAACGCTAATTGTTCAAAAGTATACCAAATGCAAACTTTTACCTTTCTGTACAAAATTGTTTTGTATCATTGAAAGCTCTGTAAAACTCCATTCACACGACCATATTTTGCGGGTCCGTAACTGTCCGCAATTGTCCGTGTTGGCACTTTGCAATAAATTAGTGGGTTTTGGGTTGCAGTTTGGGTACTCAGTCTCTAAAAGGTTTGCCATCACTGGTCTAGGAAAATAACTACTATACTCCCTCACCCAGTGAGATACAGCTGATCATTACTCTCCTACTTACACTACAGTCTACAGTTACTCTCTAGTAACACAATATACCAAGTACATAACACATATTAACCTTCACAATGGGTTCTTGATATTTGTTATCAATTTGTTTATTTTAATGTCTTTAATATTTATTTTCATCTGATTATGATCTTTATATTTATACATTGAGGGAGAATGAAAAGCGACAGTATACAGCACTTGATTGACTAAGGGAGTGTAAACTACTGTAGATGGGATTCTAGTGCCAAACTTGATTTAAATAATGTCATTTTCTATTTATATATTCTTTTTATAGAATAGATTTCATCATTATCTCTCACCAGAAAAAAAAGTCTATTAACGTGGGTCAGAATTTACCAATACAGTGCTGGAATAACTGATTTAATGTCCCATCACCTGTCTTCTCTGCTAGTAAGTGCCTATATTAGAGATTACTGGAGCATTATATTATGGCTCTAGCTGTCATAAATAGTCTTTCTCAAAATGATTACAGTCTCATACTAAAATAATAAAGGCACTGAAATGTTTTATGTTTGGATATATTGGGCTACAATAATTAAAACTGTCCTTGTTGCCCATAGCAACCAATTAAATCTCAGCCTTCTTTTTTGCAACTATTTAAAAAATGAAATCTGCACTATGATTGGTCTTTTGGAAATGCACTCATGTAACAGTCATACATTGTAAGCTACAAAAGACTACAAAAGGGACTTCAATATAGTAAATGAAATATAATGCTGACTATGATCAATTAAATTATTCCCTTAATTAGAAAGCGGATGTTGCTTAAGATTTTATGCACACAAACATATGTGTTCTGTACAGAGCTGTAATAGGGCTGCTGTAGAAGTGAGTGGGGTCCTATACTGAACCGCCTGTGAAAGATCCTCAGTGCGTCAACACCGTGTTGGCCCACACCTGAATCTTCTTTCCTAAGAAACCACACTCACCACCAGTGAGTGTTGGGTTCACAGGATAAATACAAGACATGCTTTCTAAATTTTATATATTTATTAACCCCTAAATGGGTCGGTATTAACATCTAACACATGCAGTTCAGAACAGATATGCAGATGTATACAAGCATTAACTGTTACTAGTTACAAGATACAGTGCAATGAAATAAAAGGGCATAAAAGTGAAATAGTTACTTTACCACGCATCTCCTTGATGTGGTTCTATAGTCCAACACTCATACATGCTCTGGCATGTGTGAATAACCCAGTGGAGGCTCTTAGCATGTAGCATCAACACAACAATCCAGCCTGCATGCTCCTCACAGTATTCCAATAGTCTCTCTGTGATCTCTTGTAGTCTGTCTGTAAAAACTCTCAGTAATAGTCTCTCAGTCTCTTGTAGTCTCATCATCATCAGCAGCAGCATTCCAGCCTGCATGCTCATCACAGCAGCCTCTCCTCATAGTGTTCTCTTGTAGTCCCAGCACAATCTCCTCCCACTGACCTCTTACCTCATCCTTTATACCCTTGATTACACCACCCAGAATGAGGTCACCGGCGACAGCAAGTCTGATTGACTAACGCACTCAAGTCCAGATTCTTTGTATTGAGCTGAGACCAAGTGAAATGATACAATGTTATCAGCCATATCTGATCTAACAGCCCAGACTGAACAATGCAGGTGTGTTTATTTGATCACCCAGGTCTATGTAGGAATACAATAGAGCCATTCTGGGATGGATACAAAGCCCTATTGTCACAATGTTGCCACTACTGGCCATACACCTAGGATTATAGCTGCGCACATTATGAATAAATGCAAGTAAGAAGGGAGATACTATACCCAGAGATCAAAATACAGCTTTGAGTTATAGCCATATTTAAGCGGAATCATCACACCGCCACTATTAAATCTGCTGACAAAGGTGTAAATTATGTGGTTTGGCTGGGACAGATGTATGGCTGCGAGGCATACTGTCTGGCATGCAGGCTGTCAAGTCGTAATCTCACTACTATATGACTCTCAAAATGTCCATGTATGTACTAACATACCCACTGAGGTGTGCAACTGGGCAGTCCATAAAGAGCCTTAATACATGCATAAAGATTGGACCTTGACAATAGAGCTATCTGTCTTGAGAACAGAGTTGTAAGACATTTCACTGCTGTCAGAATATGGAAAAGCAGCCAGGAACCTGATTTTTCTAGAGTCTTGTGGGAACATTTATCAGTTATGTTACTGGGTCCAAGACAAGTAGTTGATTAAACATACCCTCAAACAAGACATGGACATCTCTCCAAAGCTGAACTGTGAACGGATAGTTCAGTAAAATATAAAACAAAGACCTATCTGGAACATTACAGTTTCAGCAAATATTAGGAATAGTGGGACTGAGTCTATGAAGATGCTTGGGGGGTCTGATACCAGGTTAAGAGTAATTTGAATTGGTTTTCCTTATATAAAGGGCATATGTACAGGGCATAGGTAGCCCTTAGACATCGGGACTAGATCAACTGCCAAGTATCATATGAAATGTTCGTTCCCAGGCATTGTTCTCACCTAGCATGTCACAATGTTTAACTGCAGAGGAATAGTCAAAGTCATTGAGATGATCATTCAGCTTGCAACATAAATGTTACTTATATCTTATGGGTCAGTATGAATATAGCGATACCAAATATCTATAGAGATTTTTATGTTTTTTACTGTCTCAATATTCTGAGAAGTTCCCTTTTTAATTTTTTTTCATTGATGGCGCTATGGGTGCATGGGTGTGGGATGAGTTGATGCTTTAATTATCTAGTAGTGGTAAATAGTATTTTTGTTTGCTATTTATTCCGTTGTTTTAAAAGATAAAATAAACATAAAAAGGTAAAGGTAAAAAAATTATAATTGATAATTTCATCATTTACGGCGATAACTGTGCACTGTTTTATTTTTTGACACATCAAATAATTTTTATGAGGAAAAATTTTATTTTTTTTAATGTTTTTCTCTTTCATTTATTTTTTTAAATATATTTGAACATTTTTTCAACTTTTTTTTTTTTTTTTAATTTTTCAACTTTTAGATGCTGCAGTTGCTACAGACTATGTATATATATATATATATATATATATATATATATATATATATATACCCCTGTAGATGTTTTCCTCTATTTGTTTACTGATGTTTTGTTTTGTACTTACATATGTCTTAAGATTCCATATGGAGGCAGAGATGTTGTTTTTTTAAGAGACTGAACATTTTTTTTTATAAAAAAATCATGGTTACTCCATCATACTCCAGACCAACAGATCCCGACTGTGAAGGGAGTCTATACAGGCTCTGTGCCATTGTGCATCAGCTCTAATGCTGGAAATGCATTCTGACAATAAAAAAGGATTTATAGAATTTAAAGATGATTCCTGGAAAATATATAATGCATTTTGAAAACAAACAATAATACAATTTATTAAACAGTTTTGAGTCTTGTCTTATAATACTGGACTGACAAAACACTAAGGGAGACAAAACATCACATTAGAATCTTTCTCCCTCTCTATAAGTATACTCAATGTAAAAGAATTGTACAGCAACATGATTACAGATAGTCTCTACTGATGATTCATTGGACTTCTGGCATTTCATTTATCATGGAATTAGGGCTGTGTACTGTCTAGTAAATTTTGTGATGAAGCCGACACTTTCAATTTCTTTTTGTTTCTGTAAATATGCTGATAAAATGGGACTTGAAAATAAAACTGTAACTATGCATTAGGATTTTTAAGTATACAGACTTGGACAGAATTTTATAAAGGATTTCATACAGTAGATAAATTATACTGTTTA
This sequence comes from Leptodactylus fallax, assembly GCA_947044405.1. Classification (NCBI taxonomy): domain Eukaryota; kingdom Metazoa; phylum Chordata; class Amphibia; order Anura; family Leptodactylidae; genus Leptodactylus; species Leptodactylus fallax. The sequence goes on from CAMRHE010000407.1 coordinate 482,355, forward strand.
GAACTGGAAAATACTGTTTATAGAAGATCAGCCATCATCAGACAGCATTTGTGCTGCTATCTAGAAAATGACAATAGATATTTGTTATCTATCCCCTCTAGTCTATCATCCATTAATCTGTCCTATGTAGAAAAGAGTTGTTCATTGTAATAAGATGCTTGACAACTGCAGATCAAGTAAAAATTGTCTCTATTGTGTAGCCTCCATTTATTTCCCTAGTCATTTGGACCCTTCTTAAGGACATCTCGACTGGCTTGAAGTTTATAAAGCCAATACTAAGCGATTAAAACTACTATAGTTACATTTATCAGCATTGTAACTGGGCAACTCACAGTACAACGCTCTGTTCACGTCTGTGTCATGACTTATATAGCTTATGAAGCCAAACTAGTCAGCTGAGTCCAATTGTATGAGAGATACTAAAGGTGTTAATTTACTTACCATGAGGTCTATTAGGATTGCCCATAGAGTTTTTCTACAGGAAGAACAGAAAGACACCATGGGCATAGCTGAGTCCCTTTGTAAAAAACTGTAGAGTATAGCCTTTATAGAGTGTTGTGATTTGTTCCCTTTAAGGGAAATGTGTCACATTAAACATTGGGGCAGATAAACTACTAAAAATGTACCAGTATTCTGGCATAAATTGTGCTAAAAAACTGGAGCACATGTTTTACACCTCATTTTCTGTGAGCTTTTCACACTTTCTAACAGTTTCTGCGACTTGTCTGAAAGGTGAGCAGGGCTTGTTAGAAAAGGGATGAAGCTTAATATGCTACACTGTGCTCCAAAAAACTCTAAAATTTTAACAGTAATAAATAAGTGGTGTAAAGTAAGATTAGACAGCCTAAGAATACACCAGATTTTCGAACATTGTTACACCTTGGAAAATCTTTTGCAGTTTAATACTGTCTAGTCTAAGTTTGCACTGTCTAAAAGTTAGACAGTATTAGTTTACCTGCCCCAGTGTCTAATATGTAGACAGTATGTTATAGAGCAGGATGTGCTGAGCAGATTAATATATAGTTTTGTTGGAAAGATTCAGTAAATCTTTAATGGGTGGTCCTATTCTGTGACTTTCCTGTATAATATGCATATAAAGATAACTTTCATTCACAGCTAGAACCACCAACTTGACTATTAAGCCTAGAAAGAGCAGGGTTTTAAATGAATGACATCCAGTTATATTTAATCTTTTCCCACGAACTTCATATTATTATACTGAACTCCTCCAGCATTTTACCACGCTGCCCATAAATAGGACTACATACATGTCACATGTTCCCTTTAAGAAAACCACTAGTGGTTTTCCAGTTTCAACTCTTGCCTTACTATAGGTTAAACTATGATACTTCCTTCACACAACTGTACTTTTGATCTGCAATTTGCGGATACGATCCAAAGTAGACAAACATTAATTTCTATAGACCCAGACACAACCACTTTTTTTGCAACCATGTGTCCATGCCATATATAAGGACCACAAATTATGAAGCATGTCCTATTTTTGCCTGCATTTGCGGCACATACAAGTGTAGGGGATCATACAATTATTTTTGTGAATCCATGATTGCGGATGACATGCGGACATGTTTTTTCTGATTGCGGATCACTAAAAACCACTACAACCATGTGAAGGAGGTCTTAATGGTTTACACAGTTGTATTATTATTTTACAGATACTAGGGAATTTATTAAGATTTGTGCAGACCCAGCGCCTTTGTCGCTCACTTAGCTCCTGAGCACGTGCCATGTTTAAAGTCCATGAAGGTGAATCTCAGGAATGGCTTAGGAATTCCTGTTTATCATAAATCACATATCTGGTCATGTACAATCAAGGGAAATGGCAAGGAAGGACACAATGGAACTTTGTAGACACTGTTTGATATTAGGTACTACTGTTAACTTTGAAATCACCTATATACCTATATTCTTGTGTTCTGAAAAGTTTAGAAAATCATATGATTACTGCCCCCCTTATTTCAATGATCAAAATGTATAAAATATAACATTTATTAAATATGCGCTAAAAAAGTGACAATCACTTGTCACCATAAATGCCATACAAAAACATGTAGATCGTACATAGACATGTAACTCAATATGTAATGGTTTAATCCCAATACAGGGATAACCTATAATACATCCTATATAGAGCACCTATCTAAACTCACCACTACACAAAAATGTCCAAACAATGTGAGATGTGAGTGGCCTGCAAAAATACAATAAAAATGCAGCACCAGCCTAGGCAATTTACTTATAACATTAAGTTGGAGCGATCTTATCCCTTCAACGTCAGGTATACAGATACTGGGGGACCAGGAGCCAAAGTTCCAACTGTTACAACCCTCAAAAATGTAGTACACAACAACTGGTAGGCAGACAGCCTCAGGCAACGTTTGTTTAGTGATCCCTATCTGTTAGCTTGCCCTTACAGGGGAGTAGCAACTTTATAGAAGCTGGCTTGTTTTGTCCCCTGAAGAATCTTGGTTTGCCCACAAGAGGAGATACGTATAGAGGCTAACAGGGCTGTTTTGAGGCTTAGCTTGGGACTAATTGGGGTGCAGTGGACATTTTTGAGGGATGTAACTGGTCCCCCAGTATCTGTATACCTGACGTTGAAGGGATAAGATCTCTACAATTTAATGTTATAAGTAAATTGCCTAGACTGGTTCTGCATGTTTATTGCATTTTTGTAGGGCACTCACATCTTATATTGTTTGGACATTTTTGTGGAGTGGTGAGTTGGATAGGTGCTCTATATAGGATATATAATAGGTTATCCCTGTATTGGAATTAAACCATTACATATTGAGTTACATGTCTATGTTTGATCTACATGTGTGTGCATGGTATTTATAGTGATCATCACTTTTTTAATGCATATTTAATAAATATTATATTTTATATATTTTTATTATCCTTGCTTATCGTGCATTTTTGGACCTATTAGGATATAATTGATCTATAAAATACAGATCATTTTTCTGTATATACCCCCTTATTTCAAGGTAAAAATTTTGGCATACATACATAATATATAATACACAAAAAGATAACTACACATTATGCATGTGTAGTTATATTTTTACTTTGAATTGAAGGTTCACTTTAATGTATTTTACATTTTATCTGTCATTTAGCAAAAAATTTTCCCAACTTGCCAGTCCACTTTCAGTAATGCTGAGTTGAAAATTCCAATAATAAATTACTTTTTTCCACAAGGTCAGTAGCAAAAAGATTAGAAATGCCATTTTCAGCTACCAATACCCATCCAACTTTCTGTACATACAGAATAAATGTGACATTAGATTATTTGCAAACACTTTTACAATGTATCACTATAACAGTATATATTGGTTTAATTATCTTGGTGTGATTTATACTAATTTGTATTTTATTGTTAGCAGCATTTAATAGATTAGTTACGTGAGTAATTAATACTTGTTACCATAAGTAAACCAAAGTCAACTGTAACATTTTATATATAGCCATTCAAGATTTTGGAGAAATAAAAACAACCATATCTTAAAAAAAAAAAGGGACATTTTCTATTAGGTTTGAAATTGTATGCTACTCAAACTGCAGTCACTTTAATGATCTAAGTGACTACTACAGTCATAATGAGATCTATTCTGTGTCACTTCTATTTTTATCTGTGTCCTGTTTAATAATAGATTCTGGATCTTACATGCCTACCTATTAATTTGTAGACCTGATAAAACCAGTTCTGTATATAACTTGGAATCAGGCAAATTCTGCAAAAAATTAACATATCATTTTTTAGTTTGAAGGCTACGTTCAATTAGAACTGAATGTATTTTAACTTCTCTTGTACCAACTAAAGACTTTTTAAGTCCCTGGAGTTTCTATGGCCTTTAGGTTTTCCTGCGATGTTTAAAAAAAATTAGATGACTGCACATTGCCCTAGGCTTAGTTGACTTTATCTATAGTAACAACCTATGCTATCAATTTTCATACAGAAGCATGTTGAAGATAATAAAATATGACTTTTGCATAATTTATTCCATAACATTTTATACATGGCTTGCCATTTTGTCTTCTACTTTGTGAAACAGGCGACAGTAGGTGTATGAATTACATACTAACTTCATTGGCAGTGGTATCATACTAGCTATGAAAGTCTGTCAAAGTTTTAACAATGCAACCTTAGCAATTACAGCTATTCCCAATGGTATTATACAGACTTTACTAATTACAGCACATACCAAGTGGTCGATTCCTGGAAGCGTTACTGTAGAAAGTATCTGACAAGCAAAACAGTATAGAAAATAAGCTTTATAAGATATAATACCATATTATAAAGTTTTATTATTTTTATTTCTTAAGAATTCTTAGTCTTGCAGAACCTCTGTTGTGACTAACAGTCATACAACGCCTCCAAAGTATTAAAATGTGAAAAGGTGCATGCTACTATGGCTGTAAAACAGACAAACACAAAACATGAAGCAGTACTCTAGACCAATGTGAATATATATAATGTTTCCTGAATCATAATGGACATGACTCATGACATTACCCTAATCCAGTCCTTTTCTTTTAACCAGAAGGATAATAAATTAGGATAAATTTGCAAATTTTGCATATCTGATGTCAAAGAAACAATATAAGTTTTCTTTATTCATTGTTAGGGTTCAGGCAGGCAATATCACAGCATACACAAACCCTGTGAGCTGCAACATGGAATCCCTATCTTTTTCATTATTATATACTGTGACAACCTTGTGCGCCATTGTGCGGTGTCTCCAACAGGCACCTCTGTAAGCAGTCTATGTGCCATTGCATGGTGTCTCCAACAGACACCTTATTCTCCCTAAAAGTAATGTGGTAGATATTGGTGTTGAAAGGAAGGACATGTAATAATAATTCAGCCAGGTATTTTATACTGGCAGTGCTTATTACATTAATGTATATATATATATATATATATATATATATATATATATATATATATATATATACATATATATACTACCATTCAAAAGTTTGGGATCACCCAGACAATTTTGTGTTTTCCATGAAAACTCACACTTTTATTTATCAAATGAGTTGCAAAATGAATAGAAAATATAGTCAAGACATTGACAAGGTTACAAATAATGATTTTTATTTGAAATAATAATTTTCTCCTTCAAACTTTGCTTTCATCAAAGAATTCTCCATTTGCAGCAATTACAGCATTGCAGACCTTTGGCATTCTAGCTGTTAATTTGCTGAGGTAATCTGGAGAAATTTCACCCCATGCTTCCAGAAGCCCCTCCCACAAGTTGGATTGGCTTGATGGGCACTTTTTGCATACCATACGGTCAAGCTTCTCCCACAACAAGCTCAATGGGGTTGAGATCTGGTGACTGCGCTGGCCACTCCATTACAGATAGAATACCAGCTGCCTGCTTCTTCCCTAAATAGTTCTTGCATAATTTGGAGGTGTGCTTTGGGTCATTGTCCTGTTGTAGGATGAAATTGGCTCCAATCAAGCGCTGTCCACAGGGTATGGCATGGTGTTGCAAAATTGAGTGATAGCCTTCCTTATTCAAAATCCCTTTTACCTTGTACAAATCTCCCACTTTACCAGCACCAAAGCAACCCCAGACCATCACATTACCTCCACCATGCTTGACAGATGGCGTCAGGCACTCTTCCAGCATCTTTTCAGTTGTTCTGCGTCTCATAAATGTTCTTCTGTGTGATCCAAACACCTCAAACTTTGATTTGTCTGTCCATAACACCTTTTTCCAATCTTCCTCTATCCAATGTCTGTGTTCTTTTGCCCATATTAATCTTTTCCTTTTATTAGCCAGTCTCAGATATGGCTTTTTCTTGGCCACTCTGCCCTGAAGGCCAGCATCCCTGAGTCGCCTCATCACTGTAGATGTTGACACTGGCATTTTGCGGGTACTATTTAATGAAGCTGCCAGTTGAGCACTTGTGAGGCTTCGATTTCTCAAACTAGAGACTCTGATGTACTTGTCTTGTTGCTCAGTTGTGCAACGGGGCCTCCCACTTCTCTTTCTACTTTGGCTAGAGCCTGTTTGTGCTGTCCTCTGAAGGGAGTAGTACACACCGTTGTAGGAAATCTTCAGTTTCTTGGCAATTTCTCGCATGGAATAGCCTTCATTTCTAAGAACAAGAATAGACTGTCGAGTTTCACATGAAAGTTCTCTTTTTCTGGCCATTTTGTGAGTTTAATCGAACCAACAAATGTAATGCTCCAGATTCTCAACTAGCTGAAAGGAAGGTCAGTTTTATAGTTTCTCTAACCAGCAAAACTGTTTTCAGCTGTGCTAACATACTTGCACAAGGGTTTTCTAAACATCCATTAGCCTTCTTACACAGTTAGCAAACACAATGTACCATTAGAACACTGGAGCGATGGTTGCTGGAAATGGGCCTCTATACACCTATGTAGATATTGCATTAAAAACCAGACGTTTGCAGATAGAATAGTCATTTACCACATTAACAACGTATAGAGTGTATTTTTGATTCATTCAATGTTATCTTCATTGAAAACAACTGTGCTTTTCTTTCAAAAATAAGGAAATTTCTAAGTGACCCTAAACTTTTGAACGGTAGTGTATATATATATATATATATATATATATATATATATATATATATATTTAAAATAATCATATATATAATATATATATATATATATATATATATATATATATATATAGTGAGATAGATTTATTCAAAGTCCAAATTTGCTTTATGGAAAAGTATTGAATATGAGCCTTCTCCAGTTTATAAGTTATACTGGAATATTTTAGCTGCTTTACACTGTCTATTTGCAGTAGCAATCCCAGAGCTGGTCCATATGGTAGATTCACAGCCACCGCTGTATGAATACATAAAATCTAGGAAATAAGAGACACCAATAAGCAAGGCAACTGGAAGCCCAGATGCTGCTGCTGTTTATATACAGTACATGTATTCCAATGTACCATCTGCTGTCTGCTGCAGCCAAGGAAACCTTATGAGTGGTCAGTGACATTTGCTTTACTATCCAAGCACCTTTAGTAGCACACTTAGAAATTTATAGAGATAAGCCTAGTGCCAAGATTAAATAACACGAATTGAAGTTGCCAGCTTTCTTATTTTTAAAATGACTTTTTCTAGGAAAGAGAAAGAAAAAATAATGGTATAATGGAAAACAGTAAAACTGTGTATTGCTTTAAATAGTTATTCTACACATAGCCTCTACTGACAGTGGCACCTGGGAAGCATTTATCACCATCTGACAAATTCAGCCCTTGCTCTCTGTTCATTGCTATATTTGTCTTTCCTTATCTTTTTATAAATATTATAGTCATGTTTCCTATTAATTTTGCAGGATATTTTTACAGTAACATTTTACAGTTTTGGGTTAATACATTAAGTAAATGCAAATAGCACAAGTATCCATTTGTCTCAACTATCTACTTATAGCATATCTATCTATCTATCTATCTATCTACCTACAGATCTATCTAATGGATGCTGCAAAAATGCAAAATACTGATGAACATCCAGTTACATGCCGACAATCCACAATGGGTGGATTTTTAGTATTCCAAATGCAAACATATAAGGCTATAGAGTTTAATTCATATTGTTACATGTGACACACCATGCTATTGACTTCCTATGTATCCATACACTACTTGCTCATCTCCACAAGGGCAGCCATGCAGAGCACATTATATATAGTATACAGTATATGAATTACAGCAGGCAAAGATCTAGAAAATTGAAAAAATTTCACTATAGAAGCACTGACATTTATTCGCTGAAATTGGACAACCCCTTTAATGCAGGTTCCTGTGTTTACTAGATATTATGTGGCAATAACAGAAATTTGTTGCATGTGTATGTGTATTTTTTTCTGAATTTATTGCATTAAGCATAGGATAATGATTGTACATAATTCGCCCATAATTACTCTAAAATGTTATGTTCTATAGAACGTTTAATTAGGGATTTCTGTTCAATGCACCTCAGCATAGTAGAAGAATGCCTGAAATATCCATGTAAAACACTGTAACTGATGAAATGTAGCATCTGCCAAACTCAGGTGGCTGCTGTCCCATTTGCTTATTTTCTAGCCACTACACGTACAGAAGTTTGGATCTGATATTAGAGGCCTGGAAAGATGACAATTCTCATATTGAAACTTAATGGATTTCAATATTTCTTTTCTGTCACTTTATATTATTACATGCTTTGTTTAAATCAGATTGTAAGCTAGTATGACATGCTACAGGATTCTAATGCCAAAAAAACTCAATGATCCATGAACCATATCCCCTAAACAGACTGTAGTACTGAACATGTATATCTGATACATTTAGTCACCTTGACAAATATCTTGGTGATAAAATTGCACAGTTAGCTACAGTGAATGTGAACAAAACTGAAAAATCATTTTTGATTTTATAGTAGCCTAATGGGTGATGGTCAGATGTCTGTTAGGAAACAGTATTTTATTCATGAATACAAGTATGACATGGATTCAATTAGCTTAAAGGGAATCTATCATTTCTAAAATCACTTTTTAAATAAGCATATCTTCAAATATAAAGGCTATTCCAGGCACACCTCTTATTTTTTTTTTCTTTTAGCCGTTTTTTTTTTAAATCAGTTTTTTTTCTTATGCAGAGCATTTTCACAGAGCACAAGGGACGTTATCCCTGCGCTCCAAGCACAGCTGTGTCATCAGGAGTTTAACGCCTCCATTCAGCAATGCCCCCTTCTTCAAAAATGCTTCTTCAACTAGCAGCATCAAGAGTAGCTAGTGACGTTGGTGCGATCCAAATCTCGCGCATGCGCTGTGTTGCCATCTTTATTCTCTTCTTGATGCAGCTGGTTGAAGAAGCGATTTTGAAGACGGGGTAATGCCGAACGGAGGCGAGACGTTAAACTCCTAAAGATGTGGCTGTGCTCAGAGCACAGGGATAATGTCCCCCTGTGCTCCATGAAGATGATTTGCATATGAAAAAAAAAACAGCTGAAAAAAAAAAAAATAAGAGTTATGCCTGGAATAGCCTTTATGAAGGCTATCTGAAGATATGCTTATTTAAAAAGTTATTTTAGCAGTGATAGATTCCCTTTAATGTTTGTAAAGCACAAAAGCTGAAATATGAGATAAATATTACAGCTACCCAATAGCAATGTCTAGAATAACAAAGTATAGTATGAGTCTAAACATCACTTTAGACTTTATATCTAGCAATATGCTTTGCAAACCCATTCTGTATTAGAGTATGTTTATTAATAATTGAAGCTGTTTTGATGGAGTTATTTTCTGAACTGGGAATGTGTTGTATATAGTAGTTGGGGAGAATAATACAGTCCAAAAAATTGGATTATTTTAGGTCTGTATCCTGACTGTTCAGCACAAATGAACTCAAATAAAGCTAAAATATTCCATCCAGGCAGAAATTTCACTTGATCCATTACTTTTAATCTCTCCTTATCCTTACCATTCTAAATGTCTCCTCTCTGTTTAAGCACACGTGTCAGATGAACCCTATTATTCAGGGTATAATACCTCTTTTATAAACCTCCTTCATTGCCCCACCCCTGCAGTTAAAATGAGAGTGATGGAGTAGTGAGAGGCAGACCTGGTGGCAGCTCTTTCTATGGAGAGATGGTTACATTGTTGTAATATTATAAGTAAAGGCATTCATCAGGGTTCACTCACTGAAAGATCCATTAAAAGCAATGTATCACCATTTTTTTATTTCTTTCTTGAAGCTTTATAGTGAAATATATCACTATTTTTAAATCTGTTTTTACTTTCTGAGTGTGGATTCTCTTTAGTCTCTCTCTTTATTTTCTGTGCATAATTATGGGGGGAGGAGCTTGCTTTTTCTCTGCACTAACAGCATTTAGTGATATGCTTTACAGCATAGTCATGGTCATAGGCATCTATAGGTCTATCTATATATATATATATATATATATATATATATATATATAATAAAAAACATGTTTAACTTAAAAACTTGGTTTGAAAAGTAAGTAATTTTTGGTAGCACATTACCTTTAAGTAAGGGTATTATGTGCCAACATACATTCACAGAATCTATCCCACAGTTTAATGTATCTGGTTTAGGGGCTGTGATTTCCCATGCAGTTTATGACATACATGATAGTCCTGCCCAATACTTGTGTTTCCTTGGTGCCAACTACTTTTTATAAAAAAAAACAAAAAACAAAACAAAACAAAAAAACCCACTGCATTCCAAAAAATGTTTCCTCTACTTCCATTGGCTATACTGTTAGGTGACATGTTGCCAGATACTAACAACAAACAAATGTATTCAATATTTTACTCTAACAGTACAAATTCATATTGCCATCAAATAGATTGGCTTTCAGCAAGACTTGGATATATTCTGCCTGGAATAATTTATACTAGGTGGTTATGGAAACGCCTACATTGTATCTTATTACTATTCGAAGTGAGTCTGTCACCAGGGTGAAAAATATTAAACCAGCAACACAGTTAGATCTGCCAGGCTCACCTGAATGTGACATCTTTTTCCCCATGAAAAATGTTTGCCTCATAACTGAGATATCCATTTATTCCACATTATGCAAATGAGCAGTCTGGGGCACAGAGGATGGCACCATTGCTCCAAACTGCTATGCTCCACACTGCTGTCCGATCTAACTATATTGCTGGCTTAATATGCTTCGCCCTGGTCAATGTCTTCCTTTAATTTGAGTCAACTTTATTTTCTCCAGAAGTAAATATATTCTTGTATATGTTTTTGTTCCTGATTTGATCACTTTCTCTGTTCCTGCAGTCACTGCTGCAGCACATTCTGTAACATATTGAGCTTATTGATTCAGTTTAGCCCCCTGCTACACCCCCCTGGGGTGTATTGTTCTTTTGTTAAATGCTCACGTTTTATACAGCTAAATTGAACCTTTGACAACAAAACTATCCTTGAAACTAATAGTGCTGCATCCTAAAGGCAGTTTCTGTCACAGAAACATGTGTTATGTTAATACTGGAAGAGTGAAGAAATCAGGCGATTCCTTTTAAAGGCTGAGTATATTTGATAGTAAGGTTTCGAGAGTTTCTTGTGTGTCTGAAGAAGAGAGCTAGTACTCTCGAAAGCTTACTATTAAAAATACTCAGCCTCTATAAGATATCGCCTGATTTCTTCACTCTTCCATTACTTTCTATGGCTAACACGGTACAACATTATATTATGTTAATACTGTAATGAAGGGGTTTAACCACTGTCTATCTGCACTGCTGATTGGTTATGATCTTGAGGATAGAAAGCCTTACTGATCACTTACTGATGGCTTATCTTAAGGATTAAAATACTCTAAAAAAAAACTTTTAACTAATAGTATGTATATAATCTCAATTCTATATTTAGAACTAAAGACTATGGACAGATTTAGGGGACCTTTTCCTGGAAAAAAAAAAAAATATATACATATATATATATATATATATATACATCTTTATGTAGATATGTTGTAATTGTGTTAGTACAATTTTTTAAACATTTGGCTTCTTCTGTTTCTTTATTTCACAGTGCATAGTACTGTCAAATCTATCAGACTTGCTGTCTGACAGCATATTTCCTTTCACATAGTTCCTCTCATTACCTCTCACATAGTACATGATCTTATGATAGATTAAAAGTTTAACAGTATTATGCAACTTGCTATGTACTGTAATACATAGAAGCAATAGAAGCCAAAGAGATCGAAATGTTAATATAATCCAATTACACAAATAATTTTCAGCCAAATATACCAAAGTTTCAGTAAAAATTCCCCCTTTAAGAATTATTGTATTATCTTTACATGAGTACATTATGTAACTTTGCTGCATTATAATAGTTTCAACTACACTGTATAATGTTTTTTCTAACCTAGCAGAATAACTGCATATCTACAGCCCAATGTTTGCTGTTTCTCTCAACCAGAGAATTTCCTTTTATATTATTTATTATTGTTGCCCAAAAAATTGTCAGCATACAATAGCACTGTATGCAGTCCAAGATTGATTTTTATTTTAACAAAACATGGTAAATTGATGATGTTTTGCTTATGATCCCCAAAACTCAGGATCTCACCTTATTATCTGTCAGCTTTTTCAGTTCCCTTATGGGGAAAAAGGGAAATAAATGGCAGCCGACTGGACAAGAAAACACACACAAGACTTATAGAATAGAAGTCTTTCATAATGACTTCACACCATTCCTTTATTTCACAGTATCAGGCCTTATAATTCAACTAGGTTCCATGCAATGGGAATAATGCTTTTAAGTGTTGCTTGAAATCAGAATTGACATATCATATGAAGAATACATACATTAAATAAATTAGGCTTACATTTGCAGTACCCTGACACAGACACAAGAGCTTGGGCTATATTACACTATGAGCAGAAGATAGACAACATCATGTGCAGAGGCAGAGTGTGATGCAAAATTAGACAATAACACAATTAAACTTTTAACTCTTTGTGCTTTATGCTCTTTAAGCTGCCTTATCAATGGGATGTCATTATTCTATCTATATAGCACCCATACATTCAATCACACACATTTCACAAATGAAGTAATAACTAATATGAAAATATCCCTCACTAGTTCCCTCACTAGTACTGTAGAATCCTGTGGAAAAAAAAATGTAAACCTATTACCAACACTTTCCAAAGTATAGTACCATTCTAAATAATCCCCTTCCCCTTTAATGTGTCAAAAACTAAGGTTATATCATCTGCGGCTATAATGAAACAAGATAACACTTTTCAAGGTAAATTGATGTTACAATTTACTGTTGAAAGTTAATCAAGATGAATAGCAGATAAGAAAAGTTCATTTTTTCATTACCATAATTACCATATGTCTTAGAAAGGCTTGCTCGTACACTCTCTTTTAGCTGCAAAGTACTTTGTTCCTCCTCAGACCTTTCATGTGTCAGCTTGAAAACTGTTTGAAAGTGTTAAAAAGAGTTAAGGGTAAGTCTCCTGGAGGAGCAATTATAATGAGATGACTCTTACGTCTACTTGTCATTTATCTTTCAAATTTTTATATATCAAGGTCTGATGTGCCTGAAACGTATCTGATACACTGATTATCTGTGAAATATCTATGGAATTTAATTATGAAATTTCTTTAGTAAAATTAGAGCAAAAAAAAAAAATCATTACTCGTGAACATTGCTTTGCATTCAGTAGAATAATACTGCTATCAGCTAAATGAGCTGTTACAAACAACAGGGATTTCTCTGTTTTCATTATTTCCTACCTCTGGGTTTGAGCAGGTGCAGTTGTTATGTACTAACTGTAGCTTATTCCTTAGTGATTAGCCGGTCTTTTCTCAGGGGTGGCTTACAAGGTGGAGCATCTGAATGGCTAACCTATCTTTAATTCTCATAACATTTTCTAGAAAATATGAAGAAAAAATAAAATACAATAAACCTTGCCCGTTTCTTGTGTTGTATGTGTTAAGGTCAGCATTGCGGATTAGGGTTATTTTAGGGAGATCGTAGGGGCAGTGATGCCTGGTGTTAAAACCAGTGTTCATGGATTGATAAAGGAAGAGATTTAGGGAGTGATAGGGTCAGTTGTCATGTTTTCGTTTTGATTCGATTCAATTTTATCATCTGTTTTCTCCTTTACTTCAATTTCACCAGTCACCACCATCATCTGAAAGTGATACAGTAAGTGATAAACCCAAAAAAGGAAGTGATATTGTGGTAAGTCTCTTTCAGATTTGGTAGCATTAACCTGGTGACAGATTTATCTTACGTTTTTAATGTCGTCAACTTTAGCTGTTGATGACAGATTTAGTGTCAGATATGGGATGAAAATACTGTACCAGACTAGCAATTGTAGTGGCTTCTACTGGGTATGTAACTTATTAGTCTAGGAGGCCATTCCTCCCCAAAGGTATGCAGTGGAATAAATCTGTTTGACTTGTAATACCACTTCTTAGACACTTAATTACTACATTAAAGGTTTATTCCCATCTCAACATTTATGGATATATACATATATACACGAATCTCTCTATATACGGAACTTAATATAGAAAAATAGCTGAGGCTGCCTGCTCCCATCAAGCATTTATGGCATACCCTATGGATATATAATATTGTGCAAATGTTTAATGCAGGTGTGGGAACGACAATGCAAACTAACATCGTTTTCAAAAATAGAAGTATCAATAGTTTATTTTTGTCAAACATATGAACATAAGAGTTTATGAAGTTTTTGCAATTGCTTCCATAATCTTTTGAGTGATTTTTATTATTGTATAATCATTTTGATGTAATTTTAAAAAAATCTACAAATTTTTTTTGGCAGAAATGAGGCAAAAACAAAGCAAACATGGCACACATGAAGACAGAATTATGGTTCTTCCCAATCTAGTTTTTATTACGCAATGCAGCTCTGCATACACCACATATGATGATGATGATGATAATGATAATCACATAGTCTGTTACATAGTGTTTGAGATTAATACAGACTAGGACACTTCAGGATCTGATATAAATCTTGCATAAAGCAAGATTGCTCAGTTTCCTTTAGTATTTTCTAAAAACACAGAGGAACAAAACAAAACTATAGCAATTATTTTAGTGTACAGTATTGTACATTAAAATAGAAACTGGGATTGATCATAGATAAAAATAATTGAAAATGTTAAATATTTAACTTGACCTTTCAAATGACTTTTGTTGTCAGTGAGGACAGAGCTACATTGTGACTTTTTGGAGAGATACTATTAAGCTATAGCTGTAGTATAAACAAATGCATTAAGTTGCATGTAATTGTGCAGTTGTAGCTGTCATTCAATAGTTTAAATCAATCAGTAGCATCACAAAGAGTCACAATGTAGCACTGACCCCCGCTGCAGCAAGTTATAAGTAGTTTGTTGCCAACTGTCCTTCGACTAACATTTAATATTATGCTTTCAAAACCATACATAAAACCCCTGGAATGGGGTTGTAACCCCCCCCCCAAAAAAAAAAAAAAAAAAAAAACTCCTGGTAAGGGGTTGCTCAGGGACATAAAATTTTTTCTGGATGCTTTCTGAAAGTAAATTAACCCAACGTCTGCTGTAACACTACAGTAGATGCTGCATCTTTAAAAATGGCACACACTCAGAAGCAGAGCAGATGCTATAGCCAAAGGGTCACCGATATTTTACATAGCGAAGATCTGATGGTAATGCCCACTATGAGAGTACTCTCTGATTGTGAGCTTCAACCTTTTGAGTGCCTCCTGTTTCCCCCTGCTCTTTCACGTGATGCTAATCCCCACCACTACCACTCACATTAAGCTGTTAGGGCTCCTGAGCAGTGAGATTGCAGGAGCCATTCGATTACTATGGCATCCTGGAGCCTTCTGTGGCAGACTTGATTAGTCATACAGGGATTCTCCTGTATTACAGTCTGTGGTACAAGCGGTCTATTGATCACAGGTTCAAGCCACCAGGGGGAGTTGAATTTTTTTTTTTCTGGCTTTCTAGTAAACTCTTATATGACCAGTAAATACTTATACAACTTTTGTGACTGCATAAAAAAAGTTAGAATGTGGGGAGTAAGAACCGAAAATACACAAATGAAAAATGACTGCAGCAGTAAGGGGTTAATAAAACTTACTAATGTAGTTTAGATATGAATTTTTTAAGCTCTCTTTTCTTTTAACTCTTTTTTTCTGTAATTTAGGGAGCCCATACGCATTATATAAAAGTCAGCTGAAATGCCTAAAATCCATTTTCAAATATTAGTGTGAATGACTATTTACAATTGCCAAAAGAAAACTGTCTGCCAAAAATGTGATCTGCCAGGTTGTTAAATATTGGCTGTGCAAATGCAAAGGTTAAAAGCTGCTCTTGCCACAGGGGTTAAACCCCAAAGTGAAAACCATCCATTTTTCTGTCAGGAATAGGTGTGCTGCAAGATATCTTGCTATGTATATTCCACAGCAGACTGCCACATGTGGCCATAGCCTTAACCTGGAATTGCACATTTTTTTTGTGCCAGTTTTTGGGTCACACCTTGTTGAAAAGCTGTGTTTTTGCTGCAGTTTTTGTAGATTTAGCAGTAGGGAAAAGTAGAAGTGTTTCCTTTATATTTCCAATACCGTATGAAGCCACTGTTGGCTTTTGCTCAAAAAAAAGGAAACAAAACCTGCAACAGAAAATACAGCTTTTCTGAAACATGTGGCCTTAGCCTTTGATGCAGTTTTGTGAGCCAGAGTCAGAAGTGGATCTGAAAAGAAGGAAAATATAAAGGAAATTCTTCAAATTCTCTTCTCTTTTAAATTTACCTTTGGCTTTAAAAATTGCAACAAAACTGCCAAAATAAGACTAGAGATATTGCAAAGTTTAACTTGACATTTAACAGATACTTTGCTTCACCTGTATTAGTGACTCCAGCCTTAGGCGTATACTGATTTCCTATCATTTTCTTTATGTGGCATAAAACTTATATTGGTCTTTGTTTTGTGTTAAGATATCATGCTGCAGCAGTAACCAATTGCAGAAGTTTGGGTTAACTCTGATATGTCTGTACATATAATTTTTCAGTCAAGTTCAACCTCTGCAATGCAGCCAAGTTACAGTGGAAATGTGCATGCAACTTAAAGGGGTTTTCCAGGCAAAAAACCTTTTTTTTTTTTTTTTTTAAAAGGTCTGTTAATGGTTTAATAAGTGCACCCTAGGATGCATTGCTTTTCACTCAGATCCCCCTCTCTCTCCCTACCCCTCCCTCTCTCACACCCATCCCTGTTTCACAAGCTAGTCCATGGACTACTAGCCCTACCCAACTAACTAACTAACTAATTCAGCCCACCCCCCACCCCATCATACTTACATGTCTTCCTGTCCTGATCTTCTGGGCACGCGAGATCCTTCTGTCCTTCTCCTCGTCTGCCATTGCCTGCACAATAGAGCCAGAGTGCTCTGGCTTTAGTGCACAGATGTGGGAGGCTGACTCCTCTCCTCTTCACATCTGCTGGCGCCTGCACAATAGAACTGTCTGCAGGCACCGGCAGAAGTGAAGGAAGTGATGATTTGCGCCCAGAAGATCGGGACATGAAGACAGGTAAGTATGATGGGGTGTTGGGGGTAGTATTGGTGACATTCTGTTTATGGAAATGGGGTAATGGAACATCACCGGGAAATCAGAAAATGTGTCTGGGGCTGTCACATGACCACACCGCCGATCTGGGCAAATATACATTTTTGATAAAGTAACTTAGTTAGTAGTTTGTTTATTTATTTATTATGCTATTTACTTACTTATTATGCTAACTTGTATAGCGCCATCATATTCCTCAGCGCTTTACAGATATTGTCAGTCACTGTCCCATATAGGGCTCAAAATCTATATTTCTCTATCAGTATGTCTTTGGAGTTAGGCGGGGGAGGGTGTTTAGTTTAGTATTAAATTATCATTTTATCCCGGACAACCTCTTTAAATTTTCTGCTTTGTCTGAATGCACTTCTTACTTGAAGCTTATTTTCAACATAAAATGCAATAATATGTATAGAAAAATTATCTTTTAAAAACACACTTAGTACACATAAGCTTATTCAGTAATCTATAATCTCTCCACATCAATGGTTTAAATGCCATGAATCATCTTTAATATTATTAAAACTAGTAATTCCAGTAATCATTTAACTTGAGGCACGCTATACGCCATAACTCTATAATGTGAATAATTACTGAATTATATGTTTTACTTAGGATCGGTTTCAACTGGTTCTTATAATAAGAGATGCAAATAACAGACACTAACTGAAAACTCATTATCATAAAGAGAATAATTGAGATCCATTTATGTTTCCATTTTGGTTTACATTTTAAATAGCAATTTTGAAAAACCTTAACAAAATGTACTTAATTTTCTACTTCAAATGCATACAAAATACAACTTGTTTACCTCGTGTAAACATATGCTAGCAGAGAGATACTTTACCTGTGATGCTGATCAGGGCTCTGGACAATTAGACCACAATTACAGTTGTTTATGAGGCATTTTCAGGCAAAATTAAGGCTATTTAAGTAATTATTTACAACATCCTTCACAATGATCTTTTACAGATTGTTATTGTCATTATATTGGTGCCTGCAGGGTTTATTGACAAAGATGAAAGCATGAAGTTGACATGGCTGCTGTCTGAAGATGACTGAAAAAGTTTAGAAGGCTATGATAGAACAAAGGAAGAGAAGGAGGCACGAGGAGCTATTAGTATAATGATCAGAGTCATTAATATTATTAACCAACAAACTAAAACCATGTCTCAAAACTCAACAGAAAAGAAACAAAGAACATTAATAAAATCAAATCACTAAAGATGTGCTCACATGAGGCAGAAGTGTTGCAAAAAGTTCTGTTACTGAAAATCCATTTTATGCACGTAGATGGGGTTGTTTCTGCAGCATGTGCATGAAATTTTCAGATGTGTGGAATAATCAAGAAACACAGTGACATGGAATATTAAAAATAAAATCATAAATTCTTATAAAATATGATTTACATATTTACAAAACACTGACCAAATATGGACTGTGTGAAAGAGGGCAAACAATGTAGTTTAATATAACATAACTTTTTGAAATCATATAATCCCATTACCAGTTCAACAGTGCTGTTAAAATAGCAGGAGCCAAGAGGACCAACCTGTTTTATGGTCATGAGATTGTTGGACATGACATTAAAAGTTATTTAATACACAATTTATAAAGTGAAATATAATTGATATTTGTGGTAGATATGTATATTGTAAGTTGTATATATAGAGGTATGTCTGTATAATGTAAGTTCCTTTCTGAATAAGGTTGCCTTGTCGGGGCACGTGGGCTCTCACAATTTGATCAAATAGTTTGCTAATAACCTCACATTTATATAACAGATAATGAATATAGCAGAATTGCAGTTAAAACTTCATGTACTTAAAGTCTGCATATGTCTTAGCACCCTTCACAGAGTGCTACAGAATTTTTTGTTTGTTTATATTTACACCATGCACCTATATACATTTATTTTAATATGAGGGTGTTGCCAAGGGGAATAGATAGAATTGCGAAAGAATCTTCAAAAATATCCAGGGCAGTTCTTTGGCTTTTTACTTATTTTAGTATATAATACAAAACATACATGAAAAAGGACAGTGTATTGCACAGTGTGTACTAGAGACACAATGAAACATGGAAAAAGGCTCATGATTTATAATTTGAAAATTATACTTGGCCAATGTACTTTTTGTACTATTTTCTTTTTGTAAATTTTGACCCAATAAAACTTGCCAGGGGCATGCACACAATAAGCAGCATGAAATCAAATGTGCCATATTGTCTGGCATCTGGTTTGTAACTCTTTTTGAAGTCTTCCTACAAAGTACAAAGAAATGTCAGCTTTGAAACGCATGCATAGATAAAACTCAAAGATGATCACCTTTTGTTTGATTAGATTTGCATTCAGAATTTTTGCTTATAAAATAAATATCTGCTCTGGTTTAAGCCATTTCTATATTCTAACATAAATATAAAAACACTTGTGTCTGTATTGACCATAGAAAAGCAAGTACTTCAGACTAACTTGTTATATTGTTACCAATGTAAAGTATGGTCTTTACAGCATAATATTTCTATTTAACTAGATTTTAAATGTGGCATATTAGGTAGACACCTATTATAACCACTGTCATAATTTGTATTGAACTATTATACTGTACTATTAATCTATTTGACACAGTTGTGTAAATCACCCTTACTTTTAGTCTCAACACACACTTTCTTAATTTTCTGTGAAGTCAATAAATGCGCCTGGCATTTTAAATAGCAATGCAAATTTACCACCCAGAAGTAAGGAAAATTAAGAGACTGTGTAATAATAACACTAATCAAATTTTTAGTCATTTGTAGAAATAGATGTACAGTAAATAAACAAGCACTAGCTAGAATAATTATCAGCTTTACAGAAGAGAATGTACAGATTTACACCATATAGGTGGGTATCTAGATATTTTAACAAATGTGAGGGGACCTACTACAGTGTCTTGAAGATGAATTTGTGGGATATAAGCATATTTATAGCCCTAATGTAAATCAATCATTAGTCAAGTGTGGTAAAATGCAGGATAAAAAAAATCAGACCTCTCTGAAGAGTTGTCCCCAAGGTAATACAAGGCAATACTGGAATCCTTCATTCGTCAGGCTGTTGGCGCGTGACCCTAATAGTCACACATTTCTGCAACTCTGTTACAGAAGGGTTAACATTACGAGTAAATATTCTAACCCATACAGTTATCTATGTATTTAAGTATTATCTCCAATGTTGGTCCTCTTTATTACGGTTAGCCACAATTCTTTAAAAAAGCCTTTCAATGTTTTTTTCTAGCACATTGAGATATTGCATTGAATTGGTTTCAGTGCTCTCTATAGTGTGCCCACATAGTGCCTTGCACACACCACTCAATACAAACCGAATAGTGGTAACATTTCTTCCTTCACAGACACAAACCCAGCACCCAGTACCAACTATTATGTGCCCTGGAAATAAAGTAATGGCTGTGTATTCAGCATTTCCTCATAATATGAATTTAAGTTCTGTACATAAAAAAATCTGAAATAACCAAAGTTTAGGATTATACTTCATACTTAGTTTGAGTAAATGGCTCAAATTGACAAATAACACTGGCTGATAGAAAAAGTATTTTTTTTATTTTTTACCAACCAGTGAGCCAACCAATGAGCCATTAGATTATTGCAAATAATTTATGTATACAAATATAAAACCATCTTTTTTTCTTCATTTTCCCTCATCATTTTATGTGTTATTTAAAAATCAATAAACAATTTCACTAAAAGCTTGGTTTGAGCCCTGATCTTATTCAGTGGCATGTTTGTGTAATTAATAATTGATTTATCATTGTAATTTCTACCAACAAACACGTCATTCTGCAATTATAACATGTGCCAAAATGTATGAAGATGGCAAATCCAATGCATCATATACTGCAAAAGTTAACTCTTTATCAACAGTATTAAGGAATTGTTAGAAAAGAAGCTGCCTAATAGTCAATCACAATTTAGTAGGGTGATAAACATTAGGTCATGATCCCAGACCATTGACTCTTGCACTTCAAGGATCATTCTGCATTCAAAGAAGTCTAATAGAATTGCATGTCAATCATCTGTACAAGAGCAGTTCTCTGTGGTGACCTAAAGCAAAATAGGCTTAGTCACTAAAATGGGATATAACAGAAGGCAGCTGAGAACTCAGGGTCGGAGGAGATACTATACAGTGTCAACATACCGTAGTAGGGTTATGAAAGAAGTCGACACTGTGCAAACAATGGTGCCATACAATGGTCACATAATAGTGGCATACAGTATACTATTAATACTGCTATACAATGTTGAAGAAGCATCCAAGTTGTGAACAAGAAAAAAATTGTACAACTCCATGTGATAGTATTTGTGCAGATGTGTTCTTCCTTATCTGTCCTCTTGGCTAGATGTGTCCATATATTTAGATATGTACAGTAGCACAGGTTATGCTGCTTTTCTCAATATAATATAGTTCCATTACAAGTTTTCATAAAGTGATCTGCTAACTATCCTACTTTCAAGGTTTTTGTTGCCATGTCATGATGTTGTGTTAAATTGTTTTCAAGCCAAATTGTAATTTTTTAGTTGGTCTTTAGGCTCAACAAATTCAGGAGGCTGCTCTTCGGTTACATGTGTAGTCTATAAACAAAGGCTGAATGCTGGTACTGTACATTACCAATCCAGTTATATCCACCCTTACCTTAGCTCAAATTTGGTTAACACTAGAAGTCCCAGAGAGGGGTCATTTAACATTTCTACCTTTGGAACCCAGAGACGGGTCGAATGACCTGAAGGATTTTATCTAACATCCTATAATCACCGTCTTTTGTTCTGTAATTAAGGCCATTACTGTCACACCACAGGAGGTTGTTGTTTTCCATTGAGTTTAGCCATTTAGTGTCTAGTTAGTTCTATTCAGTTTATTGTATTTGATAATATAAAGACTATACATATTGTATTAAGTTTAGTTTTATTTGAGCAAAAAAGCACTGAAACAATTAATCATTTTTTATATATTTTAAATAGAATTAGAAATTTTAGAGCAAGGTACAGCTGTGAGTAATGACCAGAAGCATTTGTCTAAGGCAGGGGTAGGCAACCTTTTTTGTTCGGCGTGCCGATTTTAATAAAAAAATCAAAGATGAGGTACTCGGAGTGCCGGTCAATAATTGTAAGTCTGTCGACCCCTAAACTAAAGTCATATACCACAAACCATAACACAGAAGTGCTGCCACCAGATGCTTTAGGACACATACGTTTACTGCTATTTCCTGGGACACTCCTGTACTTTCTGATTAGAAGCAATGAAAGTCCATGTGCAGCCCCCAATTAGCGGTAAATTTATTGTGTCCAGGAGCCCCGTATGGCGGCATCCTTATGGTGAATACACACTATGTATCTGGATGCAGCTATATTTGGAACTTTTTCATTCAATGTAAAACTGGTGCATTTTTGCACAAAAAAAAACAAAGCCAGAGTTTTCTGTGCAAAAACACATCCTTAATATAGAAAACACACCGTTATACAGAATAATGTCCCATAGTGGTCCCTGCACACGGTATTATGTCCCATAGCGGCCCCTTCAACATGGTATATGTCCCATAGCTGCCTCTGCACACGGCATTTGTCCCATAGCTGCCTCTGCACACAGTATTTGTCCCATAGCAGTCCCTGCACACAGTATTTGTCCCATAGCGGCCCCTGCACACAGCAATATGTCCCATAACGGCCCCTACACACCGTATATGTCCCATAGCAGACCCTGCACACGGTATATGTCCCATAGCGGCCCCTGCACACGGTATTATGCTCTATAGTGGCCCCTGCACACGGTATTATGTCCCATAGCAGCCTCTGCACACGGTATTTGTCCCATAGCGGCCCCTGCACACGGTATTATGTCCCATAGCGGCCCCTACACACAGTATTTGTCCCATAGCTGCCCCTGCACACAGTATTTGTCCCATAGCGGCCCCTGCACACGGTATTATGCTCCATAGTGGCCCCTGCACACGGTATTATGTCCCATAGTGTCCTCTGCACACGGTATTTGTCCCATAGCGGCCCCTGCACACGGTATTATGTCCCATAGCGGCCCCTACACACGGTATTTGTCCCATAGCTGCCCCTGCACACAGTATTTGTCCCATAGCGGCCCCTGCACACGGTATATGTCCCATAGCGGCCCCTGCACATGGTATTATGCTCCATAGTGGCCCCTGCACATGGTATTATGCTCCATAGTGGCCCCTGCACATGGTATATGTCCCATAGCGGTCCCTGCACACGGTATTATGCTCCATAGTGGCCCCTGCACACGGTATTATGCTCCATAGTGGCCCCTGCACACGGTATTATGCTCCATAGTGGCCCCTGCACACGGTATTATGCTCCATAGTGGCCCCTGCACACGGTATATGTCCCATAGTGGTCCCTGCACACGGTATTATGCTCTATAGTGGCCCCTGCACACGGTATTATGCTTCATAGTGGCCCCTGCACACGGTATATGTCCCATAGTGGTCCCTGCACACGGTATTATGCTCTATAGTGGCCCCTGCACACGGTATTATGCTCCATAGTGGCCCCTGCACACGGTATATGTCCCATAGTGGCCCCTGCACACGGTATATGTCCCATAGTGGCCCCTGCACATGGTATATGTCCCATAGCGGTCCCTGCACACGGTATATGTCCCATAGTGGCCCCTGCACACGGTATATGTCCCATAGTGGCCCCTGCACACGGTATATGTCCCATAGTGGCCCCTGCACACGGTATATGTCCCATAGTGGTCCCTGCACACGGTATTATGCTCTATAGTGGCCCCTGCAGGCAGAAGCGCCCAAAGAGTACAGAGCGGCTGCGGAGCGTGGAATAGTGAGCACATTGTTTTTTATGTTTGATCATCTCCCCGGGGGCTCCGCTTATTATACTCGGGGGTCTGAAGAGACCCCACAGTATAATAATAGCAGTTTCGTTTCGGCCGTGTTTGGTCCGATCGAAACTGCTGGGTGAGGAGTCCGCTGCCGTGCCAGGGGAATAAGCCTCACGTGCCAAGAGTGGCACGCGTGCCATAGGTTGCCGACCCCTGGTCTAAGGCCTCAAGCACACTAGCGAAAAAAAATTGCGCGAAAATCGCATCGCAATGCGATGCAATTTTTTTCTGCGATTTGCCAATGTATTTCAATGGCACCAAGCACACCTGCGATTTTTTTTCGTGCGATTTTTTTCATAGGTGCGATTTTCCTGCGATTTTTTTTTTTTTTTGTGCGATTTTTTTTGTGCGAAAAAATCCCAGAGGAGTGATCTATATGACCAATGGGACAGATCACAAAAATATCGCAAGTAGCTGTGATTTTTTTTGCGATTTTTTTTTTTTTTTTCTGCACCCATTGACTTGAATCTAAATATACAAAAATGTAAATATACAAAAGAACAACTGTTATTTGTTTCTATGCTTTTTATTTTTGTTATGAAAATAATAAAAAAAATACAAGGAATAAAACAATTCCACACATATTTACAATAGGCTGCTGTGGGGGGCTGCGTGTGTGTGTGTGAGTGGCATGTCCTTCTTGTGTGACTAGCATTTCAGCACTCACTCAGCAGTCTGTCTGCACTGTCGGAACATACCTGGCACTGCCTGGGTATGTCCCTGGTACATTTACCACACGTGTATTTGTAGCAGTAAACACATCTCTCAGTTGCACAATTGTTCGTGCATCGATGGTTGACCTGACACTTCGCCCTTTTGCCAGGGCTGGGTGTGGAAGGTTGTTGCCGAAGGAGTTTCTCCTTGCGTGCCTTCTTTTCAGTCACATGAGAGCCACCTAACTCTTTTGCAAGCTCAACCAGGAAGTCCACCCGTCTCTCCTGCACCCCAGTGCATGCCTGATAAAGAACATGAGCATTCAGTGCTGCCATGTCAATCATGTTGTAGAACACGGCGAATGGCCATCTCCGTGTTCCTGCATGCAGGCTGTACTCCCGCACCATTTGGTCCATTACATCCACACCGCACTTTGTGTGGTTGTATTGTGTGACCGTGTTTGGCTTCCTTTTGTTGGTATCCTTAGTCTCAACCACGCTGTGCATGCTGCTGAGAATGTAGACGGCCTTCTTTCGTTTGGGTGCATACACTGTCAGTGTGGCATCAGTGGTTGAAAACACCTGAGTGGTGAATTCAGTGCGGTCCATCTGTCTAGCGGATTGAGGAATTTCCCGGCGACTCTTGTCGACTGTGCCGAGGATAGTGGTTTTCCGGCTAAGCAGTCATTGTGCAAGTGACAATGATGTAAAGAAATTGTTCGTGGTTACAGTTCTGCCCTTGTCCATGAATGATTCCATCAGCCTCATCACTACAGTTTCGGACAGTCTCTCCCCGCTGGGACGACTGGGGTCCTTGCCAAGATATGGGAGGACATTACAGATGTACTTTGATTTCAAGTCGCAGACTACTTTGAGAAGCAGTCACATCCCCCACAGCACAAAAGGCTGCATGCAAATTTGCTAAGGTGTTAGCAAATATTCCCAGCACAACAATGCAGCTGGGGGGTGGGCAGACACTCAGGAGCAGCTTACATTCTTTTCTTTACACTCTCTTACAAGACCTGAGGTGGATCAACACAATTCCCCCCTGCAGATTCCTCAGACAATGGCCACATTTACAAATGAAAGGAAATGCTAATTGGAGCCATCAGAGTTGTCAGTTTGGACTAAGGGTCATTTGACCCTCTTTCAGGACTTGAAGGGGGAGCTCGAAATTTCTGGGACTTCTAGTGTTAAGGACTCTAATTTCTCATAAAACAAATTCAATGCAGTATTGCAAAATGAAAGCAAAATCCTTCACATACACATATAGGCATTTAACACAGAATACCACTAAATTGTGTTCTTTTGAAAAACAGATCATCTCCTGACACACATATCTAGACATGACCATACAAGAGGAGGTACAAAACGACATATCTGTAGCATTCTCAGAATATTGAATAACTTCTGATGCCTATAAAACCATACACATTGTAATCTGCCAGTCATTTACAGTTCAGGGCGCAATAAAATTACCATAGGACTTTGGCTGTGTGGTGATAATGGAGACCCCCACCAGGCTAAAGTTTTCAGAAACTTTTAAATGGACTGAGTATCAACAGAATGAACATTCATAGCAAAGCATATTATCAGTCAATTAACAGTGTTAGGCTGGATCTCCTCATACCTCACCAACCGCACATTCAGTGTTTCCCACTCGCACACCACCTCCCCGCCACGCCCTCTTTCAGTAGGTGTCCCCCCAAGGCTCCATACTAGGACCCCTTCTGTTCTCAATCTACACCCAAGGCCTTGGCCAACTCATAGAATCCCATGGTTTCCATTACCATTGCTATGCTGACCACACCCAAATATCTCTCTCTGGACCAGACATTACCTCTCTGTTGTCCAGAGTCCCAGAATGTCTAGCAGCTGTAGCCTCCTTTCTCTCCTCCCGCTTTCTCAAACTCAACATGGAGAAAGCGGAGTTCATAATCTTCACCTCTCCTCGCACGGCCCCCCTACCTGACCCATCTATCAAAATTAATGGAACCACTCTCACCCCAGTCCCACAAGCCCGCTGCCTTGGGTCAACCTTAGACTCTGACCTATCCTTCAAGCCGCATATTCAAACCCTCAACACCTCCTGCTGCCTCCAACTCAAGAACATCCATCGAATCCGCTCCTTCCTTACCCCTAAAACTACAAAGATGCTCATCCACGCCCTCATAATCTCCCGTCTAGACTACTGTAACACCCTTCTCCATGGCCTCCCAGCTAACACCCTCGCCCCCCTCCAGTCCATCTTAAACTGTGCTGCTCGCCTAATAGACCTCTCCCCCCGTTCTTCATCGGCCCCCCCTCTGCCAATCCCTTCACTGGCTACCCGTTGCCCAGCGAATACAGTTCAAATTACTAACGCTAACATACAAAGCCATCCACAACCTGTCCCCTCCATATATTTTCTGACCTAATCTCCCACTACCTGCCCGCACGTAACCTCCAATCCTCCAAAGACCTCCTACTCCGCTTTGCTCTTATCCGCTCTTCACACAAACGTCTCCAAGACTTCTCCCATACATCCCCCATACTCTGGAACTCATTACCAAGACACATAAAATTGACCCCCACAATCACAAGCTTCAAGAAGGCCCTGAAGACTCACCTATTCAGGAAGGCCTACAACCTCCAATAACGCTACTGTCACGACACCACCACCTGAACAGCCTCTCCCCTCACCTTCTGTCTCTATCCCTCTTCCCTCATAGATTGTAAGCCCTTGTGGGCAGGGCCCTCTATCCCAATGTGCCAGTTGGTCTCTGTTTGCATTATCTGTTTTGTATATCTGGTGTACCGTATGTAAATCCGCAAATGTAAAGCATCATGGAATTAATGGTGCTATATAAATAAACAATAATAATAACAACTATCCTATTTGTGTCAATGAACGACCACTCTTTGGGGGGATGCTGAATTCTGACCTTTTAAGTCTTTTGCTATCATGTTGTTATATTGAATTGCTTCAAGTTTGAGTTTTGTTAAAGAGGACCTGTCGGTAGGTCTAAAAAGCCCAAAGACATACAGCATCTCTTAGGCACTGTTACCCTGAGCATTGTGGTGTTTTGTTCATCCCAATCCATTTAGCCATTCCAAAGACATAAGCCCTTTTGGTGTTGATGCAAATTGGGGTCTACTGGCTGTATGTCATGCATTGTTACTGCTAATATACTTTAATTTAAATTGACATGAAAAGAGCTTATATCTTTGGAATGGCTGAATTAATTTGGATAAACAAAACACCAAAATACTCAGGGTGAGAGCGCCTATCAGATGATTCATGTCATTCTGCTTTTCAGACATGGTGAAATGGCATATTTTCCACTGATATTCCCCCTGATATTCATTGGACCTTCTTGTAGTGCTTATACAGTGGTACTTCGGAAGAATTAGTAATCCTTCAGTTACTTTTCATAAGATATTAGAAAATCTGTCATGACCACATTTGCAAATTATTTATGAATTTAATATAGTCCGTTACCAACACCAATACAATAACGCATGTACATCTCTAAGGTCTTTAGGTGTGTCCATCAGGGTAAAAATTATAAACTGTTCTCGGCGCATATTATGCAGTGTTTTAGCTTGTTCTCCATAGACTACCTGCTCCAAACCAAATGTACTACACTGTCTACCTGTACTATTATATTACTATAAATTTATTTTCTATATCCTTTTCTAAAGTGTAAGCTGGCTGCCTGCCAGGCATGTCATTGGCTGAAGCTCTTGTTGCAGAAAAAAAAAAAATTGCTAAAACATGAAAAGCAATTTTCAGTAACATTGGATAATGCTGGACACCAGCCATTGTTATACTTGCAACAATTCAATTTCATAATGATACATATGCTGTTATGGAAATTATTGTACTTTTGTTCGCTGTAATAGATCTTGTTCTTCCTCAGTAATTTAAAATGGAGAAAAATGTTGCTGACCTTTTCTAATAGGAAAAAAATGCTATCAAACTGAAATTGTTTTACTATTTCATTAATACGGGAAAATACATACTGGATATTCGCACAAAAATGATGATGATGGTTATAATAATAATAATAATACTAATAACAATTATAATAATTATAATTATTATTATTAACAATGATTTATCAGATTGCTATATAATATAATTATTAAAATTAGTTTAGCACATGTAATAATAATAATAATAATAATAATAATAATAATAATAATAATAATATTATATATATACTGTATGTATATATATATATATATATATCACACATGTCATTTTAAAAGGAATAGTGGCTTTTAGATCCCTTAAATTCAAGTCCTGCACCCACCTTTCTTAGTGCCCTAAGGCCTCATGCACAAATAGGCTACTATACAACTAAGCTGTTTTACAGAGCCATAATACAGCCATACTCATGATTCCTTAGACATCTTCTAAAGGCTTTCATCTACGATCTAAGACTCCATTCAAGTCATATTTTTTACATCTTTCTAGCAGATTTGTTTAACAGATAAAAAAAATGGATACAAAGAACAGATGCAAACAGATGGTCATCCATTTACATAGAGATCATTGTTTGTTTTTTTGAACAGACACAAAAGTATGGTATAATATGTTTTTGTGTACTTTAACAGACAAAAATTAGTTCTTTTTTAACATTGTTCTCTACATAAACAGAAGGTCATCTATTTGCATCAATTTTTGGGATCTATTAAAGAAGACCTTTCATGTCCTCAGGCACATGCGGTTTTACATACCGCTAGAAAGCCGACAGCGCACTGAATTCAGCGCATTGCCGGCTTTCCAGGTATGTGACCTGGGGCTGGAGATATCGGCGATGTAAGTTTCATGGTTTACTGTAGATAGACTTGTACTGGGGGGGGCATTCCTCAAAGCTCAGCGTCATCGCCGGGCAGTAAGGAACGCCCCCTCTGATAGTACAGCGCTATAGACGAGTACAGAGAGAGGGGGCGTTCCTTACAGCCCAGCAATGACGCTCAGCTGTGAGGAACGCCCACCCAGTACAAGTCTATGAATGAGAACTGACAGTAAACCGTGAAACTTACACCACCGATATCTCCAGCCCCGGGGCACATACCGGGAAAGCCAGCAGTGCGCTGAATTCAGCGCGCTGTCGGCTTTCTAGCGGTATGTAAAATCGCATATACATGAGGACATGAAAGGTCCTCTTTAAACAAATCTTCTAAACGGAAGTTAAAAACCCAATGTTGATGTTCCCTAAGGGTGGTACTTCATACTACACAATATTTCAGGTAATGGGATGCAATGTTGCATAATATAGTTCTCCAGCTAAAGCTTGTGTTCAGTAACTGTAAATACAGTGCAATTGTTAAGATCTAGCACTTGTCTGATACAGTATTCCTGCTGCTGTCCTGTACCTCGTACATGCTTTATACTACAGGCATGTCTGCTGAGTTTGGCTATTGTGCATATACTGTAAGCAGAATCCCACTACAAACTCAACAGATATAGATGATTGAAAACTATGAGCACTGTAAAAATCATTTATATGGAACGAATATTGAGAAGGACTGCAAAGAATTTCCCTTTGAGGCACATTGTTCTTATTGTATAAGTTCTGCCCAATAGAGTATAACATAATATGCTAATTCAACAGATCAGTAAACAGCTTTTGGCTCTGGCTGTTTCTTTATGTAGCCTTGAACAATGCAAATTGATGGCAATTGTAACATGTCACAGTGAAGTTTTAGATACAGGTTATAAGTTCAAGACTGCTGTTTTAATGTATATAGCTTATTACAGCTGACAAAAAAATTGAGATGTATCACATGAAATATTGTCACACTGCTGGGAATATATATGTAATTTTCCCGCCATACACCTATTTATTTCTAATCAATAAAACAATGTTGTATGCAGGCATTTACTAAAGACGGATTATATACACTCTACAAGTCGAATCCTTTTCAGTACATTTTAGTCAATCAATGGAAATGTTAAAAAGAAAACACTAAAATAACTCCAAGCAATGAGCATTTTTTTTTACCAGTGATATTGATACAAATGCTCAGAAACCTTTTAAAGTATTTTTTCATTGTAGTAACTTATAACATTACTAGTATATGTTAGAGCTCAATGACAGACCAGTGGAGTAAAGTGGCCTTAGCAAGAGTTCACAGTGACCTCTTATATTGTTTCTTTCTTTACATATGCAGCCCAGTGATCTATAAGTACTGTTACTCAGTCCCTTTGCTTTCAGTCTTTTACATTGTGCCCATTGAGATGCTCTAAAAGCAAAAAGGGTAATGTCCCCTTTTTGTTTAGAGGTTAGAGCAGATTCCTTTGCTGAGCCGTTGATGTTTTCACTTATATTAATAGATTAGTGCTTATTAACTTGTTACCACTAGCTGAACATTTTTGCTGGATTACCTGTTTTCAGAAAAACTCTTTAAGGGGAACCTAAGCGACCAACAGGTCCTTATTAACTGGTGCTTTAATGTTCCAAATTTCCCTATAGAAACCCTGTTCATGTCTGGGATAAAACATAATAAAGCTTATAATGATTGTGCCAG
The DNA here is from genome assembly GCA_947044405.1 of Leptodactylus fallax. Taxonomy (NCBI): domain Eukaryota; kingdom Metazoa; phylum Chordata; class Amphibia; order Anura; family Leptodactylidae; genus Leptodactylus; species Leptodactylus fallax. Next base: position 513,591 of record CAMRHE010000407.1, read on the forward strand.
TACATGTTGGCTTCTTTGTGCATGAGTCTGTCTGCACATGCTCAGTAAAGCTGAGGTATACTGGCCTGGCTTGGCACCACAAGCACTAGTGATGTGTCTGATTAGACTCAGCAGACATCTCTAGGTAAGTATTGCTATTGTTAAGTACTGGGTAAGGTCTAAAAAAAAAAATTAAGGCACAGACAGACTTATTATAGGAATATATGAGACACTAAAGCACTGATCTATAAGGAACTATTGGCAATTTAGTGTCCCAAATTTATAATACAGGTTTCCACTAATATAGGATGTACATATCTAGACATGTCCAACCAAGAAGAAAAGTAATGAAAAACACATCTGTAGGGCGTAAGTATCGAGCATAAGAAGGCAGCTTGGGGGTGTCTGTCTTTTCTGTTATAGTAAATTCTTATTAATATTTGTTTAGTTTTAGAGCACCATTAATTCAGTGGTGCTGTGCTTGTATACCACATGAAATGAAAAAGCATATAAAATACATTTTCTTTACTCTCTATATGTTCCTCTATTATTCCTACTAGAAATTTATGAATAAATCAATGTTACTAGATGGTGTGTCACTATGCAGTTTTATACTGTCCAATCAGTGGTTACAGTGGCAGACTGTGTAGAAATACAGAAGAAAGGAAATAGAACTGTACTCCAGAATGGTTAGGCTTCTTAATAATACTTTAATGGTATATACAAATACAATGTTTCCGGTTATTACCCTTCGTCAGGGTGCATAGAAGCCCAGCTGGTTAGTTGTGAGGACCGTTGTTTGGACACTGGAACATCAAGTCATGGGAGTAGTTCCAAAGCGGGGAGAGGGGAAAGGCTGGTAAACCCTGTTTTTAGGAAACCGCAGGATCTTGAAGAGTTGCCTTGATGTTCTGTAACAGGGGTGGAGTCCACATAGCCTGGACTCCACACCTGAGACAGAACATCAAAGCAACTCAAAATCCTTTTCTCGATGCAACATATGAACAAATTGCCTGACGAAGGGTAATAACCTGAAACACTGTATTTTTATACACCATTAAAGTATTATTAAGAAGCATAACCATTCTGGAGTGCGGTTATGTTTCCTTTCTTCTATGATATGCATTGGAGAGGTGGTCAGCCCCTCACAGAACGTGCACCCATCAGAGACAGACAACCTGTGTACTGCCTATACACACTTTGTTTGTAGGAACACACAACTTTGACAATGAAAACACCCAGTTGTCAGTTTATTCATAAGTTCATAGTAGGATAACAAATTGAGTGTCACACACAGAATAGCTCTAGAATTATTTAATGGGAAATGCAAGTTCTTTATTTACTAAAACAGAAATGTCAGGAATGCTGACAGGTCCTCTTTAAGACAATTCAACTTAACTAGTGAAACTTCATTGACTTTGTGACTTTTAGACATGTGCCATTACTTACTGTGATAAAAACTACTTAAAAACTGACAGCTATGTACCGATTGAAAGCAAAGTAGATATACAGCAAAATTGCAATCAGAACTGACTATTAGGGCCCCTCCACACTAACTTTATTTTGCTATTTATTTTTGTGAAAAAAAAAATATTATGATAGATCATTGAATTCTATTCATTTATATGGAACAGAATCCATGTCAACAAATAGAGCAAAAATTCAAGAAGTGCTCCTATATAAGTATAAAATCACATATACTGTCAAGTTAATTGTACAGCAAATTTTCTCCAAAATCATCAATATCCTGTTCTATCTTTTAAAAAGATGAAGCAATATATGTGTACAGAAACAGCTAATAACAAAATACAAAAAAAACAAAACGGAAAATATTAGAAATATATGGATGTTTAGATGGTAAGTATCAACAAAGAAAATGGAAGGAAAACATCTAAAACTTAGCTTTTATTAAGGAACACAGTCCACTAAAAGTGAAAATTATACTATGATGCGTATCTGTATTCATGTGCAGCCGCACATATGATACAATTCCGCTGATAAAACTTGGGTATAATTTGCAGCACAGTATAACTGATAAACCTTATGGTCAACTATTTATTATAATGGCTGATAATTTTACCATCATCATACAGATCTGTGTATGCCCATAATGCTAAAATTAGCAGCAACTGTGACTCATGATAGCTGTCACTATCTGCAGTCTATCCACACATGGGCACTATTAGTTTATAAACATATATCTCTGTAGGGAACTGCCATTTCTACTAGTATATAATGTATCTAGCTTCTTTGCCCCTGCAGTTTGGCTTCAGAGACCCCAGGCATTTAGTGCAAGTTTTGTTTTGTAAATACAGTGAGTCAGACACATGTGAGGCAGAGCTGCTGGGGGGGAGAGATGTGAGCAGAGCTGCTGAGACAGACATGTTATGTCTGGGGGAGTCTAAGAGCCACTTGTTCCTCTTTACTTCACAGTATATACTTAGGTATGTGTTACCCCCTATATACTCACAGGACCTAGCTAGTAACCGTAGTTAGGGATCCATATATATATACAGTTCAGGGCAGTGATAGGTTAGGCTTCCGAAGGCCAACTAGCTAGTTAGAGGCCCGGTGGCACTAGTAGTTTAGCTGGCAGGTTAAGGACTCAGTGTTAGGGTAGTCAGGCCTGCATCTACTGCCGTCACCGTCGCCCTGTTTGCTGCCTGTGAAGAATCTCACCATCATCATCATCTCCTGATCGGCTGTCTGTCATCTCCTGGAAGAATCCGAGGATCCACAGTCATCCACAGGGGCCCCTGCATCTCTTCTGTTGCCTGGAGGTATTGTGCACTGGACTCTTGCTATATATCTATATATATACCCGGGTATATAACCTAAGACGGTTGAGGACTTGCTGGTTGTTGTAGTACTGCTGTGTTCTGAGTATATTGTATGTATGTATTATTACCCTGTTGATTCTTATAAAGCTACTGTTATAACCTTATGTGGTATCTGTATGTATTCTTCAGACTGTGAGATTAGTACAGTGATCCTTGTTAAGGCTACTAACTGTATTTCATGGGTAAGTCCCAGGAAGAGATCCTCCCTGTAATACAGAGGCTCTATCCTGGGTGGAGGCACTGATATATTTCATATATGTTCCCACTCTTCCCTTCAGCGAAGGCTTCAGGTCCCATTATACACACAGGTCAGCGCCAGAGTCTGTTGCGGGAGGGATAATACTCATACCCCCCCCCCCCAAATAGGGCTACATCTCCATAGAGAGATAGTATTGTATAACAAGTGCCTCTGTGTTTGTGAGTGACCCGCCCTGAATCCACAGCTGCTTGCTTCTCCTACCTATTGGGAGAATGGGGATTTCCCGTGACCTCTGCTTGTCAATGCCCAGAATTGACTAGACGCCTCTTGTTGCATTAACCTGAACGGAATATGTAATGAGACTATCCCAAACACGACAGACTATCACAAAATTGTTTAAAAAGAAAAAAAGCTAGTCATGTCATGTTACACATCTCAGGATACTGTATGTTTATTGTGTGTGTGAGCAGCACTCTCCAGAGAATGTGTGCACAATTTCCTTAGGAAGCTGACTGAACCCCTCCAGATAACTTCACTGTAAACCAGAGGCGTAGCTAGCGGGGGGGGCAGGGGGGCGGCTTCCCCCGGGCCCACTTAATTTTTGGGGGCCCACCCCGGGGCTGCCATTAATACAGCCTTTATTTCTAACTAGATCGGTGTCTGCAGACACCGATCTAGTTACAATGCGTCCTGGTGCTTAACTGTCTTGTAAACCGCAAGCCAATACAGGCCTGCGGTTTACAAGACCACAGACCGATGTCTGCTTCTCAGCACGGGCGGTGCGATGTTATGATGTTTTGACGTCATAACATCGCGCCGCTCGCGCTCAGACACAGACGTCCTGCGCGTGGACAGGGAGGACGCGCCGGCGGCTCCGTTCATCAGCATCGCAGGTGAGTATGATTTTTTTTGTGTGGGTATATTAATAGTATAAGGGGTAGATAGGAGGGAGAAATATAACTATAAAGGGAGGATTCATTAGGGGGCATTATGACGATGGGGGGGTCATTTATATAAGGGTTATTAGGGGGTATTATTAATACAAGGGGGAGGTTATTTATATAAGGAGCCATTAGGGGGCATCATTTATATTAGGAGGCATTATGAACATAAGGGGGTGGTCATTGATATACGGGGTCATTAGAGGTGCAGTATTTATGTCAGGGGGAATCAGGGGCATAATATGAGGGAGCAATTAATTTAATGAAAGCGGCACTTGGGCTTTATTAAGACTAAGGCCCCACGTAGCGGGCTGCAGGAAAAACCGCGGCTGTAACATTGTGGTTTTTCCCGCAGTGCTTTTCACAGAAGGTCCGCAGAGGTTTCCCCTGTGGACTTTCTGTTTTCAATACAGCTATATGGAAACCGCCGGTGTTTCCATAGGTGTTTCCATAGGTATAATTGACATGCTGCGATTTCCAAAACCGCAACGGTTTTGGAAATCGCAGTGCGTCTGCTGCACATATTTTTCCGTAATGTGTGGATGGGATTTGCTAGAATGCCACGGTTTTTTTCTGTGGGTTTTCGCCACAAGGGGCCACATCCCATCCCCACTTTGCAGCAAAATATGCGCAGCGGAAACGCTGCGATTTCCAAAACAGTCGCAGTTTTGGAAATCGCAGCATGTCAATTATACCTACGGAAACGCCGGCGGTTTCCCTATAGATATAATTGAAGCAAAAAGTCCGCAGAGGAAACCTCTGTGAACTTTCTGTGCAAAGTGCTGCAGGTCTCGGCGTCTTGTAAACCGCTGCAGGAAAAACCGTGATGCGTCGCCGGCGTGGTTTTTCCCACAGCTGTTTTTTGCTGCAGGATGCTACATGGGGCCTTAGCCTTAAGGAGTTTTCCAGCTCATTTTTATTTATGGTCTATCCTCAGAATAAATCATCAATAAGAGATAAGTGATTCCCCACTGATCAGCTGTATGAAGGGACTATGGCGCCTGTTTATATCACACGCTGTCTGTTTATAGTGTCCGTGTGATGTCATTCCAGCCTTCTCACATAGACGTGGATAGGATGAGGCTGTAGTTACATTACATGGCCGCTATGAAAAGAATGACACAGAGAAGGGGTCACGGCGCTTACACAGGTACCACAGTTCATTCAAACAGCTGATCCTGGGGGTCCCGGGTATTGGAACCCCAATAATTTTTTTTCCCTTTTTTTTTTTTTTTTCCCTTTTCAATTGGGAAATACCTGGGACATTATTAATAAGGGGCACTATTTAAAGGGGGTGCACAGGGAAGTTATTAATTTAAAGATGCACTTAGGGGTGTTATTCATTATGGGGGGTTATATTATATATTTTATAATTGGGGGTAGCAGCAGGATGGGGGCTTTGTGCAGGTGAGGACAATGTGGGTCAGGTGCCTGGAAAAGTGAGGAGCCAAAGATGTCTGTATTGCAAACTTTACAGAGACTGGAAGAAGTGGTCATGGCTGTCCAGATAAAAGAGACGGAGAATGTGAATGATTAGTCAGAGACGTCACTGGTAAGTCACTAAACGTTACTGCACTGTATTCACCCTGTGTAGAGCCGCTATATACCACTATACGCTCACCGTATACTCATAGTATCGGTATACAAACATGACCAAGTTGGGGGCCCACTTGGACATGTTCGCCCCCCTGTGCTGAACCCCTAGCTACGCCTCTGCTGTAAACACAAAAAAATGGGCAGCACTCCGGATTGTTTTCTGAGCTTGCTTATTTAATCTGCCACCTTAGCCCTGCACCTGCAATGTTCTGGGTTCCCAACTAGGGACATTTCTCATGAGCCCAGTTTTTCTACCCACTTCTCACCACTGGCAGTTGTACTGTAACTCACTTCGTCTTGCCTGAGGAAGGGCTGCTAAGCCCGAAACATTGCCTGAATTCTACTTCATTATAACAACTTTTACATTTATGCGGCTTTAATTGATATGTAAAACTATGGAATATTTATAAAACTGATTAAATAAGCAAGCTCAGAAAACAATTCAGAGAACTGTCCATTTTTCGTGTATACACTAAGGATACTGTATGTTGACACAAGAGAAAAGTAGAAATGGACACATTTGTAGCACCAAGACATTCCACATGGTTTGTAACCTTGCATAATTTTCTAGTAGGATTTATCACATTTAGAATTAACCACACAAATTTCTCTTCCCTTGACTGGATATGTTCAGATAAGTGTATCATAAGTTAAGCTGCTTTTCTTAACGCAACATAGTTTCGTGACAAGTTATTCCAATGTGATATGCTAACTATCCTATTTATGTCTATGTGTGACCAGCCAGTGGGAGAGGGGGGAATTGCAGCCTTTCAACGCTTTTGTTTTCAAATCATAATACTGTGTTCAATTGGTGTCAAGGCCAAGTGGAATCTTTAACCAACTTGAATACAAATTGAGTCTGGACACATCTATACATTTCAAAGGAATTAAAGTGCTACAAAGTCAAATTTCTAACATAAGGATCATATTCCAGTTTTCTTCCCATTTTAAGAAGCTGCAAGTTGAATTATATTGTAAACTGTATTATAAAATTCCAATAATTGCTAAATTCTAATTGCAATAAAGCATTCAGACACAAGTCAGTGCATTTTAATATTTCTTTTATAACACTTGAAATGTTATTTTGCTGAAGTCATTAGGCTTGAAGTAGTGTAATTACTTGAGCCACATAACTTCACAGGTTACTGAACCAACACCTAAGATTTTCTACAAGGTACCAAGTAATGGCTCAGTGGAGAGAAATGTTTTAGTCACCAACTTTAACATTTCATTGCATACAGAGTTCTTGATTGAAAAGAATTTGTTCTGCACAAATACATGCATTTAAAATACCCTTTAGTTCTAAAATATGGAATTGTTGTGCAATGGGCCTTAAAAACTGACTTTAGCAAATGTATCATAGGGATAAATCTGTTTTATATATTTTATTATAGTATGGAAAAATTATTTTACTATGGCACATGAAAACCTTAAGCATTTTTCATGCTGAGAACTATATACTACAAGTTATATGATAGAAGATTGCAGCTGTGGCTTTTGTAGCACATTTATTTGCACTAGTTTGTCTTCATGAATATATCACTTTTTCTATATGTCTCAAATACTGAAACAATCTTATATGGGCAGTTAGAAATCATTTTCATATTTCATAAAATTTTAACATTTTTAATCTGACTTACATACAATTGCCCACATCATTTCACAACTATCAAAACCTCAGATTAAGCAATAAAAAGCAGTTTTATTATTCCTTAGCAAATTATAACAAGGAAATAAAAATCATTTTTGGAAAACTCATTATAAACCTAGTTCAATCATTCCTAATCAGAACCACAGACCCTCAACTGTAGTGTGAACATCCTCTAAGTTCTTTTTAGCAAATACCTCTGTAATATGGCATCTGATGGAACATGGCACAATTGCCAGGATCTGCCAGTATGTTTATGAAATAGAAGGCAGATGGAATCCAGTAGGTATTATGGTTTAAAACAGGATTGTTTTATTATTACATTATTATTATTATTATTATTATTATTATTATTCAGCATTATTATTACGCTTATTATTTTGAACACTAAATATGTTTATCTAACAGTATAATTACAATTAGCAATGTTTAAAATATTTACATGAAAATATTCCAGGAATGTTACATAGATAGTAGGGGTTCTAGTTTTGTAATTTAACCTGGACCATGTCTGTATTTAGCCAATTTTGTATATTAATTATGATAACCTAAAATAGCTTCTCTCTCTCCAGTGACCAACTCTACATTCTCATTATTTAGAGTTGCTACAGGCTCTAACCTTGTTTTTTTATATTTATATTCTAAAATAAGCACTGTTGTTTCAACAGACTTTGCATAAATGGATAGTACAGGTGTTTATAAGAAACTTTGCAAAATATCTTATAACACAACAATGATTCTTTTGTTAGATTGTTTCCCTGCCCCAATTATGCCAAACTAACTTTCACTCTGAAAATGACTTCTAGATGAATGACTTGTATTCATCTGGATAAGATGTATAGGTCACATGACTCAGATTCAATAGAAGTTTATGAAGAGGGGAGAAGTAAGCAGAAAATGCAAGAGATAAAGAGCTTACAATTGCAACCAAAGAACTTTATTCACATCAGTACATGTCAGTACTTCTCCATGAAACTTGGGCTGTGTCTGAGTGAGGGAACACTATGTTCACTCTATGTCTATTACAAGTACAACATGCTACTGTTAGTCCTCATGTGTACACACATAACAGTGTAATTTGGCAAGTTATTGCAAGCGAAGGATATGCTTTTAGTGGAGTTTTTTTCTTCCCTTGGCATCCTGCCTGTTACTATGTATTTTAGTCAATTTAATTTCTTTTTTACATATTTTTAAGTACTTTGTAATTTTCAAAGACTACAGCTAACCCTATAATTTTAAACACTCTTTTTGTCATTTATTATCCTTTTAACAGTAGCTGTAATGCACACAGAGTTCAATTTAAGAGCTTATGCTTGTTTTTTACAGGAATAAATTTATCAACATAGATACTAAAATTATATTTAAAGCACTCCCTTTTAGAAATTGACAATAGCTACTCTCAGTCTATGCCCTGAATTGCAACACTTAATCTGGGGGCACTGGCCTTCTCTAAAATGAAATGTTTTCGTCTTTCCAGCCTGAGGTTGGTTTTTACAATAAAGTGGAATATAATTATATTGTGGTCATCGTTACTAAGTTTTTCACAAACATTGACATTTTTAACAAGTTCAGCATTGTTAATAATAACCAGATCCAACAGTTTCTCCCCTTTGCAGATAAAGCAGAACCATGGCCACAATCAATATAGGGTAGTTAAAATCTCCCATCAAGACCACCCGTACAATCTGTGCATCCTGTCACATTTGTTTAAATGGCCGACTTTCTATCTCCTCAATGCGTTTCCGCTGTGTTTTTTCCCGCAGCGCTTTTTTGATGCAGCTCGCTACATGGGGCCTTAGCTTTACTCTATCATCAAAACTCTTTAGATGCTTACAAGGAATGTCTACTTTTGCAACCAAGTTTAGTTTTAAAAATAAATTTTATTTTAATTTACTGCCAAATATAAATGCGCATTAATGTTTGCCCTATAATAGTTCACATATGGACATCAAAAAAATGACTTGTCAGCGAACTACTCCTATGTAAAAGTGATATAAATTTTGGATATTAAATAGTAAATGAAGGAAAGAAGTCCAGACTTTGCACAATTGTAAAATAACCATAACTAAACATAGCAATTAGACATTTACCAATTAGGAATATTATTACTCACCACTGTAAAATTCATAACCTTCAAAATCCATATTGTCATTGCTAAGTTAACAATCATTGTAACCAACAGTAGCAGCACAAAGAAGTACAAGCACCTCTTCCGCCATCCATAAATTCCAACAGGGTAGAACTGAGTGTTTTCTGTCCTTAGATTATTTTGTTGTGTGGCCAAAATGTACTGTTCTCGTGTCATCTAAAAGAAAAGAAAGAATAAACAATAACAATAGGATAAATAATACTTTATTTTAAAAAATAACATTTTCATTCGAATAAATAAACCTAACTTTTTGAGATGCTTAGAAAATAAAAAAAATCTTACAAAGAAGATAAATCTACCCACAGACATTTAATAATAACTACTGGGTGCAGTAACTATAAAAGAAAGTGTCCAAATCATGCCAATGTCCCAGATATAATAAAAACAATTGTTGCACTCTACTAGTGTTCTGATGTGATGAGTATAGCAATCTTTTTCTTCTTGGATTCCAGGAATAATTGTCAAATCTCTAAAATGAAATCAACTCTGAAACTCTCCTGCAGCTCTTGCACATGATGGCTTCACTTAATCAGAACATACAAGTGGACATAGTGCAACAAACCTCCAAGCAATCATAGACCGTATTGTATTCTTCTATGCTGCAAAATTTTATTTTGTATACATGGAATTATATAAAACGGACATAGCTACATAAACAGTCTTCTGTGACATCAAAGTTGCAGCAATGCTCCGGTAAAACTCGATTTTGGTGGTTTTGAAGTGGTGTGGATTGATTGTTGTGAGTATATATTATCCCATGATAATGCTCTATGAAAGTTTAAAGTGTTATTTTACTATGTCCGCTTGTATGTCCTTATTATTGATTAGTAGATGTCACTACATGCGAGATCTACAGGATGGATTATTTTTAATGCCAATTCCCAGCAGGGATTGACAAATATTCTCATAATCAGTGGATAAAATAACTGATAGTCTTTCCTCAACAGGACACTGGTAGATCGCATTAATTATTTTTATTGCCTGCAGTATAAAACATTATATTACAAAAAATATATTTTTTTCACAAACTTGTCCAAAATGTTGCATTGATAATGTTTTAATACCCTATACAGTCAAAATACAGTATGTGGATGATAACACCTACAGTATGGGGAATGTACTTGCTGGACATCTCATTTCAAAACTATGGGAGTTAATATGGAGTAGAGTGTTCTTTTGCTACAAGAACAGATTTTACCCTCCTGTAAAGGCTTTCCCCAAGTGGGTCTGTGGGAATTTGTGCCCATTTAGCCAAAATGTAGAAGACACTGAGAATGTCTAGTCTATGGAGATAGCAAAGTAGTCTACTGGATTTTATATACCTGGTTGCAATGGATGTAACAGAGACACCTGTATTTAATAGGTAGGGTGTCAACTGGAGATAATAATTGATAATGATTGCAGGGGAGGGAGTTCATCAGCAAGAACACTCACAACAATTAGCGTTCTCATTAAAGGACCGCCCTTTGATCCCCATATCCCGTAGTACACATGAAAAATCACCATTCAATTCACCACTATGGGATTAGCAAAGATTCTTGTTTCCCCATAAAAAAAATAGAGAAGTGGTCACACATGAACACCACAGCTCAGTTCACATGGGGCACTCCAGACATCTGTTATCATGATTGCTGAGCGTCCCAGTGGTCAACAATGTGTGTCAGAACTGAACCACAATTATGACCATTGGGTTTGGGGTATTGATCTTGAGTAATGCACTGTTCCACCTAATCTATTGAAGGCAATGCTCATTTGGTTTTGAGGAGATATTCAGATTCCAGCAAAGAAAGGATGCTGTGTAATAAAAATAACAGATAATAATAATAAAAAACAATAATAATAATAATAATATACTATGTTATAAAAAATGTAGGGTTTTCCAATATACTCTACATATATATCAATTGTACATAGTCTTTTAAAATCTGTTAAAAATCATTGATTGGAAACCTTTTTTTTTTTTTTTTTACTTCTAATTTATACAAAAATGTGTGACATATAAATTCATAACTTGTAGCAGCTACAGTGCAGCTCTAAATTTTGCAACGAGCTGTGCACCTTTGGAGGAGGAGTCAAATTGTACAATGTTGCGGTATATGTTGGTGCTATATAAATAAAATGTATTATTATTATTATTATTATTATTATTAATGATATGGTCCCCTGATCGCCACATCATCTATTCTGTCTGGGATTACATAAATACACAGGATGATTTGAACAAGCCTACATCCACAGAAGATCTGTGCTTAGTTCTACAAGGTGCTTGGAACATCCTCCCTGTTGAGTTTCTTAAAAAAAACTGTGTGCAAGTGAAGACCAAATATTGATTTGTTTTACATTTTTCTTCTGTTCATTCACTTTTTATTTTGTTTGACATTTTATAAAAATAAACTATTGACTATTTTTGCTGTAACTCAAATACCATTTAAATGGGTTATACACTTTCTACAATTTATAGGCTATAAATATTAGATATGAAGGGGTTCAACTCCCAGGACCTCTACAGATCTCTAGCTAGCAAGAGCTACACTACTCACTTGCCGTAGACATTGTAGTGGCAAGTGTAGGTACTATAGTACTGTCCCATAGACTTCAATGGGACATTGCAGCAGTATCCACACTGTCCGTGTTGACTTGGTACCACAGATCTACAGGAATCCTGGGTGTCAGAACCCTGGAAATCTAATATTGATGACTTATCCTAAGCATTGGCCATCATAACTCCTTTAATTGTTAGTTTAACATTCATCTTTAATTTTCAAAAAATTATGACTGAAATTGGGTTGCTATGGGCATCAGCTTCACTTCTAAACTTCTCCATTTGTATGTTCTTGCTAAAAATCTACAGAAATCCAACAGGGCAATTTCAACTGCTATGGGTACCAAACTAATTTTTAGGAAAAAATTACATTAAATCAGTCTCATTATAGGTGAACACACCCAAAAATAGTTTCTATATTCACTTCACATCATGCTTGGTAATTTTAGGGGGTATTTTGACCAGTCACATACATGGTATATCTACAAATCCATATATTTATGAAAGATTAGGTCAACCCATGAGAATACCTCTTTATCTAATTCTATTATGCAGATTGCCAACTACAGTATTATACTATAAAACAGCCATTTAATAACAACTCCACTCCTGTACATGGGAATGACTGGGAAGATAACCCTGTAGCTAATACAGTACCAACTAATGAAAGCAGTATCAATTCTGGCTACTCCCCCATTATATATGGAATCTGTCAGTAGCTTTGACCACCCCAAGCAGCTAACACAACTAAATAGGTCCACTAAGCATTCTTGAACCTGGGAAGTGTCCTGGCTTAGCAACAAACCCTCTTCAATGCATTTTCTCTGCTCTTGAATGGCAACTAATGCAATCCAAGCATCACGTAATGTCCCAACCAGCAGGAGCCTGCTGGAACTGCCAATCACAAGCAGAGTTTATGGATTGGAGAGGGTTTGAAGCCAAGAAACTGGGACATTTCCCTAGTTTAGGTACAGTATGTCCAGCAGGCACTTGCTTTCTTATTAGCGTACGTTACTTGAGTTATTAGAACTATGTTGTCTTTGTTATCCTACCAATATGGCTGGCAACATAAGTATGATTAAACGTGATTCTCTTTACTAATTTAGTGGTGGCAGCAATTTATGTGATCAAAACTGCAGACAGATTAATTTTAAGCCTATCCAAGTTATCGCACCAGTTTTATCACATTGTCCTTCATCATCGGTTCCTCTTTTACAGTACATAAACAGTAACCTGGGTTTACAAGTGAGCAGAGACAAAGCAGTTGTGGTTTGACTTAAAATATGCAACAAGTTTACAAAGTAGGCTACAAATTTGTTTTAGTATGTAGAGGAGCAAAACTTTGAAAAAAACTACTGATGACTTAGTAGATTATGGATAAAAACTTAGTCTAGGCAAAGGAAGCAGAAGTTTATTGGCCTTTTTTATCTATACAAAAATAGCAAAATTTTACTTGAATCTGATAACTTGCTGTAGTGTAATACCCTACAACAAAAGCCATTGAAAAGGTCAAATTAAAGATTACTACACTTTAAGTGTCAAGTTAAACTTGGCTACAACTGTAGGTTTGCACCTGACAGATATTGTGGGAGGAATAGTGACTGCAAAGTGAGTAGGTGCATGAATTGAACAGTGAAATGCTCCTTAGGTACAGGTAAAAGAAACATTAGAGGTATTTCTCACACACACACACATGTGAATGCTATGATTATAAATACTTTTAAGATAAAACTAACTGAAATGTTGACTGGAAAGAATTGCACTTGGAGGAAACTGTGAGACCACCTGCTTGTTTTTAATGATACCCATGAGATACCCCTATTATCACATAATTTTCTTATTAGGTTGTGGCCATTGGTCATGCACTGTTACCAATTTATATGATAGCTTGCTGAGTGCTCAAAGACAGATGGTATGGACCACTGGTCACTCACTAGTAGCTCACACTTTACTGTTCTTATTGTATAACTATCTACTTTGTTACACAATCAGAAATAATCACTCTAAACCTGAAAAGATCAAGCTAAAAATCAATGTAATTTGACTTTTCAGAAAGAAATGTTCCAACAAAAAAAAGAAAAAATGATGTGAATGCTAAGTATTATGTCTGTGATTTTTCTATGAATATATTATCATGTTTTTCACTAGTATATGCTGTATGCATCTCATTCATTGCTGACCCATGTTCATTTATAGGGGTTATTATTGACCTACTCATAGCTTTTCAAGCAGATTACAATATATGACATGCTGAGAAAATAATGAATTCCTTTAGTACATATTTCACTGCAAGTTACATCATGATATCTTTTATAAATAAATTAAGGGTAGCAAATATTGGTTAAGCCATCACATAAAAGAGACGAGCAAATAACTGAAGCTTATCAATTGTGCAAAACCTAATAACTATATAAAAATATATAAATAATAAAATGACAAAGTTTTTAGATTGCATAACAAACACTCATTTCCTTCAGATGAAGTAAAACTTCTCTGGGTTTTTGTGAATACTTTCTCTGCAACTTTGCTCCAAAAAATCTATTACTGTTCATATAAATTATTAACTAATCAGTAAAATCAGAAATAAGAATTATTAAATTCACCAAGTTATATTGCGCAACCATAAAAACAGACACTCCAGGCAACAACTTAAAATTCAGATCTAGGGAAGAATCATGGGTACAATATCTGCAACCCCTAAATATCATTTTACCTAAATGTCTTATGCTGATCATAACAACAGAGCAGTGTTATCCTGATTTGGGATTCAGTATTGAAAACAATGGGGCAGATTTACTAATACTGTGTAAGTTTTAGACTAGACTTTTTTACTGTATCAGATTTCTTAAAGTGTCTAATGCTGTTTGATAAGTATGGCACATTTTTAGACTGTCTAGTCCATTTCTATACTACTTATTAGTTGACTAAGGGCAAAAAAAGGGCTAACATTTTTGCACATTTTTGGAGCACGATGTCTCAACTTAGGCCCTACTCAGTTTCCGGTAAGCTGAGCCTCTTTTCCATAAAAGTTGTAAATGTGTCTAAAAAGTGTTTAAAGCACTTAATAAAAGTGTTGCACAGCATGTTAGATAGTTTTTTTTTTGGCACAAACTATGACAGAATGCTGGTGCGCTTTACTTAGTAAATCTCCACCAATGCATACTCTAAGTGCATAACAGTAAGGCCTACCTTCTGTAGAGTACTAATATAAGACCAAAGACAGAGCTTTAAAGCTGTTAAGTTGTATAAGTACCTCAATTTTATGTTAGACTCTACCATTTTATGTCACTACTAACTACCATTTTTAATTTTTTTTACCCCTGTGGGAGGAGCTTAGTTGTATGTACATGTTCATTGAAATCTATATTAATCTAGTAGATTCATGTGACTCTTTAGAAGAGGGCGTAAAAAGGCTTCATAGTAAACTGTTGGACCAAAATGTCCAAACACCACAATATAAAGGGGAGAGGTATTCTAGGGGAAATTTATGATCTGCTGGCTTATAGTGTCTATTGCACACCTGTTGCCAGATTTATTTGTACTCAAACTAATGTTCAAGAGAACATTTATAGCTTTGTAGGTTACCTTCGCAGCTAAAGTTTTGTCGTCAAGATGTCTAATCACTTTAAAAGCAGTAATGGCACCAGGCATTCACTTTCACAAGGATCATCCAGCTAATGACTGATGCTATTAAGCAATCCCCAAAAAGTTTTACATTTGTCCGCTAGGGGCTTCATCTTATGGAAAAGGAAAATTGAAATTCTCAAGATGATAGTTTTACCACATATCTTCATACAGTGGGGAAAAAAAAGTATTTAGTCAGCCACCAATTGTGCAAGTTCTCCCACTTAAAAAGATGAGGCCGGCCTGTAATTGACATCATAGGTAGACCTCAACTATGAGAGACAAAATGAGAAAACAAATTCAGAAAATCACATTGTCTGATTTTTGAAGAATTTATTTGCAAATTATGGTGGAAAATAAGTATTTGGTCAATAACAAAAGTTCATCTCAATACTTTGTTATATATCTTTTGTTGGCAATGACAGAGGTCAAACGTTTTCTGTAAGTCTTCACAAGGTTGGCACACACTGTTGCTGGTATGTTGTCCCATTCCTCCATGCAGATCTCCTCTAAAGTGGTGATGTTTTGGGGCTGTCGCTGGGCAACACGGACTTTCAACTCCCTCCAAAGGTTTTCTATGGGGTTGAGAGACTGGCTAGGCCACTCCAGGACCTTGAAATGCTTCTTATGAAGCCGCTCCTTTGTTGCCCTGGCAGTGTGCTTGGGATCATTGTCATGCTCAAAGACCCAGCCACATTTCATCTTCAATGTCCTTGCTGATAGGAGGAGGTTTGCACTCAAAATCTCACGATACATGGCCCCATTCATTCTTTCATGTACACGGATCAATCATCCTGGTTCCTTTGCAGAGAAACAGTCCCAAAGCATGATGTTGCCACCCCCATGCTTCACAGTAGGTATGGTGTTCTTTGGACGCAACTCAGCATTCACTCTCCTCCAAACACGACGAGTTGTGTTTCTACCAAACAGTTCTACTTTGGTTTCATCTGACCATATGACATTCTCCCAATACTCTTCTGGAACATCCAAATGCTCTCTTGCAAACTTCAGCCGGGCCCGGATACGTACTGGCTTAAGTAGGAGGACACGTCTGGCACTGCAGGATCTGAGTCCCTGGCGGCGTAGCGTGTTACTGACGGTAGCCTTTGTTACCTTAGTCCCAGCTTTCTGCAGGTCATTCACTAGGTCCCCCCATGTGGTTCTGGGATTTTTGCTCACCGTTCTTGTGATCATTTTGACCCCACGGGGTGAGATCTTGTGTGGAGCCCCTGATGGAGGGAGATTATCAGTGGTCTTGTATGTCTTCCATTTTCTAATTATTGCTCTCACAGTTGATTTCTTCACACCAAGCTGCTTGCCAATTGCAGATTCAGTCTTCCCAGCCTGGTGCAGGTCTACAATTTTGTTTCTGGTGTCCTTCCACAGCTCTTTGATCTTCACCATAGTGGAGTTTGGAGTGTGACTGTTTGAGGTTGTGGACAGGTGTCTTTTATACTGATAACAATGTCAAACAGGTGCCATTACTACAGGTAATGAGTGGAGGACAGATGAGCCTCTTAAAGAAGAAGTTACAGGTCTGTGAGAGCCAGAAATCTTGCTTGTTTGTAGGTGACCAAATACTTATTTTCCACCATAATTTGCAAATAAATTCTTAAAAAATCAGACAATGTGATTTTCTAGATATGTTTTCTCATTTTGTCTCTCATAGTTGAGGTCTACCTATGATGTCAATTACAGGCCAGCCTCATCTTTTTAAGTGGGAGAACTTGCACAGTTGGTGGATGACTAAATACTTGTTTTCCCCACTGTACCTCCTCCACACCTTTCCAACTCATGACTTAAAATGATAACAGGGCTGAATGGGGTCACTCATATTTATGAAATTACTATACCGACTGTACTTATAGTGACACTTATTGGGCAGTTGTGGTCAGTGGGGTACTTACTTTGGAAATTGAACACAACAGATGAAGCAGAGTTAACTTGAGTTTCTGCATCATAATAATTTGCTGCAGCATGATATCTTGATGCAAAAGACAACAAAATCTTGGAAATTGTTTTGGAAAAATGGCATTAGGACCCTGTGCCACAGTGTTGTTAATGTGCTAACTTTGATTTTAAACTTTGCTATATCTGTATGCTCACTAATTCAATAACTACCCTGTACTATTCTTATGGCTGTATCATTTTCTTTCTTTTACAGCTAAAATTGATGAACCTCACCTGTCTGTGAGTTGCACAGTAAAAAAAAAGTTTGTTGGAATGC
Organism: Leptodactylus fallax; assembly: GCA_947044405.1. NCBI lineage: Eukaryota > Metazoa > Chordata > Amphibia > Anura > Leptodactylidae > Leptodactylus > Leptodactylus fallax. Next base: position 531,336 of record CAMRHE010000407.1, read on the forward strand.
TAATTATAGGAAATAAGAGATTTTCCAAGGAAATGTATCAAATGCAGAAGTACCAAACTGTTGACATGGGAATAAATACCCTTTCAGGACAGTTGTAAACTGCACACCTAACGCTAGGTTCACACTAGAGTTTGAGTTTCCATTCTTCGGGTTTCCGATGATTTTATATGGAATGGGGGGATGGAGTTCCTGAATGCTAGTGTGAACCTAGCGTAAATTTAATTCACAACATTAACGCTTGAGATATGTTTAAAATCTAGTAAAATCCAAACTGTAAAAAATGTTTAGCTCAATAAATAAACATTGTTAACATAATATTAATTATTATCATTGTATATCGTTTTTTATTTTTTTAAGAAGGAGCATGAAATATATTATCATTTTCTGGAATTATATTGTCAAGCACTTTTTATATTCTTATCTTTTACAGCGGTAATGATTAATTTGTCAGCTTAGTATTTCTATTATAGTGAAACAACAGGAGACAAAATATACTTCTGCTTTTTCCTTGATCTTCAGCATCAGGAGAAATACATCTACTGTGATCTACTGTAGATTATCAACTATAAAATATGTATGTTTATTGTACATTTAACCCCTTGAGGACATGGCAATCTACCGGTTTTGCATTTTCGTTTTTTAATTCTATGTATTCAAAGAGCTATAACTTTTTTATTTTCAAGCAACATAGCTATATGAGGGATTAATTTTTGAGGAACAAATTGTAATTCCTAATGGCTTTGTTTATTATTCCATATGATGCACTATTTAAACTGAAAAACCCCCCAAGAAAGGGTTGAATTGAGGGAGAAAATGTGCAGAAGTGTTTGCTATGTGAGAAAATACATTAATTTTATTTAGTGGTCGGTATAAACACAGTGATACCAAATGTAAATAATTTTTGACATGTTTTAAACAGAGTCTGTCATCAGAGCCTAGAACATCATCAACCCATACCCTAACCTTTCTATCTGCAAACTGGGTTGATATGCTGAATTATGGTGGCAGACTCCCTTTAATATCTTTTAAAAAATTAAAAAATTCTTTGTGATGCCATATTCTGACACCTCTGATGTTTTATATTTCCATCTACAAAACCATACAATAGGTCATTTTTTGCAGGGCAAGCTGCAGTTTATAGTAATATCATTTTGGTGTATGTATGATGTTCTGATCACTATGTGTTACATTTTTTGAATGGTAGTATATGCATTTTGATTTTTTCCCAATACAGCATTCATTTTATGGGATTAATAGTTTTATATTTTAATAGTACATACATTTTTGGATACAGTGATACCTAATGTGTTTATTTCTTATATGTGTTTATATATAAACTAGAGAAAGAGGATGATTTGATTTATTTTTGTTTGTTTTTTTTGTTTTTTTACTTTTTTTTTTTAACTCCCACCCATTGACCAAGCAATCATTTAATTGCTTATAACATATACTACAATACTACATTATCATGGTCTATGGAAAACTTCTATGTTACTGTTGAGTCTTGTCACAGACAGGGCTCAATGCTAACATATTTGTGGCAGGCTGTCATGCCAACCTAACAACTCCCATGGGGTAACTGTTCAGGAGCCGAAAGCTAAAGTTAAAGAGGACCTTTCATGTCCTCATGTATATGGTGTTTTACATACAGCTAGAAAGCCGACAGTGCGCTGAATTCAGTGCATTGCCGGCTTTCCCGGTATGTGCCCCGGGGCTGGAGATATCGGGGTTCGTAGTTTCACGGTTTACTGTCAGAAGGGCGTTCCTGACAGTCTAGCTGCGTTGTGAGGAACGCCCTTCCTGACAGTTCTCGTTTATAGACTTGTACTGGGGGGGCATTCCTTACAGCTCAGCATCATCACCGGGCAGTAAGGAATGCCACCTCTGACAGTAAAGTGCTAGTACAGAGAGAGGGGGTGTTCCTTACAGCCCAGTGATGACGCTGAGCTGTGAGGAACCCCCCCCCCCAGTACAAGTCTATGAACGAGAACTTCAGGGAGGGCATTCCTCACAGCACAGCTAGGCTGTCAAGAACGCCCTTCTGACAGTAAACCGTGAAACTACGAATCCCGGTATCTCCAGCCCCAGGATACATACCGGGAAAGCCGGCAGTGTGCTGAACTCAGCATGCTGTCGGCTTTCTAGCGGTATGTAAAATACCATATACATGAGGACGTAAAAGTCACCATGCAGATGCCATAGTGGCATCTGATCATTGTATTTGTTCAGTTAATGGTTCATCATTGAAATTTTCTCCAATTATGGACACTGTTCCTGGGTCACTGCTGTGAAAAACAGCACCCAGCAGCTATGGCACCCAACCCAGCAAATATGGCACCTGCTCAGCTTCTGAGTGGGGCAACTTTAGAATACCTGCTGTACATGGTTGGCAAATGTTATGAGGTTGTCAATTTTTGTGCGCTGAAAATCACAAAAATCATAATTCTACCGATTCCTTCCAACATAGAAAACAAAAAAAAGAATAAGTAGATTTAAATATATTTCCAAGCTCAAAGTTAATAATCAGGTCATGACTGTTTACTATAGAAACTTGAGAATTAAAGTTTATCCAGGTTTATTCTAGAAAGATGTGAGGCCTCTTCAATGATAATACCTAAATATACACATACAGTAGAGGCAGACCTTGCAGCTGCTACAGGGCCCGTGGGAAAAGGGCCACAGTCCTGGTTGGTCCCGTCATCTTTGCTATCAGGCAATTACTACAATGTTAGTAATTGGCCAAGATTTGTACAATATATAAGGTAAAAAAAGAACAAACTCCAGACCCCTCTATAAAAGAAGAACACACAGCACCATCATTGAGTGCCAGTTTTGATCTGTTATGGAGATGTATTCACTTTAAATTTAATTCATGTAAAGAGACAGGATATACTTTACCAAAAACACATCAAAATGTACTATATTTATAGTATTTATTTATATAGCTTTAAAACCCTACAAAGCTTAGTATATTACTAGAGTGTAAACAATGTAAAATCATAACTGGAATTGTGATTTTAGGTTTCCTTATTTTGTGATACAATATCAATAATTCCTTATATTATTTGATGGTAACTTCTTAGTTGATGAGGACAATGACTATCTTATTGTTTATGTTATGATTTATTAACTGTAGCCCAATTAGGCACAAATGTAATAGCATTTTTTCTTGTGAATGTTCCCTTTGTATCCACAAATTTAAAAGATTAAAAATTGGTTATCTGTAGTAGAAAATCTCATATACCATACAGTACTATGACATTGTAGAAAATTTCATATACCCTATAGCACTATAATGCCATAATGAGATGTGCCAAATGGCCGACTTTCATTAAAGTGTACCTCCAGTTATAAACAACTTTGTATAAATAATATCAGTAAATATAAGAAACTTTGTAATATAACTAATTAAAGAAATATGTTTACTTCTTAACTTTTCAGGATGAGTTACTTTCAACATACAAGTTTATGTAGAGGGGAGGGGAAGAGGAGTCTGTTGGAAAAGACACTGAAATAATTGCTGTTGCTACACTCTAACACTCTGTGGGTGAGGGATAGCTCTTTTGACTCTGCTATATTTTCCAGATAAGACTCTATCACTACCCAGAATGAGGTATTAAATCTGTTTTTTCAGCCAGCAGATTCCTCCTTCTCCCACTTGAGGTAATAATAATAATAATAGTCCTTTAATAGTCCCACAATGGGGAAATTCAGTGTGTTACAGCAGCAAAGATAAGCAGATACAAATACAAATACAAACATGTACAGGAATGTTCCAAGGTGAGAGGCATTACATTGATAGCAGACAGACAGATAGGAAGTAGCAGAGGAGGGGGGGATTTAACAGGCAGAAAGATATTTCAGTTCTCTCTGTGTAATGATCTCCGCTTAGGTCGGTGTTGGTTGTACAGCCTAACCGCGGTGGGGAGGAAAGACTTCCGATAGCGCTCCTTCTCACACTTAGGGTTTAGCAGTCGGTCACTGACAGTACTGCCCAGCGCGATCACAGTCTCATGCATGGATGAGATGGAGATGGAAACAGATCTATATGTAATCAAAAAGCCTGATTGAAGATAAGGAGGAGGAAAACAGATTAGGAAGTGGAGAATTACACATATCATCTTAATCAGATATATTACAAAGTTTCTCATATTCACATGCACTATTCATTTATGAAAAGTTGCGTATAACTGGATGTATGCTTTAAAGTAGATCACCACAACATAGCCATACATTTTGATATCAATCCTTGAAATATCACCAGATATTGTTACAAACAACAGTTATCCTGTTGTTTTGTCATCTCCTACTAATAAGTTTGTTGTTGGGCTAATTAATGGGCAACTGACACACAGCTTAAGTCATCAGTAATGTCACATCACCACTGATTGGAGTCTCTGACTCATTTGCCGAAACTTACTTGGTCAGCTCTCTTTTAAAACTCCTAGTTTCTTGCAGTTTGTAAAAGCATGTGCTATATGTCGTCAATCTAGCAATTCTATATATGATTCAGTCTCTTGTTTTAGCGTCCAGTTCCTATACTCTGAGTTGTTTTAATTTGGGGTTTCTCACCACAGGGTCCTAGTGCTCTCATGTTGTATGTGTTAAGGTCAGTACTGCAGATAAGGGTTACTGTTATGGAAATCAAATATTTAGGAACAGTGAAGGTTAGTGGTATCTGGCATTACAGTCAACATTTAGGGATAAATATAGGAAAAGATTCAGGCAAAGCTAGAGTCAATGTTAGTTATTGTCTCTTTAATCATCTGTTCATTACCCTATCACCCCTTTGTTCCATCTTATGATCACCATTTTCCTTTTGTTCTATAATCTTATTATTAGTATCATTCTGTCCTAGTAATCTTGTTACCTGTTAGTGTATACACACATTAGTTTGCTACCTGAGATCTCATTTTGATTTTCTTGAATGAAGTGAACCAACATTTCTGTACCGAGTTCTAATATAAATTTATTATAGTTCTTTTTACCTTTTCTAGCAAATAAAAATAAGATTGAAGATTTCAATAGAATTCAAATTCCACAATGTTGCCTTGTGCCTCCAAGAATACAGGCTGAACTTTTATCCCAGTCCCTGCTTGGAATTACGACATAAGATTTAAAAAAAAAAGGATAAAAAAATAATTTTTCTTGTAAATTCAGTTTGTAGGTCATTCTGACAATGTTCATCTATAGGTGAAAGAAAAATCCAACATTCATGTTTTTCCAGGCAGCAGACGTTACCACCCATGGATTGTTTGAAATTACCAGGGTAGTAATATTTTCTGAAATAACATGTTGGGCTGTTTATTTGGTTTCTGTATACCAGATGAAATTTAACTCTTTGAGCATAAGAAATTACAGATACAATTAAAAACACTTAAAGCATTAGAACAATGAATTGTGATTTTACACATCTGCCAGCTTTTTCTTGTAATATAGCCATCAAACAAATTCTCTAGTAGTATGCCTTGTACTACAGGATTAAATAAACAAATAAAAAAAAAAACCCGACTGCTGGTCCATTTTCTGTGTGTTTTGTGTGCTTATCACATGACCATGGACCATATCTCCGATGGCCATGGACTTATTTTTATCAACTGGAAGTAAGCAGCATGAGTGACAGCAAGCAGAGATCTAGAAAACTGTGAGGAATTAATAAAGAAAGTATATGGGAATATTGTATAACTTTTCAAAATACAAACAATAACATTTGTCTCTTAATATTGGTCTGAAACTGTACAATCCCTTTAAGGCATTTGTACATGGTACGAGAATCAAATGAAGCATTTGGTATTTTGTACTTGGTGACAGATCCACTTTAAGTCCGTTGCTCTCATCCTATGAGGAATGAGAGAAAAGGACTTTACCACCAGTTGTGTTAACGCACCCTTAAAAGAATTTTCAAGTTTCTTAAAATTTTATTTAGGAATAGTTAAAAATGGGTTGCCAAAATGAAATACATATATAGGTAGCTTTTCCCCCCCTAGAAAAAAGTTTGTATATACCAGACCTGATATTGCCTATAAATCAGCACCGGAAACCGTGCCATATTCAAGAGGGTTTAGCTTCTTATTTTATTTAGAAAGCATGTATGTCTGTTCTTAAACAAATGTATACAATATGTTAATAGTAAAAAGAAGACTGATAACTTTCTATTGTCTATAATTTACATGTTAATTATAAATTCTTCATAGAGGTTTGAAAAGCAAGTCAATATAGCAATATCATATAAATAGAAGTAAACTAATGAAGTCCTTATCTTATGCAGCTAAATGTTAATTATTTTTTTGAAGATTATTATACAAGGTTTAAGGTTTTGAGGAAAGACACATTACCATGCTGTTAAAGGATTTTATTCTATCCATAATGAAAACTGTATAATGTTCTTCTAAGGCCCCAGTAATGCATGCTGATTTACATGTTAATTATTTAGTTAGTGATGATTTTGTGAGTATTATGCTACGAATGAAAACATCCAAGTCAACTAAATCTGTAGGATTTACTTTGATCCTTCTGTAGCCGAGGGGGGAAAAACAATTTCAAGAGAAAATGGTTTATTAGCAACAAGTCCTATAGCTGTAACCACATAGACTGTGCAAAGTGGGTATATCACTGGGGATGAAACGACCACTAGGTAAAGTTCTAATTCATTGTGATAGTTTTGTTTTGCTTTTGTAGTTTGGTTACAGGAGTGTGAATAGAAGAAATAAAAAAGTGAGATATATAAATATAAACAAAATAAAATAGATTTTGGTGTAGGAGATTTACCAAATCCTGGGAAAACATTTTAAATGATTCCTTTTTGTCAACATAGTGATGGTTAAATTATATTTTGATTATATGTATCGATGTAGCAGAGTTTAACCCCTTAAGGACCCAGCCCAAAAGTGCGTTAAGGACCAGGCCTCGTTTTTCAAAACTGACATGTGTCACTTTATATGGCAATAACTTTGAGACGTCTTAACTTACACAAGTGATTTTGAGATTGTTTTTTCGTGACACATTGTACTTCATGTTAGTGGTAAACACTAATGAATATTTTTGTATTTATTTATAGAAAAATAGGAAATTTGATGGAAATTTTGAAAAAAAATCGCAATTTTCAAAATGTGAAATGCTCTGCTTTTCAGATAGATAGTCATACCACCCAAATACATTAATACATATTATCTACCATATCTCTGCTTTATATCGGCATCATCTTTTAATCATCCTGTAATTTATTTTGGATGTTAGAAGGCTTACAAGTGTAACAGCGATTTTGCAGATTTACAAGAAAATTTCCCAAACTAATTTTTTAGGGACCACTTCAGTTCTGAAGAGGATTATAAAGGCCTATATATTAGAAACCCCCATAAATCACCCCATTTTCAAAACTGCACCCCTCAAATAATTCAAAATAACATTTGGGAAGTTTGTTAACCCTTTAAGAATTACACTGGAATTAAAACAATATGGAGGTGAAATTTAGACATTTAATTTTTTCCCACTAATTCCTTAATTTAGCCCTAAAATTAACACATTCACAAAGGGTTAAAGGAAAAAATGCATCTCACAGTTTGTTATGCAATTTCTCCCGAGCACGGAAATACCCCACAAGTGGGTGTAAACTGATGTTTGGGCGAATGGCAGCGCACGGAAGGGAAGGAGCGACACTGGGCGTCTGAAAAGCAGATTTTGCTGGAATAGTTTTCAGGTGCCATGTCTCATTTGCAAAGCCCCTAGAGTACCAATACAAAGGAAAACCCCAAAAAGTGACCCCATTTTGCAAACTACACCCCTCACAGAATTCATATAGGGGTATAGTGAGCATTTTGACTTTACATTCGTTTCACAGATTTTGCTAACACTGGGATGTATAAATGAAACATTACTAAAATGTCACTTTATCCCCAAAGTTTTCATTTTCACAAGGGGTTAAAGGAGAAAAAGCACCCCACGGTTTGCAAAATAATTGCTCCTAAACACAGCAATACCCCATATGTGGTCGTAATCTGCTGTATGGGTACATGGCAGGGCTCAGAATGGAAAGAGCGCTATTTAGCTTTTGGAGAGCAGATTTTGCTGGAATAGTTTTCAGGTACCATGTCGCATTTGCAGAGCCCCCAAAGTACCAATACAGTGGAAACCCCCTAAAAGTGACCCCATTTTGAAAACTACACCCCTCACAGAACATATCAAGGGACATAATGAGCATTTTGACCCTACAGCTGTTTCACAGATTTTATTAACATCGGGACATTAAAATGAAAAATTACTTTTTTTCCAATAAACCGTCAATTTAGCCCCAAATTTTTCATTTTCACAAGAGGACAAAGGAGAAAAAGCACCCCAAAGTTCGTTACACAATTTCTCCTGAACACAGAAATGCCCCATATGTGGTTGTAATCTGCTGCATGGGTACATGGCAGGGCTCAAAATGGAAAGAGCGCTATTTAGCTTTTGGAGGGCAGATTTTGCTGGAATAGTTTTCGGATGCCATGTCGCATTTGCAGAGCCCCTAAAGTACCAATACAATACAAACCCCCAAAAAGTGACCCCATTTTGGAAACTACACCCCTTATAGAATTTATCTAGGGGTATGGTGAACATTTTGACCTCACAGATGTTTCACAGATTTTATTAACATTGGGACATTAAAATGAAAAATTACTTTTTTTCCAATAAACCGTCAATTTAGCCCCAAATTTTTCATTTTCACAAGAGGACAAAGGAGAAAAAGCACCCCAAAGTTCGTTACACAATTTCTCCTGAACACAGAAATGCCCCATATGTGGTTGTAATCTGCTGCATGGGTAAATGGCAGGGCTCAAAATGGAAAGAGCGCTATTTAGCTTTTGGAGGGCAGATTTTGCTGGAATAGTTTTTGGATGCCATGTCGCATTTGCAGAACCCCTAAAGTACCAATATAATGGAAACCTCTCAAAAGTGACCCCATTTTAGAAACTACACCCCTCAAGGAATGTATCAAGGGGTATTATCATTTAGAGCCTAAAAATGCTTCCCAAAAATTAATGTACAAAGTGAAAATTAAAGTTTTTAAAGAAATATCCAATTTCAGTGCCTAATACGTTGCGGCCACTTTGTGGCATCAGAGACACGCACGCCTAAAACTATTAAGTGGGCTATCCCAGGGACAAAAAAATTATATATGTGGGTATAAACTGCTGCTTGGGCACACAGCAGGGCTCAGAAGGGAAGGAGCACTGTGTTTTTTTAGCTTTTGGAGTACAGATTTAGAGGGACTTTCTGGTCGCCATGATATTTTTGCAGAGCCCTGGAGGTGCCAGTAAATTGGAATTCCCCAAGAAGTGACCCCCATTTTGTAGGGGCAATTTTAGGGTCTCTGCAAATGTGACATGGCGTCCAAAAAAACAACAATCTAAATATGCGCTCCAAAAGCACATAGCGCTCCTTCACATTTGCGCCCTGCTGTGTGCCCAAATGACAGTTTATGCCCACACGTATGACACTGGTGTACCCAGGATAACGTACTTAATGCCATATGTGGGTATAAACTGCTGTTTGGGCACAGCCGGGCACAGAAGGGAAAGAGCGCTATTTTGGTTTTTAGAGCACAGTTTCCTTTTTGGACACCATGCCACTTTTGCAGAGACCATGAATTGTCAGTAAAGTGGAATCCGCAGACATGTCACCCCATTTTGGAAACTATACCCTTCAAGGGATTTATCAAGTGGGGTAGCGAGCATTATTAACCCTTAAGTTTTGCATTCTTTTAATTTCCAAAAATGAATGCGCAGCTGATAATGAAAAGTTAAAAATGAAATTTTTCTATAGATACGCCATTTCAGTGCCCGATATGTTGTGCCCAGCTTATGTCTGCACAGACACACACTCCAAAAACTGGTGATCGGGGATCCCGGGCACAACAGCTTTTGGAGCGTTCATCTCTGATACAAGCCGGGCACAACATATTACGCACAGAAATGTCGTATTCCTGGAATAATTGTCATTTTCACCTTTCATCATCAGCTGCCTATTCATTTACGGATAATAAATTATAGCAACACTTGGGGGTTAAAAATGCTCACTGTACCCCTGGATAAATTCCTTCAGGGGTGCAGTTTCCAAAATGGGGTCATATGTCAGGGGATTCCACTGTACTGGCATTTCAGCTCTGCAAAAGTGAAATGGCGTCCAAAAACCAAATAGCGCTCCTTCCCTTCTGTGCCCGGCTGTGCCCAAACAGGAGTTTATACCCACATATCACATTAAGTACCTTATCCTGGGTACACCAGTGTCATACATGTGGGTATAAACTGCGGTTTGGGCACACAGTAGGGCACAGAAGGGAAGGAGCGCTATGTGGCTTTTGGAGCGCAGATTCAGATGTTTGGGATCTGGATGCCATGTCATGTTTGCAGAGCCTCTAAAGTACCAGTAAAGTGGAATCCCCTAGGGAATGACCCCATTTTGAAAACTGCACCCCTCAAAGAATTTATCAAGGGGTGTAGCGAGCATTAGTATCCCAGACGTGACTGCACAGCGGATGGGGAAAAGTGAATATGTAATCTGTGCATAGTACATTGGGTACACTAAATTCCCTACTATTTCCCCAGTAGTTTCTATTATTGGGGGGTCACTCTGGGGGTCACTTCTGGTTTATTATCCCTCGTAAGCTCTAAATCTGGGGTGTACCCTAATATACGCTTGCACAGCTTATACATTCCCTTCCTGCCGCAGCCAGTTATGCTCTAATGATTTGGCGATTTTTGGGGTTTTTGTCTTCACATTGTACGAGTTATATTTTCTTTATTTCTCTGGTGATGTAGCCATATGAGGGCTTGTTGTTTTCAGGGTGAGATGTATTTTTTAATGACATCATTTTTAGGTGCTTACAACTTATTAAATAAATTTTATTAACTCTTTCTTGGTGGATTAAAAAACAACCCCATCAATTCTGGCACTGCGTTTTATCTTTTAAATTTTTCACCATGCAGCGTAGAGCATAAGTAACATGTTATCTTTATTCTGCGGGTCGGTACAATTACGGCGATACCTCATTTATAATGTTTTTTTATGCAATACCAATTTTGCAGAACAAAAACCCATTTGGGGACATAAATTAATTTTTTTTGCATCGCCATCTTCTAAGATGCGTAGCATTTTTATTTTTCAGTTTAGAGAGTTGGTTTAGGGCTTATTTTTTGCGGTACAACCTGTGATTTTTATTGGTACTGTTTTGGGGTACATATGACTTTTTGATCACTTTTTATGGCATATTTTGTAAGGTGAGATGGCGAAAAATCGTTACTTTTGGCGGGTTTTTTCCGTTTTTTTTTCCCCGACTTTCACCGTGTACATTAAATATGGTTTCAGTTTTATTGTACAGGTTGTTACGGACGCAACGATACCAAATATGTATTGTTTTTATTAATTTTTAGGTTTATTTTTTATATAATTCTTTTTATATAGGAAAAGGCAATTTTTGGGGCTTTATTCTTTTATTAATTTTTTTCACATACTTTATTATTTTTTTTTTTCACTTTTTTTTACTTTTTCTTGTGTCCCATTAGGACACCTGAGCCAGCAATGCTTTGATTGCTGGCTCAGCACTATAGACTGCAAGACACGAGCATACTCGTGTCTTACAGCCTATACAGGAAGTCAGCGCTATGGAAACACAGCGCTGACTTCCTGATGTATCGGCAGGATCAACCAGGTACTGGGGGCTCCAGGCAGCCTAGGGTCACTTGGCAGACCCCGGGCTGCACATTAGATATATTGGCACCCCCCGATCTCGCTGCGGGGGGGTGCCGGGGGGGTCGGCAAGACGGCGGAACCCCTTGGATGCCGCGGTCATGTTTGACCGCTGCATCCAAGGGGTTAAAACCGCCGATCGGAAGTTATGGCCGACCGGGGGTTATGGAGCAGGGTGTTAGCTGTCAGATACAGCTAACACCCGGTTCCGATACCGCCCGCTCAGATAGTGAGCGGGCGGCCGGCCTCGGGCGTAGTATTACGTCCTGGTGCGCGAAGTACCTAGCGCCCAGGACATAATAGTACGTCCAAGGTCGTTAAGGGGTTAACTTTAACAACTACTGTGACACGAAGTGTAACCTTGAGTGTGTGAAAGACTTTCTTGGTAAGATATAACGCTGTACTATGTACATATATATATATATATATATATATTAAGTCATATACAGTCCTTTAAAAAATTTAAAAGGCTTTAGACCTCATGGATTTCCACAACTGTTTACACCTTAAGATATAGTCCATAAAGTGCTGAAATGCAAGATAGGTTTGCCCAGAGTACAGATTTATTATTATCAGTAATATTATGATTATTAGAATTTTAATATTAAAAATATACAGTGGGGAAAAAAAGTATTTAGTCAGCCACCAATTGTGCAAGTTCTTCCACTTAAAAAGATGAGGTCGGCCTGTAACTGACATCATAGGTAGACCTCAACTATGAGAGACAAAATGAGAAAGCAAATCCAGAAAATCACATTGTCTGATTTTTAAAGAATTTATTTGCAAATTATGGTGGAAAATAAGTATTTGGTCAATAACAAAAGTTCGTCTCAATACTTTGTTATATATCCTTTGTTGGCAATGACAGAGGTCAAACGTTTTCTGTAAGTCTTCACAAGGTTGGCACACACTGTTGCTGGTATGTTGGCCCATTCCTCCATGCAGATCTCCTCTAGAGCAGTGATGTTTTGGGGCTGTCGCTGGGCAACACGGACTTTCAACTCCCTCCAAAGGTTTTCTATGGGGTTGAGATCTGGAGACTGGCTAGGCCACTCCAGGACCTTGAAATGCTTCTTACGAAGCCACTCCTTCGTTGCCCTGGCGGTGTGTTTGGGATCTTTGTCATGCTGAAAGATGCCCTTTCTGATGGAAGGAGGTTTGCACCCAAAATCTCACGATACATGGTCCCATTCATTCTTTCATGTACACGGATCAGTCGTCCTGGTCCCTTTGCAGAGAAACAGCCCCAAAGCATGATGTTGCCACCCCCACGCTTCACAGTAGGTATGGTGTTCTTTGGATGCAACTCAGCATTCACTCTCCTCCAAACACGACGAGTTGTATTTCTAACCAAACAGTTCTACTTTGGTTTCATCTGACCATATGACATTCTCCCAATACTCTTCTGGAACATCCAAATGCTCTCTAGCAAACTTCAGACGGGCCCGGATATGTACTGGCTTAAGCAGGGGGACATGTCTGGCACTGCAGGATCTGAGTCCCTGGTGGCGTAGTGTGTTACTGACGGTAGCCTTTGTTACGTTAGTCCCAGCTTTCTGCAGGTCATTCACTAGGTCCCCCCATGTGGTTCTGGGATTTTTGCTTACCATTCTTGTGATCATTTTGACCCCACGGGGTGAGGTCTTGCATGGAGCCCCTGATCGAGGGAGATTATCAGTGGTCTTGTATGTCTTCCATTTTCTAATTATTGCTCCCACAGTTGATTTCTTCACACCAAGCTGCTTGCCTATTGCAGATTCAGTCTTCCCAGCCTGGTGCAGGTCTACAATTTTGTTTCTGATGTCCTTCCACAGCTCTTTGGTCTTCACCATAGTGGAGTTTGGAGTGTGACTGTTTGAGGTTGTGGACAGGTGTCTTTTATACAGGTAATGAGTGGGGGACTGAGGAGCCTCTTAAAGAAGAAGTTACAGGTCTGTGAGAGCCAGAAATCTTGCTTGTTTGTAGGTGACTAAATACTCATTTTCCACCATAATTTGCTAATAAATTCTTAAAAAATCAAACAATGTGATTTTCTGGATTTGTTTTCTCATTTTGTCTCTCATAGTTCAGGTCTACCTATGATGACAATTACAGGCCTCTCTCATCTTTTTAAGTGGGAGATCTTGCACAATTGGTGGCTGACTAAATGCTTTTTTTCCCCACTGTATAATGATATACATTAGAAGTTTATTTTTCTTTACAGGGCACCGTATGAACACAAATGGACAATGGAAATCTGGGTTTTACATATACTAGTCTTTGCTTTGAGTTTTTATTAACATTTTATTAAGTTTGTGTCTGCAGTAGCTATTGATTTATTCATTTCACACACACTGATATACAGTTTGCAACTTGCTTCTAATATCAAACATGGTTCATGTGGATATGTTCCTATCAAAAATACCTACTAGTCATGTTTTCTGTAACTCCAAAAAGTGCTGTCATAATTTAATACAGATTGAGGCATTGCTAATGCCTGTTGACACTGCATTTCCTCTCCCTTCTGCAAACAATGATGTAGTGTGGGTGTATGATTTCCTTCAATCTTTAAAAAGGATTATCCACTTTCTAATACTGATGGCCCATCCGTAGCGATGGCTTCATGCTGTCCTGAAAACTTCAATGGGGCAGTGCTGAAGTATTTAAAGCTGCTGCTACAACTTGTATGGCAAGTGAGCAGCTCTGTGTACGGCATGTAAACATTAGCACAGCAGTTGATCTGCAAGCCCCTGGGTGTCGGACCCTCCCGCAGATCTAACATTGACAAAACAAAAACATGGTCCAAGGCTTGTAGATAACCATAACCAAATGCAAGAATGTGTTTATATGGCCCACACTTAGTGATGTGTCCTCCATTAGGACTATATATATATATATATATATATATATATATATATATATATATATTTATTATTTTTACTATAATATATATATATATATATATATATATATATATATATATATAGTAAAAAAGAAATACTGATTGTATTGTGATTTTGGTTTACATGTATGTATTATTACAAAGCTAATTATAGCTTAGCACTATTTCTACTTTTAATGTATATTAACTTAAAGGAACACTGATTTTATATTCAACCAAAGGTAATAGTTTTGACATCAATGTCAACTAGGCTTAAGTCAGCATGTCTTTTTTGATATGGCAATTTACTTGGCTTTATGTTGTCAATTAGAATTCTACATTCCTGCTAAGTCAATACAATTAGATTACTACAGAGACTTCATTACAGCCACAAGCAGGACCGCAGCTGAGGTGTATACAATTTTCTCCCTGTGATGCCAACACAGCTAAAGAGCTATTAGAACAACTGCCATTAACACTACAATATGCTATCAAACAGAAAACACAATCAGCTGGTGTAACCAAATAATGATTTCAAAAATATGCCAGGTCTTGTAAAGTTTAGTTGAACTAAATTCATTCTTGTAAAAAAAAAAACATAATACTTATAGGCTACAAATATTTTAATCATGTACCTTATGACTGCAAGTAAATCTTCTAAATTATCATATAAGGGATTGTCCAAAATAATCTGATCACAAGTTGCCTTACTACTGCAAGGAACTGTGAAATGTGGAGGAATCTAGCATTAAAGGGTTTGACAACTTTTAACATAATATTTGCATATGATAAGACGTATTGGTATAACAACCTGTAATCCCACTTCAAAATTTACCTTAGCCCCTAGTAAGGTAAATATAGTGTCACATCCACGGGGATCTAACATGGTGGTGGTTTCTACCAGCAAGTCATCATATTAGGGGATGAAAAAAATCTTCTCCCCAAACCAACCCATCCCTACCCTTTGTCTTACTTGTTTACCTACATGATTGAATTATATCTGGGATACTTGATGTAAACTGTCTGTTGTTTTTAGATGCCCTGATGAGCACCCAGTTTTGTGGTTCAAAATGCGTCAGAGGAGAAACAATAATAGGGACTCTAATAGGGACAGTTGTGGGACTCCCCTTGTCAAGGCGGTAGTTCTGGGTTCCGGGTTGTAAGGGTCACAGATAGGGTCATTCCATTGCCTAACCCTACTTGTTCAATCCTTGGAGTTCTTTATGATACTAACTCCTTTCCCTGTGCATGTGCTCTTCAAACTGGTAAGAGAGTTCCAATTGGATATTTGATATTATTTATTGTTGGACTCATGAGCTAGTTTTTTGATTATATTTATTAAAGGCTAAGTTTTAAATTTCATTATTAGCAAATGGGATCCATGCTGGTGTTTTGTTATTTATCGTAGTGGTCCATGGGTATACGAAAATAATGACCTCTCTATTTCTTTTCTATTATCTACTGTGCTAAAACACTTACAATGCATTAGAGGGGGAAGACACCTCCATCCTGGATCACTGTGGGTGAAGAACTATGTTGACCTCACCACCATGGACATGGGGGAGGCTTCTCAGCAAGGACTAAGGTAAGCCTTTGAATAAAGATCCCTTACTCATCCTCTTGGCTAGACATGTCCAGATATCACAAACAACTTTTCTAAACACATGATTTTGTGATATGCTAACTATCCTATTTGTGTCTATGTGAAACCACCCAGCGGGAGACGGTGAATTTCTGTCTTTTAAGACCTTTGTGAGCATGTGATATATTAAGGGAAGTGAGCAAATTAATTTATTTCATTTTATGCCAATAGTCAACTTTTAAACCCAAGCTGGATGGTTCTGAATGTAGTCAGAAAATACAGGAATGGGCAGCACTCTGGAATGACTCCCACAATCTTTTTCATACCGTAGATAACTTTTCCACTGTATCTGGCCTCAGGATCAATAGATCTTAATTGGAGGTTCTTTATTGTAAAGCCTCTACCCACATCCCAAAACTTATTGAAATCAACCTCCAATTCCAGCAAAAACACAATTCCCTCCCTTATTTGGGTCTGCCTATCCTCCTCAATAGATAAGTTTTGCAGCTGTAACCACACATAATTAAATAAACCCATTAGACAACACCTAAAACAATGGTACTATCCTTACTTATCGTAGGCGGGCAGGATTAGTACTAAAATAGTGATATTTCCCAGATTGCTGCACCTGTTCTGTACCTTTTCTATCTCATCTCCTTTCTATCTCTATATTCATAAATGTCTTGGTGGTCTTCAGTTCAAAATTTCATAAAATACTGCAGAGCAGCCAGAATAGCCCAACTACTCCTAGTGAACCCCCCAGAGTGGACACAGCAGTGGGTTTGGATGGAGTTGATCTTGATTGCTTGATACTCCTTCTATGTTCTGTTGTGGGAAAGGAAGCCACTAACTTACTTACCATCTGCTAGAGTTACTTTCCACTTCCTGACCCTTTGGATGGTGTTTATATTTAAATATAAGCTACAGTCACCATCATGCCCATACATGACTTTATTCAGCAACCTATCTTTCCAGCCAGGCCTTAAATTAAGTCATTTTGAATGGTGGACAAAGTTTACATGACTTATTGGTGAGCCAATGCCTGGTCATTCTCTCCGCATTTCAAAACAAACATTAACCTCCCTCTTTGGAGAGTTACAGGATATATCATGTCTTTTCTGTCTTGAACTCTCTGACACATACCTCATCAACTGTAACATAGCAACCCTTAGCAGCTATAGCTATTTACGATCTACTTCAGGTGGGTATCTTTCTCTATTATATAGCATGTGACATTAACCCTTCAGGATGGGTAAATTCTCCTATATGTTAAACTAAGAGGAAGATATCCATACAAAGCTATCACCACAGAAGTGGAGACATCTTTGAAAGTTCTCCATAGAACCTACTATGTCACTGCTTAACTGCATATCATCTACCCATAAGTCTGCCCATGCTGTTTTAGAAGGTGCCTGGACACTACACAATATATCACCTATGTTGGGCATACCCAAACGCAGGAACATATTGGCCAGAGGTGCTGGCCATGATTGGCGTGGTAGTGTGGATTAAGTGTCTGAAAATGCCAGCAGTTTGCATTTCATTAATATACCAACTGTCAGTTTAAACTCACTCTCACTCACTATATTCTATTGGCCGCTAGTATCCATATTGCCACACATTGGAGATCTCATATGTTATCACTCTCCAACATACTTTCTCGCATCGATAAAGAGGTGCTCAACGCTATTCATTAGGGTGAAATGGCTCTTTTCAATAAGGCCTGGGAGCCCTTACCATCCTCCTCTTACTCCCTGGATATAGCTTATTATGTTTCATTGTAACATACCTTGCTTAGTCTTAACAGATTCTATTCTATATATTGTGAATTATGCACTTATGTGCATTTCTTCTCATGGGCTATACCCCCATCCGACCCTTCCAATCTTTACTCTGTTTCAATAAAATTTATATGTTTAATACTAAATATATATGGTGCCCTATAATAGGGAAAATTAATCAGCGCACAGATCTCATTCAGATCAATAGTCTAATGCTTAGACCTGGCGAGTCATCTAGAGATACACTCTTTGTACTCTCTCTCGACTTGTTCTAATTGATGGAGGTCCCGAACTTAGAATGCCATAATGGAGTATTAGAAAATGAAGTTCCCTGAGTTATCATCAGAAATAGTCACAAAATAAATAGTTATATTGACACATTCACCTCTGCTACATCATTCAGTTCTGTTACAAGATTGTACTAACTGTGACTTTAGACCAGCTTGATGTCGTCTGTTTCTCTTCTCTTTTTTCAGTACTTTTGGATGTGACACTTCCCACTGACATACTTACAGTAGATGAATATGAGTCTTAATTTCTTTTGTCAGCCTGTTTAAATCTTTCTTGTGCCTTTGACCAAACCATTGATGCCCTAGTATCAAAATCCTTTGATGAAGATGAAAGTTCTTTGAGCAAAGAATATTGACAGTGACCTAGCTATTCTCATCTTATGACACTCAGTCATGACTTAGACACACTGGAACAATGGGCTGAGGTGAACAAAATGGTATTCAACAGGGACAAATGCAAAGTTCTACATCTGGGTAACAGAAATGCAAGAAGCATATATAGTATGGGAGGAATAGTACTAAGTGAGAGTACAGGGGAAAAGGATCTGGACATAATAATAGATCACAAATTCAACATGAGTCAACAGTGCGGTGCGGTGGCTAAAAAGGCTAACCAAATTCTAGGATGTATCAAGACGAGCATTGAAGCTAGATCAAGAGAGGTAATTAGTCCGCTGTACTCTGCCCTGGTCAGACCCCACCTGGAATACTGTGTACAGTTCTGGGCTCCCCAGTTTAAGAAAGACATCGATTTATTGGAGCAGGTCCAGAGAAGAGCAACCAAAATGGTGGAAGGTCTACAAACCATGTCCTACGAAGAAAGGCTAAAAGAATTGGGACTGCTTAGTTTGCAGAAGAGAAGGCTAAGGGGAGACTTAATAGCGGTATTTAAATATCTGAAAGGTTGTCACAGTGCAGAGGGATCTACCCTATTCTCATTAGCAGAAGGAAGCACGAGAAGTAATGGGATGAAACTAAGGGGAAGGAGATTCAGATTAGACATTAGGAAAAACTTTCTAACAGTAAGGGTAGTGAGGGAGTGGAATAGGCTGCCACGGGAGGTGGTGAGTTCTTCATCAATTGAAATCTTCAAGCGGAATCTGGATAGGTATATAGCTGGGATGATCTAGGAATTCCTGCTTTTGCAGGGGGTTGGACTCGATGGCCCTTGAGGTCCCTTCCAACTCAAACAAACAAAACAAAACAAAACAAACAATGTTTGATGTTATGTTTAATGTAGAAATACACAACCCCCATATAATACAAAACTATTCTCATCTTCTTGCCATTTTCCACCAGTTTACATTCTGTACAGTGCTGGCCAAAAGTATTGACACCCCTGCAATTCTGTCAGATAATACTCAATTTCTTCCAGAAAATGATTGCAATCACAAATGCTTTGGTAATAATATCTTCATTTATTTTGCTTGCAATGAAAAAACACAAAAGAGAATGAAAAAAAAAGTCAAATCATTGATCATTTTACACAAAACTCCAAAAATGGGCCGGACAAAAGTATTGGCACCCTCAGCCTAATACTTGGTAGCACAACTTTTAGACAAAATAACTGCGAACAACCGCTTCCGGTAACCATCAATGAGTTTCTTACAATGCTCTGCTGGAATTTTAGACCATTCTTCTTTGGCAAATTTCTCCAGGTCCCTGAGATTTGAAGGGTGCCTTCTCCAAACTGCCATTTTGAGATCTCTCCACAGGTGTTCTATGGGATTCAGGTCTTCACAATGGGTTACATTGTTATCAGTAAATCATTTATAAAACAAATAATAATTCTAAGAATATTAATGAAGTAAGGATGAAATAATTGTAAATGTTATATTATGGTACAAATAATTGGCAATGTGTTGCTGATATAGACAAATTCACAGACAGCATCTCGATACATTTTTTGGGGGGGCACTAAGGCCAAATCTTAGTCTTTTTTTGCTGTCCATGCTTTGATTTTTAAACATAGCATTCTCTAGGTAGTTGATTTTTATGATGGTGGCTTTTACAGTGGCTTTTTACTCCATAGCCTGTAATATGATTTTTTTTAAAGAACATAAATGAAAAATATGCAATACAAAATAAGTGTAAGAAAAGAAATAATTTTAAAAATATTCCTAAAGGATAATAGGATTTCATGTGTTTTTGTCATTTTTCATCTTGTAAACACATCCCTTTGGAAGTTCACAGCTGATATTACCAGAGAAAATTGCAGTCAGCTACCCAACATACACAAAAGGGGAACCTTGCAATACATGGTCTGGCTAATTTTGTCAGAATAGGATAGAATTAGATTATTAGTTATGCTTAGTAGCTTTACAGTTTGGCAATTAAGAAGATTTTTTTCCTCTATAATAACTTTATCTTGTCCTATATTGGACAGGTTGCTATTTGGAAACTGATTTTTCTTTTTTTTTTTAGTAAAATTAATAGCAACAGTGATTTATTAATAACATAAATATAAGTGACTCTATGGTAACACAGCCCTTTGACTAGCCATATAATGACGGAACAAAGTACAATGAACATTTAAGTTAATACACCTCCCCTCACTCTCCCAAACAGACAGAGAGGCTCTAGTGCCCCATTCATGATTAAAGAACTATCTGAAGTACTAAGCGCAATACCCAATGGGAAAAGCCCAGGCCTGTACAGTTTCCCTATACTTTCCCTATAAATTCCTGGACATCCTCATTCCACATTTCCCAGCAGTGTGTAATTCCCTTATTATCTGGAGCAGCCTGGTTATCTCAATCATTAGATGCCTACATCTCTATTATCCCCTAAAAAGGTAAGTTACAGACCCATATCATTATTAAACACAGATTTGAAATGGTGGGCTAAGCTGTTAGCTGGTAGAATTGCTAAAGTCTAAAACACACTAGTCGGTCAAGAACAGATAGGGATTTTGCCAGACGGGGGGGGGGGGGGGGGTCATGTGGAGTGGTAAATTCAACACCAGCAGACTGATTCCTTTCACTTACTAGGCAAAAAACCCACCAGATTTCATTGGTCCTCCTTGGCACAGATGCGGAGAAGGCCTTTGTCAACTGGCCATATATGAAGGCAACCCTTGGAAAGTTCAATTTCCCTTTACCTTTCATTTCGCTGTCTTCTCACTGTACTCTGCACCATCAGCTCATATCAGGGTTAATGGCACTCTGTCTAATGCCTTTAGAATTTGGAATGGGACAAGGCAGGGCTACCCCCTCTCACCAGCTTTATTTATATTAGTGATGGAAATATTAATTCAGAAAATGAGACAATTCCCTGTTATACAATGTTTGGAGTTTGGAGGTTTACAACATGTAGTGGCTACCTTTGTTGATCATTTGGTGCTACTGCCCACTAATCCAATCAAGGCTATCTCAGCTGCACTTCAAATTTTTGAACAATTTGGTCCTGCCTCTAGTTTTAAAATCAATTATGATAAATCCGAAATTGTCAATATCTCAGCCCCACCACACTCCCTTCACGCCCTCAAACCATGCCCTTTCTCTAGCCAGACAGTGCACTCAGGGTCCTAGGAGTCAAGATAGCTGATCCACATTGAATCTTTTCTCTCAACTATTCCCCACTTTTGGGCAACATTAAAACTCAATTGAGATTGATGAACCTGCCTTTTACATATTGGAAGGGGAGAAAAAACATTCTTTAGACCTATATCCTGTCTAAAATATTATATGTCATGCAAACTGTCCCCATAGCTTTCCTGGCATCCTTTTTAAGAAGTTAAAGAGCCTCATAATTTAATTTCTCTGGCACGGAAAGCGGCCACGGCTGGACATTCCTTATGTAATATGCTTCTTGTTAAATGTTAAAAAAATCTAATACGACATAGATTTGAAAAAAAAAAATATTTAACTTAGTAGGGCAGATTTATGAAAAATTTTCTTTAAAAAATTAGTTTAGTTACCCATAGCAACCAATCACAGCACAGCTCTAATTTTTATAAAACACTATAAAAATTAAAGCTATGCTGTGATTGTTTGTTATGGGCAACCACAGAATTTTTTCTTTAAAACAGTTTTCATGCTACTGTAAATATTGAAAAATTTTAATATAAATTACTTCATTAGTATATGTCTGGAAATAGCAAAGGGACAAAAAGCTAATCACACATTGTTATATCCTAGAAAAAAAAAAATAAAAAATATATATATATATATATATATATATATATATATATATATAGTGGTCATGTGATTAACGGGGGGAGGGGGGGCTTCTTCTGTCAGTCTATTAGTTACCATTAATGTAATAATTTGTCTCAAATATTTGCAAGGTTTGCCAAGCAGTTTTGTTTCAGGCTGAACTGGAACTGCTATTACTATATTCTGGGGACTCTTCATACCCCAGAGTATAATAAGTGGAGGTCCAGGGGAGTGCTGTAATTTAGGAAGCTGAAAGAGATCCGAAGATGTCAGGAACCCATCCTTAATGCCATGACAGAGCCCATGAGATGTCAGTGTGACTGCTTGCAATGTTTACAACCCTCCCTGGGACTCATCTTATTATACTTTAGGTCTTAACCTGAAATTTTTGGAATATTGGTAACAAACCCA
The DNA here is from genome assembly GCA_947044405.1 of Leptodactylus fallax. NCBI lineage: Eukaryota > Metazoa > Chordata > Amphibia > Anura > Leptodactylidae > Leptodactylus > Leptodactylus fallax. The sequence goes on from CAMRHE010000407.1 coordinate 554,138, forward strand.
GATTAATATAAACCACTCGCTAAACTCTAGTTACCATTACAGATTGCTTTAATGAATATTTGTAAAGTTCACCAAAACATTTCTTTTTGGACCAAATTTGCGACTTTCCACTTTGCGTAACAGAGGACGAGAGACGGTAAGACCCAATGTAATATACAGTGGGTGTATAAAATAGAGCATATAGAAATAGTTTTCTTCATGAAACTTGATAAATGTCTTTTGTGACAAGGAGTCACAAGGATCATTGTGTAATAGTAGTTAATAAACCCAGATAGATTAGGTAAATAAATCAGGTATAATCCAACCCGGTACCTGTAATAAGACAGAGACGACACAGATTTGTCAGTAACTGCCAGAGATCTCCTGTGGGAGGAGCACTGGTTGTTTATTTTATAGAGTATAAACCAAGAGTAGCAATCAATCATATTACGTAAATTGGGGATGGGTTATTGGTATACAAATATGGGATTTTACACAATTTCTGGGAATTCATCTCAAATTATATTTAACCCATGTTACACAATAGTTCTTATGTTATCTAACAATAATGGATGAAGTAATCTTGACTCCCTCGCATCCTTCACCCATATCTTGCGACATATCTGGTCAGACTGTCTACACAAAAAGTTGGCAGTACAAGTTGTTTGCTGTGTATAAAAATGAGAATATGTACAAAAATGGTAAAAACAAGAAAAGGTCATGCGATATGAAATACAAAGTCTTTTTGAAACATTGGTTTATAATGCATGAGTATATATGTATGGCTATATGAGGTTACAATGTAGGATATATAAGATTAGCTATAGGATTACTCTAACAATGGCATAAGGCATTGATGTGATATTTCAAAAATAAAATTATAAAGTAATAAAGAAAAACTAAAAACTATGTCATTACTATCCCATATTTTTCTAAAAAGTTTTCTTATTAAAGTAAGTGACTAAAGCATGTCATTAGTATAACCCCTAGGGTATATGCACATCGGTTACATTTGTTTTGCGGATAAACTCTTTCACTCTTGATGATGAATTGTAAATAGCATGTAATTGATGTCTGGTTTCTCATTATATACTGTATCTGCTCTTGAGAAGACAGCAGAACATTTACCATGGCATTCTACTTTCCTTGAATTAACTTTGTTTCCACAAACCAATTGAATTTTCTGCTAAATCAGGAACACATCACCGTCTGAAATGTTATTCTGCTTGCAGAGAAGAAGCATTCATGCACTGACTTCTATATAATCCAGTAATGGATGCAGTTAGATGCGAATTACAAGCTGCCTTACTCTATCTCTCAAAAGAATGTAAGTCACATACTCTCATAATATATCAATTGTGCAATAGAAGTTGTACTTGGTTGAGGATAAAAGAGTCCCAATAGACACTAGACATCGCTCAGGACTGCTCAAAATATACATTAGGGCAACTGAACTTCCTCCAATTTTCTGTCTGTAAGGCTAATATGCTTATCATAAATTAACAAAGCCAATACAGTGATGTTATTATTAATGACATATTTCATACATTGCAAATAATAAAGTAAAACAGTAAAACTAGTGGCATACCTGCCAAAGAAGGAAACCGTAACTTTACTTTATGTACAAAAATGGATAGTGGCCATGGCTGAGTAAAATTAAACTAAAAGTAACTGTGATTTGGCTATTCCACCAGACCACTTCCCCCATATACATGTATGCTCACTTTCTCAATTGGGAGAAGGGAATGAGACTTTTCCAGACAAATCTTTTGTTAGCTTATCTTCTAAGAGAAAGTAGAACCTGAAGGGTACCCTAAGGGTCCTTCAAGCCTCACATCCAAGCCCTCAACACTTCTTGATGCTTCCAATTAAAAATATCCTTTGAATTTGCTCTTTCTTCATTCCTTAAACTACAATAAAATGCTAGTCCATGCTCTTATCATCTCCCACTTAGACAACCGTGACACCCATTTTTGTGGCCTCCCAGCAAATGCTCTCATTCCCCTCCAGTCTACCCTCAACTCTGCCATTTGCTTAATCCACCTCTCTCCTAGTCAGTCATTAGCCTCTCCCCTCTGACAATCCCTTTAATGGCAACCCATCACCCAGTGAATAGTGTTTAAAATACTAATGTAGGCATTCAAGGCTATTCCCAACCTGTCCTCTCTATATATCTCTGACCTACTCTCCTGCTACCTCCCCACATATAATGTCTGGTCCTCTTTCTTCACTTTGCTCTTATCTACTCTTCATACAACCAACTTCTCCTATTTATTCCCTATACTCTGGAATTCACTACCATGATACATAAGACTGCCTCCCATAATCATAACCTCCAAAAGGACCCCAAGGACTCATCTCTTCAGGAAATCCCACATCGTTCAATAACCCCACTGTCACCATACCAGCATCTGAACAGCTTCTACCCTTACCTATTGTGCCTATCCCCCTTCCATCATATATTGTAGTACCTTCTTAGATTGTTGTACCTTCAACAATCACACATAGGATGTCTATCTTAAGAAGAGGACATAGATATGTTGTTCGAGAAAACCATTTTAATTTTTTCTCCCATTAAAATCAATTATTGACATAATAATAGTCATTCTAATTATATAGCTGAAGGTCGGAAGAAAATATGCATAGCAATATTGCAAATAAAACTTTAACTACACTGCACCAAGGAGTATTTTTCAGTTTCTCAATAAATTTTAATGTTTTTTATTGTGATGTCAGTCATACTTTACAGGAAATATTGGATGTTTACCATCAGAACTGAGCTTCCTTGGAGATCTTAATATTCCTTATAATGTGCTTCTTTAATTTGCATATGTGTGTACTTCTGTTTTGTTGGTTCCCATTGTTATACATGGATGTAAACAGTGACTTTTCTGAGCCAGTTAGAGCTTGTGTTTTCACATCTGTCTGATAACTTAATTGTCTGCAGTTCTACTTGTCAACTTGTCTGCTTAATAAGCCTTGAAAGATTCCTCCATTTGCATCAACAGTCACTCTCAAACATAACGTTCCCAATTCTCTTACTCCACAGAAAAAAGCATCAAATAATTTGCACAAAACATCTTATATCTCAAGTTTGGAATGATACAGTATAATAGTATCCTGCCTGTACAGTAGAGTAGAAATGATTTATGTTTATTGCAAAACTGCTATCTTATATACAGTATAGTAGCTACAGAACATTTCTAAGAACAGATATTACAATAGCAATAACATTTCATAGATCTGAATATCTTGCCTTTACAAAATAGTACACTGAATAAAAGGATTCCAAAATGCATTGACATCACAAGTATTGATTAAAGGGATACTACATCCTGTATCCACTGTATAGCTGATAAATCTTACATCAGATGGCTCCTTACTGATCACTAGAGAGAAGACTCAATTCAAACTCCTTCAAGCCATGGATATGTGAGACTGGAGCCCACTTTATAGAAGTTGTTGGGTTCTCAGTGGTTGGATCCCACCAATATAATATTTATCACATATCCCATGGTTAAGTGATACATTATTTAGGCCACTATTTCCATACTATGGGGCACAAACACTTGGGGGAATTGAAAAGACCTCTGGAGGGTCACAAACCAAGTTGAGAAATTTAATTCTTCACACTGCAGCGTGGACAGGAATGCAAACTGTCAGCAATATTAATTGCTTGTATTTTGCAGATTCTGTAATAGGACATTTTATGATGTCACATTTTATGACCTATTGTAGTGCCTGTACAATAGTTCCCATTATGGCAGAAGCAGCAGAGAGCTGCCTGGAGTGGTAAGAGCCCTGAGGTAGCAGTGCAGTGTGGGGGGATGAGATCAGGAAGCAGCACTGAGTCTGTGGAAGAGTTAGAAGTAGCAGAACCGAGTGTGGGTAGAGGTGGAGGTAGCAGAGCTGTGTGTGGGGGAACATGGAGGCAGCGGTGTATGAAGGGAGCAGGCTGGATACCGAAAATAAACATAAAAGTAGCAGAGTTCTGGGTGCAGGGAAAGAATGAAGTTAGCAGAGATGTGTGCAGAAGGAAATCATGAAGCATTAGTGTTTGTATGTGTAGGAGAGAAGATGGAGGTATCAGTACTCTGTGTTTAACAGGCATGTGTTCATGAAGTAGCAGCAGAGCAGAAGCAGAATACAGAATACAGCTGAAAAGCAGAATAAACGCTGCTGAATATAGCAGATTTTTTTTTCTAATGGAACTAAGTACAGTAAAGAAGTCTTGCCCAAAAGGGGGACCCATATCAGAAAGTTTGGGAACCACTGCTTTAGGCTAAAATACCACTTTGGTATAAAAATAGCAGAAGCCTGTTGCAATTTTTTATTTACATTGCTAAAAACATAAAGAGTCACTTTAAGTAAAATCTAAAAATTTACCTTTAGGCTATAGCCAGTGAGCTCTAACCTGAATGGTGCTTTTATAGAGATCCCCTGCAGTTCTCTATTGTAGCTGTAACTTTTCTCTGTGTGTGCAGGTATATGCACAGATTTAATATTAACAGTGACAAAGCATATGGGCAAATATATTTTATTTTATTTTGACATTTACAGAATGATTAAAGGAAGATATTACTATATGCTAAATACCATTTATCTCACCACCTCAGGTAAGCTTTAAAAAAAAAAATCACAGCCACCTAATACTTCTTTTCCAAAATGTATTTCAATATTATTTGGTGTTTGAAGTGGGTATAAACAATTTAAATTGCACTTAATAAAAAGTCTCAGATCAATCAGAAATGTAACCCCCCATCACTCACACTCACTTTTTCATCCAGATTAGGTCTTACTTACGCGACAGTGAAAAATGCCATTTTATAAACAGTGAGATTGAGTGCATTCATATGTCTGTTTTTTTGTTTTTTTTTTTTGTTTTTTTTCATAGATACGCGGATCCAATGGAAACCAGGGAGTGCATTAATGGAAGTAAAAATGGATTGACGTTCCAGTTATATCCATTAAAAATGATAAGTGGGTTAGGTAGAAAAAAGGTCTATTAAATTCATCCATTTTTATAAAGGTCCAGTAAAAACGGATGCAATATGAGTGACACTCAGCCATCAAAAACATACAAACGTACACAGAATGGATGCAAAATGTCCTTTAAACAGTGAACAATGTGTCTGCTTTTCATGCCTGAGAAACTGACATTGTCATCTGAATAGAGCTTTAGTCGGAGAACCCAATTTTTACAGGAGCAGTTGTCCATCCAATGTGTCTGGTGGTGTCCTTACTGTCCTACAATCTGGTGAACGAAGGGGCAGGAATGTAAAATTTAACATGCCCAATCTTTTTGTTCTCAAGAAAAATAAACCAACACTACAGGAGTCTGACCACAGTTTTCTTCACTTTCCCTACTGAGGTGATTTGGGAGGAACATCTATCTGTTGGTCAAATGAGCTTTCGGCAGATAGCTATCGGATGTATATAGCCAGCTTTATGGTATACTCACATATGCTAAGTAATGCTTGCTTACTCCAGCACACTCACTCTCACATACACTCATGTGTACTCACACTCTGTTTTTCACTGTAGGTACCTGTATAAAGTACTGCAGACAATGGTACTCACATCATTGCATTTCACACATCAAACTGTTAGAAGACTGACAGCTCTGCTAAATCAGTGTTAAGGAGACAAACAGGCTTATACCATCTTATACTGTAAGTGTGTTGGAAACAGTACAGTCATGGCCAAAAGTTTTGAGAATGATACAAATATTAATTTTTACAAAGTCTACTGCTTCAGTTTTTCTAATGGCAATTTGCATATACTCCAGAATGTTATAAAGAGTGATCAGCTTAACAGCAATTACTTGCAAAGTCAATATTTACCTAGAAAATGAACTTTATCCCCCAAAACACATTTCAACATCATTGCAGCCCTGCCTTAAAAGGACCACCTAACATCATTTCAGTGATTGCTCCATTAACACAGGTGTGGGTGTTGATGTGGACAGGGCTAGAGATCAATCTGTCATGATAAAGTAAGAATGACACCACTGGACACTTTAAAAGGAGGCTGGTGCTTGCCATCATTGTTTCTCTTCTGTTAACCATGGTTATCTCTAAAGAAACACGTGCAGTCATCATTGCACTGCACAAAAATGGCCTAACTGGGAAGAGTATTGCAGCTAGAAAGATTGCACCTCAGTCAACAATCTATCGCATCATCAAGAACTTCAAGGAGAGAGGTTCCATTGGTGCCAAAAAGGCTCCAGGGCGCCCAAGAAAGACCAGCAAGCGGCAGGACCGTCTGTTAAAAGTGTTTCAGCTGCGGGATCGGGCTACCAGCAGTGCAGAGCTTGCTGAGGAATGGCAGCAGGCAGGTGTGAGTGCATCTGCACGCACTGTGAGGCGGAGACTCTTGGAGCAAGGCCTGGTCTCAAGGAGGGCAGCAAAGAAGCCACTTCTCTCCAGAAAAAACATCAGGGACAGACTGATATTCTGCAAAAGGTACAGGGAGTGGACTGCTGAGGACTGGGGTAAAGTCATTTTCTCTGATGAATCCCCTTTTCGATTGTTTGGAACATCTGGAAAACAGCTTATTCGGAGAAGAAGAGGTGAGCGCTACCACCAGTCTTGTCTCATGCCAACTGTAAAGCATCCTGAAACCATTCATGTGTGGGGTTGCTTCTCAGCCAAGGGAATCGGCTCTCTCACAGTCTTGCCTAAAAACACAGCCATGAATAAAGAATGGTACCAGAATGTCCTCCAAGAGCAACTTCTCCCAACCGTCCAAGAGCAGTTTGGCGCTCAACAATGCCTTTTCCAGCATGATGGAGCACCTTGCCATAAAGCAAAGGTGATAACTAAATGGCTCAGGGAACAAAACATAGAGATTTTGGGTCCATGGCCTGGAAACTCCCCAGATCTTAATCCCATTGAGAACTTGTGGTCAATCATCAAGAGACGGGTGGACAAACAAAAACCAACAAATTCAGACAAAATTAAAGCATTGATTCTGCAAGAATGGACTGCTATCAGTCAGGATTTGGTCCAGAAGTTGATTGAGAGCATGCCAGGGAGAATTGCAGAGGTCCTGAAGAAGAAGGGTCAACACTGCAAATATTGACTTGCTGCATTAACTCATTCTAACTGTCAATATAAGCTTCTGTTACTCATAATATGAATGCAATTATATTTCTGTATGTGATAAAAACATCTGACAAACACACATAAAAACCAGAGGGCAGCAGATCATGTGAAAATACAATATTTGTGTCATTCTCAAAACTTTTGGCCATGACTGTATATATGGTTTTTCACCATCTACTAATTTTTCCTGTTTATTTGAAACATATAAAATCTTCCTCTCCAGCGTAGATACATTTTAGAAAACCAACATACAAGTGTCTTTGAACAAGTTAATCTGATATGCACTTGTAATTTAATGGGGTATATTATCTGTATATCTTAACATAGTAATAACCATTCAGAATGGAAAGGTAGTAAAGATAATTCAATGTAAAATAGAACTGCAGATTGAAACAAAATAAGCCTGTGAAGAAAGACTTTATGAAGATTAATTGTATTTAGGCAACTGGTTGCTGATAGGAAACAACAGAAAACTAAGCCAAGTATTTTAAGCAGCCAAAATGCATCATGATAGGCAAATAATAAGAACATAATACGGTATTGTAGAAAATCACTGTAGAAAGCTAGAAATGCCTTTATATTAATCTACAGTTTACTAATACAAAACAATAAAATACACTATAGTTGCTAAACTAAGGAAATGTGTTCTTATCATTGATACTCACTTTGCATTATAATTAACATTACTCTTCAAGTTTAAACTATCTACTACCCTTAAGACCTTATTCACATGATGTATATGAAAATCACGGCTTGCATACAGACCAGTTTATTTTAATGGGCTTATGTAGATGTATGTTCGTTTTCTACAGAGCAACAGTCCATAGAAAATGAAGAGAGATATGTTGCAATGCTCTATTTTGGTCCATTTTGTGAACCACAGAGCCCCCTGAAACTCACAATACTTAAAGGGGTTGTCCAGTGAGGAAAAAGTTTTGCTAAATAGGTTAGAATGAGTTTTAAAAAAAGAAAATAAGAGATACTCACTTTACCAGTGCCTTGGGAATCCTGTGGCATTTACTTCCTGGTTGGATCTGGGCACACAGGAAATGCCTGCTCAGTCAATTGCCTGCTATGGCCAGTGACCCAGCAATAGCTACTAAAGTAAATGCCCTGCATACAGATTTATACAGCGCCTATTAAATTCAATAGTACAGTTACACTATGTACAATAAATTCATCCTAGTGGCAGCCAAAGTCAGAATTTTATCATTTAGATTTATGACTCAACAAACATAAAACTTTTCAGTTACGTATGTTCTGTGTGAGTTGAAACTTGAACCAATTTGATGAAATGAACTGAATATATAAAAACAGCTGCATTTGTGGGTTGGACCCTTTTCCTTCAGAGCCCCTGTACAACTGCCTGATGGCATACATTTGCCTGATAAACAGTATGTCAGGAAATAGTTGCCTAGTTTTATTTAACCAAACAACATTTTTAGGTCTTTATGATACAGAAAGATAAAAAAAACCTGATTTAAACAAATACAGAAATGTTTAATGTATCAATTGTCCAGTTAGTTTTAATCAGTTGATCAAAAACACAAAAATACACATACACGTATAGTAAAAACACAAAGTTGTAATGGATGGCATCGATAAAATCAACTACAAATCCTATGCAACTGCTTTTTAGTCAGGGAAAACAAACATGACAGATTGTTTTTTTATAAACATATACTGTATATATTTTCCACATGTCGCGCAATTGAAACCATGAATCAATGGCAAAATATGCATGTATCACATATTGCTGTAGTTTTTTTTTTGTGGATTTCTCACTATGAACTCCAAAGGTTAAAATTATCTGTGAAAAGATTTAAGGGATATCCGCAATAACAATTGCAAACACACATTAGATAATTCCATATTAATGGATGGATTTCTAATGAATCAGAAAAAAAAATCTGTGGAACTCCATTATGTGAAGAACAGTGTTCCTATAGAGTTCTATGGGTAATGTATTGTGGCTCCATAATACGTCACCATTCATTGGTGTTTTGGGTGGTATTTTTAAAAATAAAAAAAAACAATGGAGGATTTATTTTGGGAGAAATCCTTTTTAAATTTAATATTGCAAATGAATCAAATTTTTGTTAAATATGGTGCATCTATAAATCTAACATCAGATAAATTTGGTGTATATACAGCTAGAAATGTTAACCACTTCCACTTTTTTACACGATTTTCAAAAGTGGAGTGATGTAAAAATGCACAAAGTTTCACATTTTATACATATAAATACAAAAAAAATGAAAAAAATCCTTATTTTTGCAACTTCTTAAGGGAACTTCTGAAGTGCAGGGCTTGATAAATTCCCCCACTATGTAAAACCACTCTTAGGCTAAGGCCCCACATTGCAGAAACACAGAGCTTTTGACTGCTGCGGAAACTTAATGGAAAAACAACACTGCATTTTATAGTACCAGCAAAGTGAATGAGATCTCATCCACTCATCCACACATTGCACAGAAAAAAAGAGCCGCAAAAAAGTTACTCTTTTCAAAAAGCAGCATGTTATTTCTAGCAGTAGGAGCACAAGTGTTTTCCCTATAGATTTAATAGGGGATGGAAAAAAACTAAGAAAAAAAAAAGGAAAGGCGTTTTCGCTACATTTTTCCAAAGCAGTTTTTTTGCTGCCTTTCACTCCATGGGGCCTTAGCATTAAAGGAAACTTGTCAACAGGAATTTACACTCCAAACCAGCCCCAGTAACTTATAAAGCAGCTGGAAAATGCTAAAATGATTCCCTTCATATGGATCAGCACTGCTTTAATGTGTGGGAAAGTACTGTGTATGCACTGTGGTTATGGACCTAATGGCTGTGAGCTCTTGAATATCCTGGGGCATGCGCAGAAAGCAGAAGAAGCTGGGAATGATATATGCATGTGCCAGAATCAGGAGCACACTGCCATCAAACGATTCATCAGGAAAGCTGAGTAGTATGTCCCTGTAGTGAGGGAAGTTGGTCAAACTACAAGGGGCCTAGAGAGCTTTATCGGCTGAATCTCTACCCCTTTGACTTTATACAAATCATTAGCATATGGAATAAAACATAAAAAGGGGATCCTTTTCATACCCTCCAGCTGCTTTATAAGCTATTGGGGATGGTTTGGGGTGTGAACTCCTGCTGACAGGTTCTTTTTAAAGTGGTGAAAGAATGGGTCCAAAAAGGGCAGCTTTGGGACCTGAATATATAACCCTAATTAATATTTATATAACTTGACTCCCTTCTTTTCTTATGGTTTCCATAAAGTCCACTGCATATAAAAGAGTTTTACAAAATTATCAAGAACAAAATGTACTCAATATATTTCAAAAAAGGTTTGCTTGTTAAACTGAAAGTACAAAAGTAGAAAACATTTTTTTCAATCCTTTACAATTTTTTTCCCATGGGAACATTTTTTTTATTTTTTTTTATATTTTTGCTCATTTTGATTTTTGCAGCCATTACAGCCTTTTCCTATGGTTTTCTCTAAGTATTTGCACTTTAGAGAATAAATGTGTAACTACAATATAGAGTACTAAAAACCCTTTTCGAGAAGTACAGAAATTGAATTCATTTGGCAGGAAAATGACAGCATGCTCATCTGGATAAGTTTTATTTTTGTTTTATCAAGAATTAACTCCAAATATTGTAACATTCAGTCAAAAAATAAAACATTTGTTCCAGCATGTACATAATTATTCATTAAACTGTGCCATTGCTGTAGTGTTGGAAGGAAATTTAAATAAGCTATTTCCATCAATATTATTGCATCTATAATTCTGAATATTTACAGCAAAAATCTCATTATTTTCTGAAAGCTATATTATCTTTATTATCAGCTAAGAAAGCCAAAAAGTTTTTGTTACTTGTTATATTAAATTATATTACAGTACAATAAAAATATATATTTATTTATATTGTTTGTTGACTATTTTAATTGCAGTAAAAATTGAATATTATTAATTAATCTCTGGTAGAATATGCATTTTCTTATCTTATTCATAAACAATCATACAGTAGGGTCCAATGGACTTCTAAGTGGGCAAAATTTAGTAAGAGAAAAGGTTGTCTTGATATGTTACCAACAGATACAACCATGAATGCAGGAACTTTCTTATTTCTGGCACATGTCAGAAAGACAGTCATGATTTCCTTATTGTAGCTAGGTAATCTTTTTGTGCATGTACTATCCCTGCCTGATTGACCACTATCAGGTAATTATGCCTTGGTTTCTGATAAGAGCCTGATCATAGAAAGTACTTGCATTCATGGCCATATCAATGAGCAACCTATCAAAACAAAAGATTAGCACCACTAACATGGTTGGAGAAAATCTTTAAAATTTATATTTGTAAAAATGCTTAACTTTTAATTGGATACAAATATAAATATGGTTATGTTTGTGGGAAAACGCCTTTAAAATTTTGAAGTTGTACAGACCCATAACCACTAAGTCTTTGGGTCCTTTATATACAAGCAAATAAAATAAAAAATAATTTAAACAGATACAATATCATCTCATGCATCAATTGTCCAGTTTTGATTAGTTGCACAAAACCAAGCATAAATCCCATATACAGTACATGTACAGAAAAAAACATTTAGAAATTTGTAGTATATGCTATCTTTAAACTTTACTTCAAAATGCTAGATCTCACATCAAATACAATATAGTTTATTAGATTCATTCTGACCAATATAAGTTCTCTGCCAACCAAACTAGAATCAAACTGATTTGAGTTTTTCAGCACATACTGCTTTTTTTTCGACAATGCATTGAAAATACATTGTCATGAAGTACAGAGAAGGACAAATGCTATTGAACTATTCATATTTCAATTTAAAACTTCACCTTGGTACTGATTTGTTTTTTTATTTTTAATTTGCTTCTTAAATTAAGCAATTATAGCATTTTGCAGCTGTGGAGCTTGTACAGAAAGAAAAAAAAATGTTCATGAAAAAATTCCCATGACTTGGCTGCTGTAGAGTCTATTCAACTCCTTTAAATAGCTGACTGTCCTGCAGTTGTGTATATAGATTCAGCTGAATACTGCAGCACACACTGCAGCCTGCCGGTGAGGCAGATGAATCACACTAGCTGTGTGTCTGTGTAAAGAAAGAGGAGAGCACCCAGGGTAGACTTTAAAATGAAGGGGAAAAACCGCAAATATACAAGTATAAATATTTGTCAGCTCAAGAGACAGGAGACCCCTTATAAGCCCTATAAGGGGGAAGTAGTACAGGAATAAAGCTGTGCTAAAACATATGAAAGCAAACATATACTGTACTAATGCAATAATTTATATAAAAAAATCAATCTATGTTATGTAATTTATGTAAAATGAGTCTATAACCATTGAACATTTTACAATGTATCTTTTCTTTCTTTCTTTCTTTCTTTCTTTCTTTCTTTCTTTCTTTCTTTCTTTCATCTATAACTAACACATTTAATATATGTAACTTTCTAATATATATACTGGTATCTTTATCTTATCGATGCCAGTGGTATAATGATTTTTCTTTTTGGGAGGGGGGTAGATAGGGTCATTTATTTTTACATACCACACTGTTACTGTTCTCACAGAAAATGTTTCCATGGAAACCCATTTATATAACATTTGACTCGTCCCCTGTTTGTTATACAACTTTTTTCTAGGTTTAATAAAAATAATTATGAAAGTTATTAAATTAATAACAAGCTCGTAAATATTAGCTATACTTCATGAAAACTGTTTTTGTGTGTGTTTTGTGTAACTGTAAAAGGAGGACTAAAATTGGAAATTAAGTTAGCCATAACTTAGGTTTTTAGGGAATTTTATTCTCTATTAAATTATTTATTATTTATCCAAAGTTTTGCACTGCATGCTCTTGACAATTTGAGACATACTACATTACACGACCATTATAATGTCTTATGGGTGAAATGTGAAATTCATGTACTATTTCTACAGTTAGAAGTGATTTTCTACATACACATACATTTATCATTACTCTAATGCACATATTGTATTTTTCATAAATTTGGCAGACAATGTACAGTAATTTAAAAAAAATTCTTACATCTTGAATTTAAATTACAGCTTTCTTTTTCACAGGTGCTTTGGAAGATTTGGGATTTGAAGCTTGTTCTAAAACAAAATACATTGGAAAGAAAGCTACTGATTGCTCATGAAAGAAACATTTTCAAACTTATAAACAGAACATTAAAGTTGATGAAATATATTTACATATACTTATCTAATGAGATTGGTAGGCAAGGAAATATTTTAACATTCCCAATTTTCATCTTTACTGGTTCCTTGACTTGGAGCGCAGATGGTTCTTTGCGGTGTCCTGGAAAAGAAAATATATTATTATTTAAAGAAGAAGAAAAGAAACCAAGTCGTGGAAGAATAGCAGAGAAGTAGAATAAATGAGACAGAACAAGGCTTTAAAAGATGCAGAATTAACTGAGACACAGAGGATAATAGCCAGCACATTTAGGAGTCCATTACATCTCCAGCTGGTAAAAGTGCTTCTCCCAAATGTAATTCCCCATATTGTTTATAAATAATGCAGATTTTGTCTGCTCCTTCACTATTCATATTCAAGGCACCTGACTGGTCAGATATTAAAATTTGGCTTTTGGTCATTACACATAATAGAGCAACATCATAAGTAGCCCAGAGAATGATTTAAAATGGATTTCAGTCACAGTGCATGCTACAGATTTATTGGTAATGTCAAATAGACATATGCACTTTCTATCTATACTGTGCATATTTTTATACAATATAATATAAATTATTAATACATAAATATAGCAATGATAGACAGCTTTAAGTATCTGAGTTTCAGATTTCTATATTAAGAGTAAAATTAAATAGAAAAGAATAAAAAATATTTTAAAAATTCAGCTAAACAACCACACTTACAAATAATTAAAACTATCACCAGCTTTTAGGAATTCCATCTCTTCATAAAATCTATAAATTCCTGTTTGTCTCATTTAATTCTGCTTAGGATTAGCCAGTTATCTCATTGTTCCAAATTCTCTTTCATTTATCTCCCTTTTCGTTCTTTCCTCTTTAAATAGTAAGTTATTTTCTTTTTCAAGTCTAAATTGAACATAATTTTGTCCATTATAAAAGATACCATTTAAAGCAAAACAAAGAATTCACATGTTATTTCATAATTATTTAGAATATTTAACTAAATTATTGAATTGTTCCTTCCTTTTCAAAAGAAGAAGGAAAAATAAAGCTACATGTAAATCCGCTGCTAATCTTGGAATCAATATAAAGTTAAATGTTAAAAGAGTAAGAGAAAAGTGAAGTATTTGAATAGAAAATGTAACACTTGGATAATTACAGTATAATTATACTATATTTCAATAGAGGCACAATCTGAAAATATTGTTGAAAAAAATCAACTGTAATACACATAAAAAGTATAGTTTACAAAATATTCAAAATATACACTGTATTGTTTTATTGAGTCTTAGTTTATATTATACTGTTTACTAAGGTCAAGCACTTTGACAGAGAAAGAAGAGATATTTTCATTGTACAATATTAAAGGGGTTTTCCCATCTGATCAAATAATTCCCTATCTATAGGATGGGGGGTTAATTGCAGATCTGAGATGGTCAAGCGCTGTACTTTGCAGATCTGAGATAACCGTGCGCTTTAATTCCATTATCTCTTATACACTCCTTGAAATGAATGGAGTGGTATGGACACTGCTTGACCACTGCACCCTTCAGAATGAGGGACAAACCAGCCCATTCTCCTGATTGATGATGTCCTATGGACAGGGGATAACTTAAACAGAGGGGGAAAAACTTTAATCTTTTCCAGAGCAACTAATGTTGTAAAATCAGACTTGCTTTTTTTTTTTTAAACTAAATAAGGAATTAGTGAGTAACTATAGTAAAATAATACAATATGTAGAAAACAATATCTGAGACACTAGGCAAATGGACAGTGGTTCCCCATGCAAGACATGTTGAGGAAGTACAGTACATTCACAGTAAAATGTTCTAACAATACTGACCACTGATTCCATTTTTACACTGCACAGGAATAGTTTGGACCCTCAGTGTTGTAGGGCCACAGTTTCAGTAACTACATCACTAATTGGATGTTTGTTCTAGCCAAAAACTTAAACTTCCTCAGTGGACAAAGATAATGGTAGTATTGTTCTACTAATTGTTCACTACAATACTTAAAGGGGTTATGCCACAAAATTATGTATCCTCTATCCATAAGATAGAGCATAAATAGCTTATTGGTCAGTGTCTGACCACTGAGGCCCCCATCAATTCTGAGAACAGGTGTGTTTTCCCCCTTTGTGAATTCAGCCTGACTGCAGGTTGAACATAGGTGTGCCAGTTGTAGGCGGAATGCATTTGGGCTCTCATTCACTTCATTGGGGTCACCGGAGATAGCTGAGTTCTGTACTTCAGTAGCATGGATTCATTCTGTTCACAAAGTGACACTACTACATTCAACCTGGCTGCGGTCAGGCTGAATTCACAATGGTGGGAAAACACCCCAGTTCTCAGAATTGGTGGGGATTTCAACATTCAGGCCCCCACCAATCACGTATTTATCCTCTATCCTATGAATAGAGGATAAATACTTTTCATGGACTACCGCTTTAAAGATATTGATTTTATGCAATTATGAGTGAAATTATTGTGAAATGAGACTATTAGAAAATAATCTCTCTCTATTCTCTTTCTCGCTCTCTAATGAATTGTTTTTACAATTATTGTAGACCTTTAAATATTATATTTAAAACTAGTAAATTGAAACCCTAATTTGCAGTCAGTATGTTATAGAGCAGGAGGAGCTGAGCAGCCTATTGTAGAGGTTTATGGGAACGATTCATCAGAACCTGTCATTTATCCACTGAAATCTCTTTCCATGTTGAGAAGTCCAGAGGGTGGTCCTACTCTAATAATAGCTCTCTCTGTAGGTGCCATCATAGAGGTGAGACTGTGAGTCACTGATAGGACTGACTCAGCATACAAATAGCAGAGATTAAATGAATAAATGACATGTTCTACTGAATGTTTCCCACAAAACTATATATATATTTAACAGTATATCAATCTGCTCAGATATTCCTGCCTTATAACATTCTGCTCTGTGTGTGACATAATTGCTTTAAGGAGGATTTCTATTTTAAAATAATACCTTGTGTGTTAGAACTGACCTTAGTTTGTCCTGCTGCCATCAACCCCATCCAACTACTAAACATTATAGGTACAGTATACTGCAATTATAGAAAAATGACTACAATGGTGTACATAGCCTTTAATGTCTTTCGAGGTTGATAGCACTTTAAAGTTCATGAACTTACAGTTAGAGATGAGCGACTTTCTTAAAATTTCAATTCGGCATCTTTGCTGAATTTCCCAAAACGATTCAATTTGATCCGAATTAATTTGCGGGGAATCGCATACAAAAACAGCTATTTTCCTGGATGCAGAGAGACTGAGGATAGGGGGATATGCATTTTAAACTAAGGACATGTTGGAATAGCCTTTAGAAAGGCTATTCTACTCCTATCTTTGCCGTTGCATCACGGTCCCTGCGATGTCCTGGTCCTCCTAGGACTAGACAAAAGATGGCAATCGGACATGCGCAGAGCCGCTCGTGTAGGAATAGAAAATAGATGGCTGGGCATGTGCAGAGCCAACAGCACATGCTCGGCGGCCCTCTTTATTCTATTCCTACACGAGCGGCTCTGCGCATACACGGCGGCCCTCTTTATTCTATTCTTACACGAGCAGCTCTTTTTTCTACACGAGCTAGGAGGACCAGGACATTGCAGAGGGCGTGATGCAGCAGCAAAGGTAGGAGTAGAATAGCCTTTCTAAAGGCTATTCCAACATGTCCTTAGTTTAAAATGCATATCCCCTATCCTCAGTCTCTCTGCATCCAGGAAAATAGCTGTTTTTTTATGCGATTCGCCACAAATTAATTTGACTATTCCGACGTGTGCTTAGTTTAAAATGCGAATCGATACCATGAAGTGTGAGGAAATCTGGATTCAATGTGAATCGAAAATTTCCTGAAATTCAGATCGATTTCCACTTCGTCAGCTTCAATTTGCTCATTTCTACTTACAGTATATCGTCCAAATACATGTTTCTTATAATTTACAAAACATACAGTATATAACATGCATGTACCAATATGATTCATTTTTGCATCTACTTTTTATGAGAACTTGGATTACTGCTTTGTATAATTTATGCACAGTGCTATTAGATAGTAAAATGCCAGTGTATAATAAATTCTCATCATGTTTATTTTCAATGCATATACTACACAAAATAGTACTTTCTATGACCTGCTAAACGGATGTATTTTCTGAACTCAAAAGAAGAAAACTCGTTAAATAAGTTGTGTCATGCTAATGATGTTATAATGAAAATCAGATTTGGCCATGGGCAGGAATTGCCTCTTCTTGAGCTGTTTAGATCCTAGATTACTTGTAAACTATCACTGGTTCACTTTCTTTTACAGGTGGAATTAATGATCACATTTTTTGGATTTATGACCATATGAGAATGAAATAAGAATTTATTCTCTATTAAATCTAGTAAACAAGTCATGAACATGGAACAAATCATGCTTTGTATATCACAACCATTAGGATTTTTACAGACATTCAAAGTGCTGCATGTTAGTCCATTTAATAGTGTAGAAACATAAAGTACATTCTGCTAATGAGGATCTTTATCTATTGTTACTACCCTGAGTAAATAATTTATAGCACTTAAAAGCTCTAACACTTTCGTATGGTTTGTTTATTCTATTACTAATTTATTTAAAATGATGGCAGTTATATGTTATATACTTTTTGGTCATTAACCCCTTCCCGCTGGTGACATTTCAATATTCGTTTTTGACTCTCTGCCTTCCAAATCCCACAACTTTTTTATTTTTCTGTTCACAGAGCCACATGAAGGCTTAATGTTTTTGGGACAAATAGTTCTTCATGGTGGTACCATTTATTATTATGTACAGTGTTTTGGGAAGCTGGAAAAAAATTCAGAATGAGGTGGATTTGAATTAAAAGTGCATTTGTGTGACATTCTTACGGGCTTTGTTTTTACAGCGTTCACTCTGCAGCCAAAATGACATGTCACCTGTATTCTATGTTTAGGTATGATTAATGGGATACCAAATTTGTATGGTGTTATTAACATTTCGACCTCTTAAAAAAAAATCTTAAAGTCACCATATTCTGACACCCATAACTTTTTGATATTTCTGTTTATGGAGATGCACAGGGTGTCGTTTTTGCTCTGTCAGGTGTACTTTTTAGTTATATATTTTGGGGAATGTCTATTGGTTTAATCATTTTTTATTCAAATTTCTATCAGAGGCAAAACTATATCTCAACCGCATAGAAAACCTTTGGAGGAAGTTGAAAGTCCGTGTTGCCCAGCGACAGCCCCAAAACAACACTGCTCTAGAGGAGATCTGCATGGAGGAATGGGCCAACATACCAGCAACAGTGTGTGCCAGCCTTGTGAAGACGTACAGAAAACGTTTGACCTCTGTCATTGCCAACAAAAGATATATAACAAAGTATTGAGATGAACTTTTGTTATTGACCAAATACTTATTTTCCACCATAATTTGCAAATAAATTCTTAAAAAATCAGACAATGTGATTTTCTAGATATGTTTTCTCATTTTGTCTCTCATAGTTGAGGTCTACCTATGATGTCAATTACAGGCCTCTCTCATCTTTTTAAGTGGGAGAACTTTTGGTGGCTGACTAAATACTTTTTTTCCCCAGTGTAAAGTTACAGGTGTCAGAATATGGTAACTCAAAGAATTTTTTTTTTTTGTAGATATTTAAACAAAACAAAAACAATTATTGCTGAACAGTAATAACAAAACCCACAGCTTATTATATATTAAATGGTACCATTAGCAAGTACAACTTGTGCCACACAAGAATAACCCCAATAAGGCTCTGTGAATGGAAAAATATAAAGGCTATAGCTTCAGGAAAGCAGGGAGTCAAAAATGAAAAGTGACTGTGGCAGGAAGGGGTTAAAAAGGGTTTTCCTTTTATATTAAAAGCTTTTATATTAAAAGCTGTATTGGTCTAGTGCATGTACATGTTCTCTGAACTAAGAAATAATATACAATGGGAAACTACTATGGTGAAATTCATATTTTTTATTAGCTATATGTTCTTCAGTTCACACTTAAACCTTTAACTTATCCCAGATTGACAGAACTGACTGAAACTGATGTAGAAAGACCAAAAGGTACAGTGCTAGCAAAGAATAATGACTTTACAATAAAGGAGCACTTTGTTGACCATTGCTTTCAGATGGTCAATCTAGTAGCTCAGGGGGCTTCTTTCTGGAATGAATGAGGAGAATTTACTAAATTGGTGATGCCATGTGAATGCTCGTGCCAGAAATGCAACATTTTGTCCACTTTCCAACTTGCTTGCCACTATTGAAAAAAAAATGGGCAGAACAGGTTGGTGACCTACCTCTGTCTGTTAGATTTGTTATAACTCATGCCAGAAAACTTGTGTGAAGTATACCTGAAATCTATACCAGTCCCTAACCGACATAGGTTTCATTTTTGGCTCACGGGACCTCCCAAGATGTGCCACGAGGTCTGTAAAACTAACAATATTAAAATCAATGCATAAAACACTGAGCTTAATAAATTTCCCCTAAAATGTTACTTAAAACTAGATTTTTTGCATTTAAGAGTTTTACAAAAATGTGTTCATATATGGATGTGACCAGATTTAACTGATCTCCAGTTTAGTTAACTAATGCAATTTCTCATGAAACAATATTAAAGCATACCCCCATCCGACACAGAGTGGCCACAAATAGACAAAAATATATTAATTAGCATGTTATCTTATCATGTTCCTTTTAGAAAAGGTGCTTAGCCTGTACACTCATATCTGGATATGTCCAGGACAGGTAGGAGAAGACACATCTGTAGACATAAGTGACATGTATGAATTATTCATACAACTCCTTAAGATGGGAAGAATATCCAAGAGCACAAGAGCAAAATCCAACCACAATCTGTTCTAAAAAGAGCTAAGTATAAATATCACAGAGAGGATATGTATGATGGAAACACCGTACAAAACATACATGAAAAGGGTATGTCACACCATTTAAAATATGTCACACCATAAAAGAACTCAATAAACAGATGAACAAATACTCAAAGTCAGAAAGCATGAATGGCATAGATAAAAATGTCATCTGCACTTAAAATGCGAATATAGTGAAAAATTCCCAGAACAGAAAACCTCCTTTTTATAAGCAGACCACCCCTATATTCAGTGGGAAACTCTGTGACTTTCTGCTACACTTATTACTGGATTGCAGGAAGCAAAAGACTTGTAAGGGACATAAGAAAGGGAGAAAAGTCACCAGAATCACACTGAAGAAGAAAGTACATGTCATAGTCATTGACAACAAGGGACTGTAGAACAACCGAGATTGCAATCTGCCACTGAGGTGCTGAGCATACATGCCAATGCTCTTAATTTTGACAGTACAATCCCAGTAAATGGGCCACAAAAGGGAAATGTTTTAAGCATACTCCATCTCAAATTGGACAATTTTGAGGCATTACTAGGCAGAGTTTAAATTTCAGATTTTAAGCCATGAAATGTCAGCAAGTATGGTCAAAGTTGGTTTTGAAGTGGGAAAATGATGAGTAGAGCCAAGCTGAGGCCTATGGATGAGAGGGGAGACATTCTAGGAATGAGGAATAAAAGGAGGAGCAAGACCAAAATTTAAAATGAAACCATTCTGGGGATGAGGATAAGAGGAAACCATACTGAGGACTATGATTTAGGCAGATACCATGCTGTGTAGTAAGAATGAGAAGGAAACCTTGCTGAAGGCCACAATATAAAGGGATAACATGCTGGGCCCTAGGAAAGAATTAAGATCCTTATGGTTATGTTTGTGGGTTGGAACGTCTTATGTACAGCACCATGCTGTTTAATGAATCCAAGTCTAGGCTTGTTTCTATGTAATAAACTGATGTGATATCAAGCATAACATATATGATTTTTGGCTCTTTCATCATTGTTTGGGATTGGGGGGGGGCTGCATATGTTTGCTGACTACATTAGACTTTTTAATTTCCATTTTGTATTCTTTTTTATTTGATCAGACCACCCCTATAAAAGACCATTTTTTTGTGTAGATTTGGGTGTTTGGCTCATAGCAAATGTTATATCTTTTCATAGGTTTTCGTTTTAGATTTTATATCCGTGTATACTGTTGTTTACTTATGTATATCATCAAATATTTATTTTTATACATGTAGTCTTACAAACTGTGAACTTATTTCCTTTTTTTTTTTTTTTTGCTTTAATTGACTGGCTTCTCCACCCCTCCCCAACCTGCTATTGCTGAGGGGGAAGTGCATACATGATTGGGTAATATATGGCAGAATGGAAGACACTCTCAAAGGGATTTCCAGTATGAGCAAATAAATGTTAGTGTTTGTATAATGAAAAGATATATAATTTTCCACTATACTTTCTGTATCAATTAATTCCTCACAGTTTTCTAGATCTCTGCTTGCTGTTGATTTTGCTTATTTCCATGGGTAAAAAATCAGTCCATGGTCATGTGAGATACAGTCCATGGTCATGTGATGGACAGTCCATGGTCATGTGATGAACACACAGGTGCACAGCTCGTTACCAGGCAGATGTCTGATTACTGTACTGTGACTGTAACGAGCTGTGCATCTGTGTGTCCATCACATGACCATGAACTTACAGTGCTGGCCAAAAGTATTGGCACCCCTGCAATTCTGTCAGATAATACTCAATTTCTTCCAGAAAAGGATTGCAATCACAAATGCTTTGGTAATAATATCTTCATTTAATTTGTCGTCAATGGAAAACCACAAAAAGAATAGTCAAAAAGCCAAATTGGATATAATTCCACAACAAACATAAAAAAGGGGGTGGACAAAAGTATTGGCACCCTTTGAAAAATCATGTGATGCTTCTCTAATTTGTGTAATTAACAGCACCTGTTACACATAACAGGTGGTGGCAATAACTAAATCACACTTGCAGCCAGTTGAAATGGATTAAAGTTGACTCAACCTCTGTCCTGTGTCCTTGTGTGTACCACATTGAGCATGGAGAAAAGAAAGAAGACCAAAGAACTGTCTGAGGACTTGAGAAGCAAAATTGTGAGGAAGCATGAGAAAGGCTACAAGTCCATCTCCAAAGACCTGAATGTTCCTGTGTCTACCGTGCGCAGTGTCATCAAGAAGTTTAAAGCCCATGGCACTGTGGCTAACCTCCCTAGATGTGGACGGAAAAGAAAAATTGACGAGAGATTTCAACGAAAGATTGTGCGGATGGTGGCTAAAGAACCTCGACTAACATCCAAACAAGTTCTAGCTGCCCTGCAGTCCGAGGGTACAACAGTGTCAACCCGTACTATCCGTCGGCGTCTGAATGAAAAGGGACTCTATGGTAGGATACCCAGGAAGACCCCACTTCTGACCCAGAGACATAAAAAAGCCAGGCTGGAGTTTGCCAAAACTTACCTGAGAAAGCCAAAAACTTTTTGGAACAATGTTCTCTGGTCAGATGAGACAAAAGTAGAGCTTTTTGGGAAAAGGCATCAACATAGACTTTACAGGAAAAAAAAACAGGCCTTCAAAGAAAAGAACACGGTCCCTACAGTCAAACATGGCGGAGGTTCCCTGATGTTTTGGGGTTGCTTTGCTGCCTCTGGCACTGGACTGCTTGACCGTGTGCATGGCATTATGAAGTCTGAAGACTACCAACTAATTTTGCAGCATAATGTAGGGCCCAGAGTGAGAAAGCTGGGTCTCCCTCAGAGGTCATGGGTCTTCCAGCAGGACCATGACCCAAAACACACTTCAAAAAGCACTAGAAAATGGTTTGAGAGAAAGCACTGGAGACTTCTAAAGTGGCCAGCAATGAGTCCAGACCTGAATCCCATAGAACACTTGTGGAGAGATCTCAAAATGGCAGTTTGGAGAAGGCACCCTTCAAATCTCAGGGACCTGGAGAAATTTGCCAAAGAAGAATGGTCTAAAATTCCAGCAGAGCATTGTAAGAAACTCATTGATGGTTACCGGAAGCGGTTGTTTGCAGTTATTTTGTCTAAAGGTTGTGCTACCAAGTATTAGGCTGAGGGTGCCAATACTTTTGTCCGGCCCATTTTTGGAGTTTTGTGTAAAATGATCAATGATTTGATTTTTTTTTTTCATTCTCTTTTGTGTTTTTTCATTGCAAGCAAAATAAATGAAGATATTATTACCAAAGCATTTGTGATTGCAATCATTTTCTGGAAGAAATTGAGTATTATCTGACAGAATTGCAGGGGTGCCAATACTTTTGGCCAGCACTGTATGTTTATTCACTAAAAATAAGGAAAATGAATAACAGCAAGTAGAAATTTTGAAAACCGGGAAGAATTGATCAGAAGGTATATTGAAAGTATACTGGAAAATTGTATAACTTTTCATTTTTGCTTTTCTCTGAGAAAATAAAGATTACTGCCTATTTAGAAAATCATCGCTAACTTGCTAGCTCCCTACCTTCCAGGGGCTATATCTTTTGAATGGAAAAACAAAATTAGTTTGAAAAAATGCCAAGGTCACTAGGGGTACAGTGGCAATTAAATGATGTATAGTATGAAGTATTTTGTACTTGGTGACAGATCCTCTTTAATTGGACTGGGATATATACATTAACAATGGCAATTTGCTGTGTTTATTTTGATAATAAAAGTGCATTTATTGTCATTTACTAGAATAACTACATTCTAGATTTAGTGAAATATACAATAAAGCCGCCAACCTGTGCACCACTGGGAATAATTTGCCCAGCAGAAATGTGTTAAAACATTTAAATGAAATTGTTAATCAGGGACTGTTTACAACCGCACCTGCTCCTAGTTGTTTCATTAAATGCTGCAATCACTGACATTTCTTATACATGTAGGTAGGAGATAATTATTAATATAACCAAAGAATAATAATAAAAGGCATTCCCAACTGTTACAGCTCTTTACTTTAACCCTGCTGTTCTGTTCGGTCAAAAATGACTGAATTTGAAATTTAATATTTTTTAAAATATTCATTATGCGGTTCTGAAACTTGTGGTTCATTGACTTTTCCTCATTTGAGGGGTTCTTACTAATAGCAGCTTTTATTTATTTATTTTTTGTTTACTTTTTGCTCCACGTCTTTTTTTACACTTGTACTGTTCGGTCAAAAATGACCGATAGCCTTTTATACTAATCTCCAGCCATTTTTTTTTTAAATAAAGGAGTTATAATCTCATTTTGGTCTATATAGTTCATCTACTACTATTTATCAATTTATCTAGGTCCTTTTGGTCCATGCAGAGTTACACATACATACATTTTCAAATTATGATACTGTAGATGGACACCTGTAAACGCAAAACTAATCGGTGGCCAATGGTTGTTTTTTACAACATTCTTGATGTGTCGGCGTACAATGCATTTGTGTTATGGCGTGAAATAGACCCAAATTGGAACAAAAATAAACTATATAAAAGAAGAATTTTTTTTAGAGGGGTTGGGAAAATCACTGGTTAGCCCATATATTGAACAAAGAAAAGTAACACCCAGAGATGACGGATCTGCAGCCATTGTCCACAGGATCCAACAGCATGCTGAAAAAAGTGAACCAAGGGCTTTCGCTAGCACTGCGACGATACGTACGGCCTCCACCAGCAGTGCAACCAGCCTAAAACGGAAACGATGTTCCTTCTGTCCAACATCAAGTAATCACAAATCAAAAGTGATATGTTGCAAATGTGCAAAGTACTTATGCAAAAGACATGTAAATTATACTTGTGACGAATGCAAACAGTAAATTTAGCACCTTGAACCTTATTTCACATTTTATATAGAAAAAACTAGACTTTTTATTTATTTATTTATTTTTTTTGAAAAAAATATATTTACATACAGTTTGATGTTATTAGTTATAGTTTACAGTTTTATAAAGATTTTTTTTTTGTGCAAATGTTAAATATATATGAATAATGCAATAAGGCCATGTAACATTTTTTGACACAAAAAAAATAAAAATTAAGTTTTTGATTTCATTTTTCATTTGTTTATGAACAACCATGTTCACATACAGTATAATAATACAAAAAATTCAAATAAAACACTTAAATTAGTTAAAAATCCAGACTTTAATAGGCCCGGTCAAAAATGACCGGAACATTATATGTGTATAGTAGAACCGAACAGAACAGCAGGGTTAAAACAACAAAATGCCTCAACAAATCTCATAAAAGTATCTATTGTATGTATATCTATACATATACTAAAACTAGCTTTCTGTACATGCTTTATTATGTGTTTTAGAAACTATAAAGAAGCTTTCCGGGACATTGTAGTTGATGACTAGCCATAGCATAGGTCATCAATTGAAGATCCTTGGTGACCATCACTTTCATCAGTCACATGGCCTGATTGCAGCTCAGTCCCATTCAAGTGAATGAAGAAGGGCTTCAATACTAGGCACAACCTCTGTACAAAATTACAGCATTGTGCTTGATAAATACTGAAGAGGCTGAAGTGCCCCCCTGAACCCTTCAACCTTTTAAAACCGCTGATCTGCCTGGGGTCTGGGTGTCAGACCTCTGCTGATCTTTACTAGATGACCTATACTAAAGATAGTTAATTCATTATTTAGGCTGAAAAAAAACCCTTTAATAAAAAGGGAACTGACTTTGCAGAAAAGGCTGAATTCTTATCAGTTTGGTAAGATTTCGGCTTAAATGAATCTCTATGAGCAGTTAGAACAACAGAGACAACAAAGACAGAATTAGCCATCAGGCAGCTTCTCAGACAGATCTTTGTGAATACGAGACCCCGCTGCTTGCAATATATAGGAACAAGTGATGGCTGCAGAAGGAAAAGTAAGCCAAATTTATAATAAAAATGTTTTCTAGCCAATAATATATTTTTTTTTTTTCAAAAAATGACCACAAAGGTTATTATGGTATTTATGATAGGTCAATGTGCGCCAAATTAATACACATTTTAGAGCAAAATTAGAAAACAAATAGTTAGTATTAGGATAGATATAAGTGTCAAAAGATGTTCTAATTCTATCATACAGCATGAGCAACTTGGTGCATCTCCAGACTGTCTAATCTACACTTATGGAGTTGAAAGAATGTCGTGTACTGTCCTGTCCTGTATACTTTGAACACCTTGGAGTGCTACTTCCTCTCCTCATGTCTGAATTTGGTTGTGATCATTGAGTTCCTTCATTTTGAGCATTGCAGTGCTGCCCCTAAAATGAAATGTTCTGTATGCGTATGCTTTATACTGATATTTTGTAAGAAATTCATTGAAAAGTTCAATAGGAAACTGGCTTGTCTTCTTGTCATTTTTCAACAAACATGTAATGATTAATTCTGGAATAATTTAGCAACTTTATGTTTCATTGGCAATTGTTTAACATCACGGAGCCAGATCTATTATTGTTTGGATCTCTCCGCTTGAAGTAAATGTAGCAATTGTCATTTTCCTTTAATCAACCATATGGTCATAAAATGTGTTACATTGTAATTTTCTCAAAGAGTTTAAGAGAATATTTCATGTAAGTACTGTTTGATGTTGTTAAAGCAGTATTCTGGTTATAGAAAATAAATGTAATTCTTTTCTTAAAGGGGGTTTCCTAGCAGATCAGTGGGGGGTCTGATCACTGAGATCTATAGGACCAGCTGTGTAGTGTGCTGTTTTCTTCATTTATTTCAATGACAGTGCCTGAAATAGCTGAGCACTGTACTTCGTCACTCCAATTGAAAGAAATGGATTTTTGCACACAATGCTAATCCATTTCTCTATTCAGAATGGGGAACAAAACACCCCGATCTCGTGATTGGTAGGGTTCCCAGTGGTCAGACCCGCACTGATCTGCAAGATATCCCCTAATTTATCTTGTGAATATGGGATAACTGGGTCCAATGTGAAAATCCCTTTCATAGAAGTTATGTACAAACTCACAGTATACTTTCTGTAATAATTCTCTAGTTGTCAAACTCTCTGCCTGAAGCCATTTAAAAGTAACTTTATGATCATGTGGACATTATGGACACACAGATGTATGGCTCACAAGAACGTGACAGACACTGATCTGAACAAACTGAACTTTCACTGCAAACCAGATATATCTTTAAACATATACTTTAGTTACAATTATGTACATTAATAGTAAATCTCTATACTTCCCAAGCTAAATTACAGACAGTACCAAAAACTATCATTTTATATCATGACACAGAGACAAAAAACATTTTAATAACATCCCAAAACCTGTATTTTATGTCTCAGCATCTTCAGCTTCTCAGTGCTAGTGTTTTCTTAAGTCCCTGAAAAAGCAGGAATATTATCTACTGACAGTGAAATTATTATTATTCACTGACATCTTTGATGTCAGAGATAAGGAGATTAGATTGAGAGCTGCATTAGGGACAAGGACTGCTGTGACAGATAACACTTTCTGTATAGTCTTATGAAATATGTTGGTGCTATGTAAGCATCAGGAAAGAAATTCTAAATCCATAATGTATAAATGGACCAAATCCATGTAGAAGTTATAGGTAAATAACTGTGGAATTGGATCTGTATACTTCATGAACCGTTGAAAATTTAGCAAATATTTTTTCAGATCTGACCCTTCCATTACTGATAACAGTTGTCATGCAAGTTCAGCTTATTATCTATACCCATGTCTGGTGATCAGTGAATATACAAGTATTGTTCGGGAGGTCTGTTATATGAAGCAATAGCCTACCTTTATTTTGGTATTTAGATATTCCATGTAAAATACAGTAAACTGATAACAGTTATACAATATGTATTAGAACTTACATTATCTTAGCTATTACAATATACCTAGAGTTACCTGCCCCTTTTTCTTGCATATATTATATTAAATTACTGCATTTTCAGTAATAATAAATAAGACACAGCCCACCCAAAACTAAAGTTTCCCACAAGCTTCATTATAGTATTCCATATTTCAGTCTATCATCTGTTATTTTTCTTGCCTCTTCATTCTCTATATATCTTACTGGAGCCCTTAACAGCAGTGTGAATTGGCAACTTGTGACATTTTTTTCTATTTGAGTCTATGGGGATTTAGTGTATGTGTCATCCATTATAGGCACCAGAACACACCACAGGCTCTCTATTAGGGTGGGTGGGTGGGGGGGGGGGACACAAAAACTCATATCACAGTTAGTGCTGATAATTAAACAGGCTCCTATGATGTAGTTATAAAGAAGGAGATGACAGCTGATCCTTCCAGACAGTATACTATAATCTTAGCTTAATTAGGTCAGTATAGAGGAGAGTATAATCAGTGTCCTCCCAGTAGGAAGAGATGGTATTGTCTCTAGCTATCCTTGCTAAACATAAAGAAAGAGAACAGGGGAACTGTAAAAAAATTAGATGGGGGCTGATTAGATGCAGAGGAGCGACTGCAGTGCAAAAAATAAAAACAGTATACACAAAAAGAAGTTCAGCATGAGATATACAGACATTCAAAGTAGTGTTAACAATGGAGATCTTATTTAAGAATGTTACTCCCACATTAAACTTTATATAAAACTACTATATTGTTGCCATGACCAATTACATACAGATTTTGTTGTGTAATATCTCACTGCAGTATCAGATTCAAGCTAAAGATGGCTATATGTGTATGACCGTAATCTGAAAATCATTTGAAATGACTTTTTAGGTGCTTGCTACATACAGAATGCACATCTGACAGTCATAAGTAAGTATGGGTCATAGTAGATTTCTCAGAATGATAATAACCAAACTACTGACACACATTTCAGAATATTGTATTCTACCACTGGAGCTCTGACCACTGAGACACCCAGTTCTCTTGCACGTGAAGGTACCTCGACTCCTTTGGCATTTATTAACAAATTATCAGGGCTGAGTTGCAGATCCTTCAGCCTGGATAGTAGTAATACTGTTCAGGGAAAGACTCAGAAACAACCATGATGTTATACAGCATTGTTCATTTAATTCTATAGTTTTATAATTTTATAGTTATTTGCTACCACTTGCTTGAGTGTTATGGATCTTGTTAGAAACTTCCCACTTTCCATTCCTTACTTACAGTTTTACTTATGACCCTTTACATTTGAAGACATACTAATATTATAGGAATCACAAAAAGATATATTATTTTGCATTTTATTGGTGTCTGATCTTATTATAAGTAACTTGATACTGCATGATCTTCTCCCCACTCTTAAATATAATCTATACATTTTGATACTTAGTTTTCTTTTTAGTGTTTGTAGTTCATATTGGAATGTTGGGAATTGCACCACTATTGGTTTAAAGGGATTGTTTGGCCATTATATTTTTATGTAAAGTCTAAGAATGGAATGGCAAAGGCAAACAAATGACATCTCACTAATCCCCATGCCTCTCCTATTACAATACTTACTGGACCACTGCTGATGTCTAATTCTTGGTCCTGCCTTAGCCATCAAAAAAAGTCTGCTCAGCCAACCATTGGATCCAACAATAACCCAACTGAACCAGTGAGAGTTCATAGATTTTGCACCTTCAAGTTAGTTATCCTTAACAACTGAGAATCTCAAGGTCAAGAAACATCAGCTAAGAACATTAGAGTTTTAACATAGAAGACCAAGGAAAATGTTTTCAAATGTCATGATGTTTCATTGAACAAATAAGATGGGACTTGAGCAGACAATGGCATTTTCTATGGCTCTTTATGGATATAACAGCTGAACATTCCAGAAGCAGGATCAGAACATTATTAATGCATTTGAACTTGGCTCCGGCACAGACTTTTGAGAATATAATTGTGAATAGAAAGGAAAGCAATCAAGTCTTTAGTCGAACAAATGAAGCCTAGCCTTCTGCTAGACGATAACATGAACAGCATGAAACTTTCATATATTTTTTAAAAAAAAACAACAATTTATTAGAAAAGACAACTATAGTATACATAGAAGATTTACTGTAAATAGAAAAGAGTAAGAACTGGGATAAAGATTGATAGATGCAATCACAGAATCATAAACAAAATAAAAAGCTTCAAGAAACAGACAAAACAAAAGCAATAATTCAGGCAATGTTATAGTGTTTAGACTAGTTTTCTAGTATAAATAATTTGAACAATCTAATGTTCAATATAGGGCTAAATACTATATTTATGAGGAGGTTATGTCATACAAATGTGTCTCAAAATGTAGGAGAGGATTCAAAGACAGTGAGAGCACAACTCATTTGTGAATTTTTCTACTTGTTAAAGTGGTAGAAAACAAAAACATGGCTGACCTTTCAATGTTTTGCCTACACCATATTCAATTACATGGTATGTTCTCATGGTAATACAAATAAGCATGCTTATAGAGGGAGATATACTGAAGAACTACTCACACACAGTGTACCAGTATAGAAGGGGTTCTCTCATGACCTATCCATAGGATAGGCCATTAGTATCTGGTTGGTTGGGGACCCCACACCGATCAGTTATTTCAGCTGCCTCTGGTGCCAGTAGCTACTGCTGTGCATGGGGTTGGAAGAAACTATTGTATGGTGAGTCTATTACTTGAATAAGAGCAATAAGAGCAGAGCAGCTTCTGGCTCCATCCACATGAGTAGCTTCCAGTGGCTGGAGGCAGCCAGAGCAGCCAAATGGTGCAAATCCCCACCAATCAAAAATGAAGTTAATGCACGTTAATTAATAATCTCCAGTATTCAAATGGTCACTAGAGATCTAAATAAAATCAACACCACATAGTGATATGACAATAATAATAATAATAATAATAAATCTAATACTTTTATGAAAAGTAACTATGCTCTTTAGGGCAGGGTATACAGTAGAATAATAAAGGGTGTGATCACTCACCTGGCAAGTCCTTCTTTTTCTTAGCTTCTGAATGAGTTGCCTCAGCTGCTCATGTATTCAGCAGATTGACTTGCCAATTCTAAACACCAATCAGTCTTTGGTTTTTGCATGTTTATGAGAGTGTAACATACAGACCTTTCATAGACTTAGCTAGTAAAGTGACTTCAGGTTAGTGTGAACCAGTAGGTCAGAAGGATTCACCAAATGAATGATTTTACCCTTCGTTACACTAGTGTATGCCCTGTACTAAAGGGCTGCAGATAAAAAAAAAAATCACTAAAGTGGAGCTTTAAAGTTTTGCTTATCACACGTAGTTCTAGTTTTTATTAGTACACAAATTGTATCAGGTAAGTAAATTAGTATGAGAGGATAAAAATCTCTTCTTCTTTTTCCAGCAATTTAGTGGCAGTACAACCTGCTGTGTATTGAAGAAAATGAGCAAATTCTGACATTTTAGCAGAGAGTTTGATATAATTTATGGAATCTGATTTAAGTTTTGTTTGGTATACCAGATCATTGAGAATGTCATGATAGCAGACATAGAGCTGTAGAAATGTAACATGCCAGTCTATAGTTGAGTTTGTGTCATAATTTCTTACATTTTTGGTACATCATTGTAATCCAAACTGACATAAAGCACATAATGCATACACAAAACAGATGCACAATTCAACTCTTTCTGCCCTTTTACATTTCCATGTAAAATTGGACATCTGGTAAATATGACAGTGTTAGGAAGCAGGATATAATTATTATTTTGTTTAGCTAAAGATGCATACGACAATTATTATAAGCATTAGTGATAAGTTTGCATATGATATACTTTATTGCTGTAAGTTCATTTAACTGTCACGTTATACTTTAGCAATGCTTCATACATTTCATAGATAGTAAAAAAAAAAGCTTCTATGTCAAGATGCAAAAATTCCATTCCATAGCAAATCCGATGTTTCAATTTGAGAGTCCAGGCAGAAATAAATAAATGGCTGGATGAATAAAGGTGCATTTGTTTATCCAAATAATAGCATAAATTAATAAATAACAACTACAATATTTGATAGAACTGAAAAAAATCTATTGTGCCAGTCTTTTACAAGTTTTGTTTTTACAGTGTTCATTGTGCAGTAAAATTCATGTTACCTATACACTGTGGATAAGTATGATCATGGCAATACCAAATTTATATAGTTTTTCTGTTTCGGTGCATTTAAAAAAAAAAAGATAAGAAAAAAACATACTGTGAAAGCCATATTTTTAAAAAAAATATTTTCGCAGGAAAAATGGCAAAAAAAATACAGCAATTTGGGCATTTTATTTTTTTTTCCTGCTATGATCTTCACTGTATGGTAAAAATAATATTAGATTTTTATAGTTTGGGCATTTCGTGATGCTGGAACATTTAAGCCGTTTATGATTATTTTTGTTTATTTATATCTGTTCTAGGGATAGGGTGCAAGCTGCCATGTTTCCTGAAATGCTAGATGATATGTATAAATATATTTGTAACTTTTACAAAACAGCATAGATCCTGTGGATATGATACATTGCTCAGATCCAAAGCAGATCCCATACAGTGAGGAAAAAAAAGTATTTTGTCAGACACCAATTGTTCTCCCACTTAAAAAGATGAGAGAGGCCTGTAATTGACATCCTAGGTAGACCTCAACTATGAGAGACAAAGTGAGAAAACAAATCGAGAAAATCACATTGTCTGATTTTTAAAGAATTTATTTGCAAATTATGGTGGAAAATAAGTATTTGGTCAATAACAAAAGTTAATCTCAATACTTTGTTATATATCCTTTGTTGGCAATGACAGAGGTCAAACATTTTCTGTAAGTCTTCACAAGGTTGGCCCACACTGTTGCTGGTATGTTTCTACCTGCAGATCACTTCTAGAGCAGTGATATTTTAGGGTTCTCGCTGGGCAACAAGGATTTTCAACTCCCTCCAAAGGTTTTATATGGTGTTAAGATCTGGAGACTCCAGGACCTTGAAATGCTTCTTACAAAGCCACTCCTTCATTGCCCTGGCGGTGTGCTTGGGATCATTGTCATGCTGAAAGACCCAGCCACATTTCATCTTCAATGCCTTTGCTGATGGAAGGAGGTTTGTACTCAAAATTTCACGATACATGGCCCCATTCATTCTTTCATGTACACAGATCAGTCATCCTGGTCCCTTTTGCAGAGAAACAGCCCCAAAGTATGATGTTGCCACCCCCATGCTTCACAGTAGGTATGGTGTTCTTTGGATGCAACTCAGCATTCACTTTCCTCCAAACACGACGAGTTGTGTTTCTACCAAACAGTTCTCCTTTGGTTTCATCTGACCATATGAGATTCTCCCAATACTCTTCTGGAACATCCAAATGCTCTCTAGCAAACTTCAGATAGGCCTGGATATGTACTGGCTTAAGAAGGGAGACACGTCTGGCACTGCAGGATCTGAGTTGAGATCTTGCGTGGAGCCCCTGATCGAGGGAGATTAGTGGTCTTGTATATCTTCCATTTTCTAATTATTGCTCCCACAGTTGATTTCTTCACACCAAGCTTCTTGCCTATTGCAGATTCAGTCTTCCCAGCCTGGTGCAGGTCTACAATTTTGTTTCTGGTGTCCTTCCACAGCTCTTTGGTCTTCACCATAGTGGAGTTTGGAGTGTGACTGTTTGAGGTTGTGGACAGGTGTCTTTTATACTGATAACAATGTCAAACAGGTGCCATTACTACAGGTAATGAGTGGAGAACAGAGGAGCCTCTTAAAGAAGAAGCTACAGGTCTGTGAGAGCCAGAAATCTTGCTTGTTTGTAGGTGACTAAATACTTATTTTCCACCATAATTTGCAAATAAATTCTTAAAAAATCAGACAATGTGATTTTCTATATATAAAGACTAGGAGAGTCACCCACCAGTATCCAGACGCATTAAAACGTAGTTTTTATTATAATATAAATATTAAAATGCACGAGAAAGACTACAACATAAATAAAGAACTTATATGAAAGAGGGGAAGGTAGGTCAAATATAGGACCTGTTTAATATCTCACTACTATTGTGTATGAGGTATGTGGATATATAAGCCTATCCCAAATAACCCTTTCATTTCCACATGTTAAACTAGCAGCAATTGGAAATTACGGTCAAATTTATAACTTAAAAAAGGGGAGTTCTACCTAGCATCAACCATTTTAAAGTATCAAACTCCTAATGCCACCTTGGTAACAAAGCGGCCATTTCAAACTGTAACGTCCCACTAAGACACTATTTGGGCTATTTAAGGTAACCTTTTAGGACTAACAGAAACTACACCTTGCATCCATACCAACACTTAGCATATCGGCTGGTTTAAGCTATAGTGTCCTATTAATACCTTATATCACAGCAGCTAACTTTCACCAAGAAATCCCACTAACACGCCTAATAGAGTGTTATAAGTAAAATCTCAGGACTAAAAAGCGCTCTGCCCACTATCCACAGTGTTATAGTGTCCAATGCTTTATGCTACCTCCATATCACAGCAACTGATTTTTAGCCATGATGTACTACTAACACCTGTACACACCTAACGCGCGTTTCCTGTGTCAGAATATACAGCGATACTGACACATTCATCAGAGGTACGTATCTATATCTCAAAGAGCCACTAAAGTAAGTATGTTATAGTATCATAGGCATATCACCCTTCCTCAACATACACTCCCGCTCCCTCATCGACACTAGTGTTTGGCCGCATGGAGCAGCAGAGCAGACGGTCTCAAATACTTTTAGCCATGCCCACCAACGTCCCCCCAGCCAATCACTCCATACTCAGCTGAATGGTAAGGAACTCCCACTGACCGAGAATAGTCCAATGAGCATGAATTAAACAAAGACCAATCACAGAGGGTCTATCAAAAGAACCTACCCCCTCTAGCCCCGCCCACCTGAACGGAGACCATATACACATCTCTCTATAGGAGAAATATTCAAAAGGGAATTCACTTATTACAGGCTAGAAATCCCTGGATCTACTATATAATGGCCAGAATAAACACTAGAAACTTAATTTAAAAGATTATGATATTTTTGAAACATAAATGAACCATTATCCTCACAAATATCAATCTATTCCCAATAATCGCAGAGACAGTAATAAACACTGAAAACTGAATTTAAAGAATTCTCTATAATAATTTTCGAAACATAAATGGACAATTCTCCTCATAAATATCAGACTGTTAACAATAATTGCAGATGCAGTAGTATTTGAGAATAAGGCACCTAATAACTTAAATAAATGATGCATATGAAATTGCATCATTCAAGCCCCATGGTTTAACTGTTTTCAACATAAAAGTCCAACGGGCTTCACACTGAAGGAGCCTCTGATCAAAATTGCCCCCTCTAGGAGAAGGAATGATCTGTTCAATGCCTTGAAATTGAATATTCACAGGATCACCCCCATGATGGGCCCATATATGACGTGCCACTGTAGTATCATCCTGACGGATGACATTATTTACATGTTCCCTTATCCTCCTGCGGAATTCCCTCATCGTTTTACCAACGTATTGGATTCCGCAGGAGCACGTAATGAGGTAAACCACGCCAACCGTTTTACAGTTGACAAATTTATTGTTATTATATCTTTTACCTGTTATTGTACTGACAACCTCTCTACTAGTTTTAATAAAGGAACAAGCCCTGCAGGACCCACATGGATGGGTACCCACAAGTCTTCTTCTTTGCCTATTCAACCAGGTATCAGAATTAGTAGATGACAAATGACTATGGACCAATTTGTCTTTAAAATTGGTACCATGTCTATATGTTACAGATGGAAAATCCCCCAAAAATGGACCAACAACAGGATCCGATAGAAGAATGTCCCAAGAGTCCTGTAAAATTTGTCTAACTTCCAAAAAGGCATTATCATAGGTTGCTATAATCCTTAATTCTTGTCCGCCTACTTTTGGTTTCGGTTGCAATAAAATGACTACGTTCTGCTGTCAAGGCATGTTGGTATGCTGCCCGTAGAACACCATCCGGGTATCCCCGTCTATGAAATCTATCACGTAGATCTTGTGCTGCTACGTGATAGTCAGATATTGGGGATTCCCTTTCTCAAAGAATTTGGGTGCCAACTGTCCCATTTCAAGAGACAGTTTGTAGCCGTCTCTTTTCTATAAATGGTCGTAGTTAATTGTCCCGTTTCTGATTTTAATATGGTTAAATCCAAAAAAGTGATAGAACTCTCCTGAATTTCAGAAGTAAAAAAGAGGCCCATCGTATTGACATTTAGGGCTGCAACAAATTCTCCAAACTCCTCTCTTGTTCCCCCCCAAATCAACAACACATCATCAATATAACGGACACAAAACAAGATAGACGAGGACCAAACCTCCATTGGGTCCGCAAAGACCACCTCCTTCTCCCACCAGCCCAGGTATAGGTTAGCAAAAGTCAGGGCACATGGACTCCCCATAGCCACCCCCCTGAGCTGGTGGAAGAAGTGGCGGTCAAATAAAAAGGTGTTGCATTCCAAAACAAATTTCAACAAATGCAAAACAAAGGAATTATGACTATCCATATGGCTCCCTCTCGCCCTGAGGAAATCCCCCACAGCTCCACACCCCTCACTATGGGGGATGGAGCTGTAAAGGGCCTCCACATCAAGACTAGCCAAAAAAAACCCCGGTGGGACTGCCAAATCATCTATCCGCTTAAGGACATCAGTAGTGTCCCTTACAAAAGATTGTAAAGCAGAGACAAACGGTCTTAGAATCGCATCCACATATAGCGAAATATTCTGCGTTATACTATTAATCTCCGCTAATCCCCGCCGAGTTGGCGTTACAGCAAAGAGTAGAATGTTTTATAGTGTTTATGAAAGAACGGAAACACTATCAGTATAAGAGAGATATTGAAGACTTTAAAGCGGGGAGAATTTTTGATTTCTCATCAAAAAATTCTAATAGGTTGGGAGCTGAGACTGAGCTCTCCTCTTCTGAGTGTGAAGGATCTGAGGGTGAGCATTCTAGATCCCGAAGCCGTAAGGGTAGGAGTCAACAAGGTGGCAGAGGATTTAATCAGGCAAATTATTCTACTGATAGTCCTAGAAGAGGGAGAAGTCGAGGCAGGATTAATTCAGGTAGGGTTTATCTCAGGGTCCCCCCATATCAGATTACCTGTTAAGGACACGAAAATGAATAAATGTAAAGCGATTACACGGGACGATATGCAGATTATTAACCTTTCTTCGCGACAACTATCTGATGGGGAGGTTGAATTACTTAAAAAGGGTCTTTCTTTTGTCCCTACCCCTCGATTTGATTTGTTTACATGGGTAAAAGATATTAATCTTTTTTGTCGAAAATTAAAATGGCGTAAGTTCTTTAAACTCAATGATAAGAGGACTTGTGATGAGCTAGGAATAGATCAGGAAGATTTGCCATCTTTACAGCTTTTGAGGGGTTTATGGGAGGAAGGTCAAAGAAGTTTAGGAGAAGGCCCGTTTACAAATTTACATAATCCGTCTACAAGATTTCCACCTTTATCGGAAGATACGGCTATTGATGCCTTTTTAAAGGTGGTGACAAATCGGTTGTCTTGTATTGATGGGAGTGTTTTCAGACAGAAATCAAATTTATCTAGTGATGAAAGGGATCTTTTAAGGGGGCTTGAAAAGGATGAATCTATTGTTATTAAACCCTCAGACAAAGGGGGAGAATCTTGTGCATTTTGTGCAAACTACATCAAAATGTGCAGGAATATTCTTAATGACCCTGATTGCTATGAAATTCTCTCCCAAGATCCAACACAACATTATTATTTTGAATTAAAAAGGATTTTGACTGAGGCTAGAGACAATCACCTCATTAGTGATGGGGAATTTAGTTTTCTATTGCCACAGTACCCTACATGACCTACTTTTTATGTGCTGCCTAAGATCCATAAGGGGTTAACTCACCTAAAGGGTAGACCTATTGTAGCGGGGATTAATAGTATAACGCAGAATATTTCGCTATATGTGGATGCGATTCTAAGACCGTTTGTCTCTGCTTTACCATCTTTTGTAAGGGACACTACTGATGTCCTTAAGCGGATAGATGATTTGGCAGTCCCACCGGGGTTTTTTTTGCTAGTCTTGATGTGGAGGACCTTTACAGCTCCATCCCCCATAGAGAGGGGTGTGGAGCTGTGGGGGATTTCCTCAGGGCGAGAGGGAGCCATATGGATAGTCATAATTCCTTTGTTTTGGATTTGTTGAAATTTGTTTTGGAATGCAACACCTTTTTATTTGACTGCCACTTCTTCCACCAGCTCAGGGGGGTGGCTATGGGGAGTCCATGTGCCCCGACTTTTGCTAACCTATACCTGGGCTGGTGGGAGAAGGAGGTGGTCTTTGCGGACCCAATGGAGGTTTGGTCCTCGTCTATCTTGTTTTGTGTCCGTTATATTGATGATGTGTTGTTGATTTGGGGGGGATCAAGAGAGGAGTTTGGAGAATTTGTTGCAGCCCTAAATGTCAATATGATGGGCCTATTTTTTACTTCTGAAATTCAGGAGAGTTCTATCACTTTTTTGGATTTAACCATATTAAAATCAGAAACGGGACAATTAACTACGACCATTTATAGAAAAGAGACGGCTACAAACTGTCTCTTGAAATGGGACAGTTGGCACCCAAATTCTTTGAGAAAGGGAATCCCCAATATCTGACTATCACGTAGCAGCACAAGATCTACGTGATAGATTTCATAGACGGGGATACCCGGATGGTGTTCTACGGGCAGCATACCAACATGCCTTGACAGCAGAACGTAGTCATTTTATTGCAGCCGAAACCAAAAGTAGGCGGACAAGAATTAAGGATTATAGCAACCTATGATAATGCCTTTTTGGAAGTTAGACAAATTTCACAGGACTCTTGGGGCATTCTTCTATCGGATCCTGATGTTGGCCCATTTTTGGGGGATTTTCCATCTGTAACATATAGACATGGTACCAATTTTAAAGACAAATTGGTCCATAGTCATTTGTCATCTACTAATTCTGATACCTGGTTGAATAGGCAAAGAAGAAGACTTGTGGGTACCCATCCATGTGGGTCCTGCAGGGCTTGTTCCTTTATTAAAACTAGTAGAGAAGTTGTCAGTACAATAACAGGTAAAAGATATAATAACAATAAATTTATCAACTGTAAAACGGTTGGCATGGTTTACCTCATTATGTGCTCCTGCGGAATCCAATACGTTGGTAAAACGATGAGGGAATTCCGCAGGAGGATAAGGGAACATGTAAATAATGTCATCCGTCAGGATGATACTACAGTGGCACGTCATATATGGGCCCATCATGGGGGTGATCTTGTGAATATTCAATTTCAAGGCATTGAACAGATCATTCCTTCTCCTAGAGGGGGCAATTTTGATCAGAGGCTCCTTCAGTGTGAAGCCCGTTGGACTTTTATGTTGAAAACAGTTAAACCATGGGGCTTGAATGATGCAATTTCATATGCATCATTTATTTAAGTTATTAGGTGCCTTATTCTCAAATACTACTGCAACTGCAATTATTGTTAACAGTCTGATATTTATGAGGAGAATTGTCCATTTATGTTTCGAAAATTATTATAGAGAATTCTTTAAATTCAGTTTTCAGTGTTTATTACTGTCTCTGCGATTATTGGGAATAGATTGATATTTGTGAGGATAATAGTTCATTTATGTTTCAAAAATATCATAATCTTTTAAATTAAGTTTCTAGTGTTTATTCTGGCCATTATATAGTAGATCCAGGAATTTCTAGCCTGTAATAAGTGAATTCCCTTTTGTATATTTCTCCTATAGAGAGATGTGTATATGGTCTCCGTTCAGGTGGGCGGGGCTAGAGGGGGTAGGTTCTTTTGATAGACCCTCTGTGATTGGTCTTTGTTTAATTCATGCTCATTGGACTATTCTCGGTCAGTGGGAGTTCCTTACCATTCAGCTGAGTATGGAGTGATTGGCTGGGGGGATGTTGGTGGGTGTGGCTAAAAGTATTTGAGACCGTCTGCTCTGCTGCTCCATGCAGCCAAACACTAGTGCCGATGGGGGAGCGGGACTGTATGTTGAGGAAGGGTGATATGCCTATGATACTATAACATACTTACTTTAGTGGCTCTTTGAGATATAGATACGTACCTCTGATGAATGTGTCAGTATCGCTGTATATTCTGACACAGGAAACGCGCGTTAGGTGTGTACAGGTGTTAGTAGTACATCATGGCTAAAAATCAGTTGCTGTGATATGGAGGTAGCATAAAGCATTGGACACTATAACACTGTGGATAGTGGGCAGAGCGCTTTTTAGTCCTGAGATCTTACTTATAACACTCTATTAGGCGTGTTAGTGGAATTTCTTGGTGAAAGTTAGCTGCTGTGATAAGGTGTTAATAGGACACTATAGCTTAAACCAGCCGATATGCTAAGTGTTGGTATGGATGCTAGGTGTAGTTTCTGTTAGTCCTAAAAGGTTACCTTAAATAGCCCAAATAGTGTCTTAGTGGGACATTACAGTTTGAAATGGCCGCTGTGTTACCAAGGTGGCATTAGGAGTTTGATACTTTAAAATGGTTGATGCTAGGTAGAACTCCCCTTTTTTAAGTTATAAATATGACCGTAATTTCCTATTGCTGCTAGTTTAACATGTGGAATTGAAAGGGTTATTTGGGATAGGCTTATATATACACATACCTCATACACAATAGTAGTGAGATATTAAACAGGTCCTATATTTGACCTACCTTCCCCTCTTTCATATAAGTTCTTTATTTATGTTGTAGTCTTTCTTGTGCATTTTAATATTTATATTATAATAAAAACTATGTTTTAATGCGTCTGGATACTGGTGGGTGACTCTCCTAGTCTTTATATTTATAATTTATTGGCACGCAATACCTTATTACATATTTATTCATTTGATAAAATGTGATTTTCTAGTTATGTTTTCTCATTTTGTCTCTTATAGTTGAGGTCTACCTATGATGACAATTACAGGCCTCTCTCATATTTTTAAGTGGGAGAACTTGTACAATTGGTGGCTGACTAAATACTTTTTTTCCCCACTGTACCATCGATTAATCATACTATTACAGTAGATATCAGGAAAAGGTTAAATGTAGTCATGTTGTGAGGGTTGCAACACAAATATTTGTTTATTACAGACTGCTTTACAGAAAATGGACAGCCAACATTTTTAGGACAAATTAGAAAAGCCATAATGAATGATAAACATTACAAGTAAAACAAGTATATAACTCAATATA
This sequence comes from Leptodactylus fallax, assembly GCA_947044405.1. Lineage (NCBI taxonomy): Eukaryota > Metazoa > Chordata > Amphibia > Anura > Leptodactylidae > Leptodactylus > Leptodactylus fallax. The sequence goes on from CAMRHE010000407.1 coordinate 595,488, forward strand.
CTAATAAGAACACAATACTAACATGTAAACTGTAAAATGATCATGGCTTCAATCATTATCATGCATAAGTACCACTAGTTTAAAAAAAAAAAAAAAATCACAGATACAAGTATTGTTTTATAGACACTGGAAAAAACATCTCCTATAGTTTATGTATCACAAGTTAAGTAGCTCTTCTAAAATCAGCATGATTTTGTGATACATTTTCATAAAGCAATATGCTAAATATTCCATATGTGTCTATGTGTAGCCATACAGTGAGCAAGGGAGAATTCCATCTTTTCAAAGCTTTTGTTAGCAGTTGTGTTATTGTGTTGAATTGATTTCAAGACAAGTTGGAACCTTTAAATAAATTGGAGACCAGTTAAGTGTGAAAACATCTGTATTTTCTGAAAAATATAAAGGACAACATCCATATGAAATCACTTCACCCATGCATCAATCTTTTCATTCATTTTGCATCTATGTTTTGAGAATAGGATCTTACTTATGATGGTTGTCTATGTTGTTGTGGTGTCCTACATTGGATTCTTATACTATGGGTATGCAGCATTTTTGTAGTATTTGCAATTTCTGCAAAGGAATGTAACAATCATAGAAATTTTTACAAGTCTGTAATAATGAGGCATAAGACAGTGTTTGCAAGTATTTGACTCAGATCTCACTTTCCCCCCACATATTGAGACACTTGCACACTCTTGCTGCCTGCACCTCATAAAAATATCCAGAATTCGGTCTGATTCACTTTCATCTTGACTATTGCAATTCTCTACTATTAGCCTTCCCCTTACTAAACTCTCCCCTATACAATCTGTCCTGAATGCAGCTGCCAGACTCATCTTTTTGTCAAACTCGTCCACAGATGTATCTATTTTGTGTCAGTCTTTGCACTAGTTGCCTCACCCCCACAGAATACAATATAAAATGAGCATACTCACCTATAAATTCATCCATAGCACTGCGCCTCCCTATATCTCCTCCCTCATCACTTTCTACCACTCTCACTGTCATCTCCATTTTGCCGATGACCTTAAACTTGTATATCCTGTTATCCAAACATCCTCCTCCCATCTGCAAGACTTTTCTCAAGCTGCAGAAATGCTTTACCTCGGACAATTACATTAATATCCAACTACAGCAGCTTCAAACATGCCCTAAAATCTCATCTGTTTAGGCAGTCTTATCACACGACCTGATCACGTTGTACTACAACTCCACATATAAGCTATCCTTTCTACCCTATTTGTCAGAACCTGACCCTTCCTTCTAGAAGTTACTCTGCACTACATGCACTTAGTATCTGTAAATTCACAAATACCGGCTGATTATTCAGCTTCAGTTACATCACCTTATTTATTAAAAGATGGCTGGACCATTATACCAAACAAGCCCTCTGACCTCTTGTGTCTCCCTATTTCTTCATAGATTGTAAGCAGAGCCCTCACTCCTATTGTTTGATAAGTTAATTCTTTGTCACATTGTAATGTCAAATACTGTCAGTTCATGTACCCTCTGATTTGCAAAGTGCTGAGGAATATGTTGGCACTTTATAAATAAAGTTATTATTATTATCATTATTATTACTATTATTAGTATTCGTATTATTATTAAAGTTCCAAGGAAGGGTTTGCTACTCTTTCATAATTTTCTGGACAGCCTTCAAAAATACAGGACTTCTTCAGGATCCATTAAAAAGATGCTTCTGTGATTTTCTTTCATACTACAGAAGCTTATACAAATTATTGTAATTTTAGATTATAATTAAAATTCTGCAAAATTATTCAGTAATATGGCCTGTGCGTGTAAATCATTTATTATGGTTTTCAAATTTGTCCATAAAATTATAAACCATCCATAATTTTTTTCTAATGTATTTATTCACTTTTTCCATTTAAATACAAAACAAAACATACATTCCATTATGTCACATAGGCAATATCCACTGTAGTCTACATTGAATATATCCTTTGTGCAAATAGAGCAGGTTAACAAAATTATCAGGTTATTAAAGTCCAGGTCACTTATTAAACAAGGCAATAGACCTTATCCCTGCAAGACATTGGGGATATTGCTCAAAGAGCTCAGTCATGGTGTTGCATCTTAATGCTTTCAAGTGTCAACAATGAGAATTAGATTTCTTCACTCTTCCACAACAATGAGAATTAGCTAAGATGCATGGCACAGGTTATATGAATTATTGAAACACGGGCATTATACACACGTAGGTTCTGCAGTGAAATGATCAAAATATTACTCAGAAGGTGACAAGGCCCTTTAGACAGAAACAGTGCAAATCAAAAAAAAAAAAAAAAAAAGAAAGGAACAAAAGCTCACCATGTCTCTCTCCCATCATAGCACCCACCTAAACTTCCATCAGATCCACTGACAACTACCAAAGGGTATGTGCAGCAAGCATGAAAAGAATTCCACCTGACCCACAGAAATCATAGGTTACACTTCCTATTATTCCACAGGGGGCTCAGAATCCGCTCTTCGTACCAGGTTGAAAGATAAAAACATGTACTCAATTTATCTTTAACATTCTGGGGAAATATAGAGATATAACCCTCCTATAATTGGAAAAATTGTCTTGACTTTTGTACTGCCTCCACCCAATCCATTTTCACAATGAAGGACATTTCTCCAAGAATGAAGGCGTAGAGACTCCCAAGGTTTGTTCCACACCTGTAGAATCGGTTTTAGTAAATTTTGGTTTGAAAGAACAGAAATAAAGTATATCAAAATTATTTGATTAGCATAGTATTAATGAAATATTTACATTTCAGGATAAAGATCCTGTTCACTCCCCAATCCCTCTCCATAGACTTTTAAAAATATGAGTGATCTGGGTCATGTGATCTGTAATCTGTCTCGAGACAGATATAGCAGGGATTTTCAAAGTTAAAGGCCGTTTAGCCAAGAAAGGAGTAGCATGGAGTAGCCTGATCAGAGCAGAAAGAGGCATTTCTCTATGATATGATAAATTACTAGGTTTCTTGTAATCATTGTGACAGGACCAGGGGCAAAGTGGTAGAAGGAGTATATATTTCTCCCAGGTTCCTGTCATATACCTTCTAAAAGCACCTGGAAAAGCTTGCAGGAAGAAAGCTGTGTTTCTTGCTGGAGGGTTTTACCAAAACCCTGGTAAAATGTCTGGCTGTTGGAGTAGGGAGAATTGGGTGTGGTTCCACTTCATTCAGCCACTTCAGGTTTTGGGATGAATGGGGTTAATTCCTTGTTTCTTGGAGAGTGTGTATATAAGGGCAGACAGCACACAGGTATATGGCTCTCTCTGCTCCTGGGAAACCACTGTGAGTTAAACTGCTGAATATTGCCCAGCTCTCAGTAGTTACTTACCTGTGTTATAAGTAGTAGATTTTCTTTTGTATTATCATTGTTTTTTTGCCTGGAAGAACCAATAAAACTGGTTACGGACAGTTGCACCTTGCTTGACTGGACTGGACTGTTATTGTTGTGCCAAAAGTGCTCGTCTATCTGAGGAGACAACGATCCCTGAGCTAATCCCGTTACATTATCTATACTGTTCATTAATACAAAGTTTGTTGAAACCACATTCCCTAGTTAACTTTAAGGATACATGTGTAATAAATGCAAGAATTTACAAAAAGTCAATTACTTATCAGCAATAAACAGTAAATTCAATGACATGACAATATCCAGAACTGTTCAAAATAATACACTTCTAAACACCACATAGAATACTATATCAGCTGTAGTTAAAACTCAGTTTTTTTTAAGATGCATAAAGTTGCTTTGACAAACCATTATGAGATACTCAAAGCCTAAAGCTAAACACTCAGAGAAAACTAGATAAATCACTAAGAAAAGAAAGGAGCTATCAGTTACCAAAAAAACAATTATAAGTTGAGGAATCCCATGGAGCATAAAGAAAGATTGAATATACAATACAATTTTCAAGCAAATAAATTATGATATGAGTATATCACACTGAGGTATTGGAAATAACTAAAGAAAAAAAGATCAAGATTACACTTGTGGAATTCAATTCAGAGCATTTAATCGCATAGAGTTAACCAGTTTTCTGATTAGAATATACTGAAAACCAATAGGGGAACAGAAATTGATTTTATTAAACATTAAGTCATGCAGTGAACTACATTCTTGCTTAATAAATAGAACACATCATACTTATAAGATGAAGTTTTTCTCGCTACAGCTATACAAGAATGAAAAAGCAGTGGGGTCTTTCACTCTTTTCATCAAAGTCTCAATAGTACTTAAAGGGATTTGCAAGAATTGAATCAAGCTGTGGGCCAACCATTAGAGGTGTAAAATAAAAAAAAAAGTATACCCACCTGTTCCCAGAGCTCCATTGTTCGTAAAGTGGTGCCCTTTCCATCTTGTGTTGGGGCTGCTTTGCTGGAAGCTCTAAGGACCACATAACCACTGAGTGGCTTTACACTCACATACGTCAATTAATCTTCATTGATTGCTTTCAGTGGTTAAGTTAGCCTCAAGGCTTCTGGCTATGCAGCCCCAACATGTGACAGAAAGGACACTGGTGGCGGACAACAGAGTGACAAGTAAAGGTGAGTATGCCATTTTATTTTACACCTCCCATGGCCGCTCCACAAATTGCTCAAATTCCTGGACAACTCCTTTAAGACTGTAGGTACAGAAGATTGAATATAAAGAAGGTATCAGAATAGTTTCAATATATGAGGCTAACAGTCCATAATACAGGACTGTTAGCACTGCATGTGCAACCTTTTGGGGCACCAAGTGGCATCATACTGCAGGGCAATTTCCCTTCAGAAGCAATACTTCTTGGGAAAACTAGCTCTATAATTCAAAATAAGATGAATATTGACACATTTTGTCTATGAAATGAAAGGCATACAGAGATACACTACAGCACCAAAGTATTTTATGGGTAAACTATGATAGCACTGTACAACTCAAGTTTCCCATAATATGCCCCTTTCTATGAGGCCTAAGGCCTAATGCATAAGATTGCTTTGGGAATTTATATGTGCCTTGGTTTGCTCCAGATCCAATGTACAGCTGACCATACAATTAGGTGAATGTCAAACAAAATAATAATAATACATTTTATATATATATAGCGCCAACATATTCCACAGCACTTTACAAACAAAATGAACAATTGCAGACATTTGGAATGATTATTGTTTTTAAAAGTCTGTGGCACAATTGGATGACTGACACTCAACTGATATTGGCCACAAAGGGACTGGGTTTTGTTGGATATGTTTTACAGGTCATTGCTGAAAATATATGTGCATGGCAGATCATCGGTGCAAACAATTTGACATATGATTGATAGGCCGTATTCTAATATATACAGTAAATGGCACAGAGCCCATATCTGTGTGCACAGAGTTTATACAACTCAAACGGCAACACACTCTATCAGTTGTCATATGTTATGTCCTCTTAGACACCACTGGTGCCTGAACAAAAAGTATTGTAATATGGATATACACACGTGGACAAAATTGTTGGTACCCCTCATTTAATGAAAGAAAAGCCCACAATGGTCACAGAAATAACTTGAATCTGACAAAAGTAATAATATATAAAAATTCTATGAAAATGAACAAATGAAAGTCAGACATTGCTTTTCAACCATGCTTCAACAGATTTTTTTAAAAAAGAAAACTCATGAAACAGGCCTGGACAGAAATGATGGTAACCTAAACTTAATATTTTGTTGCACAACATTTTGAGGCAATCACTGCAATCAAACGATTCCTGTAACTGCCAATGAGACTTCTGCACCTCTCAACAGGTATTTTGGCCCACTCGTCATGAGCAAACTGCTCCATTTGTCTCGGGTTTGAAGGGTGCCTTTTCAAGACGGTATGTTTCAGCTCCTTTCAAAGATGCTCAATAGGATTTAGGTCAGAGCTCATAGAAGGCCACTTCAGAATAATCCAATGTTTTCCTTTTAGCCATTCTTGGATGTTTTTAGCTGTGTGTTTTGGGTCATTATCCTGTTGCAAGACCCATGACCTGCGACTGAGACCAAGCTTTCTGACACTGGGCAGCACATTTCTCTCTAGAATCCCTTGATAGTCTTCATATTTCATTGTACCCTGCACAGATTCAAGACACCCTGTGCCAGATGCAGCAAAGCAGCCCCAAAACATAACAGAGACTCCTCCATGTTTCACAGTAGGGACAGTGTTCTTTTCAAGACATGCTTAATTTTTCTGTCTGAACATAGAGCTGATGTGCCTTGCCAAAAATTTCGATTTTTGTCTCATCTGTCCATAGGACATTCTCCCAGAAGCTTTGTGGCTTGTCAACATGTAGTTTGGCAAATTTCAGTCTATCAGATTCAAGTTATTTCTGTGACCATTGTGGGTTTTTCTTTCATTAAACGAGGGGTACCAACAATTTTGTCCACGTGTGTATATTCTACATTCCTATGTCATCCATGCTATAGGTTGTAATCTGCATCTTCAATATAGGAGAAATTACAGATATCGAAAATACAGAAAATACTATAAATACTTATAAATGTAAGACACTGAAAAAACATAAGCTTAATGTATAAATTACTGTCATAGTACTGACTACAAGTGAACAAGTTTATATAGTAAATGCATGTTTTATTTTTAACTGTGTTTTAGTGTTTGTTTCACCATAGTATTATATGTGAGGCCTAATGTACAGTATCACAGCGGGTTCTACACCATTCCCTATTACTTCATATCTCACAGAAAATAAATGGTTTCAAACGATAAAACTTAACTTTTAATATTTTAATATAAAAAATACACAAAGGACGTCCACTAATCTACTAAAAGACAGATCAATGTGGTCTGAGCCTGCCTATTCAAAGTTTATTCAGGATTTAAATGTTAGACAGTATTCACACTCTCCAACTTTCCACTGGACCTAGGGTGTAATTAGATACTTTCACCACCCTTAGACTAAGGTTATAGTATCACGGCTGCATCATACAACAGGTCAGTATTTTGTCAGTTGCTCTTAGTGCTAGGAAAACCCAAACACCTGGTCCCCACACACATAATTTGTAAAGCATCACTGACTAGACTCCTGCACAGCCATGATATACCTCCACAACCCTAGTCTGTAGTATGTACATATGCCAGTAATCTAGGTACAGGTCACAGTAACTTCATTTCCTGTCATTAAAATGTTATAACCATAAGGGAAACTATGATATTCTGACCCTTATACTCAATAAACACCTATATTGCAGCCATTACTGATATCCCCTATTTTGACTCCAGGGATATACAGCTACCATTTCCATTAGTGACTCAAATTCCACCAACTAATCTCCAGGCTACTCAGATTGCCCCAGTCTCCTGTCAGTCCTTCATGCCCCCAAGTGGTATGGCTTGTGGTCAACTAACTCAAAAATAGAAAATAGAAAATAAACTTGCTCTACGCGTTTCCCCTGTGTTATCTGTATCAGGTTCATCAGGAGCCAATGCTAATAAACTTATCAATTGGTCTAAGCTGCTATAAATATTTTTCAAAAATGCAGTTACAACTGCAGTTCCTGGAGCACTGATGGTATATATATAGTGTATAGAGTAGCCGACGCCACACTGAGCCTTGCCTGCTTTATAAAGGTCAGCCCATTCATTCGGTGCCACCCCCTTTCCTAATGCTGTCTGCAGTGAGCCAATAGAAATCACTAGCTCACTCCACCTATCACGCCTCCTAGGGGGTGTGTCCACCTCAGTCCTCTACTGGGTTCATGTGACTGCCGATCATGTGACCACTGAATGTAAACAATTCCAGTGATCCAGCGCTAGACGATGAATCTACTGATTCACATTTGATTTTCACCTAATCTACATAAGCTGCTGATCATCAGGCCGCTGCGTCTCAGCCATTCCGATGATCAAGGGCCAACTGGTAATTTTGTATACTTAACCTCCATTCCTCCATATACCAGGTCATAAAACCAGAGGGTAGATATCCAAAACAGAGTTCAATCCGGATCCATATTATCCTATCACAACCGTACTCTAAAGGAGTCGGAGGTTAGGTATAACCCCAGACCGTGACAGCGGATGGATCATAAATCTACCTATCATAGTTCACATACAGTGGGCTCTCCCTTATTGTTCCCCATCAAACTATAGATAACCTAACCATCCCACTCAGATCCATTTGCATACCTCCTAATGGTCAATCCCTACAACTCTAACTCTTCTATTTCTCAACCCTCTGATTGCGTACCAAAACTACCGTACATCATAGCTACGACCCATCAATCACCACAACATTATATTGTAAATCGTACCTCACCACCTAGATTCAGGCAATGCAAAAGATAGCGGAAGAGAGACCCCTAAACGTCTACCCATCTAAATACGGGGCGATAAATGACACGATACTCCTCCCATATTTCTCACCCATATTCATCTTTCTTCAATAAATGGCGCAAAGGATATCAAATCATTGAGGCCTCTAGGTTTGACACAGTCAAACCTAAATATCCATTCCGCTTCCTTCCTCAAAATTGCCCTATCCCAATCTCCTCCTCGTGGTGATTTGCGTACTAACTCAATGCCCTGAAATCTCAATGTAGATGGGTCACCTCCATGTTTGCTCCAGAAATGTAAACTCAGGGGACGTTCTTCTCTCCTGTTAATACAGTATATCCCACATGATCTAATATCCTACGACGTAATTCCCTTTTCGTTTTACCCACGTAATTCACTGGGCACGGACAGGATGCGACATACACCACACCTACAGAGCGGCAATTAATGAAATCTCTCGTATAATATTTTTTACCCGTAGCTGCCGCCGTAACTTAACGTCCCTTCAAAATAAATTCACAGGCCCTACAACCACCGCACCTAAATGTGCCTGCCGGTCTTTCACTTCCCAACCAGGTAGCCCCAGACTCCTCTGGTTCCAGATCACTATGAACTAGTCTGTCTCTGAGGTTCCGGCCTCTTCTGTAGGTGATTGATGGATATTCAGATACCCTATCCCTTAAATCAGGGTCCTGTCGAAGGATATCCCAATATGATCTCAATATGTCAACCACCATTCTGGAACCTTGATCAAATGTCCCTATTAATCTAATGATATTTTGGGGAGGCGGTTCATCTTTTGGTATAAGTAATCTTTGTCTGTCACATTCTGTCGCAAAACGTCTAGCATCCTGGAGCACATTTTTCGGGTACCCTCTACTCCTAAATCTTTGCTCTAATAATTGAGATTGAGTATTAAATTCCTGGACCGAAGAACAGTTTCTGCGTACACGTAAAAACTGTCCCTTGGGGATCCCACTACGAAGTGGTCTCGGATGGGAGCTTTCCCACCTCAAGAGATTGTTTGTTGCTGTCTCCTTACGATAAAAAGTGGTGGATATATTCCCATCACTCCCAATTGATATACTAAGGTCCAGGAAATTTATATTGTTTTGACTGATGGTCGCTGTGAATTTCAAGTTCAAATCATTAATGTTCAATTTCCTCACAAACTCCCAGAAACATTCCACTGAGCCAGTCCATTATTGCAAATGGATCTGAGTGGGATGGTTAGGTTATCTATAGTTTGATGGGGAACAATAAGGGAGAGCCCACTGTATGTGAACTATGATAGGTAGATTTATGATCCATCCGCTGTCACGGTCTGGGGTTATACCTAACCTCCGACTCCTTTAGAGTACGGTTGTGATAGGATAATATGGATCCGGATTGAACTCTGTTTTGGATATCTACCCTCTGGTTTTATGACCTGGTATATGGAGGAATGGAGGTTAAGTATACCAGTTGGCCCTTGATCATCGGAATGGCTGAGACGCAGCGGCCTGATGATCAGCAGCTTATGTAGATTAGGTGAAAATCAAATGTGAATCAGTAGATTCACCGTCTAGAGCTGGATCACTGGAATTGTTTACATTCAGTGGTCACATGATCGGCAGTCACATGAACCCAGTAGAGGACTGAGGTGGACACACCCCCTAGGAGGCGTGATAGGTGGAGTGAGCTAGTGATTTCTATTGGCTCACTGCAGACAGCATTAGGAAAGGGGGTGGTACCGAATGAATGGGCTGACCTTTATAAAGCAGGAAAGGCTCAGTGTGGCGTCGGCTACTCTATACACTGAAGCACACCATCAGTGCTCCAGGAACTGCAGTTGTAACTGCATTTTTGAAAAATATTTATAGCAGCTTAGACCAATTGATAAGTTTATTAGCATTGGCTCCTGATGAACCTGATACAGATAACACAGGGGAAACGCGTAGAGCAAGTTTATTTTCTATTTTTGAGTTAGTTGACCACAAGCCATACCACTTGGGGGCATGAAGGACTGACAGGAGACTGGGGCAGTCTGAGTAGCCTGGAGATTAGTTGGTGGAATTTGAGTCACTAATGGAAATGGTAGCTGTATATCCCTGGAGTCAACATAGGGGATATCAGTAATGGCTGCAATATAGGTGTTTATTGAGTATAAGGGTCAGAATATCATAGTTTCCCTTATGGTTATAACATTTTAATGACAGGAAATGAAGTTACTGTGACCTGTACCTAGATTACTGGCATATGTACATACTACAGACTAGGGTTGTGGAGGTATATCATGGCTGTGCAGGAGTCTAGTCAGTGATGCTTTACAAATTATGTGTGTGGGGACCAGGTGTTTGGGTTTTCCTAGCACTAAGAGCAACTGACAAAATACTGACCTGTTGTATGATGCAGCCGTGATACTATAACCTTAGTCTAAGGGTAGTGAAAGTATCTAATTACACCCTAGGTCCAGTGGAAAGTTGGAGAGTGTGAATACTGTCTAACATTTAAATCCTGAATAAACTTTGAATAGGCAGGCACAGACCACATTGATCTGTCTTTTAGTAGATTAGTGGACGTCCTTTGTGTATTTTTTATATTAAAATATTAAAAGTTAAGTTTTATCGTTTGAAACCATTTACTAATGTACAGTATGTTTGATTTAAATTCTACCTAGCAATAGCAAATATATAAACCTACGTGAATGAAGCTGTATCTAACATTTATACTGAATTCTGTGGCTTCTCATCCAATACATATTGTATTCTTGGCACAATTTTCCAGTATGATTACCATGTACAGATTGTGCATTCATAAATGATGCTGTAATGCTGGCAAACATGCCTGTGTGCTGAACTTAATGACTAGAAGTCTGGCACTTTGTAAATGCAAGCAAGAAAGTTTAATCAGAAAATAAGTTCCTGCTGTGTTATCACTAACCACTAACCAAGGTTACATGTAATATTCTTATAGGTCTATTATATGATATTATAGAATGATGGAGTATGAATAGATGGGCAAGATGGCAGTGGCACACTGGGGGGTGCAATTATGATCGGAATGACCAACCAGAGTACCAGAGCACTCTCAATGGGCCCCAAAGGTCCAGCAGCAGACAAGCCCATTTAGAAATGACTTCAGATTAAGGGTCTACTTCTCATGATATTTTATTATCACTAATGATATATCTTGCAGGTGCAATGACAACAACAAAGATTACAATGCAATTAAAATAAGAGGTGCATATGCCCTACATACTTGTATGGTGGACCCAAGGAGTCCCGGTACAACACTGGGAGCAATCAGGAATCCAACAACCATGTTCTGAATCCCTGAGCAAGCACCAAAGCGTACTAGTTATAAAACAACTTTTCATAAATGTCTAGTGCACATGAATATAAGAAACTTTGTACTTTATGTCATTTAAGAAATATGTTTCCTTCTCCATTTATCATGTTGAATTACTTTTTACATATTAGTTTACAGAGAGGGGAATGGGAATAAGGAGGCAGTTGAAAAACATGCATATATAACAGCTGTTGCTGCTATTCTTTTAGTCAGGTAGCTGTTTTAACACTGCTATGCTTGCACAGAATGAGGAAAAAAACCAATTAACAGCCCTCTCCTCCCCATCCCCTCTCCATAGAGTTCTGTATGTGACTTGGGTAGAGATATACATAATATGTAAACAAACAGATTGATAAGGAAATAAGAAGGAGGAGAACAGATAAGTGGAAGAGGAAACAGATGTTTTCAATAAGTTATCTTAAAAAGTTTCTTATATTCTACTGTACTACTAATTTTTCAATTTAGAGGTGCACTTTAAACAATATCCACATGTTAAGGATCTTTTTGTAAACTATGGGGAAACAGAGGGCCATTGACTCCCTGAGTCACCCCTTACTCTCGTAATCTACAGTATAGGCTGATTTAGGCCTGTACTCTACTAGAGGTCAGGAACACTCTAAGGACTTCAGTGTCATGGCACAAGCTTCACAATTTTGACACTGAATCATACTGCCTTCCTCAGACCATGAAGAGCAGAGACAAAAAAACGACTTGTTCAAATTTCCATAAGGTATCAGGTTTTTGTTTAACTTTATTGGCTCAAAGGCAGCTGTAACGTCTCTGCCGTTTCGGGTTTCGGCGCCACCCTTCGCTCGCACGCTGTGGCGAAGGAGGCGTGTTCAGTTTGGTTCTTTATGTAAGTTCCTTGCTGCTCAGTCTGAACATGGTCCTAGTCAGTGTAATGGATTTCTGGCCCCACCCGTGTCTGAACATTTCTCTCTGGACTGCACAGAGTTAATCTCTTCCTGGCCTGTGTGATTGACAGCCTGTGTACCTATCAGATCTGTGGCTGGGCCCAGACTTTCTATATACAGGATGTCATTTCTCAGCAAGTCGCCAGTTATTAAACTTGTGTTTTGCCTGCTGTCTTTCTATACTCCTTGATACTTTGTTACTTGATTCTCTAACCCTTTGGCTTGCCCCTGACTATTCTCTTGGATTTTGACTTTGTACTGCTTTGCTCGTTTGTTACTGACCCCTTGGTTTGCTCACTCTGCTTCTGTGTTGTTTTTGTTTTGTCCTGTTCTGTGTGTCACTTACCCAGTATAGGGTTTGTCTTCTGGTTGTCCTTTTACCGTTTAGGGTAACTTAGGCAATAGGAAGGGACAGTGGCTGGGGTGAGATTAGGGCTCACTTGTCTCTGTCCTTCCTCCCAGACCGCTGCAGTGTGTCAGGGTTGCTACGTTTGGCAAGACCCTTACAGAATAACCGGCCCATACATTCTGCCATTGCTTCCCTTAGGGTCAGCATGGATCCTATTGAGGGCCTTGCAGCCAAGTTGGAAGGTTTGGCACGCCTGGTAGCTGATCTCGCTAAACAGGTTCAGACCCTTACTGAGGCTGCTGCAGCATCCCCGCTTGTTTCTTCCCCTTTTAAGGTGAAGATGTTACTCCCGGATCGTTTTTCAGGGGATCCTGAAAAATTTGAGACTTTCCGGGAGTCCTGTCGCCTGTATTTTTGGATTAATCCACATGCATCCCAGGCCCAAATGGTTGGAGTAGTTATATCCCTCCTACAGGGGGATCTACAGGCTTGGCCCCTTAAACTCCCTCCTGGGGCTGAGGAGTGGATTGACCTTGAAAATTTTTTTTTGTCTTTGGGGTCTAGATATGCTGAGCCAGATGTTAAAGAGAGAATAGGGTCTGCTTCTTCCAAGTTTTCTGTCTCTCCCTCTCTCTCTCCTGAAAAACCTGTTATTTCTCCCATGACTCCTGGTGAAGAACCTATGCAACTGGCAGTTATGGATGCCAAGACGCGACGAGAGCATCGTCTCAGGAACAACCTCTGCCTGTACTGTGGTGCTTCCGGTCATTTCATCAGTGACTGCTCGATCAGACCTCGCAGACCAGCAGAAAAGCTTCAGTGCCTGAGTGGTAATCAGAAGAACCACTCAGGCAACCAGGTATTTGCTGATATGACTGCTCTGCACACTTTAAATTGTGTTACGGAGGAGACTGTCTCGGCTGCTAAAGGTGGGAAACACCAGGTGAATAAAAAATGTTTGCCTGGCCCACCAGTGTCTGTGGTTGTGCAAAAAGACCCTGAATTGAAGGCAGAGAAAATACTGGGTCCTACTAAAACTGGTTTATCTGGTGAGGGTCCGGTGGCCCCTCATAAAGGGGGGGGTACTGTAACGTCTCTGCCGTTTCGGGTTTCGGCGCCACCCTTCGCTCGCACGCTGTGGCGAAGGAGGCGTGTTCAGTTTGGTTCTTTATGTAAGTTCCTTGCTGCTCAGTCTGAACATGGTCCTAGTCAGTGTAATGGATTTCTGGCCCCACCCGTGTCTGAACATTTCTCTCTGGACTGCACAGAGTTAATCTCTTCCTGGCCTGTGTGATTGACAGCCTGTGTACCTATCAGATCTGTGGCTGGGCCCAGACTTTCTATATACAGGATGTCATTTCTCAGCAAGTCGCCAGTTATTACACTTGTGTTTTGCCTGCTGTCTTTCTATACTCCTTGATACTTTGTTACTTGATTCTCTGACCCTTTGGCTTGCCCCTGACTATTCTCTTGGATTTTGACTTTGTACTGCTTTGCTCGTTTGTTACTGACCCCTTGGCTTGCTCACTCTGCTTCTGTGTTGTTTTTGTTTTGTCCTGTTCTGTGTGTCACTTACCCAGTATAGGGTTTGTCTTCTGGTTGTCCTTTTACCGTTTAGGGTAACTGAGGCAATAGGAAGGGACAGTGGCTGGGGTGAGATTAGGGCTCACTTGTCTCTGTCCTTACTCCCAGACCGCTGCAGTGTGTCAGAGTTGCTACGTTTGGCAAGACCCTTACAGCAGCACTATTACATGAGTTACGCAAAAGACATAACTACAGGGTGGATTACTGCTGTATGTGGAAACAAAGAGAGTAATTATTACTGTAAGGAAGCACAAAATGGTACATTATTACTGTGAGGGGCACAAAGGGAGGCAATACTGAGCAGAAGCACAAATGGAGTACTACAGGTGCATCTCAATAAATAAGAATATCTTTGAAACATTTATTTCTTTCAGTAATTAAATTAAAAAAGTGACCTCCTATATTTTCTAGATTCTTTACACACAGAGTATTCTATTTTAAGTGTTTTATTTCTGTAAATGTTGATTATGGATTACAGGTAATGAAAACCCAAATCTAAGAAAATTAGAATATTGTAAAAAAGTTCAGTATTGTAAATTCAGTGTCACCTGCCAAGGTGTCCTAAGCCTTTAAATGGTCCCTCAGTCTGGTTCAGTAGGACACACAATGAAGGAAGACTGCTGATTATGGATTGTATTAGTGAATTACTGAAATGAATGAACGTTTCAAAGATATTCTAATTTATTGAGATGCATCTGTATTACTACGTGGATGCACTATGTCTGGGTAATTCACTAATAGGAGGACTATTAATGTGTGGAGCCTTAATAAAGTATTATTAATTATCGCAGGATTACTTTGTGTGACACATTATTACCCTCTGAGACACTATAGATGGTGAGTTTGTGTAAAAGTGGGGAGGATAATGGAAAACCAAGGAGCCAAAGATGGCTGTGCAAATTTTGCTGTGACAATTTGTAACTAAGAAGTCTTCATGGCAGTCTGGGCCATATATAAAAGAATAGAGAATGTGAAGGACTACAATCAGAGAAAACATTACTTGTGAGTCTCTGGATTTAACTGTATTGCATCAGTTTAAATGGTTTGCATAGTAAGCTAGAGGGTGTACACATGAATCCATAAATGGCACATAGACATGGTAACATAATGTATTTGAATCGGCAGTATCTAGAAGAGTAAAATGTGTTAGTCCTGATAGAGAAGTCAAGCAGTTAGGGAAAAGCAGTTAGTTAACAACCTCACCACTGCTTCTCTAGCCAGAACAATCATTCTTTTCTCTATCCCTGACAAGAAAGAAAGCAGTAATGAGGAGCCTATCTAATGGATTTCCTCTCTCTGCTTTTGAGTTTCTATCAGGACCAATACCTTTTTGCTATTAAAAATGCTACTACCCATTCTGGTCTTTCTTTCTGAGTATTTCTATAAAGTCTACTGTACATGTATGTGCAGCCTAAATTATATCCTTATTTCTTTTGCGAGAATACAGCAGAAGCTGTACTGTATTCTACTGGGCATTTATTGTAAGAGAGACTCACAAGAATGACATGCACAGACATGTACATTTTGAACACTAGGTACAAAGTTTCTTTAAAGCCCATTTTCTGCCCCCGCATGGTATAAATCCCCCCCTTACCCCTCACACTGTATATTGTCTGCTTATTGGCCATATTCATCTGCCTCCTTTTCTGCTGGTCTCCACACAGTAAATGCCCACTTTACTGGACTCCCACACAGTATAATGTCCCACAGAAGCCCCTCCACACAGTATAGTGGCCTCCATGTTTTCCTTACAAATTTTACAAAAAATTATTATTATATTCTGGTTTCTCTTCCGATCCAGAGTATAATGAACGGAGGCCACTGAAAGGTGATTAAACAAAACTAACAACAATGTTACTCACCTCTCCTGGGCTTCAGCATGGGTCTTCGGGCCTCTTGAATAATGTCAGAGACCCCTGAGGCCCAATCAAAGTCACATTGGTCATTCTGGCATTATTATGTGTCATCACGCCAATGTGAACCACTTGACCACTGAGGCCCAATTACAGACTTCAGCAGTCTCTGATGTCATTCAGGAAGCCCAAAGACCCATGCCAGAGCCCAACAAATACTGTAAGTGCCAGGGCCCTGTTTACCGATCCTGCTCATGGCCACATCTGCTTCTCCCTTCATCCTCAACGTATGATGTGTTGCACTGAATAGCATAAGAAATGGGATGTGGGACACATAGGGTCCCCTGATGGGCTGAAGGGGAAGCAGAGACAGCCTTGGGGCAAGATCGTGGATTGGCAATTAATTAGCAGCCTATTAAAAAAAAAAAAATAACAGGGATCCCGGTGTGCCCCCTAAGGTCATGGGCCCTGTATCAGTCACTATGACTGCTATGGCAGTAATTCTAACACTGAATACAATATTGCAATATGCATTCAAAACCCTAGTAAGACTGAGACCCACAACATAATAACTTTGTTGCCACACATACACCAGAAAACTGGTATAGATGGGAATAGTTGTGGTACATGTTTGGTGCACGGGCCTTATTTGTGCCAAATATGCACAATTTCCCTCTTTCTACAAAAGTAGGGGGAACATGTCAGATGCCAAGGTGGTCTGGGGCAGGGACAACTCAGTTCAATCACATTTACTATGACATTGGACAAAGTGGAAAGTGGTTTGTTACATAGGAAATCTACGCCAGTTCCTGATTGGTGTAGATTTCCATTCTGGCACACAGGAATGCATCTGAATTATCATTAGGCTGGACAGCCAGGGGGAGTGGATTAAGACTGGTGTTCGTAATGCCATTTAATAAATCCTCCCCCCCCCTCCAAAATTTTAATGGCATCATCTTAAAAAGCTGGTCATCTTGTAACACGAAAATCTGGAAATATCTAGCCAAAATTAAAAGTAATGAAGGACACATCTGTATATATGCTGTGTTTGTTCTTTTTTTTTACAGTTAACTTTATTAATAAGGTAACAACATTCTATAGAGAAATGTCGCCATCTTACAGTACAAATCCAGCAAAAACAGGAAGCCACATAAATAAATACACAGTGAAATCATTTTCATAATAACCACAAAAATAATCTGTTCCAGATTCTTAGCCCAGAGATTCGGTTTGTTCGATGACCAAGTATATATACGTCATGTAAGCCTGTTTCTCGCAGAATGCCAGGAGCCACATGACTTGTAGAGTGCAACATCAATGACACCATTTTTTGTCCTATTCAGTAAGCCTAAGGATGTATTGCATAACACTGAACTATAACATTCTGCAATGCAGGCAGGAATTAACTGCATTGATATAAGAGAGGTTTTCTAATACAGAGAAGTTTTTTTTTATGCCATAAACAAGTTAATTAAATAAAAAAGCTAGAATAGTCGTTAAGGTTTCCGAAGAACAAACTTCAGTATTGCAAATGTTAAAATACACAGGACAAGGACAGTCCCACTGTGAAAATAAATTACACGCAAATAAATCACAATTTGTATCCTATAACTGCTAACATTCCCTGGATTGTTATTGACCAAAACAATCATTCAGTTGTATATATGACTTTAAGCCTCCATGTGATTTTTCATGCCTGGAACATCACTTTATAAAATATCATTTATACGCATGAATAAAGTGTAATACTGGCTTTATAATAAACTTTAATTTATGAAAAAGATGTTGCTTATATTTAAACTTATTGTACATGCCTGTAATAAAATATTTTTCACCTCTTTAATCCACTCACACAAACTGCTTAACCCCTTAAGGACACAGCCCAAAAGTGCGTTAAGGACCAGGCCTCGTTTTTCAAAACTGACATGTCACTTTATATGGAAGAACTTTGAGACACTTTAACTTACACAAGTGATTTTGAGACTGTTTTTTCGTGACACATTGTACTTCATTTATTTTTACAAAAGAATAGGAAATTTGTTGGAAATTTAGAAAAAAAAAAATCACAAATTTCAAAATGTGAAATGCTCTGCTTTTCAGACAAATAGTCATGCCACCCAAATACATTAATACATATTATCTACCATATCTCAGTTATATATTGGCATAATCTTTTAATCATCCTGTAATTTATTTTGGACGTTAGAAGGCTTACAAGTGTAAGAGAGATTTTCCAGATTTACAAGAAAATTTCCCAAACTAATTTTTTAGGGACCACTTCAGTTCTGAAAGGGATTATAAAGGCATATATATTAGAAACCCCCATAAATCACCCCATTTTCAAAACTGCACCCCTGAAATAATTCCAAAATATTTGGGAAGTTTTTTAACCCTTTAAGTATTTTACAAGAATTAAAACAATATGGAGGTGAAATTTAGACATTTAATTTTTTTCCACTAATGCCTTAATTTAGCCCTAAAATTAACACATTCACAAAGGGTTAACGGAGAAAATGCATCCCACAGTTTGTTATGCAATTTCTCCAGAGCACAGAAATACCCCACATGTGGGTGTAAACTGATGTTTGGGCACACGGCAGCGCATGGAAAGAAAAGAGCAACACTGGATGTTTGAAAAGCAGATTTTGCTGGAATAGTTTTCAGGTGTCATGTCTCATTTGCAAAGGAAAAAAGTGACTAAATTTTGGAAACTACACCCCTCACAGAATTCATCAAGGGATATAGTGAACATTTTTACCCCACAGCCGTTTCACAGATTTTACTAACACTGGGATATATAAATGAAAAATTACTAAAACTTCACTTTATCCTCAAAGTTTTCATTTTCACAAGGGGTTAAAGGAGAAAACGCTCCCCACAGTTTTTTAAACAATTGCTCCTGAACACAGAAATACCCCATATGTGATCGTAATCTGCTGTATGGGTACATGGAAGGGCTCAGAATGGAAAGAGTACTATTTGGCTTTTGGAGGGCAGATTTTGATGGAATAGTTTTCAGGTGCCATGTCGCATTTGCAGAGCCCCCAAAGTACCAATACAGTGGAAACCCCCTAAAATTGACCCCATTTTGGAAACTACACCCCTCACAGAACATATCAAGTGGTATAGTGAGCATTTTGATGCTACAGCTGTTTCACAGATTTTATTAACATTGGGACATTAAAATGAAAAATTACTTTTTTTCCAATAAACCGTCAATTTAGCCCCACATTTTTCATTTTCACAAGAGGACAAAGGAGAAAAAGCTCCCCAAAGTTCTGAACACAGAAATGCCCCATATGTGGTTGCAATCTGCTGTTTGGGTACATGGCAGGGCTCAAAATGGAAAGAGCGCTATTTAGCTTTTGGAGGGTAGATTTTGCTGGAATAGTTTTCAGGTGCCATGTCGCAATTTGCAGAGCCCCTAAAGTACCAGTCCAATGGAAACTCCCAAAAAGTGACCTCATTTTGGAAACTGCACCCCTCATAGAATTTTTCTAGGTATTTAATGAGCATTTTGACCTCACAGCTGTTTCACAGATTTTATTGACTTTGGGACATAAAAATGAAAAATTACTTTTTTTCTAATAAACCGTCCATTTAGCGACATATTTTTAATTTTTGCAAGTGGTTAAAGAAGAAAAACACCCCACAGTTTGTTACACAATTTCTTCTGAACACAGAAATGCCCCATATGTGGTTGTAATCTGCTGTATGGGAACATGGTGGGGCTCAGAATGGAAAGAGCGCTATTTAGCTTTTGGAGGGCAGATGTGGCTGGAATAGTTTTCAGGTGCCATGTCGCATTTGCAGAGCCCCTAAAGTACCAATACAATGGAAACCTCTCAAAAGTGACCCCATTTTAGAAACTATACCCCTCCAAAGAATGTATCAAGGGATATTATCATTTTGAGCCTAAAAATGCTTCCCAAAAATGAATGTCCAAATTGAAAATTAAAGTTTTTTAAGAAATATCCAATTTCAGTGCCTAATACGTTGTGGCCACATTGTGGCATCAGAGACATGCACTCCTAAAACAATTAAGTGGGCTATCCCGGGGACAAAAAAATTATATATGTGGGTGTAAATTGCTGCTTGGGCACACAGCAGGGATCAGAAGGGAAGGAGCACTGTGTTTTTTTAGCTTTTGGAGTATAGATTTAGAGGGACTTTCTGGACGCTGTGTTGTTTTTGCAGAGCCGTACTGTAGAGGTGCCAGTAGACTGGAATTCCCCAAGAAGTGACCTCATTTTTTAGGGGCAATTTTAGGGTCTCTGCAAATGTGACATGGCATCCAAAAACCAACAATCTAAATATGCGCTCCAAAACCACATAATGCTCCTTTATATCTGTTCCCTGCTCTGTGCCCAAATGGCAGTTTATGCCCACATGTATGACACTGTTGTACCCAGGATAACGTACTTAATGCCATATGTGGGTATAAACTGCTGTTTGGGCACAGCCGGGCACAAAAGGGAAGGAGAAATATTTTGGTTTTTGGAGCACAGTTTGCTTTTTGGACACCATGCCACTTTTGCAGAGCCCCTGAATTGCTAGTAAAGTGGAATCTGCAGACATGTCACCCCATTTTGGAAACTATACCCTTCAAGGGATTTATCAAGTGGGGTAGTGAGCATTATTAACCTTTAAGTGTTGCATTCTTTTAATTTCAAGAAATGAATGCACAGCTGATAATGAAAAGTTAAAAATGAAATTTTTCTCTGATACAAGCCGGGCACAACATATTACGCACTGAAATAACGTATTCCTGGAAAAATTGTCATTTTCACCTTTCACCATCAGCTGTGTAGTCATTTATGGATAATAAATTATAGCAAAGCCTGGGGGTTAAAAATGCTCACTGTGCCCCTGGATAAATTCCTTCAGGGGTGTAGTTTCCAAAATGGGGTGACATGTCAGGGGATTCCACTTTACTGGCGTTTCACCTCTGAAAAAGTGCAATGGCGTCCAAAAACCAAATCGTCAAAGTCTGTGCTTCAAAAACCAAATAGCGCTCCTTCCATTCTGTGCCCGGCTGTGCCCAAACAGCAGTTTATACCCACATATGACATTATGTATATTATCCTGGTTATACCAGTGTCAAACATGTGGGCATAAACTGCAGTTTGGGAACACAGCAGGACGCAGAAGGGAAGGAGCGCTATGTGGCTTTTGGAGCGCAGATTTAGATGTTTGGTATCTGGATGCCATGTCATGTTTGCAGAGCCTCTAAGGTACCATTAAAGTAGAATCCCCTAGGGAATGACCCCATTTTGAAAACTGAACCCCTCAAAAAATTTATCAAGGGGTGTAGTGAGCATTAGTATCCCAGATGTGAATGCACAGCGGATGGGGAAAAGTGAATATGGAAGCTGTGCAGAGTGCATTGGGTACACTAAATTCCCTGCTATTTCCCCAGTAGTTTCTATTATTGGGGGGGGGGTCACCTCTAGTTTATTATCCCTCGTAAGGTCTAAATCTGGTTTGTACCCCAAAATCCGATCGCACAGCTTATACGTTCCCTTCCTGCTGCAGCCAGGATTTGGCGATTTTTGGGGTTTTTGTCTTTACATTGTACAGGCTATATTTTCTTTACTTTTCTGGTGATGTAGCCATATGAGGGTTTGTTGTTTGCGATATGAGATGTATTTTGTAATGACATCATCTTTGGGCGCTTACAACTCATTAAATACATTTTATTAACTCTTTTTTGGTGGATTTAAAAAAAAACAAACAATCAATTCTGGCACTGCGTTTTACTTTTAAAATTTTTCGCCATGCAGCGTACAGCATAAGTAACATGTTACTTTTATTCTGCGGGTCGGTACAATTACGTCGATACCTCATTTATATTGTTTTTTTATGCAATACTAATTTTACAGAACAAAAACCCATTTGGGGACATAAATCAATTATTTTTGCATTGCCATCTTCTGAGATGTGTAACATTATTATTTTGCGGTTTACAGAGTTGGTTGAGGACTTATTTTTTGAGGGATAATCTGTGCTTTTTATTGGTTATTACGGACGTGACAATACAAAATATGTATTTTATAAATTTTTAGTTTTTTCTATATAATTCATTTTATATAGGAAAAGGGAATTTTTGGGGCTTTATTCTTTTATTAATTTTTTTCACACACTTTATTTTTTTTTCACTTTTTTTACTTTTTCATGTGTCCCTTTAGGACACCTGAACCAGTGATGCTTTGATCGGTGGTTCATTACTATAGACTGCAAGACCGGAGCATACATGTGTCTTGCAGTCTATTCAGGAAGTCAACCTTAGCAGATGCAGAGGCTGACTTCCTAAGGTCCCGGCAGGATAAATCAGGTACTGGGGGCTCCAGGCAGCTTGGGTCACTGGCCAGATCCCGGGCTGCAGATTATAGATATCGGCACCCCCTGATGTCGCAGCGGCAGGTGCCATGGTGGGGCCGCAACATGGCAGAACCCCTTGGATGCCACAGTCATCCAAGGGACCAAGGGGTTAAAACCTCCGATCAGTACTCAGCTAATACCTGGTTCCGATGCCGCCCACCCAGATAGTGAGTGGGCACCTGGTCTCGGGCGTAGTATTAGGCCCTGGTGCATGAAGTAACTAGCGCCCAGGACGTAATAGAATGTCCAAGATCGTTGAGGGGTTAAAATTACTAAACTGACATGTAATATATAATAAATACATCAAAAGACAGTCTAACTACCAGAAATGCTGTAAGATACAAGATTAACATAAAATTAAGAAAACAGGTTAGCAACATTATTATCTCTACTTTGGGTTAATTGATCCCCAGTTGCTCCCCTTCTGATATTTCCTAGTTCCCCACCGATCTCTGATTCCTCATCCCTCATGATACACACCAAAAGAGAAGCAGGTCAAAGCTGCAGTCACTGACTGAGTTAACAGTCTTACCACTGTGCCAAAAGTGACCACAGGGAACCCATGGAATTAGGAATTAGATAAATTATGCCATGTTATAAGATAGAACTGTGGATACTAATGTAAAAAATAGCATATTTGAGTTACTATCTGCAGTATATTTGGGTTTATATCCATATTTCTGATCAAGTAAAGCAACTGTGGAATAGGGCATAAGTGTCTTTAATGGTAAAACCTCTTTAAATTGTGCTAACATATTTCACATGGCTGTACAGATTGTCTCACAATTTGATTGCCTCATATGAAACAGGATAACCTATCAGTATGGATAGGTGGAGAACATACAAACTCCATGCAGACATTGTCTTTGGAGGAATTTGGACCTACACATAGAACCCTAGCAGTGTAATGTAACATTGCAAATCACTAAGCCACCTTCCTGTCCTCAAAATTTCCTCCTAATTATCTTTTCTTATGTATGCTTTGTTTAAACACTTGTTATTGTGCTATAGACCTCTGTTAGTGATATTGTAATTTAAGCAATTTTTTTCATGTCAATTCTCTGAAAATTTACTTCTCTATTCAAAAATAAAACATACTGGGATTGTGCAAAAATAATTGGATATAATTTTTTTTCAAATCAACATCTTTGAAGAAAAATCATAAATATGCATTTTGCAAAATCAAGCAATGGAAATCCTTTACATGCACTTGAAGCAAGTTATAATATTGGACAATATGGGTATGTGCGCAGATGCCCTTCAGTAAATATGCAGATGGATGAATAAAGCGATTTTAGCTTAATGTGGCCATAATCAGCATATTTTGAGCAATATTCATTCTGTGTTTTATGTATATTCTTGTGAGATCATTTTCCCTTGCCTCATGGTTGTTTATTACTGCATATCACTATACAGTATTATATATTTTCCCTAAATAGTGTAATATTGTCAGTAAAAGTTGCATCTCCAATCGACTGTAATTTAGTGCAAGGTTATGGTTAAAATATCTACATTCAAGAGTTGGAAATTGGTGAAAAAAGGTTGTGTTAAAATGTAAAAAGAAAGTTTTGTTACAGAGGGACATTTCTTGAATGCTCTTTCTTATTGAAAACTAAACCATATTGTAGGTGAGAGGTTTTTAACTTAAAGCATATCTCCAATAATTAAACAACTTTTTATTAATAAATAGTATAAGTGAGTATAGAAAAACTTTGTAATTTATCTAATTAAAGAAAAAAAAATTCTCTTTTATCAGGCTGAGTTTCCTCTAACAACAGAAGTCTATTGAGAGGGGAAAGGGAGAAGCAGGCTGCTTGGAAAATACATACATGCTGCACTTGATAAGTTATGTTACACTTAGATATATAGTAAGTGAGATAGCTCTCTAACAACTGACTTTTGACTCTTCTATATCCAGTAAAACAATGCTCTAGCTCTTATCTCTCCCATCTACATAGACTTCTATTTGAAGTTGGAAATAGATACATGTGCTAATAAAAAAATAAAACAATGAATAAAGAGAACAAGGAGGAAAACAGCATAATAAGTGAGAAGGAAATGTTATTCTTTAATGCAATATTTTAAAAAATTTTGAATGTCACCTGTACTATTATTTTAAAGTAGTCTTCGTGTGATGGTTAGTGTTATTTATATTAAACATGAAAAGTTTAATGTAGTTCTGACAATAAGCTGAGCTCTCCTGGAATGTACAATATGGTTTCTCTATATTTAAATACTTAGGCCTCATTCACATCTGTGTCGGAATCTCCATAAGAGACTCCGTTGCAGATTCTGCCAGTTTTATGCATTATAGTCTATGGGGTCCACGGGTGTCCGCGGGTAACTGATATTTTAGCAGGTGGGTTCTCCGTCTTTCGAGTCCCACGACGGATACAAATGACGGAGACCATTGCATAAGTGTGAACCTAGCCTCACAGATATATTCATATTTACCTTCATTATAATTTGGTTAAGTACTTCACATTTTCATGAAATCAATTCAGCACAATTGTGCAACATGCTAACAAATCAAAATGTCTAAATTTCACCTTCATATTGTTTTAATTCCCATGAAAACCCTAAACGGTTAATAAACTTCCCAAATCCAGTTGTTAGTATTCAGATGCAAGGTAAGAAACGTACTGTTCTTCAGGAGAGCAGCAGCAGAAATGGGCTGACAACTGCGATCAGTAGAAAATACTACTTAAAGGTAATACACTACTGAGAGCCAAGACCGACCTCAGACACCTTCACCAGAGCTCCTCGCAAGAAGAGGTGGACTTTCGCTGAATCTGAAGACTGGAATTGTCATCAGAACAGAGAGCGTATCACAAATAAACGCACTGGCGCAGAAACCAAGCACC
Organism: Leptodactylus fallax; assembly: GCA_947044405.1. NCBI lineage: Eukaryota > Metazoa > Chordata > Amphibia > Anura > Leptodactylidae > Leptodactylus > Leptodactylus fallax. Next base: position 621,081 of record CAMRHE010000407.1, read on the forward strand.
AAATCCACACACTACTCACAGGTACAGAGATATCAGAATGGTCGTCAATCACGGGTCAGCAGCTGAAGAGGAAGAAGGAACCAAATCACAAGACGAAGACAAAACCAGAAAACAAAGCCAATAGTCGAAACCGATCAGGAACGCCAGAGCAAAATCGCAAGACAGAGAGGAATCCAAGAACACAGCCAAAGGTCAGTATTAGAGCAGTCCAATCAATGTCAGGAGCCTAGCAGGAAGTTGAAAACTAATTAGCTAGCAAAGCTGGGCGATGAGGGACTGGTTTAAAAAGGCCTGCTCAGGAAGCTTCCCTATGTTGTCATGGCAACCTTAAAGCAGCAACAACCAATCCTAACAAGAAGCTTCCTTATGTTGACACGGCAACCTTAAAGCAGCAACAACAGATGTAACATTCCTGACAGTGGTTTTGAATTATTTGAGGGGTGCAATTTTGAAAATGAAGTGGTCTCTACAAGATGGGTCACTGATTGCTGTTAGACTTGTAAGCCTTCTAAAGTCCAAAATAAACTAAAGGACGATTAAAAGATAACAATATAAGACAGAGATGGTATGACCATCTTCTTGAAAAGCAGAGCATTTCACTTGTTATAGCATTCCAGAGTTATTACCATATGGAAAATGGAATCGTGTCCATAAGGTGGTTTTTGGCCATGTCCTTAAGGGGTTAATGGTGAAATCCTCACATGGTGAAACAAGAAATGTACCAAAAACGCTAATCACAGCTAAAAAAAAAAACACTTCAGAAAAAATGCAGCTGAAACACATTGTATTTTTTATTCCACATTTTCATTGCATTTTTCTCTGCATTTTTCACCCCTATTAAATATATATGGGAAACTGCTCACATTTCCACAGCTAAAGTTAACATGCTGAGTATTTAAAAAAACCCATGCGTTTTTGAAAATGCAGCTTTTTTGCAGCTCTTTTTTTTTCCCACAATGTGTGGATAAGATGAGCAAGAGTCTCATTCACTTTGCTAGTACTGTAAAGCATAGCTTTTTTTACGCTGTGTTTCCACAACAGCCACAATTGTTGCATTTGCGCAACGTGGGGCCTTAGCCAAAAGGATGCAATTGACAAAACAACCAATTGGTAGCCACACAAAGACACATATATCGTAGGATATCACTTTGGGATACAAATTACAAAGCAATGTCATCATTAAAAGATGATGGCAGTATCTCAGGACACACATATCTGGACATGTTCAGCCATTATGAATGGTAAAGCAGTAAATTATACAGCATGTATGCAATGTATCTATAATACAGGTTACAAACTAATGACTTCCCATATTTAAAACTATATCTCAAAGAATGTTCATGTAGTCATATTCTAGAAGTTGGAGACACACCAACCCACATACTACCATCACATACATATCTAATTCTCTATTTATAGTACTGTACACAAATAGTATGTTACATAACTTTAGTTCAAGGAAAACACTATTTTGCAACTAAGGGGCTAAAAGGAAGGTGGAGTATATATTTATGTCAGAGTGACATGAAAGTGAGTGTGAAATAGGCAAATGTGGGTGAAGATTGAGAGGATGTGGAATCCTTTAGGGTGCAATTGCCTAAGGATGTAAATACTGATAAAATACTTTTTGGCATAATCTATAGACTCCCCTACATAACTGAGACGCTAGAGGATCAGTTGAGTTGGGCAGCATGTGCGGGTACAATGGTCTTGATGGGAGATTTAGCTACCCAGATATTGATTGGAGTCATGGTTGTGCATTATCTGCAAAGGAGAGGAAATACATCAACCTTTTGCAGGACTATTTCACATGGAAAAGCTTTTCCCCATATTTCTTGTATGGACCATTTATATATTTATATAGGTTGGTTATATCTCCCCTTAAACACCTCTTCTTAATATTAAACTCCTTTAATCTCTCCTCATAACTGAGGTCATTTTATCTCTTATGTTCTTATCAATGATTTATAAAGTGGTAATATTACATTCCTGCCCCACAAGTCCATACCCCTTTTAATACATGACAATATTCTTCTGACCTCAGAAGCAGCTGATTGGCATTGCGTGCGGTTATTAATCTATGATCTACAAGTACACCCAGGTCCTTCTCCACCAGTGACTCTCCCAGCTTTATGGCATATGTTGCATGTACATTATTTTTACTCAGTTGCATAACTTTACATTTATTCACATTGAACCTCATTTGCTATGTGGATGCCCAAACACTTAGTCTGTCTAGGTCTGCTTGCAACTTGCGTACGTCCTCCATAGACTTCACTGTAATACATAGCTTGGTGTTATCTGCAAATATTGAGACAATGCTACGATCTTCTATATCAATAATAAATAACTTATAACAGAGGACCAGTCTGAGTAGCAGTCACTGACCACATCTGGATACGATCATTTAACTGGTTTTCAATCTGTTTAAAAATCAAACTAACTTTCCAAGCCATTTTTACCCATTAAACGTGACAGTGTTTTATTTGGGAACCTATGATTGAATCTCCTTCTGACTAATAGATGAGGATTTTGAATGGCGGAAATTTTCCCCTAATTTTCATATTTATTTACACTAATTCTAAATGCTTTCCTATCTAGAATCTATCTAGAAGTGAGCATCTTTCTGCTTGCTTGGGAGTATGGTCAACAATCTATATCTGAGTGCATTATACATTTTCTAATATGCTAGTAGGAAAGATGAAAAAAGGTTTTAACAGAAATATCTTCTATTAACGTGGCATTTAACATATTTTAATAGAGGAACAAGACCAAACCTTCATTTCAACAAATGTCAAGTTCTCCATTTGCTTTATATTTGAGTAAAAAGAACAGAAATCATAAAAAAGAACATCTAAGTATTTTTTGCTTGACTTTCTAACTTGTGCATCACTTTTTACCAATAGTATGTGACCTCTTTAAGTCAAAGAAATCTTTTTAAATTGTGAAGCATATCTCAATTCCATCATTTTATACTTTCTACTACTTATCCTCTTATCAGCTGGCATTTCATCAGACACAAAGATGAAAACATAAAGACAAGTGTGCAACTCAGTATACAAATACAAAAATGAAAAGACATTTAAAAGAAATAAGTCTGTGGATATTCTTATCTCCCAGAAAAGAAGCTGTCTATAAGACAAGTAAAGCTATAAAAAGTTATCTTGTGAGGTGTAACATAAAACTGAATTCACTGTTGGACTATGGTAAAAGGATGAGTTACGCTTTCAAAAAGAAATCTAAGCAGCATGGAAGACTACCAGGATGTTCATTAAGATTGAAACAAGAAGCTATGAACAAACAGAAAGGTGAATGCATAGAAACATAAAATAAAAGACAAAACATTTTAAAGTATAGGTTTTGCTGGCCAAACAAGTCTGCTCCTAGCTCTTCAGGTAGAAACAGCAATAATTATTTATTTTTTAGTCGATATATGGGCCACTTTTTTAGTAGTTAAATGAAACCCTAAGGCCTTAATCACACGATGTGTTAAAACACTGGGAGTGAATAAACGTATTCACATGTCCCTTTTTTTGACGGATTGCAAATATGATCATTCTCATCTTTGACAATCACACAGACCCAATAGAAATCAATGGATCCATTTTTAACGGATGCAAAATGGATTGATGTCTGAGTTACGGCCATTAAAAACAGATGAGTAGATTGGGTGAAAAAAGAAAGACAAATGAAATGATACTTTTTTTAAGGGTCCGTTATAACATAAGCAAAACAGATGACACTCAGCAATCAAGTATGGGAAAATAGAATAAACATGTTCACAAATGGTAGATCCATCAAAAAGTGTACAGTTGTGTGAATAAGGCCTTAGCTTTATCTATCATACATATACAATGAATATGCACTGTTCCAATATGGTGCAGGCTCATGAGCTGAGTAGCATATACCCTCTTAGCCAGAAAACTGTTGTAGATAGGAATAGCTGTGCCACATCTTTGGTGCACCGGTCCGTTTTTATGCCAAAGATGTGCCGCTTCCCTCTTTTTGCACCCCACTTGCCACGTTTTATGAAACTTTTAAAGAAAATTTACTATAACTCATTCCAGAAAAACTGGTGTGATTTATACCTGAAATCTATGCCAGTTTCTGGTATAGATTTCCATTCTGGTGCATAGGGGTTTGCCTCAATTATTAAGAAGTTGTAGCTTCTTCATGATTTAATGCTTTGGATGGCCTTATATCTCTGTCTTTTTGTTTCTCTTCCCACCTCCCTCCATTCCGCCCATTTTAATCTGAGACGTGTGATATATGGAATATGGACAGAATAATCAGATAAGAAGTAAAGACAGGAGAAATACACAGCCACTTTAGGGAAGCATATTGCACAGTTGGAAACCCTTCTGTACTATTGATTTATGAAAAAAAAAATAAACTTTACTAATGCTTTAAGACTGGCATACAGAACACCAGTCTTAATACATCCCCCCCCCCCCATTATCTTGCTAGGAAAAAAGACTGAATGCCAGAATTGTTGGTCAGCTTCATTCTTAAAAAAAATAAATAAATAAATAAATAAATAAATAATCAGAGAGTTGTATGTACTTCAAAACAGTACCAAACTAAAGTAGGTACCAAATAGCTCACAGTGCAATAAAAATACAGTTCAATTAAAATAAATATAAAAAAAGTTCTTGGTGTTAGTCATGATGACATTTTTTTTTTTCAAAAGTATAAAACCATTACAATAACTATATGACATATCTCCATAATTACACTAACTGGAGCAAAACAATCACATCATAGTGAATACTAAGAAACTAAGCCCATAAGCCCGGAGTATAATAAACGAAGGCCCAATATATTCACCTCTCCTGGGCATTTGACGGTCTTCTGGTTTCTTTGTATGGCCTTTTCTTCTGGCCTCTTCTGGCCCCAAATGATGTCATTGCTGAAGCCTATGATTGGTCCTCAGTGTTCATGTGGGGTGTGCTGTCTTCATGATGCTGAGTTAATTTGCATATTAACAAAGACAGTGGTAGCTCAGCAATGGAGCACAGATTTAAAAGGGAAAACACCATTTGATTCAGGTGACCCTATCCTATCTGTCTAAAGGGCTGACTTGACATGCTGGGTTCTGGTGACAAACTCCCTTTAATTTTAGTTATGAAGCTCAATGGTTACTTATTATGTCCCCTGCGAGAAGCCATATTTGAGCTATTACTAGAGTCCTTAGCAGTGACCCCAGGAGAATGCTGTCACCAGGAAAGCACTGGACGCCACAAGAAGGACCAAAAGAAGTAAGGGAAGGTGAGTATGAATATTTTTTTTTTATTCTTTTCACCTCCCTTGGACCTCCATATATTATATTCTGGGAAGAGACCCCAGAGTTTAATGAAGCAGCCATTTAAGTTCACCTGAGACAAATCTTAATTTGGTTGTATAAAAAAAATTACCAATTTGGAATATTGGGTCGAATGCAGCTCGGTATGAGTTGGTTTGCACAACTCTAGATGTTACAGTTTTTACAAACATTATATTAAAAAAATCAAGTGATACTGTTAAAGTGATACTCCCAGCTTTTTCTTTAGCTATGGAAGGTAGTAATTGAAGAAGATTCAAAATCTGATATCTGTTGATGCTGTCACCCATGTCTAGCATCTGTAAACATGTCTAGTAATTGTGTCCCTGTCTATTTCCTCTTTCTGGAAAACACTGCAGAGCTAATACTAAATTTGACTATTCAGGAGCTTACACTGTGAGTATAATGCCACCACAGGTTCTGAAAGCTGCGACAACTGCTAGTGATAACAGGCAGAGGAGCAGCAGGGAGGCATTATGACCAAAGAGGTAAGCCAAAAGAACATGGGGCAAGACTTTGATGAATATGAGGTCAATGCAGGAGAGTGATCGTCTGTTTACACAGCAACCCATGCTAGAAAAAACTCACACTGTGATGATGTGACTTATTAAAGAGGACCTTTCATGTCCTGACAGTCTAGCTGCGCTGTGAGGAACGCCCTCCCTGACAGTACTCGTCCATAGACTTGTACTGGGTGGGCGTTCCTCACAGCTCAGCGTCATCGCCGGGCAGTAAGGAACGCCCTCTCTGACAGTACAGCACTATAGGCGAATACAGAGAGAGGGGGCATTCCTCACAGCCCAGTGATGACGCTCAGCTGTGAGGAACGCCCCCCCAGTACAAGTCTATGGACGAGAACTGTCAGAGGGGGCGTTCCTCACAGCGCAGCTAGACTGTCAGGAACGCCTTTCTGACAGTAAACCGTGAAACTTACACCACCGATATCTCCAGCCCCGGGGCACATACCGGGAAAGCCGGCAGTGTGCTGAATTCAGCGCGCTGTCGGCTTTCTAGTGGTATGTAAAACTGCATGTGCCTGAGGACATGAAAGGTCCTCTTTAAAGAAGCTGAAAGGAGAATAATGAAAGATACTGAGAGTAGACAACTATAACTATTGAGGGGATAATTTTTCAGATGATATACTGCAACAACAACAAAAAAATTATTGGAGTGTCCCTATAAAAGCAATGGAAGTTGTTTACTTACACTCTATTACTGAGTATCCATAGATGCAATGCAACAACAGTTGAAATCAGAGGTATGATTCTGTTTATCTGGGAAGTATATGTGAATAGATCTATATTTTAGAGTTCTTTGACTATTTTCTAAGTATTCGTCTCCATAGAATTCAAAATATTACCTTGTAATGCTGTACAAGAAGGAGGTAGATCCTTTTTTATATAATGGTCAGTTGAATGTACTTGTACAGCATCACAGATTAACATGGATTCATATTAAAGATTTAAAGATTCAATTAATCATTTTCCGTGATTTAAATCTGAGTCATGGATATGATTATTTTTCCTCTCTAGTTGGTAGAATTCACATTTAGAAACAGCAGAAGAATGAGATGTTGGGCAGAATAAGTCATGATTTTCAGCACATTTTATTGATAACACAGTCTCTATTTAATAGACTAGTAAAGTACAAGTGCAAACTTTCTTTCTGGCATTCAGCAGTTGGTGCAATCTATTTTTTTTATACAGTGTTTAATTTAGTAACAGGTTGAAAAAGTTAACTTTCTCTCCCAGTTGCCTTCTGTCACTGATTCTGTAATGATACATTGGGTCATATATGAAAAGACAACATATTTTTAACAATATGCCACCTGACAGCTTGGGATTTATTCTTTTTTTTTTTTCAAATCACCAAGGACAATCTCTAACTTATCTATCTGACATTTTTTTTTATATTTTACATTTTGAGAGTGAACAGCACTCTTGAAAAAGCTGTAGTCTACTGACCTAGTGAAATAAATGATAATAACTATTGGGTATTTTGAAGCTCTGTCACCTGCAGTGTCTTATATTTTATATTATTCTCAGACTTTTACTCTTCAGAAACAACAAAAACATTGTTAGGGTATTTACCAAACATTCTATATACAAAAATATGTCATGGAAAATAGATTCATATAGTAGTATTTTTTTAATACATATTAAAAAAATAATTTAGAAAATTCTACCTAATATATATATTGACAGTTTGAGTATAGTATAGTTGTGAGTAGGGTACAGACATAGGACAAAACCCCCATAGACATAGAACACAGGGGCACAGACAAAATCCAGGAACAGAGAGCCCAGGACATACCCTGAACAGTGAGCAGGAGCAGACCTTAGATGGAACCAGGAGTCACATCAGGGGCAGAAATTAACAGTACATAGAATATGGAGACTCAAGGAATCGTATCCAGGAACAGACCATGGGATACCATGGACAGCAACCAGGAGCAGGACAATATCAGTAAATGAAGATTACAGCATATGAAGATTGTCACAAAAATGGGCCTGGAATGTAGTCCAAAATGTAGGCAATGGTCAATATCGCTAAAGCAGTTCAGAAACCATAATAAGTAACTAAGCATCAAAGCAGAAATAGCTGGTAGCATCTCAAATACCAGGAACGCCTTGGAACAAACATATTAATGCTATACACTAATCCTCAGATACTGGCTGTAAAGGTAGCAGCACACAACCGTGTTTCACCCGTGAAACTCAGTCCGTGTGTTGGGCAGATTTACCTGCTTGAACTTCGTGCTGGGGGCAGGACTCCTAACAGTATAGTTATCGATGATGCTAGGAGTCCATGCCTACCAGCAACATACTGTTCCGTATAAATTACAGTATGGGATAGTATGTCGCTGGGAGGCAGGGACTAGGATACTCCCAGCATGAAGTTCAAGACAGTAAATCTGGCTAACACACAGAGTTATAATGGGCTGTTATTATTGGGTTGGGAATATCCAAAAATAGTTGGTGTTTAAATAATAATAATTAAATAATTAAAAACATTTTGTGGGATCCTCCATATTTCATAATCGGCAGAATTTAATAATACAGTTGTAGCTGCAGGTCTGAGAACCTTCAGAAGGCTACTGACTGTCATGGGAACTGAATGGGGGAGTCATTTGGTAGATGTAGTCATGACATTTGAGGGGTTAATGGTCCATGATCAGAGTTTTCTCCAAACCTGATCCTATATCGTGCCTCAACTGTATAAAACTGCATTAACTAGTGAGTTAGTGACTATGGAGCATATTAAGTTTCTGAACGGGTACCATCTATAAAATCTTAACACCTTCTGTATAGCAAAGGATCTAATGTGTGTTGTTGCTTTCTGTTATGAATTCAATTTTAGCATACTGTAAATTCTATTTAGAACCAAAATCTGAGCAGCTTTCTAATGATTTATTAGATTTGTAGAAACTCCAGTGGGGCTCAACTTATATGTTACATATGATTTACAAAAATTTTATTGCTAATTTGAGACCTACAAAACATAAGTGAAAAGATAAGACACCAGTCATCATCCAACTGATAGACATCCATGGCATATTTACTAGATCCTTTTGATATGTCATAAAACTCTGCTCTAGTAGGACAACCCCCCCATGCTTAGGTTTAGCATTTGTCCACCCAGAGACATGATATGCAAAGCTATTGCTTTCATATACTGAAGATGATTTTAATTGCCATGGTGCCTAAATAGTTGTCCAAGGAAGAACAAATTATAAAATGAAAAATGCAAAAAGAATTTCTATATAATATATCTTATGAGTCATCACGCTGCAGTGAGTTATCAGATTCCAGATTTAAGATGGCTACATTATATATGTATCAGTAGCTACAATTAATTATTCAGAGAATAATGCAATAATATGTTTCATGAACTTCTGTAGCATTGCTTATTCGCAGAATATAACTGAATGCATAATACATATAAGCATGTGCCTCATTCATTTCAAAGTCATCAGTCCCCCCCTTCCCCAAGATACTCACCAAATATCTTATGTGACTTTGGAAAAAGGACAAACAGATTTTTTCACTATGGATGGAAAGTGGCATAATATGATCTTTGAGAAGAATTTATTATTTTATCTCAAATTCTATGTGGTTAAAAAATTGCTAATTGGGCACGTGCCATATTTACCCTAACATTTTCATCTTTTATAAAGTGGAGAGAAAAGTGGGCATGATTTGGAGTAAAAAGTCTTAATAAACTGTGGCTGGAGTTTTTATATGTTCATATAGTGTACATGATTTGAATTCTAAATGTAAAATTACAGAAATGGCAACAGGCTTATTGATTCTTATGTGAAGGAGGTGAATACTCTTCCGAGAGTTAGATTGTCCATGCTCTAACATGGACATTCCGACTCCTCTTGGGAGGGTAGTACTAACAGACACCTTTTTCTTTACGTGCTGCATGTGCTGTGAAGTTCTTTAGCACAATGGTCAGGTAGTTGTGGTGGATGGGGGGAACCATCCTAAAAGGTTTGCATCGGGGGTCTACAATATGCAGTGGAATACAGAATTATATTGAACATCATATTCTGGAATACATATTTCTATGTAAGGTTAAAGCAAACTTGTAGCCATAAAAATGTAATCCACTATAAAGGCATCAAGTTTTAGGTTAAGAGGAGCAAGGTTAGATTGTGGTAAAAGACTCAGCATAATTTATTTATTCATTTACCATACACCTTTGCTCTTTCTATACTTAAAAACACTCATCTAGTCAAGAGAGTGGTCCTATCATTTATTAACAGCCTTCCAATTATGAATGTACGTACAGTGATAGCTGTCAATCCCTATGTAGTACTGCCCTGTGACTAGATGACTGATTTTAAGCATGGGAAGAACAATGAAATTAATAAATAAATTACAAGTTATAATGAATTTTATGTCCAAAATGATATACCAATGAAATAAAAATATATTAATATATGCTTTAAATATATATGCTCAGCTCCTCCCACTCTATAACCAGCTCCTAGCTGTAATGTCTCTGGAAGGAATTTTCATGATGACAGGTTTGCTCTAAGTTCAATAACTGAGAAATTTTCAAATGTAATTTTGTGGCATTTCTGGTGCAATTTTTTCCCCCCGTGTGAATATATTCTAACACTTACTTTCACTACAAAATTTTATTTGATTCCATGAACAAATTCAGAGAGCATTTGATTTATGTAAGTGTGCATGAATAGATTTATGTATTTACTTATTTACTTTCTGCCACCAGTGATGAAACAAAATAGACTCACATAAATGCTTTTCTTTGACAAATCTCAAACAGGTTTCTGACAATTTTGAAATAATTTAAGTAACTGCAACAGCACAATGGAATACCCACTGCAGATCATTGTTATAAATTACACTGTGGAATTATTTTCTGAAAATGCCAAGCAAAATGCAATTGCTTTCTCAAGAACATTCTGTAAAGCATACTGAGATAAGGTGTCCTTTTGTATTCTTCTGCAATATTTTAATAGTATATCAGATTGGTTTGTTTTTATTAAAAACTGGACAGGAAGTAATATATATTTTTACTTGTATTAAAGGAATACTCAATTTTTAACTAAAACATTGGCTTAAGAGCTTGAAAAATATAAATGTTTCAGCTTGTTGTACACTATATAAAAAAATCTTCTCTATGAAGACCTAGTGTTCTTTAAAGCATACCCCCAATTATATAATAACTCTTCACAAATGAATAGTGCAGGTGAATATAAAAGAACTTTGTATTATATTGTATGAAATAAATATGTTTCTTTCTTCACTTATCAGGTTGAATTACTTTTACATAGAAGTCTATGGAGTAAGAAGAGAGAGGAGAAGGCTACTGTATTGGGAAATATATAAATAACTACAGCTGCTAAACACTGCTATACCATAAGTGATGGAATTGTTTTGACTCTGTTGTATCTTTAAGATAAAACTATAACACTGCACAGACTGAAACAATAAATCAATTAACTTGCCCCCATAGACTTCTATGTGAGCTGTGTATGTATGAAGACGTATTCTATACAAATACACAGTGAAGGGTGAAGAAAAGAAGAGCAGCCTAGTAAGTAGAGCAGGAAACATATTTCTTTAATAAGATATATTACAAAGTTTCTTGTATTCACATGCACTATTCAATAATGAAAAGTTGTTTTATAATTTGAGGTACACTTTAAAGTGTGCACAAAGTAATATGTGATCCCTGCACATGTCACAGAGCACACTAGCAACACTGTTCAATAATAGTCAATAAGTAATTTCTGAATATTGCCTTAGGGTTGCAGTAAAGCATATCACTTATATTGCTGTTCACAACACTGAAGAAGATGGTTTTCTCTATGGCAATATACTTTTAAGAGTATTAATAAGGTTATATAGTTATTTTAAGCAATTCTTTGACAGAACAATAGCATTAGCTGGCATCTTCTTTAGATTTTTCTGCAACAAAAAGCTGTTTTTCTAAAAAAAAAAAAATTATATCTGGAGATCTATAGAGTTGAAACCCAAAGAGAACCGTAAATGAGAATTAAGATAGATTCCAACAGGAGTATTTACAGTAATATGACATTCTCATAATATGATTGTGTCTTCACCTTTTTAACATTTTAGCCTCAGTTGCGTACATTTATTATCTGTAGAAAAATATGAACAACCCACCTAAAAGTGTTTACTTCTAACATATTTTCTGAAAGTGGAGTCTAACAATCATGTATTTCAAAGTCAATCATTTTGTCTATTATTGTGCATGGCAAGAATCGACAGGCAATTAGGTGCAGAATTTGCAAGTTAGGATCAAATAAGCATATTCAAAGAAAAGAAAAAATACTTCTTTCAAATTAATTCCTTTGTGTTTGAATAATAGTTGCTCTTGTACAACATTAAAAAGGTAATGTGAATAATAAATATTCAGCAGTATGATGTTTAATTTAAAATGTTGATGATGTCAAATGTCATTTTCTAAAATGCTTTAAAATGATTCATATGGTAAATGGTTTAAACAATGAATCTTAAATGTTTTTTTTAAATCATCATTTTATTTAATTTGACAAATGAAATACATTTTTAGATCAGAAAAAATTTGCAATGATGTTTGAAATTGAAAAGTTAGCTGTATACAGTGTAAACCTGTTACACACTTTTGGAAGAGTCCAGAGGTTTTAAATGGAATGTGTGAAAATTATCACAAAAATATCACAAAAAATGGTTTAATATTCAACAAGATTTTTATTGTAAGTATATTTTAATAAAAAATAAAGTTGTTTAGTGTTTTCATTAACTATTTATTAAAAAAAAAAAAAAAAATTAGTATTGCAGTTTTACCACTAGTCACTGGCTATATTTCTTGTTTGGACAGACACATTTCAACTTTGCTATTTAGACAGGGCCAAAGTAATCTCGTCATCAGAAGTTTGAACACAATGAGGCATATTTATAAATACTGGCGTTACTCACACCAGTCTTCATAGCTCCAGAGACAGCGTTGAGGTGTTTGGGTAAGAAATATATGCCAGCTTTTGTAGGCCATAAAACTGGTGTACAAGGCATAATAAATCTGCCCCAATGAACATTATTATACTGCTGCAGGTCAAAATCAAGCAGGATAGCAAGAATTTATAATATATACACAGTTACGCACTGTATGTGTATACTCTGCAGCTACTTGGTCTCTGGAAGAGAGGCTTGGGCTTCATCACTTCCTGGAGACTGTATAAGTCTATAGACTGACTATTGTCATTTTTTTGACCATTAACCCCTTCCCAACATCCGCAGTAATAGTCAGATGTCAGGTATTTAAATATGGTGGCCATTCAGGCACTGATAGCGGGCATTAACTCCCACGGATTTCGGTAAAATCTGACCGAGGCACCATTTTGCCAGAACAAAATTCGGGGCCGGCGTCCCATTGGCATGACAGCCGGGAGCCTATGGAAGGCTTCCAGGCTTGTCTGCCATTCATTTGCAATCAATTACATTTTTAAGTTACAACGTCTTTAACTCATAATGGCCAACCTAGGTGTTTTTAAGAAAACTTCCACCAAATCAATCTACCTCCACCAATGTATATTAAAGGATCACCAGAGCAGGAAGCTAAAGTCTTACAATCACTGAAAAACATTGACACAGTCAAATTAAACTTTCCTGCAACTGTATAATAATTGGAATTTATGTAAACTTTATCTCTACTTGTTGCAAATAATTGTTTTAGGCCTGTTTGTTTAAGTCTAAAATTTTTTAAACTTTTCCTTGTTTACAGACTACAAATCCTGTTCTAACATATACTTAGTAGGCCAAGATGTGCCTACAATATATAGTTATGCAATCTGTTACCATGGAGACACATAGGTTTGTACAGGAGCTGCAGACATCAAGAATTAATGTTTAGAAAGGACATTTGCAAAGGCACTCTTCCTTGTAGATACAGTAGAATAATAAGAAAAAAATAGGTTGCTATAGTATAAATTGTCTTTAAGCAGTGCTCTCTTTTTAGAGGAAGAGTGAAGAAATCAGGCGATACCTTTTAGAGGCTAACTGAGTATATTTATAAGTAAGCTTTCAGGAGTACTAGCTAGCTCCCTTCATCAGACATGGTGTGGTTTTTAAGAAAACTTCCACCAAATCAATCTACCTCCACCAATGTATATTAAAGGATCACCAGAGCACAAAGCTAAAGTGTTACAATCACTGAAAAACATTGACACAGTCAAATTAAACTTTTCTGCAACTGTATAATAATTGGAATTTATGTAAACTTTATCTCTACTTGTTGCAAATAATTGTCTGATGAAGGGAGCTAGCTAGTACTCCTGAAAGCTTACTTATAAATATACTCAGTTAGCCTCTAAAAGGTACCGCCTGATTTCTTCACTCTTCCACTACTTTCAATGGCTAAAACGGTACAACATTATACTACTCTCTTTTTAGAAACAATGTATAGCTGGATTTTCAGTGCATAATTAAAACTAAACTTTGATCTTTGTTTAATGCTGCATTTTTCTTCCAACAAATATCCAGCTAAGATACTGGTTAAAATTAGCTGGATTGTGATACTTCAATGAGCATTCTCTGTAAAATAACCACAAGGGACATGCAGGGATTTAATGTGTAATACCAGAAAATGTTTTGGCAAATTGTTTATCAGTCGCAGCAGAAGGTATATAGAATAGAAATGTGAACAAGAAGAAAAACTGTTTTAATTCAAGAGAAAATGTAGTTCCATTTAAACATTGCAGTTACTTTTTTTTAACCAAAAAATGTAATTAAAATGTGATAATTTCTGCTTTTCTATAGGTTTACTATATGAAAAATTTATGATTTTGCACTAAAAGTGCAAAACTAGTAAGTCTTTGCAATATTTATAAAATACTTTCCAAGCCACTTAAAGGGGCATATGATTAAAGTTGCAAGCTGCATTAGCAGTAAAAACTGAAAGACTTGAAAACCTCACATAAAAATTAAATATACATAGCGCACTTACATAATAAATCCCTCTCTGATTTTATTTTTGTGATATTTCAGTATTTTATGTATCCTTTGTCCCTCTCCCATAGTCTTTCACAACTATAAGTAGTTTATGTTCCTTGCAACTATACATCAAATTAAATTAGGCAAATAGTTTTTCCCATTCTGCTTTTATATGCACATTTCTCTGAGAATGACAATAAAATTAAAACAGTAGAAAGTGGTATTTTAGCATTAAAGATCCAACAATTCTCACTGTCAAATAAAGGGGTTGCCTAGTTTAGAAAACCCATTTAAAGTATTTCATTAGCGTGTTTCAAGTTAATTGAGGAATTAACCAGAGTTCAGAGAGTAACATCTCTTTAACTTTGGAGGACCCACTGACCCAGATTTACTAATAGGTAGACAGTCTAAAAATGTATCACAGTGGCTGATGCTGTATGCTAAACCTAGCATATCGTTAGGCTGTCTAATCTATGTTTATACCACCATTTAGTTGGCTTACTTTGAGAGAGAATTTTACAACATAATTTCAGTGCATTTTTATCACATCATGGTGCATTTAATTCATGGGGACTAATACAAAGCATATGTAATTCATTTGACATTTCTTATTCAATGTTTCATTGAAATAATAATAATATATAATAATAATAGTCCTTTAACACTAGAAGTCCCAGAGAGGGGTCATTTAACATTTCTACCTTTGGAACCCAGAGACGGGTCGAATGACCTGAAGGATTTAAGCAAACAACCTATAATCACCGTCTTTTGTTCTGTAATTAAGGCCATTACTGTCACACCACAGGATTTACAATAGGCTGCTGTGGGGGGCTGCTGTGTGTGTGTGTGTGTGTGTGTGTGTGTGTGTGTGTGTGAGTGGCATGTCCTTCTTGTGTGACTCACTCAGTAACTGCGATTTTTTTGCGATTTTTTTTTTTTCTGCACCCATTGACTTGAATCTAAATATACAAAAATGTAAATATACAAAAGAACAACTGTTATTTGTTTCCATGCTTTTTATTTTTGTTATAAAAATAATAAAAAAAATACAAGGAATAAAACAATTCCACACATATTTACAATAGGCTGCTGTGGGGGGCTGCGTGTGTGTGTGTGAGTGGCATGTCCTTCTTGTGTGACTAGCATTTCAGCACTTACTCAGCAGTCTGTCTGCACTGTCGGAACATACCTGGCACTGCCTGGGTATGTCCCTGGTACATTTGCCACACGTGTATTTGTAGCAGTCAACACATCTCTCAGTTGCACAATTGTTCGTGCATCGATGGTTGACCTGACACTTCGCCCTTTTGCCAGGGCTGGGTGTGGAAGGTTGTTGCCGAAGGAGTTTCTCCTTGCATGCCTTCTTTTCAGTCACATGAGAGCCACCTAACTCTTTTGCAAGCTCAACCAGGAAGTCCACCTGTCTCTCCTGCACCCCAGTGCATGCCTGATAAAGAACATGAGCATTCAGTGCTGCCATGTCAATCATGTTGTAGAACACGGCGAATGGCCATCTCCGTGTTCCTGCACGCACACTGTACTCCCGCACCATTTGGTCCATTACATCCACACCACACTTTGTGTGGTTGTATTGTGTGACCGTGTTTGGCTTCCTTTTGTTGGTATCCTCAGTCTCAACCACGCTGTGCATGCTGCTGAGAATGTAGACGGCCTTCTTTCGTTTGGGTGCATACACTGTCAGTGTGGCACCAGTGGTTGAAAACACCTGAGTGGTGAATTCAGTGCGGTCCATCTGTCTAGCGGATTGAGGAATTTCCCGGCGACTCTTGTTGACTGTGCCGAGGATAGTGGTTTTCCGGCTAAGCAGTCGTTGTGCAAGTGACAATGATGTAAAGAAATTGTCCGTGGTTACAGTTCTGCCCTTGTCCATGAATGGTTCCATCAGCCTCATCACTACAGTTTCAGACAGTCTCTCCCCGCTGGGACGACTGGGGTCCTTGCCAAGATATGGGAGGACATTACAGATGTACTTTGATTTCAAGTCGCAAGCCACCCAAAACTTGATGTCAAACTTGTCTGGTTTTGTTGCAATGTATTGCAGAAAACAGCAGCGAGTCTTTGACGGGAAAAGCTGTTCATCAATAGTGATGTGTCGACCAGGGTTGTAGGATGCGATGCAGTTGGTGACAAACGATCTCCACACATCGGAGATTGCAGCAAACTTATCGGTCTCCACTCGCTCACTGCGTGTGAACATGTCATCAAAGCGTAGGTGTTGCATGATGTCTTGGAAGCGGTTTCGGGTCATAGTTGCAATGATCCTTGGGTTTGCTAGGTTTGCTGACCAGCTGTCATGTAGTGATGGAACCTTGGTCACCCCCCCGCAAGATAATGACTGAAATAAATGCCATTAGTTCCGGGAGACCCATGAACCAATCCACCTGCTCCGTGTGACGTGCATGTTGAGTAGTCCATTCTTGAATGCTACAAAGCATGTCAAGAGTGATAAAACAGAGGAAGCTCTGAAGGCGACTCCGGACACTTCGTCTGGCCTTAGCACTTGGCTCTCCATCTGTAGGGTACGCTTCTATTGGGGTGAAATGGAGACGTTTCCCCACTTCTACTTCACGCCACACTGTGCCATCTTTTGCGGTCTCTGTCGGCTCACTCGCCAACCGAGCTCTCTTTTTTGGTAGAGGAGGAGTCTCCTCATCTGCAAGATAAATAATTTCAAATTAACATTTTGTTTTGGTTCTAAATAAAAAAGATAGTCAGGAAATAAAAATCGGTAATTTGAAAAAATCGAACCTGAAGACAGCTCAGAGTCCGAATCCAGTTGAAGGACTATGTCTTCTCCATCTGAGTCAGAAGGGTTGGTGTTGCTCAGGATCAGTTCCAATGCCTGTTGAATGGTGTGCCTTCTCTGCATTTTGTTTCTTGTGAACAAAATAGGTGAAGCAGTCCCTTCACATCCCCCACAGCACAAAAGGCTGCATGCAAATTTGCTAAGGTGTTAGCAACCTTATGCATATTCCCAGCACAACAATGCAGCTGGGGGATGGGCAGACACACTCAAGAGCATCTTACATTCTTTTGTTTACACTCTCTTACAAGACCTGAGGTGGATCAACACAATTGCCCCCTGCAGATTCCTCAGACAATGGCCACATTTACAAATGAAAGGATGCTAATTGGAGCCATCAGAGTTGTCTGTTTGGACTAAGGGTCATTTGACCCTCTTTCAGGACTTCAAGGGGGAGCTCGAAATTTCTGGGACTTCTAGTGTTAATAGTCCCACAATGGGGAAATTCAGTGTGTTACAGCAGCAAAGATAAGCAGATACAAATACAAATACAACATGTACAGGAATGTTCCAAGGTAAGAGGCATTACATTGATAGTAGACAGACAGATAGGAATTAGCAGAGGGGGGGGGGGATTTAGCAGGCAGAGAGATATTTCAGTTCTCTGTGTGTAATGATCTCCACTTAGGTCGGTGTTTGTTGTACAGCCTAACCGCGGTGGGGAGGAAAGACTTCCAATAGCGCTCCTTCTCACACCTAGGGTGGAGCAGTCGGTCACTGACAGTACTGCCCAGCACGATCACAGTCTCATGCATGGGATGGGACTTCTTCTTCTGCATGGAGCTCACCACGGACAGTATCCTTTTGTCACCCACCACCTGCAATGGGTCCAGTGGGCTCCCCAGGACAGAGCTGGCCCTTCTAATCAGCTTGTCAAGTTTATTTCTGTCCCTGGTTGATATACTGCTCCCCCAGCAGGCCACTCCAAAGAAGATGGCTGATGCCACTACCGAGTTGAAGAAAGTTCTAAGAAGTGCCCCCCGAATTCCAAAGGCTCTCAGCTTCCTAAGCAGGTAGAGCCTGCTGTGGCCCTTCCTGTACAGGGCCTCCATATGATCTGCCCAGTCCAGCTTATTATTAAGGAGCAAACCCAGGTACTTATAGGTGTTCACAATCTCGATGCCCGTCCCCAGGATGTCCACTGGTTTAGGAGGGCATCTGCCTTTACGGAAGTCCACCACCATCTCCTTGGTCTTCCCCACGTTAATCTTCAGGTGGTTCCGATGGCACCAGTCCACAAAATCCCGGTTCAGTTCTCTGTAATCCCTGTCATCATCGTCTGTGATGAGGCCTACTATTGCAGAGTCGTCAGAATACTTCTGTAGGTAGCAGCTAGATGAGTTGCACCTAAAATCTGCAGTGTACAGTGTGAAGAGGAAAGGGGAGAGAACCATACCCTGAGGTGCCCCCGTATTACAGATGACGGTACCTGACACACAGTCTTGGGCTCTCACGTATTGAGGTCG
This sequence comes from Leptodactylus fallax, assembly GCA_947044405.1. Taxonomy (NCBI): domain Eukaryota; kingdom Metazoa; phylum Chordata; class Amphibia; order Anura; family Leptodactylidae; genus Leptodactylus; species Leptodactylus fallax. The sequence continues at coordinate 640,161 of CAMRHE010000407.1, forward strand.
ATTTGTGAGGTAGTCTAGGATCCAGTTGGAGAGGTGGTGGTTCACTCCAGCAAGGCCCAGCTTGTCCCTCAATAACCTGGGCTGTATGGTGTTAAAAGCACTGGAGAAATCAAAGAACATTATTCTCACCGTGTTCCCTGGTTTCTCCAGGTGAGACAGAGCCCTGTGCAGAAGATGAATGATGGCATCATCTACCCCAATGCCCGGCCGATAAGCAAACTGGAGGGAGTCCATAGCGGGGCTCACTAGAGGGCGGAGATGTGTGAGAACCAATCTCTCTAAGATCTTCATCAGGTGGGATGTCAGTGCTACAGGTCTGTAATCGTTGAGGCCCATAGGATGAGGTTTCTTTGGAACTGATACCACACAAGAAGATTTCCATAATTCAGGGACTATTTCCTGCCTCAGGCTCATATTATACATATATGTAATTATACCACACAGCTGGTCCCCGCAAGTCTTAATTAGCCTTGCACTGATGTCATCTGGCCCTGCGGCTTTCCTCGCCTTGATCTTTTTCATCTCCTTCCTCACCTGGGCCTATGTGAAGGTCAGACTGTGGTCAGATAAAGACGGATTTTCGGATTTACTGGTCTGTTGGGAAGTAGCCACATGAGGTGAAATCATTGTGGTGGGGGGAGCTGAAGGACATACTGGGGTGGGAGGAGCTGGTGTGTGAGCAAATCTGTTGAAGAATAGGTTTAGTTCATTAAGCCAATTAACATCTGCCTCAATCTGGCAGACAGACTGTTTATGACCCGAAATTGACTTAAGCCCCTCCCAGACCCCCCTTATGTCTTTTCTTTCCATTTGCTTTTCCATTTTTTCCTTATAATTGGCTTTTCCCTGCCTGATTTGATGCCTCAGCTCCTTTTGTACTTCCCTCAACCCCTCCTTATCTCTTGTCCTAAATGCCATCTTTTTCTCCTTAAGTAGTGTTTTCAGATCAGAGTTAATCCATGGTTTGTTGTTGGAGAAGCACCTCACCACTTTTGTGGGTACTGTGTTGTCCACACAAAAATTAATGTAGTCCGTTATGCAGTGTGTGAGTCCTTCTATGTCTTCTCCATAAGAATCCTGCAGAACTTCCCATGCGGTTGTGTCAAAACAATCCCTCAGAGCCTCATCACTCTACTCGGACCATATCCTCACTGTGCGGGTGACAGCTGGTTCTCTACGTACAAGTGGCTTGTACACAGGTCGGAGATGCACTAGGTTGTGATCCGATCTTTCCAGGGGTGGTAGGGCTGATGAGTTATATGCCTCCCTCGCGTTGGCAAAGAACAAGTCCAGTATTTTGTTGTCTCTTGTGTGACAGGTTACATACTGGGCAGTGTGGATGATGGGGAGGCATGGTTGAAATCACCCGACACAAGAAAGAGAGCCTGGGGATGTTTCAACTGTAAATGGCTCAGCGTGGCTTGTAGGACCTCGCAGGCAGCGTCAGCTTTCGCAGAGGGGGGGGGACATATGCAGCTATCACGATGACATGCGATAGTTCCCTTGGTAGATAGAAAGGTCTCATGCTCACAGCTAATAGTTCAATGTCCTTACAGCAAGTTTGCTCCTTAATCACAATGTGCCTAGTATTACACCATCTATTATTCACAAACATTGCCAGCCCTCCACCTTTCCTCTTACCGCTCTCCCTTGTCCTGTCTGCCCGAAGGAGTTTAAAACCATCCAAGGAGACCAGAGGGTCAGGAGTAACTTCAGTGAGCCAGGTCTCTGTAAGTAGTATCATGCTACACACCCGAAACTCCTGATGATGCCTGGTGAGCGCTGTAAGTTCATCCATCTTGTTTTCAAGAGATCTCACATTGCCCATAATGATGGAGGGAAGAGCTGGTCGGTAAAGCCTCCTTTTAATCTTCTGAAGAGTTTCAGCTCTGCAGCCCCTCCCCCGCTTTTTCTTACTCCAAAGCTCTCGGGGGATGTGTGGACAGATGGTATGCAGCCCTGCTGTGTCTCTAAGCTGCAAAAGTTTCTCTCTTGAATAGACAAAGGAATTGTCTGCAGACACAAAAGTTCTCATTTCAAGCAGAACAAAAAGACAGATAAAAACAAAAAAGTATCACAAAGGTCCAATTCCAAGTCTTTGTGTGTTTCTTCATAGTGCAAAGTCCTTTAAGTAGAGAGATAAAAAACAAGACAAAGAAAGAAAAATAAGAGAGAGAGTCTCAGAGCTGCTGTGACAGGCTGCCACTCCAGCGGCGCCATCTTGGGAAAAAAAAAAATATATATAAATTTAATTTATAATGCTACTAAAGGGAACCTGTCAGAAAATCAGGGAGACAGCTGTCAATCAAGGTGAGCCAGGTGGGAAGAAGCTGGAAAAGCATTATCTGAAGAACACCTATAATAATAATAATAATAATAATACATTTTATTTATATAGCGCCAACATATTCTGCAGCACTGTACAATTTGTAGGGTTCAAGTACTGACAAAAAAGATATATTACAAAGAAGTAGTCAATTCACACACTGGGACTGAGGGCCCTGCTCGCAAGAGCTTACAATCTATGAGGTAGAGGGGGTGACACAGGAGGTAGCAGGGGCGGCAACAGACGTAGCATTGTTTGTACAATGGTCAGACAATTTTGTAATAGAGGTTACTGTCATTACACATATATAAAGCTGTATGAGCTGTCACCAGTCGTGTCCTTTAACATGAAGATGGTGCCTGGACATATAAAGCTAGTCTGATACGGCATCATATCCTGTGAGGTAATGTTGAAGCATAAACAGAGGGTATGTTTTAGGGATTCTAACTACGGAAGGGTTTACATTAGGAGTTGTGATAGGCCTGTCTGAAAAGATATGTCTTTAGTTTACGCTTGAAGCTGTGGAAATTGGGGGTTAATCTGATAGTCTGGGATAGAGCATTCCAGAGAAGTGGTGCAACTCGGGAGAAGTCTTGTATACGAGCGTGGGAGGTTCTGATAATAGAGGATGTTAGTCTTAGGTCATTGAGTGAACGGAGAGCACGGGTTGGGCGATAGACAGAGATGAGGGAGGAAATGTAGGGTGATGCAGCATTATGGAGAGCCTTGTGAATGAGGGTGATAAGTTTATATTGTACTCTGTATTGAATAGCCAGCAAATGTAGTGACCGGCACAGACTGGAGGCATCGCTGTAGCGTCTAGACTGATAGATGAGCCTAGCCGCCGCATTCAGAATAGATTGTAGAGGGGAGAATTTAGTAAGGGGAAGACCGATTAGTAAGGAGTTACAATAGTCAAGGCGAGAGTGAATCAGGGCAACAATAAGTGTCTTTAGTGTATCTGTGGTAAGGAAAGGGCGGATTCTGGAGATGTTTTTGAGGTGGAGATGACATGAGCGTGCAAGTGATTGGATATGGGGGGTGAAGGAAAGGTCTGAGTCAAACAAAACCCCGAGGCAGCGGGCATACTGCCTGGGAGTTATGGTAAGGCCAGAGACTGCAATGGAGATATCAGGGACAGATCTATTAGATGGTGGAAACAGCAGTAGTTCAGTCTTTGAGAGATTCAGTTTCAGATAGAGCGAAGACATGATATTTGAGACAGCAGAGAGACAGTCACTGGTGTTTTGTATTAGTGCAGGGGTGATGTCACGGGATGACCTATATAATTGGGTGTCATCAGCATAAAGATGGTACCGGAAACCAACTCTAGTGATGGTTTGTCCAATGGGGGCTGTGTAGAGGGAGAAGAGCAGGGGACCTAGGACCGAGCCCTGAGGAACCCCAACGGCAAGGGGGAAGAGGAGAAGAAACAGAGCCCGCAAATGATACACAGAAAGTGCAGTCAGAGAGATAAGAGGAGAACCAGGAGAGAGCGGTGTCTGTGATGCCGACAGAGCGAAGCATAGTGAGAAGGTGGTCAACAGTGTCAAATGCTGCTGAGAGATCTAGAAGAATAAGAAGAGAGAAATCACCTTTGCATTTAGCTGTCAGGAGATCATTGGAGACTTTTGTGAGGGCCGTTTCAGTAAAGTGCAGAGTGCGGAAGCCAGATTGTAAGGGGTCAAAAAGATAGTTAGCAGAAAGATAGCGGATTAAACAAGAATAGACCAAGCGTTACAAGATCTTGGAGATAAAAGGAAGGTTAGAGACGATCAGGTCGATAGTTAGCAGCACAGGACGGGTCAAGGGAGGATTTCTTCAGTAGTGGGGTTATGACAGCATGTTTGAAAGAGGATGGGAAAATTCCAGAAGAGAGAGAGAGGTTAAATATTTTAGTAAGGTAAGTCGTGACGGCAGGCAACAGAGACTGGAGAAGGTGTGAGGGGAAAGGGTCACTACTGCAGGTCGTAGGGCGAGAAGAGGAAAGTAGCTGAGATACTTCCTCCTCTGTAACAGGTTCAAAAGATGAGAATGAACAGTCTGAAGTGCGGCTGGTGAGGAGGTCAATGCCACCTGGGGATTGGGCAGTTATTTCCTGACGGATCTTATCAATTTTATCATGGAAATAAGAGGCCAGGTCATCTGCGCTAAGGTCTGTGAATGACATCTGCACCTTAGGGGTAAGTAATGAATGAAAAGTTTCAAATAGCCTTTTAGGGTTACAGGAGAGAGAAGAGATGAGAGTGGTAAAATAGGTTTGTTTGGCTAGGTGAAGGGCAGAATTATAGGTTTTAAGCATAAATTTAAAGTGGAGGAAGTCTGCAGGTGTACGTGATTTTCTCCACAGACGTTCAGCACACCTAGAGCACCGCTGAAGAAAACGTGTCTGTGGCGTGTGCCAGGGTTGCTGCCTCCTGCATCTAACCTTTCGAGTGGAGGGGGGAGCCGCCTCATCCAATGCACTCTTAAGGTTTTCATTATAGTGACTGGTGGCCAGATTGGGACAGGAGAGTGAAGAGATGGGGGACAGAGAGGACTGTAGAGTATCTGAGAGGTGCTGGGTATTAATAGCACGTAAATTCCTATATGTATGATGATTAGGTGTGTCCTGTGAAGGAGAGAAAGCACTGATGGTGAGAGACAGAAGGTTATGGTCAGAGAGTGGCAGAGAAGAGTTACTAAATTTAGAAACTGTGAGGAGTCGATGGAAGACAAGATCAATGGTGTTGCCATCTACATGTGTGGCAGAAGAGGAAAGTTGTGAAAGACCAAAAGACTTGATTATTGAGAGAAACTGTGAGGCAGCTGGGGAGACAGGGGTGTCAGTGGGAATGTTAAAGCCACCCATGATGAGGGTAGGAATTTCACTGGATAAAAAGAGGGGAAGCCAAGAAGCGAAGTGATCCAGAAATTGGTAGGGTGAACCCGGTGGACGGTAGATCACAGCTACACGTAAGGAGAGTGGGCGGAAAAGTCTGATAGCATGTACTTCAAATGAGAGGAATGTGAGTGAGGGTACCGGTGGGATGGCCTGAAAAGTGCACTGCGGTGACACCTCTCCTCATCCCTGGTTCCAATTCAAACTATGGCCCACATTTACAAATGCGGATTCACCTGGAAAGTGGGCAAAAATGCACCTCAAATTGGTGCATCTCTGCCTCTGCACCTTGCTCAACACTTTTTTAGACAGTGGGCAGAGCAGTGCAGGAATCTAGGTGGGCCAAATAGGGGACGACCCACTCCTCCAGATTTACTATAGCTCATGCTAGAAAACTTGACTCTGACCAGGTTCTAGAACTGCTAAGAAGCCGAAACCTCTTAGTAATCCTAGAAAGTCCTGCACCTGACAAGGATCGCCAGTCTTAATAAATGTCTCCCTATCTTTAATCTAAAACACTTCAGCATTTCAAAGTAAAAAAGGGAACCTGTAAGTATTTAATGCTGCCCATGGTTGGGACAGCATGAATCTAATGGCAGACTTCATTTAAGCTCAAATGTAATGTGTATAACACATACAGTGCCTTGCAAAAGTATTCGGCCCCCTTGAACTTTTCAACCTTTTGCCACATTTCAGGCTTCAAACATAAGGATATAAAATTTTAATTTTTTGGTGAAGAATCAACAACAAGTGGGACACAATCGTGAAGTGGAACAAAATTTATTGGATATTTTAAACTTTTGTAAAAAATGAAAAACTGAAAAGTGGGGCGTGCAATATTATTCGGCCCCTTTACTTTCAGAGCAGCAAACTCACTCCAGAAGTTCAGTGAGGATCTCTGAATGATCCAATGTTGTCCTAAATGACCGATGATGATAAATATAATCCACCTGTGTGTAATCAAGTCTCTGTATAAATGCACCTGCTCTGTGATAGTCTCAGGGTTCTGTTTAAAGCGCAGAGAGCATCATGAAGACCAAGGAACACACCAGACAGGTCCGTGATACTGTTGTAGAGAAGTTTAAAGCCGGATTTGGATACAAAAAGATTTCCCAAACTTTAAACATCCCAAGGAGCACTGTGCAAGCGATCATATTGAAATGGAAGGAGTATTTATGTTTGGCGTAAAAGCAACACAGCTCATCACCCTGAACACACCATCCCCACTGTCAAACATGGTGGTGGCAGCATCATGATTTGGGCCTGCTTTTTTTCAGCAGGGACAGGGAAGATGGTTAAAATTGATGGGAAGATGGATGGAGCCAAATACAGGACCATTCTGGAAGAAAACCTGTTGGAGTCTGCAAAAGACCTGAGACTGGGACGGAGATTTATCTTCCAGCAAGACAATGATCCCAAACATAAAGCAAAATCTACAATGGAATCAGTGGCGTAACTAGGAATGGCTGGGCCCCAAGGTGAACATTTGACATGGGCCCCCCCCCGAACCGCTGCCCCCAATCGCCCCCCCGGACCGCCCCCTCCAACCCCCCCCAAAAAAACGAATTCCTGCGCACACTATTATGTACCATAGTGGCTCCTGCACACAGTATCATGCCCCATAGTGGCCACTGCACACAGTATCATGCCCCATAGTGGCCCCTGCACACAGTATTATGTCCCATAGTGGCCCCTGTACACAGTATCATGTCCCATAGTGGCCCCTGCACACAGTATCATGTCCCATAGTGGCCCCTGCACACAGTATCATGCCCCATAGTGGCCCCTGCACACAGTATCATGTCCCATAGTGGCCCCTGCACACAGTATCATGTCCCATAGTGGCCCCTGCACAAAGTATCATTCCCCATAGTGTCCCCTGCACAAAGTATCATTCCCCATAGTGGCCCCTGCACACAGTATTATATCCCATAGTGGCCCCTGCACACAGTATTATTCCCCATAGTGGACCCTGCACTGAGTATTTTGCCCCATAGTGGCCCCTCCACTGAGTATTTTGCCCCATAGTGGCCCCTGCACACAGTATTTTGCCCCATAGTGGCCCCTGCACACAGTATTTTGCCCCATAGTGGCCCCTGCAATGAGTATTTTGCCCCATAGTGGCCCCTGTACACACTATTATATGCCCCATTGTGGACCACCCATGAACAATTATTATACTCTGGAGTCTTTTCAGACCCCAGAGTATAATGATCGGAGACCCAAGGGAGGATAGAAACATAAAAAAACAACGTTGCTTACCTGTTCCTCGCTCCGGTCCACTCCCTGCTGCTTCAGCCGCCTTCAATGTTGGACCAGGCCGGCGTCACGTGATGCGGGCAAGGCGTCACGACACAAAATGACGTCGGCTGACGTCTGGGACGTCACCAAACAGGCCCGAAGCCTGGAGAAGCGCAGGAGAGGTAAGTACATTGTTTTTTATGTTCCCTCACCTCCCCTGGGCCTCCGATTATTATACTCCGGGGTCTTTTCAAAGACCCCGGAGTATAACGATAGCAGAGATTGTGGTGTTCGGCCCGCGGCCTCACATACCGATCCCCGCTCCTGCCCACAGCCGCCTACGCAGAAACGGACTATTAAAAAAAAAAAAAAAAAAAGCATCGGGGGCCGTGGGGCCCCGTAATGTCCCAGGCCCTGTGGCAGCTGCTACCGCTGCTATCCCGGTAGTTACGCCCCTGAATGGAATGGTTCACAAATAAATGTATCCAGGTGTTAGAATGGCCAAGTCAAAGTCCAGACCTGAATCCAATCAAGAATCTGTGGAAAGAGCTGAAAACTGCTGTTCACAAATGCTCTCCATCCAACCTCACTGAGCTTGAGCTGTTTTCCAAGGAAGAATGGGCAAGAATTTGAGTCTCTCGATGTGCAAAACTGATAGAGACATACCCCAAGCGACTTGCAGATGTAATCACAGCAAAAGGTGGTGCTACAAAGTATTAACTTAAGGTGGCCGAATAATTTGGCACGCCCCACTTTTCAGTTTTTTATTTTTTACAAAAGTTTAAAATATCCAATAAATTTCGTTCCACTTCACGATTGTGTCCCACTTGTTGTTGATTCTTCACCAAAAAATTTAAATTTTATATCCTTATGTTTGAAGCCTGAAATGTGGCAAAAGGTTGAAAAGTTCAAGGGGGTCGAATATTTTCGCAAGGCACTGTACATAACACAGTTATTTAAATGCTTAAGTACAGTATGTGAACATACAATAAAAACAATAACTGACAATCTGGCAGAAAAGGAGAAATTTTACAAATAAATTTGTAAACACCGTAGCGATATATATGATAAAATTTAAAAATAGCAAGGGATACTAAACAAGTAATAGTTTAGGTGGTTAGATTGATATTATCTCTGGTATTTACTATATTTGTTTTCAATACTGCTGTGACCAGAGAGGAGTGAATCTCCCGAAATTTGTTCGGGAATCTGGTTTTGATGATATGGTCCAGGAGGTTACTCTCGGTTACGGAAATAATTGGGAAATTCAGCAAAAACCTAATACAAGCTGAACTGATTCATTCATCTTTAGACCAGATTAACTGTTCAGCAGTTCAGATGCATTTCTAATGAAATCAAGTAAGCACATTAGTGACCATGTTAAGAAAAGCCTTGAAAGGCTGCAATATACCTCCCCCCCCCCACAGGATGGCCACACATATGCACACGTCGGAGAGTTTTCTTTGGTGTTAACTTTTTAGAAGATCATGTTGAGAGGAAAGGTAAAGGAGAACATATCAGTAGTATAACATGTTTGAAAATGATAATAATTTATCATTATAACATATCATTACTACAGTGTTGTAACATGGAAAGTCAACTTGTACATTTCAGTAAATATCACACTTTATAAATGTAAAACTCAAACTTGCTTAGAACATCTAGATGGATAAAAAAATGAAAGACCTTTTAATCTCAGAAAGATATATACTGAAATCTTTCTTTGGTGATATCTCATTAGGATTGTTGATACTCTGTGACGGTATAGTGAAATTTATTGAAAGTCAACTTAGTGACCTAACACTTAAGATTCTATTAATCTAAGGTTAATGAAAAACTATGAAGAAGGAAACAAACTAAATAATTGGCAGTAAGTATTAATACATTGCATACGTGACCTTATGTTTAGTTTGTGAATTCTCGCTTGCTATTATTCACATAAAGATAAGTTTAAAATTAAATATAAAAAATTTTGAGTTCTTTTTACTTAGGAGAACTACTAGTAATATTTCTTTACTAAATTATAATTATTTAAGTATACGAAGAATAAATAACATAGTGCAATTTTTTTTTATTAGCATGGCAGTAAAACTGGTCAGTAAAAAAAGAAAAAAAAAGAGATATTTTTCAAAACCAGTATAAAATAGGATTTGCCTGTACCAAAAAACTTATCCACTTCTTGAACTAGTTTTTTTTATATATCTGACAAAATGTTTTCATGTCAAACATGCATCTTTTATGTCTTTTTAAAGTATTTCTACGCATTTAAAACAAAAATTGGAAACTCACTAACCACATGCAAAACATGCATTAAAGTACATATTGTGGTTTCATAAAAAGTGCAAGTAACAAGAATAATTGATGTGGTACCAATGTACAAAATAACTTATATGGTTTGTGGGTGCCCAGGTTAAATCCTCCTTGTGAACGCTTGATCTATGATGAATGATCCTGATAAGTGACAAGACTGTGAGATCTAATGATCTTTTATTCCTAGGTAGTTAGAGTGACAAGGGGACATTCTCTACTCCTAGAAGAAAGAACATTTCACCAGCATCTGTCATGTACGGTCTCAACCCAGACTATATATGCATGACTTAGGTTTATTGTGGTGGTTGGGATATGAGTTAATTGGCGGCAGTGAGCAGCAAAGCCGGACTCTGCAATAGCCTTCTTTCTCCCAATCCACCACATTAGGCACCCCCAGGAGCCTGAATAACTTTTTGTTGGCATGTTTTCTAGTTATTTAGAGCCATTTGATTTATTAGTTGTTTAATAAACGTTGTACTAGCAGTTTTTTTTTGTCAGTCAGATATTTTGAGTTTTTTGACCAGAATGTAACAAATTAACATTAAACATATATTTTCTTAGATTGCTCTACTGAAACAAAAAATTGCAAAGAGTATTATGCATTGGCACAAGTTCAGTATAGTTATTTTTCTACGCTCATACTTTGATGTTGTCTTTAATATTATCTGAACTGAGAGACATTATTATATGCTGTGATATAGCATCAAATGATGAGACTGCACTGCTGAAATGAAAAAATTGCAAAGACGATGGTATATTGTCACAAGTTTGGTAAAGTTGTTTTTCTTCACTCCGCCTTAGAGTTCTCTCCTCTTCCTTGTTTGACCCCATAGCAACATAAATGATAAATAATTTAAAAAAAAACACAGTACTGTATTGGTAGTGGAAAGAATATTCAAATAATGAAAATGAATTTTTCATTTTTGAACTTTGAAAGTCATTATTACAAATCTACTTGGAACTTACAGAATAAATGTACTTACTGCAGACATAGTTATTTGCAACGTGTAACACAACATAATAAAATTAATATAAAAATGTCAGCCACTTTGCAAAACGCTACTAAATGTAAGCAATCAAAAAATGTCCTTAAGCTTCAAGCAATACGGCAAAAGGTCACAATTCTTTTATGTGTGATTCTTGTAATCCCTTTCATCAGGTGATATAATGATGAGATTGAATATCCTAAAATGATGTACATGCTGTTTTTTTAAAGATTTGGGAGTGATTTTCTTTTTTCAAATTTCTAATCTTACAATGATCAGTAAAGCAAAAGCGAATTTAAAAGCACATTAAGGTGAGTATATCAGATCCAATATGCCCTTCATAGCAATAATTGGGCTATGTAGAGTCATTTAATAGGAGCAGAAACATACCTTTATATCTCCAAACCGATTAAGCCATACAGAGATAATATTTTTTTATGGATGTGCAAATCTGCCTGCATACATTAGGGGTGGACCAATTTTGCTAGATTTGCATACAAACATCTGTAATGCAAGCAAAGGGTGAAAATGTCAATCACTGTGTTAACCCTTACAGCTGTCTGTAGGCGAATCTGGCAAATCATCCCCCAATGCACTTGCAAGTTGATTTGCTTAATCATTAAAAATGATTTTGTCTGCATTGCTTCATCCGTTTATGGCCTAAATAGTATTTATATTCCTGGGCATCAATGGACCTTCCAACAGGACAATGATCCCAAGCATATCTCATAGTCCACCAAGGCTTGGATCCAGAAGACGCCCTGGAAGATACTCGAGTGGCCATCACAGTCACCTGATTTGCACCCCATAGAAATTTTTGTTGGTATTTGAGAAAAGTTTCAGTATGCAAATCCTAGAATATTAGTAAAAAGGAGGTCACTGCCCATGATGAATGGGCTAAGATTCCTCAGAAACATTGCCAAAAGCTGGTGTTTGGCTATGCATCATATTTGCAGAAGTTTGCAATAGCAAAAGGGTGTTCTACTATGTACACAGATGTTTGTCATGCTGGGGTTGAATAACTCTTAGTCTACTGAAATGGGAAAAGCAGGACAACGCACCAACCGCAAATGAGCAGTGTAGAGTGCCCTCCATGAAAAAGCATGGACCTCACAAGCCTACTGATGCAGATCTGTGATTGAGGCCTATCTAAGCATTTCTATTTTAAAGTCCAGAATTCAAAAATATTACAGGGATACCAAACCAGGAAACACATGATTAAATCCCCCACAATTTGTATCACGTTTTGTAAAATTCTCAGACAACATAGATATTAAAAGGGTATTTCTGTCTTGAACATTTATGGCGTATTCATAGCTGCTTGGCATTTTTTTGGAATGCCCATAAAAGTAAATAGTACACAAGTATTCACAGCAGCCATGAGACAGAAGTCAGGGGACCAAAATTACTGGCCCAACATCTACAGTATTAGACGTGTATGGCATATCCTAGCATTACTAAGTAGACTGCCTTGTCTCCTGTTGCAGACAGAACAGTGAAGGAAAACCTCTGCTACCACCAGGTGCCTTACCACCAGAAACAGGTTTATGAACAGAAGAAGTGGAATGTTTGATGGTCTGGGTAACATATTGTATAAAAATAATTATTTCTATATTTCTTAAAGAATGATGAAAAGTTGATAAGTTGTAAATGTTTTAAGTATTTGATTGTTTTTTTAAAAGCAGCTAGATAATTTCTGCTTCTATGTTACTCATGGAGCATAAATACCAAATAAAAAAGCAAACATTTCTCCCCAGACCCAGGTCTCCAAGTCTGTACTGACTTGAACAGGGAAGATTATGTTTGTGCAATAAATACATTGGGAGAATTTATTAAACTGGCGTTTCCTATGGCAGTCTTAATCCATTCCCCCACAAGTTTTAGATGCGGCAGAATTATTAAAAGACTCCAACCTCCTAATAATTCTGACACATTGAAGGAGGTCCCATGCGCCTGAACACAAATCTACACCAGTCAGGGACTGGAGCAAATTTGTGGTATATCTCCAGTTTTTGGTGTGAGTTATAGTAAATCAAAGGTGTCCCTTCCCTGACCTGCCTAGATTTCCAATCCAATCACTGTTTTAAAGTATTGAGCGGGGCGCAGAAGATGATGTTAGAAGATGTTAGAAGATAAGATGTTAGAAGTTAAGATGCAGTTTTAATAATAAATGTGGGTCATTATCAACCCCCATAATGTATACCCAAGGCAGTTCATTCTATCCTTTTGATATTATTTTTCTTTTTCATTCCTCAATAGTCTGACACCTGGGACAGTCGCAGATCACCCATGACTATAGAGTACGGCTGCTCACTCACTGTATAAAATGCAGCGAGTAGAGGTACTGCAGCACTGTTCCATAGACTTTAATGGAACAGAGCTGCATTGCCTACACTTTCCAGTACAGTTTGTATGGTGAGTGAGCAGCATGACTTGTGGTATGTAAACATGTCTTGGTGCAGATGATCTGGGGTCCGAAGTGTCTAAGGATAGGCCATCAATACTACAAACGGGATAACCCCTTTAATATCAGATATAAAAAAGAGGAAATATAAAACAAAGGCACAGAACCAAGCAGAGTTATTGTTTTTGGCTTATTGAACACAATGCTACAGGATTTTGCAACATAAACATATTCGGGCAAATTAATAATGAGGGGATTTTTGAAACCATTTGGCTTGACATTTTTTATAGTATGTTTTTTCTGATAAATTTATCAAACTGTCTCACACTGGTTCATAAATTTGGCAGTTCCTTGGGTGAAGGGCTCCAGAGTTCACAAAGGGTTTGTGATGCATTTTTATAGCCAATTTAGTAGGGGAGTATGCCTGTGCAAAAAAAATGCAACTTTTTAAAAAGTTGCATATAATGAATTATGCATAAACCTATGCTTCATCTAAAACACTCTATGCTCCATCTAAAATACACAGTACAATTCACTTTTGAAAAAAAGATGCATTAGGTGCAAATCACTAAAAATTACACACTTAATAAATTAGGTGCAACCATTAAAAAAAAGTTGCAAAATAGGTCAAAAAAACCTGCCCCATTTTGTATAAAATTGTGAGCAGCAGTTTGACTAGTGTATTGGCGGGGAAGGCAATATAATTTAACATTTCTTCATTTATTGACTTTAAAAATGTCTATAAATATGAAAAGCTTCATTTATAACACACCAAGAGGATCATTTTAACAGTTAATTCTAAATGTAATGGTTTAAGTGATTTATTCAAGGTATTTACATTGCTACTATTGCTATTGTTGTATTGATTTTACTTCATGTGAAAATGCTGTTAGTAGTGCTATTTCTGTGTGTGTGAGCGACACCAGGTTATGAAGTGTTATAGATTTTGGATAATATGTATGGACTTGGATAAATAATGGGTGGCTAATAGGCAAATGAAGTTCACTGTAGATAAATGTTACATTACATATGTTATCTTAGATTTTAAAATACTACTCTATAATTTTTGCTTCAAAGTAGAATTTAACATTTAAGTAATGTTACTGACTACATGTATTGCTGCATGGCCATTGGTCACTATTTAACCCATTCCCACTGGTGGCATATTTCAATTTTCGTTTTTGACTCCCCACCTTCCAAACCCCATAACTTTATTTTTTCGTGCACAGAGCCATATAAGGGCTTAATGTTCACAGGACAAATTTGTTCTTCATAATGGTGCTATTTATTATTCTTTAAATTGTACTGGGAAGCTGGAAAGAAAATTTAGAATGGGGTGGACTTGGAAAAAAAGTGCATTTGTGCGACTTTCTTATAGCATACGTTTTTACAGTGTTCACTGTGAAGCCAAAATGACATGTCACCTGTATTCTGTTTCAATAAGATTCCAGGGATGCCAAATTTATATAGTTTTATTTACATTTTAATCCTTTAACAAAAATCCAAACAAGCATTTTTTTTCTTAAAGTTGCCATATTCTGACACCCGTAACTTTTTTTTTATATTTATGTGTATGGGGATGCACAGGGCATATTTTTTTGCGGGTTCAGGTGTCATTTTTAGTTATACCATTTTGGAGAATGTCTACTGCTTAGATCACTTTTTATTAACATTTTTATCAGTGGCGAAACAGCGAAAAAATGGCGGTTTGGCACTTGATTTTTTTTTCCCTGCTACAGCATTCACCTCACCTGAAAATATTTTTATAAGTTTGTAGACCAGGCATTTTCAGACACAGGGATACCTAATGTGTATGTGTTTCACAGTAATTTTTAGCTATACATTATATGTATTCTCATAGACCAGCCTCAATAGCAATATTCCTATGACAAGCCTGGGAGCCTTCATAAAGCTCCCAGCTGTCATAGGAACAGGTCAGCTCTTGCCTTGGTAGGCGGCCTGCAATGAAAATGGTACAGAATTAGGCAGAACCTGGTAGCTACAGTGCTGGCCAAAAGTATTGGCACCCCTGCAATTCTGTCAGATAATACTCAATTTCTTCCAGAAAATGATTGCAATCACAAATGCTTTGGTAATAATATCTTCATTTATTTTGCTTGCAATGAAAAAACACAAAAGAGAAATGAAAAAAAAGTCAAATCATTGATCATTTTACACAAAACTCCAAAAATGGGCCGGACAAAAGTATTGGCACCCTCAGCCTAATACTTGGTAGCACAACCTTTAGACAAAATAACTGCGAACAACCGCTTCCGGTAACCATCAATGAGTTTCTTACAATGCTCTGCTGGAATTTTAGACCATTCTTCTTTGGCAAATTTCTCCAGGTCCCTGAGTTTTGAAGGGTGCCTTCTCCAAACTGCCATTTTGACATCTCTCCACAGGTGTTCTATGGGATTCAGGTCTGGACTCATTGCTGGCCACTTTAGAAGTCTCCAGTGCTTTCTCTCAAACCATTTTCTAGTGCTTTTTGAAGTGTGTTTTGGGTCATTGTCCTGCTGGAAGACCCATGACCTCTGAGGGAGACCCAGCTTTCTCACACTGGGCCCTACATTATGCTGAAAAATTTGTTGGTAGTCTTCAGACTTCATAATGCCATGCACACGGTCAAGCAGTCCAGTGCCAGAGGCAGCAAAGCAACCCCAAAACATCAGGGAACTTGCGGCATGTTTGACTGTAGGGACCGTGTTCTTTTCTTTGAAGGCCTCTTTTTTTTCCTGTAAACTCTATGTTGATGCCTTTTCCCAAAAAGCTCTACTTTTGTCTCATCTGACCAGAGAACATTCTTCCAAAAAGTTTTTGGCTTTCTCAGGTAAGTTTTGGCAAACTCCAGCCTGGCTTTTTTATGTATCTGGGTCAGAAGTGGGGTCTTCCTGGGTAGATTGCTCATGCTTCCTCACAATTTTGCTTCTCAAGTCCTCAGACAGTTCTTTGGTCTTCTTTCTTTTCTCCATGCTCAATGCGGTACACACAAGGACACAGGACAGAGGTTGAGTCAACTTTAATCCATTTCAACTGGCTGCAAGTGTGATTTAGTTATTGCCACCACCTGTTATGTGCCACAGGTAAGTAACAGGTGCTGTTAATTACACAAATTAGAGAAGCATTACATGATTTTTCAAAGGGTGACAATACTTTTGTCCTCCCCCTTTTTATGTTTGGTGTGGAATTATATCCAATTTGGCTTTTTGACAATTCTTTTTGTGGTTTTCCTTCACGACAAATTAAATGAGGATATTATTACCAAAGCATTTGTGATTGCAATCATTTTCTGGAAGAAACTGAGTATTATCTGACAGAATTGCAGGGGAGCCAATACTTTTGGCCAGCACTGTACATATGTATTGCAGTGTATTGTGCCTGTTACTGAATTGTAACAGGCATTTCATTAGGACATGCCTCTAGCAAGTCCTAGTAGAAAGTCTATGATTTCAGCCACAGGGGCCATTGTTAAGCACCCCACAATCGCATTGTGGAGTAAGCGATAGTTACACTGACAAAGATCTAAGATGCCACAGTTGCTATTGACTGTGGCAAGTTAAGGGTTAAACAGCTGGGATTGGTGTTATCACTGTCCCAGCAGTTACTCTGGACTTCTGAGGTGATTGCATGGGCTTTGCTTCTTAGCCCGTGCAATCTCCATCATGTACTTGTACGTGGGGATCCGCTAATTACTTGCATTTCCCGATGTACTTGATATTTCTATAATCTCTGAACCATTTATATAAAAAAAGATCCAGATCAAACTATTAGGCCTCTTACACATGAACATTAAATGAAAGAACATTATATGGAAGAAACAGTCCTTTTTTAATGTCTGTTTTGAGTGAGTATGATAGTGTTACTTCACTTGTATTCATTTGTATCTCCTTTGAGAAGCAAAGAAATTACTGTTGCTTCTGAAGCAGACAGTTCACCAGAGCATCTATATACACGGTGGCACGACTAAGCAAGACTGAGTATGCATGTCCACCTAGACATATTTCCTGAGATGGACACAAAAAGATTATTCAATAGAAACTGCAGGGGACGCTATTCTAACAATATTACTGGAATACCACAGAATGTAAGAATTTTTTAAATAAGTATAACTAGAAATTGGCTTATATTTATGGCCTGGATTTAACTATAGACACCCTTTGTTGTTGGATAACCCCTTGAATAGAACATGATTTATCATTAGAGTAGAACACTATTAAAAAGTTTGTACTCAATGTCAGTAACATACCTAATATGAAACTATATAAGATTTGCCCATGACTTTGTCAGTACATGACATTTTAATATTATTTCTGACCATTTTGTCTTTTTTTTTCTGAAGAAATAGCACCATAGAAAAAAAAAAGAACTGTGAAGGACAAAATGTTTGTTCATGCATTATTCATAAAGTTCTAAACAGAAATGCCAATCTAGTGCAAATAGTGGATTAACATCTTCAACTGGCTGCAAGTGTGATTTAGTTATTGTCACCACCTGTTATGTGCCACAGATAAGTAACAGGTGCTGTTAATTACACAAATTAGAGAAGCATCACATGATTTTTCAAAGGGTGCCAATACTTTTGTCCACCCCCTTTTTTATGTTTGGTGTGGAATTATATCCAATTTGGCTTTTTGACAATTCTTTTTGTGGTTTTCCATTGATGACAAATTAAATGAAGATATTATTACCAAAGCATTTGTGATTGCAATCATTTTCTGGAAGAAACTGAGTATTATCTGACAGAATTGCAGGGGTGCCAATACTTTTGGCCAGCACTGTATAGCGGCCGCTCTGCAGCAGGGCAACTGCCATCAAAATGGCATCCGCCGTAATAGCACATTACCTGAAACTGTTTGTGAAATGTTAACCCATTCCTACCATAGCCATGCTTCAATTTTCATTTTTTACGCCCCTCTTTCCAAAAGCCATAACCTTTTTATTTTTCTGTTCAAAGAGCCATATGAGGGATTATTTTTTGCTGAACAATTCATAATGTTTTGTTGTGCCAACGTTCACTGTGCGGCCTTGGGTTAATAGGGAAGGTCCATCCATAGATAACATCAAAATCAAAATGGATTCACAGTGAGTGGAAGTAGGAGAACCTGGGCCTTTTTCACACAGTGAATAGGAAGGGGAGGATTCCACACAGCCTTCCCATCTTTTACACTGTACAGTTGAATAGATGGTTGAGTTAATACTGATGGGATATTAATCATAGACAGCAAGCAGCTTTCTTTATTATGTTCAGATTTATCTTTTTTCTGTGTCAGTGATCTTTTTAGCTGCATCTGTTTCTGTAGTTTTTCTCAGTTATTTGATTGCTATTTTATAGGTATTCCTAGTAGAATTACATTTAAAGAAACCAATTACTTCTAGCAGAAGTAGTAATGGATAGCAAAGGAGGGGGCAGACTGCTCTGTTTTGAGCAATGTTTCTGTTGCAATGAAAGTTTGTTTGAGGAATACTACATCTGTACGCAGCAAAGTTTAGCTTAAATCTGATTTGAATAGCAGTTTACTGTAGTCTGATAACAAAAGCCAATGAAAGCCATCAAAAAGTCAAGTTAAACTTCTCTGCAGCAGTTTACAGGATCAGCAATTTTCTCAATAGTGGACATTTTATATTCTTAGTGTATTGTGTTTAACTCTGATTCTAACTCTGACCTTGACTCTATACTTCCCTCTGTATTCTGCTCTTGTCTAGCTCTTTTGGATTTCTCTGCAGGTACTTGTAGCTCAACCACCTGCTTTTGAAACTTGATATATGTTCCGGTAATTTCTTTGTCTCATCCTGTGATTTGCAATATTCTCATCACTCTTCCACTAACAGCCTCTGACTTTACCTTTGCATCTGCTCCATAAATTTTTAGCTACATACTGTAAGTACCTGCAACTGACTACTGACAGCCTAAATAGTCAACAGGTCCAGTTCTTTATTTCTCCCTGAGAGAGTTAAGATTGAAGAACTGTAATAACTCTTAAGGTCCTCACATACAGCCTAATTATAGTCCACTCATTAGGAACAGACATCCATAAGCATTCTCATTCCCGTTCTCATTTGTTAGCTGATTGCATCTTTGATGTAGTATAAAAATGTAGGTTTTTAACAGCACATAGCCTTGCTTAAACAAGGGATCTTTTACTGATAATACAACTGACGGAAAGCTAACCTGCTTAAAAAGTGGTTACCCACGGAAACCAGCAGACTCCATAGACTTTAATAGGGCCCGCCTGGTTTCTGCCCAAAAAATGCGGAAAAATGTAGAGAGAAAAGTCACTGGTGTGAACCCAACCTGCATGGTACTGATCGTTCCTCCACAGTAACAAACAATCCTCACTTATGTACTTCACATCGGCCTGTGTAGGTCAAGGTCAATGTACATGTGTGCCTGCTGATGATTGTTATGAGTCATAGGGTGTTGCCACACAATGTATTAGACTATAGCGGGATCCAGTCCCTGTAGCCGGAACACCAATTCATTTCACTAGTACTTAATCACTGACCATACGGTTTTGCTGTTACTCCATGGCCAGTAATAACGTAAAGTTAAAAACAATCACTAATGGAGAAGAGAAAGCAATGGCAGCTGGGGGACTGGATGTGACTATAGTGGCCAGCACAAAACTGATTGTTGCTCAAGAATCCTCTTATCACTATTTAATGCTAATTAGGAAGAACAATGTTTACTTAGTCTATGTTTATTTTTACTTGTCAAAATAATGAGAAAACACAGTAAGTGCTATAATTTCCTGTGCTAATCATTCACTATTCAGACCTCTCAGTCTCTGGTTTTCCAATCTATTTCCTTGTAAAGCAACAATATCTAATTTACTCCTATTAGCTGTCAGTTAGTCTTCAACTCTCAGTCTGTTTCCCACTGTACAAATTGACAGGAAGTCATGTAGTGAGCATCAATCACAATGTTGTCAAAAAGTTTACACCTTTATATAGAGTTAATTTCTTCATCTGATTCATCTGTAGCAAGTACAGTTAAAAATCACTGATCCTGGAAACATTTTGGAACGTCTTTGGAACAAACACACATGAAGCTAATTGTATTTATAATTGGTATTTTTATAATATAGTCAGCGCTCCAGTGTTTGTACATTTGTATAATTGTCAGAATATTGTCTAATTTTAAGCATTAGTCTAAAGTGCAAAAAATACTTTAAAATGATTCACTTTATCTTTAATCACATTGTTTATGTTAATTAAATGTTAATAAAAGGATTCAAAACATAAATAATTCATACAAGATATTTTCCCTCAAAAATCAAAATTACCCTCTCCAAAAATTACAAATCATTAAAAAAATATAAAAAGATTAAACCCCTGTACAGATCCTGTGCTCTATGTGAAACTGACCCAATTCCTCAAAGGAGATGGGTCTGAACTTCCTATTTTGGAGCTCACAGCATGCTCAGTCATTTGACTAGAGTATGCAGGACTTATTAATTCTACTGTGTTTCACATTTGAAAAGGGTTGACATACATTATATAAAACCAAGTACTTAGTGATACAAATGGTACAATGGGAAGGAGGACCCTGCACACAAGAACTTCTATCTATAAAAATCTGTAAGGCACTGGTAAAGAGACTGTAGGTAATGTAAACTTAGAAGCTGTTCAGATGGTGGCTTAGTGCCATGGGGGTTATTGACGGTTGTAGGCTTTCCTGAGGAGGTGACTCTTCAAAGTCATCTTGATGGTTGTGATTGTGAGGGACAGTCTTAGTTTTGTAGTAGTACATTCCAGAGCAAAGAGAATGTACAGAAGAAATCTTGGAGGTGATTGTATGAAGAGCATAGTGAAGAAAAAGGTCTTGAGAGGATCAGAGATTATATATGGGGAGGTAGCAGGGGATTAGGTCAGAGATGTGCGAAGAGGACAGGTTTTGATGGCCTTGTATGTCAGCATTAGCATTTTACTCTCTATTCACTGGGAACTGAGTATCCAGTGAAGGGATCAGCAAAGAGGAGAGGCTGATAAAAAATGAGAAGAGAGGTGGATTATGTGAGCAACAGAACTGAGGTGGACTGGAGGGGAGCAAGAGCATTTCTTAGGTTCGTTTATCATATTATTTAATGGATCATATTATAAAATATTTATGTTATTTGGGACAATTGTTTTTTAATTAAAATTGATTCATAGCAATAGGCCCTATAGTACACAATTGAGATTTCTAATATAAATAATGATGCATGGGTCAGTCACCCTAACTGTTGACAAAATGAAGAAAAATCCCTGCTGTACATAGAGTATAAGAAATAGGCAATACACACTTTATCCATTTCCCGCTGCACAGCGACACATAAAGGTTTGTTTTTGTTGAACAAATTGTAAATCCTAATGGAACCATTTAATACTCTGTATAATGTAGTTGGGCATTTTCTTATGGGTTTTGTTTTCATAGCATTCTCTGTGTGACAAAAATGACATGCTACATTACATTTAATCTGTGAGTCAGTATGATCACAATGAAACCAAATTTATATAATTTTGTTATGTTTTTGTATCTTTAGAAAAAAACTAAAACTTTATGAGTCACTATATAGCCCTAACTTTTTCATATTTCTGTGCATGGAGCCTTATATTTTCAGCACTTTTTATTAAATTTTTGTTGGTGGTGAACCTGCAAAAATCAGCGATTTGGGTATTTTAAATGGATGCCTATAGGCTTCTCTATAGAACTGCAAAAATAACCGAAAAAAACTCACTTTTAATAATTGCTACTGAATAAAACTAAAAATGCTAAATATGCTTGAAAAAACGTTGAAGATGCAAAAAACTCAGCATATTCTACAAACAGTGAAATATTATTGAGTGTGAAGGAACCGTAGAAATGGCAAAAGGGACAACTAAAGTGTATATACAACTATTTTCCACATCAGTAATAGATATTTTAGAAAGTAATGAAATATATAATTTACTATTGCACAAAATACATTTTATAGTATAACTTTAGTATTAGAACTGAGTAACACACCATCTGTAGCCATCAGCTCATTATCAGTTCAAGACTTTAGATGAGATAATTAGACCCATGGAATATTCCCCGCAATCTACACAACATTTTCCATTCATTTACTATATTTACTAAATAAATAGATATATACATGTACATGCGTAATAAGAAAAAGAAGACCTCTCAACAACATTAGACATAGGACTTCTAACAAAAATATTATTTTCTCATGTCTTCGTTTTTTAGCAAAACACATACTTTAAAAAATACCTATAGAGTTAGAGTATAATCCTTACCTTTTTAACAGATTGACATGTTGTTTTCAGTGAGTCCATGCCTGCTTTATCTAGTTGGAGTCCATAAAGCCTTGTTGTTGACAGCTCCTAGACAGCAATATTTCATTGCAGAGACAAGTGTACTTATGTAAATCCAAATATGTCTGAAAACCCTTTATTAGCTTCAGTTACAAAAGAAAGACAATTATTGACATGTTTGTGCAAAAAGAATTGGGGGCAGAACATTGTTAATGATAAACAAGGGGTGGGGATCTAGTATTTTATGTTTTCAAAAAGACTTCATGCAAGGGAATTATTTCAGGCTGGATGAACTAGTAGTGTTTTTATTTTCTGCTGTAATTACTAATTTAGAGTTGTCAATAACTAAAACAACAACAACAAAAAAATAATAGATACATAATTATAGTAAATTTCCACTATTTACAGAAATCCAAAAAGAGAAAAATAAATGTTATTCATGTGAAATGTTAAAACACAAAACAGAGTACTGTATTTTGATGTTAAAAGCAATTCAGCCACTCGCAATACAAGGAACAAATAGGTAATGAATACCTTAGGCTAACTATTAGACTACAAAAACCTCAGTGAACAAGTATAAAAATGTATCAGGTTATTTCAAGCTTAATGTTTATATGAAAATGCTAAGTGTACTTACATGGTCAATTAAGCTGACACCTCTGGCTAATATGTAAAATACCTAGCACCTGCCTGTTAGGTTGTACCCGTGGAATTGTAATTAGATTAGTGTAATTACTTTTTTTTTAAACTTGTCCATAATATTTATTTATACACTTAAAGACCACTCTTTAATGAGTTTGATCCCCAATCACAACAGCCTTTCTGTGTTAGAAAGCAAGGCAAGAAACACACTGAACTTAATAGAAAAGCAAAAGTCTTCAAAACTACAGTAAGTATCAAATGTCATTAAGGGTATATTCACACTTGTGGAAAAACTGCTTTTGTTGCTGATTTTACAGCATTTTTTAAAGTCAGGAGCAGACTGAGCAGAAGAAATAAGTATAAGTGTTTCCTTTATATTTACCATTAACTTTGAAGCCCCTCCTGACTTTAGCTAAAAAAAACTGCAGCATAATCTGCAAGAAAAAGGCAACTTTTCTGCAACAGACTCCAAATCAGACTCCATTCATTTCAATGGGAGGAAGACACTGATTTTTTTTGCTGATTTTTTCAACTAATGGCAAAAATAAGTATCATGCTCAAGACCGTGATAGTGCTGGGCAGTACTGTCAGTGACCGACTGCTCCACCCTAAGTGTGAGAAGGAGCGCTATCGGAAGTCTTTCCTCCCCACTGCGGTTAGGCTGTACAACCAACACCGACCTAAGCGTAAATCAGGCCATACAGAGAACTGAAATTTCTTTCTGTTGTGATACCCCTCTGCTACTTCTTTACCTGTACCTTTCTATCTATCTGTCTACTATCAATGGGATGCCTCTACCTTGGAACGTTTTGCATATATTGTGTTTGTATTTGTATTGCTCATCTTTGCATTTCATATCCTTGCTGCTGTAACACACTGAATTTCCACATGATGGGACTATTAAAGGATTATTATTATAATTGATCTTCTGATGGATTCTGCCAGAGAACTATCATTGAAATGAATGGGAGGTGGAAAAATACTGCCTGGATTGTGCAGAATTTGATGTAGACTTTCCAAATTCCACAGCAAATTTCAAGGCGATTTGGTAAAGTGAAAAAAAAAAAATTCTGCTTCTGAATTCCTGAAGCAGAATTTTTAAGCTTCTACAAATTCTACCATATGAACTTTCCCTAATGGTTCCATTTTTTCATTCCTACAAACTAATGCTTAACAGTAGCTGTTTCTTACTAATATATTCTACTTAGAAAAGCAAATACATACAACTATAATAAATATCAAATCAAATGATATTTGATATATGATTGTTTTCACCAAAACACAAAATATGTCAAAAAATATTTTCACAAAAATAGCTCTTCATTTGTTTTACACCTTCAATCATGAAGAAATCGCTGTAAAGTAATGTAGGCAGCAATTACATTAGACTTGATGTTTTAGCTATTTAACACATTACAAAAAAATGCAGTCAACTACAGTACCAGCAATAAGTGTTTAAGTACAGTATATACAGAGTTTAATTGTAGCTTCAAGTACAGTAGGTGTGATAATGGTAGATACTTCAGTCAACTCATTTGAGATTTAGTTTTGTATTTTTTTAAGTACTACACCAGTATCTATCGGACTACTGGAAGGCTTAGACTTGATACTCATTAATTTATTTAATCATATAATTTCATAT
The DNA here is from genome assembly GCA_947044405.1 of Leptodactylus fallax. Taxonomy (NCBI): domain Eukaryota; kingdom Metazoa; phylum Chordata; class Amphibia; order Anura; family Leptodactylidae; genus Leptodactylus; species Leptodactylus fallax. The sequence goes on from CAMRHE010000407.1 coordinate 664,875, forward strand.
ATAATGTGATAATACAGATAACTACATTAATAACATTTAAATACACAGATACCAAAATCTGAATAAAACAAACATTTAAATTAATATTATAATAAGTGCAACTTTAGTTGAAAAGAAATAAATATACCAGTGCTACTGACACTATAAATGGATTTCAACATTTAATAGAAATGGAAATAATTCAGTAAGAATAAAACCAAGAAATAAAAATGTCTAATACTGAAAGGATCTTCAATTGCATAGAAATTAGAACTTACTTCAAAGGGAACAATTACAGTGAAGAGTTTCAGCATAATAAAAAAACTGGAGACAGGAAACATAGAATCATCTTTGGTTGGAGGTTATAGGGGACATCTGCACCTCTCTCTTTACACCCCCTACACATTGACCGCTGTACCCTATCACCACCTCTGCACCACCATTAGTTCATTATGATCTAGTTAATTCAAAAGATGAATACAAAAGATTAGTTCACTTAGTTTATTATTTCTCTGTCTCTAAGATACTGTTGAGAATATAGCCTATTATACAAAATCACTACTAGTTCCTTGAATGAGTTAAGGTCCTGTTAAAATGATCGTGTATATTTAATGTCTGAAAACTGTTATGTTTTAAAAGGACAATCACTTATACCACAAACTAGCAGTATAATGTTGAACTCCGCAAAGTTAACATTTTCATTGTCAATCTTATATCCTGGAATTATTGTCTAAACCACTACAAAAGATTTTAATATGAAAAAGTAGATGATATCTGGTGAAGAAAAGAGATCCACAGTATAGCCTATAGCATGACATGCAGATCTGTGTCCTGAGGAGGTTGATAGGAAAGTATCATGTGACTGATGATTGAACTAAATGAACAATTTAACTAATATCCTAGTGGAAGAAATCATGAAAGTCTAGTTCACTCAGATTTATATGGTTTAGCACAGCAGTAAAAAGCAGATTAGTGGCACCTAGAATATTTATCACAGAACTGGGGCAGCAACAGTGGACCTCTAGACTATGGCTAGATGCACACAAAAGAGGTGCAAAACGTCAGTGAAAAAAGTCAATTTTTCACGACTGTCTTGCACCCGAGGGGCACCCGTTTACATGGATCCCCCATACATTTCAGTGTATGGCGGGATCCGTGAAAAGGGCTAAAAATAGCACATGACCTATATTTTGATGGTCCATGACTCCAGACTGTCAAAATAATGGTCATGTAAATATTCCCCATTTATTTAGCATTAGATGCTGAAAAAATCAAGTGGCAGTGTGACAGTCAGTGAAGCGCTGGAGCTACTGTGCTGTATTATTTACTCTCTATCTCCTCACATTTGCTTTAGTCCCTGATGTACTGATCTTTCCCAAGAGTGTGAACTAAATTAGTTCGTTCACTGTGAAAATCTGTTAATTTTGTACTAATCATTCGTGAACTACATATCACTTTTTATCAAGATAAAACAGCAGTCATCAGATAAGAATACCCACCAAAGTATTGTCAAACAGTAGCAAAACACTAAACATCAACCATCCACCAAATACCACAAATGATCATCGGATAGGCAAACTCATCAAAGTATCAACATAGTGAAAACTAAAAAGCAACATGCAAGAGTTTTTGAAACAATCATCATCCCAAAACAAAAAATAACATATTTAAGTAGGGCACTCACCATTGTCATCTTGTGCTCTAACAGATGTGTAGACCAGCAGATGACTGATGTGTGGGTGAAAAGTCATCTTTCACTTGGTCCAAAAAAAAGATAGGTACAAGTATACTTGAATATACTTGAATATAGTGTGGAAGCTCCCAGGCTGGTGTTGCTTCACAAGCTGTAGAGGTGTAGAAATGCACTGTGACGTGACAGGTTAATATTATATGGAACCTGTCCCCAGAACCCAACACAGATAGATAGGTAATACACCTGAATCAAACAGTGCTTTCTCCTTATGAATTGTTGCTGCAGTTGCCAAGATATTACCGTGTTTCTGAATATGTATATGAGCTCTTCCTAGCAATGACAATGGCCTCATTTGCATATTGACAAAAACAATCTATATCTTGGCAACAGCGATGATGATTAACAAAGGGGAAAATACCTTTTGATTCAGGTAACCTAACCAGTCTATCAGTGGGGCTGGGTTGATATGCTGGGTTCTGGTGACAGACTCCCATTAAGGAGTGAATTGAAGGGACACTGTTTGAGGTCTAAGGGTAGGTTCACACTTGCGGTGGAACTCTGTCCGCCGTGAATCCAATCTAAATGTCGGAAAACTGAATAGGGACTGGATAGAGAAAGGTTTCTGACGCTTTGCTTAAAAACCCATTCACAGTTTTTTTCGGCGGAAACAAAGTCGGACACGCAGGACTTTGTGTCCGACGAAAAAAAAAGGCTTTGCGGTGCAGAGGGTGCAATCACACACCTGCGCATTGCTTTAAAAACCCATTCAATGGGTTTTTAAGCAAAGCGTCACAAACATTTTTAAACAGTTTTAACCCTATGTGAAACGGTTCCAATGCACGATATGGTAGTTGTGGCCTAGCGCACAACTCCCCAAGGTGAGAGTCCTACCTTAAGACCTATCATTACTTTTAGTGTCAAACAGTACTACACTATGCACTGCTCAGTGCTCTTCTCTTGTTTTATTTAAGCTATCCAGTTTTCCGACATTTAGGTCGGATTTGCGCTGGACGGAGTGCCGCCGCAAGTGTGAACCCACCCTAAGTTCATCACCAGGGATAAGCCAGTCTTTAAAACTGTCTGGCAATTTATGCACATGTGTATGTATATGCTCCTCCCTAACAAATTATGAGAAGGTACTGATCTAGACATTTTATTAATATAATGCTCCCCTACCTAATGTCGGGAAACTATTTTAATTATGAAGTATTAATAGTCTTTACAATTCTTTTTATAAATCTCGGATAAGTGATAGGATAGTGGATGCTTTGTATAACCTTTATAAATGTTATTAAAATGATCAGAGATTTATGTAGTGAGCATATTATACATCCCAGATAGTTTTTCACGTAGACATCTTGTAATGTGAATGACCCCATAAGTAATATGCTGTTGGATGGGGAATTGGATGAGAATGTGAGTGTTAAAGAAATTTAAGTTATATTGTAATGCTTTTAACAAAATGCTTGCCATATAATACACCCACCAGATAGTTCAAAACCCACTTATTTATGATCTATGTGTTTTCCTTGGTGCCTTTGCTGTTAGGTCAATCTTATTTCCCAGGGAAAAACATTTTCAAAAGACAAAATTCTCACTTAATTGTGACAAAATTTGTAGTCCTAGATGTTATCATTCATATTTTTAGAACTTTTTAGAGGCTAAATATTAAAGGATTTCTCCTTTTACATAACTATAGAGTCTATATAGATTACATATATAGTTTTATTTCACTTACAAGTGACGATTAATGCAACTTTTCCGTATTTTCCTTCCCCCTTTCCAAATTCATACCTTTTTCATTTTTCTGCATTACAAATGACATGTAAACTTTGTCCAGTGGGTCATTACGATTACGGCGATACCATATTTATTTTGGTTTTAATATGTTTTAGCGCATTTACTAATAAAATGTCATTTATCTAAAGTGAAAATTTTCTTGTGGTCACCATATTATGACGCCTTTAACTTTTTACTGTTTAGTTGATGGAGATATATAAGGGCTCTATATTTGCTGGGGAAACTGTAGTCTTTAGTGGTACTAATTTTTGATATGTATCACTTTATGTATCACTTTTTGTATTGCAATTATTTGCACATAAGCTCCCTATGTGCAATACTGATGGGCAGCCAGGAGGCCATTGTTAGGCCCCCTGACTGTCATGGCAACCCCTCAGATCTGAGGGATAGCAGGGGAGGTGATCTTACCCCCAAACCATCCAGATACTGTGATCACTATTAATCACAGCATCTGAGGGGTAAAGCCAGAGTCAGACTATTTTCTGACCCCAGTGTCTAGTCCCTGGTCCCAAGTTGTGTAACGCATGTGAGACATGGAAGTCATGCAGCAGGGCAGTGCTCCTGTGACCACAGCATGATAGTGCTGTACTATTACGGTACTAAGCATTAACTATACGCTCAGCACAACATAAAAGTACGGCATGGAGCAGATATTGGTTAATTAACCTATCTAACTTCCTTTTAATAGAAAACAAGCTGTAGAGTTTCTGCTAGCAATGCTCTCACTAAGCATTGCCAGGGAGAGTACATCCCTTACACCCACTACATCAAGTAGAACTGTATCATTTGCCAAAGGAGGGGGGTTGGTCACTTCAAATGGCTGTATCTCTTGTTTTATACCACCTAGGAAAGTGGTTCTAGTGTAGACGCTCAGCTTTGATATGCTACCAAGATCGCAGTACTAGCTATAAAGTAGAATGGAGAAATCACTAGTTAAAAACACAGTCATGAAGGTGATTTTTTTTTACATGCGGTGATTTTTGTATGCAGCCAATTGAATGACTATTCCCCCTTTAGCAAATGCTTCAGCTCTAGATACTGAAAATACAAATGTGTATAGATTTTCACTGACAACAGCTCAGTTAGAGGGTTGCTAGGGAAAATTTTAGAGCCTGTTTTCTATTCAAATAAAGTTAAATAGATATATAAAGTATTACAATAGCAATAGCAAAGAAAAGAAAACAGCACTTATACTTTAATTTTGTCTAATTAATTTTACCTGAACATCGTGTACACACATATTTCATACGATACTGTAGCTTTCTTCTAAACAATAATGGAGAATTAATTCCGGTCCATTAAGTTCATTCTTGTCAGCAACGTTAATTATAGACAGGTGCATAAAATAAAGCACACATCTATGCAGTCTCCATAGATAAACATTGGTAATAGTTATGAGCTCAGCAGGGCAGATTTACTAAGCTAAATGCTCCAGAATTCTGCCAACAAAACGGGTTCATATGCTGTGCACCGCATTTATTATGTGTTTCTGTCCAACAAGGAGGCTTGGCTTAGTGCGATAAGTGAATGACTTGTTCAAAGGAGACCTAGTTTGCCGAATTTTCCGATACAATTCTATTCGATCCGAATTAAATTGTGGTGAATAAACAGCTGTTTCCTGTCTGCATAGAGCCGGGGTGGGTGGCAAAATGGCAGAACCCCTTGGATTCTGCGGTCATGTTTGAGAGAGCGCCCACGGCATGTTTGACTGCTGCATCCAAGGTGTTAGCTGACAGCTAACACCCTGCTCCATAACCGATCGGGGGTTTTAATACCTTGGATGCAGCGGTCAAACATACCATGGGCGCTCGCGAAGGGGTTAAAGGGCTGTGACATCACAGGGCTGGCTGCAGATTGGCTGCACGTATGGCATTGTGGGTGATCCCGCATTCCCAGAGTTCCTTGCCCCATATCCTAACATATACAACAGCCATTTTGAACAAAATGCAATTCGTTACCACGAAGGGTGAGGAAATATGAATTCGATGCGAATCGAATATTTCCTGAAATTCGGATCGAATTCCACTTTGTCAGCTTCGATTCGCTCATCTCTACAGTCATGGCCAAAAGTTTTGAGAATGACACAAATATTATATTTTCACATGATCTGCTGCCCTCTGGTTTTTATGTGTGTTTTTCAGATGTTTTTATCACATACAGAAATATAATTGCATTCATATTATGAGTAACAGAAGCTTATATTGACAGTTAGAATGAGTTAATGCAGCAAGTCAATATTTGCAGTGTTGACCCTTCTTCTTCAGGACCTCTGCAATTCTCCCTGGCATGCTCTCAATCAACTTCTGGACCAAATCCTGACTGATAGCAGTCCATTCTTGCAGAATCAATGCTTTAATTTTGTCTGAATTTGTTGGTTTTTGTTTGTCCACCCGTCTCTTGATGATTGACCACAAGTTCTCAATGGGATTAAGATCTGGGGAGTTTCCAGGCCATGGACCCAAAATCTCTATGTTTTGTTCCCTGAACCATTTAGTTATCACCTTTGCTTTATGGCAAGGTGCTCCATCATGCTGGAAAAGGCATTGTTGAGCGCCAAACTGCTCTTGGACGGTTGGGAGAAGTTGCTCTTGGAGGACATTCTGGTACCATTCTTTATTCATGGCTGTGTTTTTAGGCAAGACTGTGAGAGAGTCGATTCCCTTGGCTGAGAAGCAACTCCACACATGAATGGTTTCAGGATGCTTTACAGTTGGCATGAGACAAGACAGGTGGTAGCGCTCACCTCTTCTTCTCCGAATAAGCTGTTTTCCAGATGTTCCAAACAATCGAAAAGGGGATTCATCAGAGAAAATGACTTTACCCCAGTCCTCAGCAGTCCACTCCATGTACCTTTTGCAGAATATCAGTCTGTCCCTGATGTTTTTTCTGGAGAGAAGTGGCTTCTTTGCTGCCCTCCTTGAGACCAGGCTTTGCTCCAAGAGTGTCCGCCTCACAGTGCGTGCAGATGCACTCACACCTGCCTGCTGCCATTCCTCAGCAAGCTCTGCACTGCTGGTAGCCCGATCCCGCAGCTGAAACACTTTTAAGAGACGGTCCTGCCGCTTGCTGGTCTTTCTTGGGCGCCCTGGAGCCTTTTTGGCACCAATGGAACCTCTCTCCTTGAAGTTCTTGATGATGCGATAGATTGTTGACTGAGGTGCAATCTTTCTAGCTGCAATACTCTTCCCAGTTAGGCCATTTTTGTGCAGTGCAATGATGACTGCACGTGTTTCTTTAGAGATAACCATGGTTAACAGAAGAGAAACAATGATGGCAAGCAACAGCCTCCTTTTAAAGTGTCCAGTGGTGTCATTCTTACTTAATCATGACAGATTGATCTCCAGCCCTGTCCTCATCAACACCCACACCTGTGTTAATGGAGCAATCACTGAAACGATGTTAGGTGGTCCTTTTAAGGCAGGGCTGCAATGATGTTGAAATGTGTTTTGGGGGATAAAGTTCATTTTCTAGGCAAATATTGACTTAGCAAGTAATTGCTGTTAAGCTGATCACTCTTTATAACATTCTGGAGTATATGCAAATTGCCATTAGAAAAACTGAAGCAGTAGACTTTGTAAAAATTAATATTTGTATCATTCTCAAAACTTTTGGCCATGACTGTACACATGGCCATGGACTGTGTATCACATGACCATAGATTGATTTTTACCCACTGGAAGCGGAGATCTAAAAAAAACATGTTGAATTAATATAGAATGCATATTGGAAAATTGTAGAACTTTCCATTATACAAACAAAAACATTTGTCTCTCAGTATTTGTCTAAAACTGGACAATACCTTTAAGCTTTGTTTTAGAATTCTGTGCCACATTGATTCATAATATGATATCAGAAAAAATGTAGGGGGGAAATCTTCAAATACACCTAAATGTGTATAAAAAGACTTGACGTACCACTCAATCTAATATTAATCCCACAAATTGAGACAAATTCATTAATAGTCGCAAATGCTTCTTCCTTTTGAAAAATGACAGAATTTACCATTGCCATGTAATGTATGGCACAACCCCTGTGGTTTTGCAACTTTATTAGGCACGATGAGTGTATAATGTGACTTTTTAGAGGTTCACACCAGCGTTGAAATGTGACAATTGTTGAATATGACTACTTAACAAGTGTAAATCTATCAGAAAATTACATAAATAATAAATATGGCTGATAGTTATTATGGATGAAATTAGGCATAAATTAAAATTGCATCTATTTTTACACAAACGATTTGATAAATCCTCCCATATTATCTTGAAATATGACACACATATCTGGACATGTCTAGCCAAAGGAAATGGTTGGAAAGAACACATCTATATTGATGTGATGGTCCAATATCCACATACATTTGGCAATATAGTGCATCTGCATTGTTAAAGTTTTTAATATCTGTGACTCACAAGATGCAGAAGTGATTTGCTGTATATCAACAACAAAATGAACATTTGCAACCTCAAATTTATTACTGGGTAAAAAAAAATCAATCAGAGTTTAATTCACAGGTAATCCTAATTGGTCTCAGATAATTATTTCCAGGATAATGATCTCATTTTTAGCTCTTAAACTTTAATTACAGTAAGATTAGAGATGAGAGGACTTGTAGAAATTGACCGCTTTTCCTAATATTCTATATAGCCAAAAAAAAGAAAATGCGTATAAATGTTAAGAAAGTTCTGCTTCATATTTCAACCTCATGTATATGGTGAAAGCCTGTATGACACCACATCAAGTTTACAGCCATAGGCAGTCTATATGGTATGATGACTAGAAAATCTCCAAGATGCAGTATGCACTGATGCTGTATCTTTGTTATTTTGAATTTAAAGGAGTTTTCCGAGATAAATCAATAATTGTAATCTAAGCTAAACACACCCCTCCCTCCACCTACCTTCTAAATAACTTAGTGTTAAAAAAACTATATTCTCCTAGATCACCGGGGCAGTCATGTGACCGCCCCAGGCACATTTTACGATTTTCCAGTTACTTTAAGGTGAACTTGTAGTTCCCCTTCCGGAAATGGAACATCACCTAACTAACTCAATCCTCTCACCCCATCATACGTACCTTTCTTCCAATCTGAACCTTCTGGGTATGGGATATCACTTCTTCTGGGCACCTCCTCTTCTTGATATCTGCTGACCGCCCACGCCCTCACAATAGAGCTGGAATGCCGGCATGCACAGTAAAGTGAACGGCAGAAGAACTGACATCCCATGCCCAGAAGGTCCGGACTGGAAGACAGGAAATTATGATGGGGTGGGGGGGTTGCATTAGTTAGGAAGGGCTAGTAGTGGGTGGGCTAGCTAGGGAAACGGGGAGAGGATCTGAGTGAGAAAAGGGAGGGGAAGGGAGTGAGAGAGGGAGGTGGTGTGAGTCAGCTCTAAGTGAAGCCCAATGCATCATGGTAGTTGTAGGAAAACACAGAACAGGAAGATGCCAATGCAAATAAATGCAGAAGATGCCAGGAGCTCACAGAGAACCCAGAAATCACTCAAAACACTGCTAAAGGTATTTTGGTGCACTTATTAACCAATTAATAGCACTAAGACCTTTTTTAAAAATAATTTTTTGCCTGGAAAACCCCTTTGATGTAAAAATCTTCTATATACATCTGTGTGACCCCATAGACTGCTCTAAGTGCAAGGTTATGGCTTTAACTCAGAGCTTGTATGGCACTACATGCCCATGTGCATGAACGCATATTATCTAATTTTAGATAACCTTTCATCATTAGCCTTATTTATTTTAGCATACACAAGGAACCCAGGAAAAAGCATAGTACAAATGTATAACACATTCCAATATGTAATAGAGTAAAACCACCACCACTTCATTTTGGAATGTTTACTAATATCAGTTGTGAGCAGAATTGTTCAAAGCAACATAAAAGTAAAGTGTACTGTATGTATCAACAGATTCTAAATAGCAGCTATTACTTAATATCTGACCTGTACCATTACATTCATAGCTATTCACTGTAGAACCAGAAATCTGAAGTACTTTTATTGTATTATTCTTTATTTCCTTGTTTGCCCTTGTTTTCACTTTGCTTTGATAATAGAAATTCAAAGGTTCATGCTGGATCAATCAATATGAAAGTAGGTGGCAAAGCCAAGAGAAGGTAAGCACTACATTATCTCCTTGAATTATCACAGTACATTCCATTACCTTGATTGTATAGTAACATGTACAATGGAAATGCACTAGAGTCGTTGCCATCCTTTTGTACAAAATAATACTAAAAATAAGGAGTCAGTCCATCAACATCTTCAAAAGATAACAGCCATAAATTTCATTTACATTAAATGTGAAATGGACAGACATTTCTAATACTAACTTTACATTTTAAAATATTTAGACAACTATAAGACAAGAGGTCAGGGTTGACAATTCTCTTAATTACTTGTTAATGGACTTTTTCTGTGTCATTCTCAACACTGAGATGCTTTTCAATTATACAGCTGCCCTATTTGCTGATAGAACTGGGTTTCCAGTCCATGTGTGTCCTCCAAGCTCCTTGAAGTGGCTATATAATGATTCTGATGGTTAATAAACTAATAACAGGACATTGAACTGACCCACTCGTAAGATTCCTGAATACAGCATATCTTCTGCAGGATAGTGCTTATGCAGTACCATTTTTGCTATTACCTACTTACCTACATTAACTCTTTAAAGGGGAGTTATCATGAACATAACCATATTTAAATTTATATACAATGAAAATGTAAACATTTTTGTAAATATAAATAATTAAAATTTTCCAGTATTAAAGGTATTCTCTAGTCATCTTAGGGTAGGTTCACATATATCAGTTGCATCAGTATCAGGTTTTTGTCCATTTAGTATTTACAACTGATGCCAAAACTGATGGGAAAATGTATCAGTTGTCATCAGGCTTATCCACAAATTTCTACTCCAAAATCATCAATTGACATAAGTTGACATCAGGGTTTACCATCAGTTTTTCCTATCACTTTTTACCATAAGAGTGGTGTATGCCTTGTACAGGGACAGTATACTGTATGGGGACTAATAAAGGAGGTAATATATTGCATGGGGGCCAATAATAGGGAAATATACCATGTGTGTAGGCCTGTAATGGGGGATATACAATGTGAGGGTCACTAAACAAGGCACTATTCTGGGGCAGGGGCTTGTGGTCACTGAGACAAAAGCTTGCTATGGAGTCTTGTCTTTTCTACTTACACCCCTGTGTATGGGTATTGTTTAACCCATAAACAGCTATACAGTATTGATATAGTAATACTGTAATGCCATACTTTGCTCACTTTTGACTAGCTATTCCCAGTAAATGATACAGTGGGTCAGATTTATTAAGACCGATATATCATATGCCAGTCTTAATCAATGTCCCAACTGGAACAGGGACCAAGAAATTTATGAAGAGGCTGTGGCCCCTTCATAAATCAGTAAGATGTCCCTGCGCCCGAAAACTGGCAGGCATGAGTTATAATGAATCTGTTGGGGCTTGTGGCACACATTTGGCATCAAATGTGCACTCAAATAGCATCCCTTTATGCCAGAAAACTGGCATACAGGGATTGATGAATTCCCCTCACTATGCCAAGTTTAACCTACCTACAGTAAAGTGGGAGGAATTCGTTATTCCCTCTACACTAGTTTTCTGGCTTGAAATTGAGGTGCATGTTTGATGCAAGGCCCTTTCTTGCGCCTAAATGTGCACCACAAGCCCTAATTCGTACCTCACCAGCCACAATGTGTGAATGTGGGCAGAGCAGGGTGGGCTGTGGACGCCTCACACCAGCATGTTTATTATAACTCACACCAGTTTTCTGGCGCGAGTTAGAATGGAAATCTACGCCAGTTCCTACCTAGCGTAGATTTCCATTTTTCCAATGGGGCCTCAGCAACTTCATAAGTCTGTCTTTTCCTGCATCAGTCTGGCTTTCTATCAAGACTGGTGTATGATATGACAGTGTTAATAAATTTGCCCCAGTGAATCTAAAGTTTCCCTGCCCTCTGCGTCTCAGTGGACCTTCCCAAAGGTTATATTGCTTCCCCTGGTAATAGTCCCCCATAAGTAATACTATTACTTATGTGGTGGGGGGACTATAACCTGGGGAGGGGCTCTATTACTGTAATAGTGCCATAATACACCCCTCCATGGGTAATATCCACCCCGCGCACATAAGTGATAATATTACTTATGTGTGGGAAGGGTGCTATTAGGACACTATTTTAGTAATGGTGATCTCCCACAATGGTAATAGTGCCTCTCCATATGTAACACTATTACTTATATGGGCAGACTATTACATATGGGGAGCACTAATACTGTAATAGTGCCATAATAGCGTTCCTCCACAAGTAATAGCCCCTCATAAGTAATACTATTACTTATCGGGCGATCTCTTACTGTTGTAATGCCTCCCCACATACTGATCCCTGAACTGTATATAACATCAGGGGCAGACACTGAGAGCAAAGGGCCCCTCCCTTCAAAAATAATAATGACACTCAAATATATAAAATATGTGATATATATGCACATATATACACACATGATGCAAACACCCCATTGACTCATTAGAAACATGATGCATACACAGCACTCGCACGTAAGACACATGCCACATACAGGCCGCTCACTCATTTGACACATGATGCACAGACACTTGCTCACTCACTGGAGCAAATTTATTAGGCATTGTGCGCCAGTGTTCTGGCATACACGGCATAAAAAGATGCAATTTTTTGTGCAGATAAGTGTCTTGTGCAACTTTTTTACTTACGCAGCACCTTCTCCATTTGACTGAAAAGTCACGTGGCCCTGAGGTTATGACTCTGAGGTTATGAAGACCGGGGTTAAAAAACGTCAGAATACTGGCATGAGTTATAGCTGAAATCTACATCTGTACTTGACTGGTGTAGATTTAAAGAAGACCTTGCATGTCCTCTGACACCGGCGGTATTATATACCACTAGAAAGTTAGCGGTACCCTGAATTCGGCGCACTGTCAGTTTTGCCAGTATGCATCCTGGTGCCGGGGATATCAGTGCCATTAGTTTTATCATCTAAACCCACTGATTAGTTGACCATATAATGTCTACAATGGTTCTGGATTTTGTTTGATGGCAGATGTCAAGAGAGAAAAGAATTGGCTAGTTCGAAGAAGAAATAAAAGAAGAAATGAACAGCTCTCACAGGTGTCTGGCAGCAGCTTACTCCCTTCTCTTACTGTAAATGTGTAAGGGAAAGAATAACTGTTGGCTGAAAGAGCATTTAGCGAGCCATATGTTGCCACTTTATTATTCTCTCTGACTTCTGTTTCCACTTCTTGACATTATTTACTCGTTTCTGTAATGATTGAAATTCATTAGATATTGAGCCATTAATCTGAATTTCCCTAAAACTAAGCATTTATAATACTTATGAAACACTTTGGTTTATTTTGTAAACCAGGTAAAATAATACTTGCCAGGTATTCACATTGTAGATCTATTCTGGGTCCAGGAGATGAATGTTTTAGTGTAGGTTCCTATCAGAATAAGGTTGCCTTGTTGTGACAGATGGGCTTTTACAAGATTGATCATTCATGTATATGAAGAACCTCAAATTTATATATAAAGATAGTAACTAGTAGTAGCAAATTTGTACATGTATGTAACACATAGCAGCAATGTATTTTCAGCTCTATTTTATATAGGTCTTGGTGCTGTTTACAGAGTGCTGCCGTAACTTTTTTTATTTGTATTACTGCCATAGCAGCTTGCACCTGTTCACATTGCACCTTGAACCTGGTCAACGGAATTGTATGAGTGCTTTTTATTTTTGTGAGAAAACCTGATGTTTTATTATACGAACCCTTTTGAGAAACGTAACCCTTTTTTGATCACTTTTTATTTGGATATAAATTTTTTTGGTGGCCAATGGACCAAAAATGGCAATGCTGCCATTGTTTTTTCAAAAATTTTTTTACAATGTATTATGTAAGCGATCTTATGTAGTGCATCATATTATGCTGTCTGACTGAAACTTACAAACTGCCTCTGGCAAACCTTCATTAGGCAACCAGCTGTCATGTGAAAACATTCTGTGATAACAGTTGCAGGGGTGCTTATTAATGGGAGCCCCTTCCTTTGGAGGCCTTTACATACTCTACAAAAGAATTAAACTCCCATGATCAGAGCTTCTACAATCCTGGTTGCTAGGACTGGTCGTCCCGCTGTGAGAACCTGCATGGTTCCAATGCATATGAAGTAGGAAGCCATATGCATTGAAATAAGGACTATTATTTACTGAAATACAATTTTTATTGGTTGGACACTAACAGGTTAAGGCTACAAGCAATTTGGCACCATATCTATAGCGCCACAAATAAACAAAAGAGGGAAACTTTGCAAGCAAAGGTCTGTGTCTTCATGGTTTTAGCTATAAGCAAACTATTTGTGTATTCAAACTACGTGTGATCCTACAGTCCTGTGTTATTCCATTCCCTCTATTACCTCCTCTTGCTGCCTCAAAGCTGTATAAGAGGCGGCACAAGGAAAAGTAGAACCCATGAAAGAAGGATCATACTAAATAATTTGTTTGTAGTCTGAAATCACAGAAGTATGTAACCATACATGTCTTCATATATGTTGTACAGAATAAACAGAAACATTTCTTTACCAAGCATTATTTGTTAAATTTTATTTTTGTACAGATGTGACCAGATTTAACTTTTCTCCAGATTACGTTGGTCAAAAGGGGTACTATGTGTCCTTAGGGAGACATCCTCTAATTTAATTTCTCATTAAACCAGTTTAAGACAATATTATGACATGCTAACAAAATCCTTGAAAGGCAATTTACACCTTCTCTCTGCCCCCACACATAGACACACATAGGCTAGTTAGCATATCCCTGTTATACTAACCTATCAGGAGATTATGTTGCTTTTACAAATGTTGCATAACTGGACATGTCCATCCAAGAGTACAGGTAAGAAGGATACATCTGTATTCATTGAACAATATAAAGCAATTGAAATGACAGTATACTTATTGAAATTCCTTAGACAGAATTATGTTGTAGGCATTATCTTTGATACACTAATAACTTTTTGCATATATGTAGGACACATACACTCTTTGATTCACTAAGAACTGTATAATGATTAATCATCAAGCTGAAAGTGAAAACACAATAGTCACAGTAGGCAATGCCCTTTGTCTATACATCCTCGAGAATGCAAAGATAATAAGGCTATTTTTGCACAGTTCACCCTGCATGGAGCTTCACATAACAGCAAAAAAGAATGCTAATGTATTCATAACATATTCTACACCACTCATCCATTTCACTGTTTTGATATTTGTCATTAAAAAGTGAAAGCATGTTTGACTGCCAAGTCAGCATTTACCATATCCCAATTACTCAGATTTAATGCATTCCATCTTTATGTAAATGTTGTTGAATATAAAAGGAATTAGTGATTCCACACATTAAGAATGATTCTGTTAGTAGAGTTATGACTTTCTTCTGAAGCGTACATTTACATTGGCTTTCTATACCTTCCTTATGCATATACTGCACAATAACAAATAATTCAAAATAAAACCTAAAACAGACAAAAAATCTTTAGGCATGAAAAATCCATGATCAAAATATACAAAAACTAATATGCAGATACACCAGACAAAAAATAATCAGATGATGACTCATGTACTACTAAACTACTATAGAACAGTACATCATCTGAAAACATTCATCACCTGTCATTAGACAGGTGACACATATTAGACTTTTGAGATCCAACAGGTGTGAAATATTCTATATTTATGGATAATTATGGAATGGCAATGTGCATGCTTGACTGGTGCTTCTCAACACCAATATACTGGTTATATACATCCACTAACATGTATCAACTATCCAGTGAAAAAGTAAGACCTACAATACTACTATTCAGAGCTTATTAGAGTAGTGCTTATTAGGGAAAGCCCCTCCTTCTGGATCCCTTTAAATTTAGGGCAGGTGCCCAACTGTGAGACCCTGCAGGGTTCCAATGCATATGATGTAGAAAGTCATATGCATGGAAATAAGGGCCATTAGCAAATGAAATAGAAAGTCACTACAGGTTAGGGCTATGAACAATTTGCACCAAAAATAACCAAAAAGAGAGAATGTTTTTAACTTTTAAGTTGTATTTATTTATTTATTTTATAAATTTATAGAGCAGGTGAAGATAGTACAGCTTGTAATATTGTTTATTGTACAAAATAGCCTGTCTCTTCACCTATCTGCCTGCTTCTGTAACAGATCTGTATAATAAAAGTCTAAGGTTATCAGGAATTACTATCCACATTTCTCCTGACAGAAAAAAAAAATCATTTAATTCTGTAGGACTCTTCATATGTTTGTCTCTGTCATTCTCCTGCCCACTCCCTTCTCCATAGACCTCATTGTAAACTGACACCGATTGTGTATGGAGTATGGACAAAATCAGTCAGACAAGAAGTAAAGACAAAAGTAATATTTAAAAACACAGGTACTTTTCTTTAGCGAAGTACATTGCAAACTGTATCAAGTTTAACTTTGCTACATCAGTAACTTAACATATATAGCAAAGGTTTTCTGCAGGTGTGAAGAATATTGCAAAGTATGAAGATTTTAGAATAGAATAGAAGAGTTAATAGTTTATTTTTGTCAATTAACAAAATGAAGTGAATGATCAAAAGAGAAATCTAAATGAAATCAAGATTTAGTGTAACCATCCTTTGGAGGAGAAGTCCTGGAACTGATATTGCCTCCCCGGAGAACCCTGATCTCAAAATCATTGATTCCGTCTGGGATTCCATGAAGAGACAGAAGGATTTGAGCAAGTCTGCATCCACATAAGATTTGTGGTTGATACTCCAAGATTTTTGGAACAATCTGCCTGCCAAGTTCCTTCAAAAACTATGTACAAGTTTACCCATTGATTCTGTTTTGAAGGCAAAGGGTGGTCACATCAAATATTAATTTGATTAAAAATGTTCTTTTGTTCTTTGACTTCATTGTGTTATTTGACAAAAATAAACTTGTAACACTTTAATTTTTTAAAGCATTCTTTCTTTGAAGCACTTTTTCCACACCTGCCTAAAACTTTTACACAATAATGAAGATTTAACCTTTTCCTGATGCAGGCATTTTGTGATTTTTGTTTTTGACTCTCCGCCTTCAAAATCCAATAATTTTTTTATCTTTCAGTTCACAGAGCCATGTCAATGTTTGCAGGATAAATGTTTGCAGGATATTACTCCATAATGGTACCATTTAATATTCCATATGATGTACTGGGAAGCTGGAAAAAAAATTCAGAATAGGGTGGAATTGGAGAAAAACTGTGTTTGTGTGACATTTTTATAAGCTGTTTTTTTAAGGCATTCACTGTGCAGCCAAAATGACATGTCTTCTGTATTCTATGGGTTGGTATGCTTCTGAGGAAAACAAATTTATATAGTTTAATAATAATAATAATAATAATAATACATTTTATTTATATAGCGCCAACATATTCCGCAGCATTGTACAATTTGTAGCGTTCAAGTATAGACAAAAAAGATACATTACAAAGAAATAGTCAATTCACACACTGGGTCTGAGGGCCTTGCTTGCAAGAGCTTACAATCTATGAGGTAGATGACACAAGAGGTAGCAGGGGCGGCATCAGAGGTGGAGGGGGTGACATCGGAGGTAGCAGGGAGTGACAAAAGAGGTAGAGGGGGCGGCATCGGAGGAAGCAGGGGCGGCATAGAAGGTAGCATTGCTTATACAATGGTCAGACAATTTTGTAATAGAGGTTACTGTCATTACACATATATAAAGCTGCATGAGCTGTCACCAGTCATGTCCTTTAACGTTCAGATGGTGCCTGGACATATAAAGTTAGTCTGAAACGGCATCATATCCTGTGGGAGCGTGAACAGAGCAGGGTTTTCTTTTAGAGATTCTAACTACGGAAGGGTTTACATTAGGAATTGTTATAGGCCTGTCTGAAAAGATGTGTCTTTAGTTTGCGCTTGAAGCTGTAGAAATTGAGAGTTAATCTGATTGTCCGGGTTAGAGAATTCCAGAGAAGTGGTGCAACTCGAGAGAAGTCTTGGATACGGGAGTGGGAGGTTCTGGTAATAGAGGATGTTAGTCTTAGGTCATTGAGTGAACGGAGAGTACGGGTTTTATTTATGTTTATTTATATTTAATCCTAAACACCCGTAACTTTTTAAAATTTCCGTATATGGGGATGCATGAGGAATCTTTTTTGCGGGGCCTGATGTACTTTTTAGTTATATTATTCTGAGGAATGTTTATTGCTTTGATGGCTTTTTACTCAATTTTTTTAATAGAGGTGAAACAGCAAAAAGACAGCCCTCAGCCTTTTGATTTGATTTGATATGCTTTGTCTGGGAAAATTTTTTTTTAGTAGTTCGTAGACCAGGTGTTTTCAGATACAGGGATTCCTAATGTATATGTATTCACTTTAATTCTTTTACTTTTATATGCAAGCAGTGCTTTTCTCTCTGCATTTTTTGTCCTTTTCGGGCGGAAACCTGGCGGAAACTGGGGTCTGCGTGTTTCCGCGGGTAACCGATTTTTTAAGTGGACTAGGTTTCCATTTGGGGGGTCCTCAAGCAGATCCCCGAACAGAAACGTGAACGCAGGTGTGAACCTAGCGTAAATTAGCTTTTCTCCAGAACAAAGAAAACGGACTCTCAAAAGCCGAAAGAAGCTATCCTGTAAGTTAATGTCTAACCATTAATGTCCAACTCATTGAAAAATGAGTAGTGTTTTTTTTTTTTTTCTCAACAGTACAGTGAAGGATTAAGGTTGACTGGTTGAGAGGCCTTTGACATACAACAGCTGTTCTTACTTGGGAGGAAATCCAATTTGCATACCTTTTCCTGTAAGACATCCTATACCAGTTGTAGTCTCAGCAAGGGTAAGTAGTACCCCGCAGTAGCTTAAATAAACAGGCTGTTGGTTACCACTGGATACCATCGGTTTACCCATTGTCATATCTGTTGTTGCCACTTTTATTTAAGGCTGTGCTAGGTACAAATGGTTTAGATAGTGTACTAGTAGCCCTCAGAGTGTCATGAGGGCTACTAAGTAACTTTTTCATTTATAAGCATTTCTGGTTTGGTATGAACTGGCTAGAACTGAATTGAACTTTTAGGCTGATCCAACAACCCAAATCCAAATCGTATCTTGAAAGGTTTGCTCATCTCATTGTGTAATATTTGGTGTGATGTAGACAATCAGTTTACTAGGGAGGTAAATCAAGCTTCACTATCAAAAGTTAACATCTAATGCCTATAGCTTTGTAGTCAGTTTTTGTTTACCTTTTTAGAAATCAACATCGATTTTCTAGTGGAATGTAAAAAAAAATCTGTTTTTAATACTTTTTTCAGCAAATTAATCCCAAAACAATTACGCCAACATTGTTACATTTATAACTGTAGTAATTTACACATATTCACACTGCTACTAAACTAATAGATGGTTTTCTTTCGTATGCAAACTGCATTACTGCAGTGAATCAATACTGTACTGAGTAGAAATATCTTTCATGTAAAATGAAATATAAATCAAAGAGACACAGCTTTGGGCAGAAATATGAATAAACTTATCACAGTCATTTACCGAAAGTGTTGTAGTACATCCTGTAATATGCATCTGAGTTTGCCACATTTTAGATGTTTTAGTAACACTACATATACTGCATTATTTAGTTAAGTCTATTTTAAAGATATTTTCCCACAAAACATAGTTAGAACTAGGACCACATGTCGGATATATTTTAATACAAATGGGCATTCATTTCAGTGTCCCCATGGCTCACCAATATGTAATGCCTTGGAGGACATAGACCTGGCGGCTATTGGAGACAGTTGTCTCCAGTGGTGTTCAAGTTCACGTCATCTCTAGTCCAGACTGTGTGTACTGCGATTTGGGAAAAAAAGTGAGTTGAGTCCATGTCTTGTTCAGTACATTGTGTATACATAATAGAGATGAGTGAACCAGCTTTGGCCCAAATTTCCCCATAATTTTGGGCTCTAACCCAAACTTGTTGTGGTTAAATTAATAATAATAATAACTTTATTTATATAGCGCCAACATATTCCGTAGCACTTTACAAATCAGAGGACACATGAACAGACAATATGAGACATTACAATGTGACAAAGAAATAAACATATCAAACAATAGGAGTGAGGACCCTGCTTGCAAGATCTTACATTCTATGAGGAAATAGGAGGAGACAAGAGGTCAGAGGGCTTGTTTGCTACCATGGTTCAGCCATCTTTTAATAGAAAAGGTTGTGTAACTGAAGCTGTATGAACCCGTCACCAGCCAGTATCTGTGAATAAACAGATACTAAGTGCAAGGAGTGCAGTGTAACTTCTAGATGGAGGGGCCAGGATCTGAGGTATAGAGGAGGAAGGATAAAAGGTGTTATTGTTCACATTGTTTACACCTCCGCACACTACATTGTGATCAGGGCACATGATAAGCCTGACCACACGGATGTCATTTTAGGGCAGTTTTGAAGCTGCTGTAGTTGGGGATTAATCGGATTGTCTTGGGTAAAGCATTCCAGTGCATCGGTGCAGCTCAAAAAAAATTCTTGGAGACGGGAGTGGGATGATCAGATAACAGGGGATGCAAGTCTAAGGTCATTTGCAGAACGGAGAGGACTGTTAGGGCGGTAGACAGTGACGAGAGAGGAGATATAGGGGGGCGCAATAATTTTTTTTTCCTTTTTTTTTCCTTTTTAATTAGGAAACATCTGGGGCATTATTAATAAGGGGCACTATTTAAAGGGGTGCACAGGGAAGTTATTAACTTAAAGATACACTTGAGGGTATTATTCATTATAGGGGGTTATATTATATATTTTATAATTGGGGTAGCAGCAGGATGGGAGCTTTGTGCAGGTGAGGACAATGTGGGTCAGGTGCCTGGAAAAGTGAGGAGCCAAAGATGTCTGTGTTGCAAACTTTACAGAGACTGGAAGAAGTGGTCATGGCCATCCAGATAAAAGCGACGGGGAATGTGAACGATTAGTCAGATACGTCACCGGTAAGTCACTAAAGGTTACTGCACTGTATTCACCTAAATCGTCTGCAGTGCTGTGTAGAGCTGCTATATACCACTATACGCTCACCGTATACTGATAGTATTGGTATACGAACAAGTCCAAGTTGGGGGCCTACTTGGACATGTTCACCCCCCTATGCTGAACCCCTAGCTACGCCTCTGAATAGAAGGTGTCCATTTTAGGAGCGATTAAAGAGATAGGGTCTCAGGCAGTCAGACTGAATGAGGCAGGAACTAATATGTAGCTTAATAACACAGTGTGGGGGTTCAGGGGATTAGCATAATTAGAACTGGAGAATAAAATTTGATTTAATTGATTTAATTTATTTTTTGTGGGAAAAAAAATTCTACCTTTCACTCATTTCACTGTCTTTGTGGCTCACTAATATTCCCTGCCTCAGTATTGAAGATTTGGGCCAGCTGCCCCCTCTCCCACATTCCTCCGGTGCTATTTTACTGCACACACTTGGATTTCTATTGATTTCGATAGTATGTATTTAGGCAGTGGAGCCCATAGAAGTCTATTGACCTGGCCAAGCATATACAAATCACTGAAGAATGCAGTTCATAAAGGAACAATGTGAATCATATTAACTAATCATTCTAGGTGTCACTTCCTAAATATCAGCCTTTGGATGGTTATCATAAGATGTTGTGGGTGGTTGGCAATGTTTACTGCAGGAAAAAATGTAGTATAAAATGGGACCTATTCTATATAATCAGTTACTATAGGATTATAGTCGTGTCATATTTGTTTATGCAGCAGACTTATTCATATAGGTTCTACCTAGCATTGTACATTATTTAAATAATCATTTAAATCGACTGCTTAAAAGGTTTTTCTAACTCTATAATATTTATGTCCTGTGCGTAGGTTAGGTCATCAATATTAGATCATTGGTGGTCCAACACCTAGCACCCCTACTGATCAGCTAATATGAAGAGGCTGCACCACCTTCTGATCAGCTGTTTGAACACCCGCACATTGTATAGTGGCTACACTTGGTATTGCTGATCAGTCCTATTCACTTAAATGGGACTGAGCAGCAGGCAGGCCATTTGATTGATTAACATGAAGCAGAAACAGCAAACACCCAAGTGCTGCTGTGAATGGCTGATTGGCAGGGGTCCTGGGTGTCAAACCAACACTGACCTGATATTGATGACCTATCTGAAGGTACAACGTATATAAGTCCTGGAAAACCCATTTAATATTTCTTTCCACTTTTTTATTCTTATTTCTTTTATTTACAGGTTCATCAAGCATTACAAATGAAAGAGGGCTGTACATCGACAGTTTCATTTTTTGTAATTTTACAGTAAATCAGTCTCTGGTTATTGGAAGTAATGGTTTATCACCATTAGGCATAAAAGATCTGCAAGTGCTTTAACTCTACAAGATGAAGACATTATGCTGAACCAATTTTATCAGGTTCCAATTAATATTAGATGTTATGCATCCTTGGCAAGTCAAGTAAATCAGGGTTGCTCTTCAATATATTTCAAGTAGACAGTTACGAAGTCTTGAAAGCTTCTCATACCAGCTTATCTAATGAAGTGCATGATGGTCTGCTAAAATATTATTATTATGATTTATTTATAAGTTCTAGAGCGTTTTATGAAGTAGCTGAGCTGAAAAGTTACAATTATTAAAAAATATCATGTACTGTACATTAGGTGCAACATCAGTATCTGCAAGAATAATAACGGACAACAGGTAACAGATGCTAAAATAAGACTCTTATGATAAACAGGGTGGGGGGACACCTTATATTAGGCTCAGATAGTTCCCATTTTATACATTTACAGCATATTCACAGAAATGTTTTATCGATGTAGGTCCCACCTCTTAGACCAGTTACAATATCCAGGACTGTGGTCCCTTACCCACCCTGTCTCCCATCATTGCTGGCTGCCATGCTGCTGGCTGCCAAATGCAAGCAAAGTATAAATAAAGAGATTCTGCAGTTCTCTCTGTTCACTTCTATGGGGAATAGTAAATTAGCATTAGCATTCTGAGATGTTTTTGTGACTCCCACAGAAGTGAGTATAAGTAGAATGAGAGGCAGAAGACCCCTGTTCCATGGCTTCTACTGTGTCTTGCGAGAAGTTATCAGTGTCAGTTAGTGTCAGTTGAAGATTGCTGCATCTGTAGTTTTGGGGTAGAAGATGCAGTATATCTTGTATTTTAGTCATATAGATCTCTGCTCATTCTGAGCTTAGTTCACAGATGGCCAATCCTTCTTAATGATTTACTGCCTTCCCTGTATGAGCATGGATATAGTAATAGCTGTCAATCACTTAGTAACACTGCCCACTTGACAACTAAGCTCAAAGTAAGAAAAAAATTAAATGAATAAAATATAAGTTATATTGAATTTCTTCCAATAAATCTGTATATAAATTTGTCCTCCTGCTCTATAACATGCTGCCTACAAATTGCACCTCATTCTAGTCTGGCGGTTTCCCTTTGAAGGGTACCTGTCAGATGAAAAATTGGTATAGAACTAATGACTTTACTGTAGTGCGGCTTCTACACTTTCCAAAGCGGCCTGTTTTATTCAGCATTGCAGCTCGTGAAAATCTGTGTTTTATTCTTATACAAATTAGATGAAAAGTGCTTTAGGGGTGTTTCTTCTCTTGCCGAAGGTTTTGCTTTATGCACTAGATAACAAGAACAACAACTTCCCCATTTATTTAGTGACATCTCCCACCCTTCGCTCTTTGTCTAGATCAGTTGTGGCAACTGGAGTACTGTGCATACCTGATAATGTCAGGCTGCACCCGGAATAACTGGAGGCTGGATACGGATGAAGGCAGCTGCAGACAAATTTGGGAATGTCACTCAGGGAAAGCAAAGACCTGACAGGAGAAGAAGATAATATAAGATCAGATAAGATAATCCTTTAATAGTCCCACCATGGGGAAATTCAGTGTGTTACAGCAGCAAAGATATGCAATACAAATACAATATATACAAAAACGCTCCAAGGTAGAGGCACTACAGTGACAGTAGGTACAGATAGAAAGGTACAGATAAAAAAGTAGTAGAGGGTATAAACTTAAACTTTCAGTTCTCTGTATGGATTAATCTCTGCTTAGGTCGGTGTTGGTTGTACAGCCTAACCGCAGCGGGGAGGAAAGACTTCTGATAGCATTCCTTCTCACACTTCGGGTGAAGTAGTTGGTCACTGACAGTACTGCCTAGTGCTATCACGGTCTCATGCATGGGATGGGAGTTATTCTCCCACATGGAGCTCACCACGGACAGTATCCTTCTGTCACCCACCACCTGCACTGGGTTCAGTGGGTTCCCCAGGACAGAGCTTCTAATCAGCTTGTCAAGTTTATTTCTATTCATGGTTGATATACTGCTCCCCCATCAGGCCACTCCAAAGAAGATGGCTGATGCCACTACTGAGTTGAAAAAGGCCCTATGAAGTGCCTTTTCAGCCTCCTAAGCAGGTAGAGCCTGCTGTGGCCTTTCCTATACAGTACATCCAGGTGATCTGCCCAGTTCAGCTTATTATTGAGGAGTACACCCAGGTACATATAGGTGTTGACAATCTCAATGCCCGTCCCCTGGATGTCCACTGGTTTATGAGGGTATCTGCATTTACGAAAGTCCACCACCATCTCCTTGGTCTTCCCAGCATTAATCCTCAGGTGGTTCCGCTGGTACCAGTCCACAAAAACCCGGTTCAATTATCTGTACTCCGTGTCTTCTTCGTCTGTGATGAGGCCTACTATTGCAGAGTCATCAGAATACGTCTGTAAGTAGCAGCTAGATGAATTGCACCTAAAATCTTCAGTGTACAGTGTGAAGAGGAAAGGAGCAAGAACTGTACCTTGAGGTGCCCCCGTATTACAGATCACAGTATCTGACACACAGTCTAAGGCTCTCACATAATGAGGTCGGTTTGTGAGGTAGTCTAGGATCCAATTGGAGAGGTGGTGGTCCATTCCAACAAGGGCCAGCTTGTCTTTCAGTAGCCCCGGCTGTATGGTGTTAAAAGCACTGGAGAAATCAAAGAACATTATTCTCACAGTGTTCCCTGGTTTCTCCAGGTGAGAAAGAACTCTGTGCAGAAGGTGGATGATGGCATCATCCACCCCAATGCCTGGCCGATAAGCAAACTGGAGAGGGTCCATAGCCAAGCTCACTAGAGGGAGGAGGTGTGTGGGAACCAATCTCTCTAAGATCTTCATCAGATGGGATGTCAATGCTATGGGTCTGTAGCCGTTAAGGTCTTTAGGATGAGGTGTCTTTGGAACCGGTACCACACAAAAAGATTTCCACAGTTCTGGTACCATTTCCAGCTTCAGACTCATATTAAACATATATGTTATAATACCACACAGCTGGTCCCTGCAAGTCTTAATTAGCCTTGCACTGATGCCATCTGACCCTGAGGCTTTCCCCGCTTAGATCTTTTTCAGCTCCTTTCTCACCTGGGCACTAAACACTACTAAGGCACTTTTTAGCTAGTTTGCATAAGAATAAAATGCTGATTTTCAAGAAAATGGAGCTGCAATGGAGAATAAGATAGGCATCTTTGGAAAGTCTAGAAGCAGTCTTAGTTTGATACTTATTTTCCTTCTGATAGACTCCCTTTAAGTCACTTTCAAAGTCCCTCTGATATGGTATTAAAAAAAACCAACAACATACAGTATATTATTTCTTCTCATATTTATAAAGGTAATTATTTCACAGTATGTCTTTGATGAACAGAACATCAGGAAAAAAGATGTAGTATAAAGACATCCTCTACCCTGGAGGACTTTATGTGGCTATTTGTATTCCGTTCAATCATTAATGTGAATAGGGACCGTGTAATAACAACATTTCACCTCTGTTCATAGCTTTTTGATAAGGCAATAATTTTTAATAAACATAAAATTTTGGCCCTGATTAACTATTGTGGTTATGACTAGATGCCTGTGTAAATGTGGAACATTTTTGATGCATTTTAGTGCATCTAGTTTGAGCTGAAAGTTTTCTGACTTACTTTCTAGACATGAGGTTGTGGTTTTTTAGAAAAGGGGGCATGTCTCAAATGTGCCAAAATGCACCAAAATGCACATCATTTTCTTGACAAGCAGCTGTTTAATGTCCAATTCATTGTATGATCTGTCAGTTCAGCATTTTAACATGATATGCAATGAACGTGAGCATAAGAGATTCACTTTACATTATCATATCAGTACATCTTGTAGCTGTTCCCATTTATCACATGAATATTACATTTATATTTCAACTCTTATTACAGAAAATGTAAGGTTAAAGAGACATTTACATTATATGTACCTTACCTGCAACATATATGCTCATGATATCGCTAGTTCAAGCAATCCATTTCCTTGGAAATTGGAAATGTAATTCTCGATGAAGCAAAGGCAAGTACACTTGCTCTTTCCGACCAGGCAGTGCTGTGGCTGCTTGATATCTACTCAAAGCCACAATCACCTTCTGATCTGAGGAGCAGGTGACTGAGAGAGATCCTGTAATATCATGGCAACATTACATCTTAATCATAAAGATAGTGATGTGTAACATTTAACTCATGACATTTCATTCACTTAAATAATCTATTTGACCTTTCCATAAATGCAACATGTACAATCATCAATTTCACTCTTTTCTGAAATGGCACTATTCAAACATATAAGAATTCCTAAACAGAGTAGGCACTGTGAAAACATTATATTAGTTAGCATAGCTAATTCAGGTCCTGGCACATTTGCAACATTGCTGCTGTTAAAGGGGTATTCCCATCTCAAGGATCCTTTCTTTACTGATAGCTTATGTAACTTCAAGTGTTTTCCTAAATAAATTGCTTTAGTAATGCTGCTTTGTTTGCCTGCTATGTGAAATTATTCCTCCCATTGTTTACACAGCGTTTCCAAGGAGCATGGCCTGATAAGCAGGACGGGGGGGGGGGGGGGGGGGGGGGCAGAGTGCTCTCACTGTTATGTACAGCTCTGTGATCAGAACAATCATTTCAGTTAATTGCAGTTTGC
This sequence comes from Leptodactylus fallax, assembly GCA_947044405.1. Lineage (NCBI taxonomy): Eukaryota > Metazoa > Chordata > Amphibia > Anura > Leptodactylidae > Leptodactylus > Leptodactylus fallax. Next base: position 691,490 of record CAMRHE010000407.1, read on the forward strand.
CGATAAAAGCTGGACATGGATTATTATCTTTCTATGTAAACACAAAAATAACACTGAGTCCACTCTCTGTACAAGCATGGCAAGTGGTCTATACAAACCTGTATAATGTACCATATATTTACTGAGCATATTATTTGATCTGCATTTATATTAGATTTCTAGTAATTATAATAAATAATCTCTCATGGTAAAGGGAAAGTCTACATCTACTGAGATACTTCATAGTGTTTTGTTCATCAAACAGTCAAAGTCGCCTCCCACCAGCTTGTTGAAGAATACAGGGAGAAGAAGAGACAATAGGCAAAGCTGCTGAGATGGGGAGATGGGAAAACCCCTTTAATTATGAAGTTGAATGGAAGCAAAATACAAAAAATATTTTTAAATTGATAAAACAGATTTTGACTGTTCTGAATCTGGACGCAGTACAGTTGCTCTATTGGGCCACCTTCCAGCCTCCTGGGTGACATCACTAGCACCAGGTCAGCAGTCACATCGGGTGGATCAATGTCATGAAGCTTTGACTAAATCACAAGCCTCAGCGGTCACGTGGGGCACGACAATGGTATGACATTTTTTACATTTTATATACATTGGAATTTTAGACTGATATCAGAAAACAGTACGAATTGTTATTCTATACACAAATTTTAAACAAAAAAAATGCATAAGCTTTGAAATATATAATTTTATCCCCATTGAACTCAGAATATTAAAGCAGTACCAGAATTTTTAGCATGCCCAGGAAGTTGTGAGAGCTTGGTAGTAGTTATAGTTTTGTCAAAAAAAGTACCGCTTTTGGTAAGCATTAGTCTTTTTTACTAAGTTTATATGAGGTTCATAATAAAGGATACAATATTTTGATACTTTTTGCAAAATTGACCAAGCTCTCCCAGTCACATTTTATTAAGTGTTCCCCTTTCACCCGAAGAACTGATTTATATAACTTTAGTACTTAATGTTTGAATAGAATAGGAGTTGAGTATAAATTCTGCCACCCCACCAAACAAGGATAAGCATGAGTGATAATTCTATGGGACTGATAAAGACAGCTGTGTACACTGTCAGTCCCATATAATTTGCACTCATGCTTGTTATTTGGTCTCCTCACTCACTTATACTGTGAGAAGAAACAGGGGCCTTGGAAATCCCATTTCTAGCTATTGGTGGGGGCCCCAGTAGGGAGGAAGCAATGGGGGAGCAGAGGTGGCAATCACTACTGAGCCCTGGAACCTGAGGGGGCCCAAAGTATCTGTACAGCAAAAAAAAGACACAAGTACTATAGAAAGCATGTGGTAAGTGGAAGCCTCATTACAGATTTTGCACTGGACCCAAAAGCTTCACTTACGCCTTGGGTCGTAGGAGTCAACTGCTTAGTATTCATTTACTACCTACCTTATATTTGGGTAAAATATATTAGTTGATAAATTTTACAGCTCATTTAAAAAGAATTAAAATGTTACCTTAGTAGGCTGACATGAAAAGAACAAAAGTCCATTTTACCATGTTATTGTTTTGTACTATATAATAGTAGATTAAAAGCCTAAATAGTAGACGGAAAATAACATTAATTTCATTCTGCCTAGGAGATAAATTACTTTGGTAACCTTCTAACAATGTTCTTATTTTCCATTTGTTGAAACAATTTTAAATTCTAATTGGAAAAAAAAAACTCGGAGGTTCCTGCAGAGATGGATCAAAGTCCCTAATATTTAACCCATGTACATTCATTAGTGCAGAAAAACATTATAATTATAATCTGGTCTTTATTTCCTCTTTTGTTTAGATAAAAGACATGAAGGTATGGTGAATTGAAACTACTGTAACAAATTTACTTGAAAAAGTGAGGTGTTTTTCCGCTCTTTAAAATTATGTAAAACTAAATCTAAAGCTAAGTTTTTTATCTTATTTATATTGATCAATAGCATTCTCCAGTGTTGCAAATACTGTATATATACAGATGTAGCTATCTTCAACTTGAATGTGAAACTTGCTGCACCGTGGTAAATGTTTACTTAACACATAGAAAGTCACACATAAATATGCTTTTATGATTGGTAACCATGATCGAACATATGGGCTAGCATTTCAGAATATACAGCATTGCAGTATAGCTTTTACAAATTTTTTTTTTTACATTAAGAATTTTATTGAAATTTTTGTTAAATCACAAAAAACAAGTCAAACAAGGTATCAACAATAAAGGGTGCACGGGGGAGGAGGGTTGGGGAATGTAGGGGAAGGTAGGAAGAACAATAGAGGGCAGGTGGGGAGCAGGGAGGAACATAGGGGGAGGAAGGAAACAATAGCTCTGTCTCAGCAGAGTCAAACACTTAATTGAGGAACAAAAGTAAACATACAGCATGTCATTTTAAAAATGAAGAAAGAAAGATAACTGGAGGAGTGGGGGAAAGGGAAAAACAAAAGGACACAGATGGGAAGCTCTATGGTCTTGTTTCATTTCTGCGAGCAGATTTTCCATGATTTTCCTGAAGCCAAGACAGCAGAGTGGGGGGCGTTGGGGATTTCTACAGTCTAGAGATAACATATCTCGCTGCTACTAATAGGAAACCCAAGAGCTTGCAAGTGTTCTTAAACTTACGTGGGAAAATAGAGAGGAGCAAGGGAGCAGGGTCAATGCCAGTGACTGTCTGAATAATACGACAGACATCCGACCAAAAGGGGCAAAGGAGTGTACATCCCCACCAGACGTGCACCATTGTGCCCCTTTCAGTGTTACATCTCCAGCATAGGTCCGAGGTGGAGGGGTAAATCTCATTAAGGACAGAGGGGACTCTGTACTATCAGGAGAGGATCTTATAGTTCATTTCCTGTGCTTTGCAAGATATAGAGAACTTGTGGCACGCCTGGAAAGTCGAAGACCATGCGTCAGGCGAAAACAAGACCACCAATTCCCTTTCCCAACTCCCAGTCAATGCTGATAAACTGTTGGCGGAGTCCTCCATGAGCATGCCATAGATAAGCGAGACAGTATGAGTTGGAGCACTAGATGAAAGGCACAAACATTCAAAAGGCAACAATGCCCTATGAAGATTATGAGACTTCTTAAGAGTAGTAGAAATATGGGAATGCTGGGCATACTGCCAGTGAGAGGCAATGGAGTCAGAATTTGGGCTCGTAGCAAGTAACTCAGCGCGGAGGAGGAGGGAGGAGGCTGAAATAACCCGATGGAATCAAAGGGTAGGTTGACCCACAATATGAAAGAGGAAAGTGGAGAGAAGTGCGACAGGGAAGTCTGGGTTGCTCGAGATTGGGGTCATAGGGCCATCATTTGGGAAGAGCCTCCGCACAGCACTATAGAGTCGGCAAAATCTGAGTACCTGGTGCGTGACAAAAGGGAGCACATGAGTCTTATTGTCTGACCAAAAGCACTTATGAAGCCATGGAAGAACAGTGAGAGGGAGTGAGCTCAGAGACCCCTGTAGGGCAAACCCGAGTTTAGAGCGTGCTGAGTGGTGCCAGTCAAGAATGTGAACTGTGTCTGTGGCCAGGAAGTAGCTAGAGTAATCTGGGACTGGCAGACCCCCTCCTCATTTGGGCCTAACAATAGTACTTTTCGCGATTCGCGGGGGCTTTGACGCCCAGATAAGCCTATTAAAGGTTTTGCTTTTAGAAATTTTTGGCATTTCTCAGAGGCAACCTCAGATAAGGACTGTCTGTTATCAAATACAGTACTTTATCAAATAAAAAAAACATTAATTATCTGATTAATGGAAAATCTAAAACGTTTGAAAAAAATATATACAGTATATAGTAGACATACTAGAGAAGAAAACTGAAGCACACAGGTAAAAAAAGTTTTGTTATCTATCTATCTATCTATCTATCTCTCTATCTATCATCTGTCTTTCTTTCTAGCTGTTTGTTTATCCATCTATTTTAGCCTAAAAAGTATGTTACTACTGTATATTACTATTCAAACTGACTACAATTTCTTAACATCTCACTTAGGTTTAATGTATGTATCCCGCTTACGTTTAAGGTATCATTTAATACATTTAATGTATCATAATGTATTGTATGACCTAATATTCAAGATTGAGCAACAGTGGATATAACAACTTTAGCCTATAGCATTATTATGCCCTAGGTGATTCTTTTGCAGTACATTCACATGCAACATATTTGCAATGTTTGTGTCTCTTTAATAGAAATGAGAGAACAGGTTTCTAATACAGTCGATTCAGTACGAACTTTTCAAAAACTCTGGGTTGAAACAAATTTAAACTTTTTGCAGTTTGATTTGCACAAACCAACTAAAATGGCTGGAATCACATGAAAGGATGAAGAAAGCAGAGAAAATGGTTTACATGACCTCAAGGATCATAATTCCTTGCAAGTAGCCCTTATGATAGAGGTATAGCCAATCATGAGAGACTATAGGTCAGAGGTTATTGATAACTCATATATAGTATAAAAGTCCAGAACAAATATCAGAAAAAAAAATCTGGAACGTGTGAGCACTACTTGGTTCAGGTGTACATATACATGGGCAAATGGTATGTAATGATTTATTGATCAATTACACACAGGCAATGCTTTTCAATTCTGAATCAGTGTCTTCATCAGGCCAACTGGAAAATGACAAACATGCAAATATATATAACTAAATGGATTAAAATGGATTAAAATTAGAAATAGTGAAAATATAGCATAAAACAGTCATAAAATCAATAGTTTAGTTTTATATATATATATATATATATATATATATATATATATATATAAACAAATAGACACATAGATATATACAGTGTGAAAGATCCTCAGTGCGCCAACTCCGCGTTGGCCCACACCTGAGTCTTCTTTCATAAAAAACCACACTCACCGCCAGTGAGTGTTGGGTTCACAGGATAAATACAAGACAAGCTTTCTAAATTTTATATATTTATTAACCCCTAAATGGGTCGGTATTAACATCTAACACATCCAGTTCAGAACAGATATGCAGATATATACAAGCATTAACAGTTACTAGTTACAAGATACAGTGCAATAAAATAAAACGGAATAAAAGTGAAATAATTACTTTACCACACATATCTTGGATGTGGCTCTATAATCCAACCCTCACACATGGCATGTGGGGCTAACCAGTGGAGGCAGCGGCATCAACTCCAGCATCTCAACAACTCATCACAGCAGCCTCTCCTCATAGTAACATCTCATCCACTGATCCCTACCTCATCTTATATACCCTTTATGCCACCTTCCAGAATGAGGTCACCGGTGACGGCAAGTCTGATTGATTAACGCACTCAAGTCCAGATTCTTTGTATGGAGATGGGACCAAGTGAAATGATACAATGTTATAAACCATGTCTGATCTAACAGCCCAGGCTGAACAATGCATGTATATTTGATCACTCAGGGCTGTGTAGGAATACAATGGAGCCATTCTGGGATGGATACAAAGCCCTATTGTCACAATGTTGCCACTACTGACCATACACCTAGGATTATAGCTGTGCACATTATGAGTAAATGGAAGTAAGAAGGAGATACGATACCCAGAGATCAAAATACATCTTTGAGTTATAGCCATATTTAAGTGGAATCATCACATACAGCAGATGAAATAAGTATTCAACACATCGCCAATTTTCTAAGTAAATATATTTCTAAAGGTGCTATTAACATGAAATTCTCATCAGATGTCGGTAACAAGCCATCCAACTCACACAGGATAAGAAATCAAACCATAGATGTCCATAAATTAGATTATATGTAATAATGAGAAATGACACAAGGAAAAAGTATTGAACACACTTACTGCAATTTATTTAATACTTAATACAAAAGCCTTTGTTGGTGATGACAGCTTCAAGATGCCTCCTATGTGGAGAAACTAGCCGCATGCATTGCTCAGGTGTGACTTTTGACCATTCTTCCACACAAACACTCTTCAAATCCTCAAGGTTTGTTGGGCTCCTTCTATGAACTCTGAGTTTTAGTTCCTTCCATAGATTTTCTATTGGATTTGCGCTAGGTGATCGGCTGGGCCATTCTGGCAGCTTTATTTTCTTTCTCTGAAACCAACTGAGAGTTTCCTTGGCTGTGTGTTTGGGATCATTGACTTGTTGACTTTGTTCACCCTCGTTTCATCTTCATCTTTTGGCCTTCAAACATGGTGTGTATTATGACATTGGATGCCAATTTTGGTCTCATCTAACCAGACTATATTCTCCCAGTATTTCACAGGCTTGTCTAAATGTTGTTGAGCAAACACGCTTGAACATGCTTTTTATTCAGCGATGGAGTCTTGCATGGTGAGCGTGCATACAGACCATGGAGGTTGAATGCATTACTTATTGTTTTCTTTGAAACAATTGTACCTGTTGATTCCAGGTCTTTCTGTAGCTCTTGGAGGTGGTCCTTGGCTCTTGGATCATTCGTCTGATAATTATTTTCACTCCTCTGTCTGAAATTGTGGGGAGCATATAGTTGTGGCCAGTTGTTAAATATTATTAGATTGCAATATTCATGACCTGTATGGGTAAATTGTATTCTTCTGACAACACTCTAGTATCTTATGGTGCATGGGTGTGGTTAGGGTATACTATTCTAGTATTGTCCAAATACAGTAGTAGAAAGTATAAGGATGTTGGGGAACACCCCCTCTCATGAATATAAATGATTGACAGACACACATGTCTGGGTCTTTCAGCCTGTCTTGCTGTCTGTCTACTTCCTCTGACACCTTGGAAGGATGGCAGAATTGTCCTACAGAAGACCAACACACATGAATGAATAAGCATGAACCAAGATGTCTGCAAGAGACCAACTTGAAGAAACTTAACTATGAACTTCTCCCATGATGTAAACTGCTAAGATGTTTACTGATATTCTGTTATGCTGGAAGTTTTCACTGTATCTATTTTTCCATGAAGACTTCAATAAATTTCCATGTTTTTATAAGAAGCTGAATTCTCCAACAACCAGTTACCTTATGGGTCAACACGTGAGTAACAATTTCATTCAATTGTAAAGTATTTTACAATTGGCTAGATAGTATTTTACACCAGTTAATGGTGAAATTATGTTCTTTCCACTTCCGGATTATGGCCCCAACAATGCTCACTGGAACCTTCAGTAGTTTAGAGGTTCTTCTGTAACCAATGCCATCAGTATATTTTGCAACAATAAGTTTGCAAAGGTCTTGAAACAACTCACTGGTTTTACCCATCATGAGGTGTTTCTTGCATGGCAACTTAGTAATGAGACATCTTTTTATAGTTCATCAGTTGAACCAACTGATATTATTCATCGATAAGAGGCAGGAACGCTTTCTAATTAATGATAGATTTCAGCTGGTGTCATGGCTTTCCATGGCTTTTGCACCTCTCTTTGTGTTCAATACTTTTTTTCCTGTGTCATTCCTTATTATTACACATACCTTAACTTACACATACATATGTGTATTGGCAAGATGGTATGGTGGCATATGACAAATAATATAATGGTATATAGTCAATACAATATATTAGTAAAGAAAATGGATAAGTGAATAAATGCATACATAAATAGAGTATTAAATAAGTATATAGATATAAATATAATTAAGTATAAATAAATACATGTATATTAAAACATACAAAAGAAACATTTCCAAAAATAACCAAAAAATAAATGTCCACAATTACAACTGAATACTTATAATTGTGAATAATTACTCATTAATTATTATAATCAAAATAAGAAAAAGGGGGAGTGATTGTAATATATGTATATATGAAATAGTAGAGAAGCACCCCTAGGAGAGCTAGTGCAGATAGTAGTGTCATCAGACAAAAAGAAATGAGAGGCTTACTGTAATTGACATATCAGAGGAACATATCTGTAGGGGAAGGGGACCAGAGGATTTATGTAGGGAAATGAGAACTAGGAAGCCAGTGCCTGTGCCCAGGGGATGGTGCCAGTGTAATGGTAGGATGCGGCAGAAAGCGACGTGACCCATTTCACATGCGCCCGGGGCCGGGAGCGCACATGTGAAATGGGAAGAAGTGTGCAGCCAAAGATAGAGCGAAGGTATTGCCCCCCCCCCCCCCGAGATAGGAGCCACAGTGCTTGGTGTGTCAGGGAAGTGAGAAGCAGGGGAAAAGGAATGGCTGAGGATATGAAAGAGGGACACTTGGGCACTTGGGGATGGGGGGGGGGGGAGGATAGAAGCCTTAGAACCTGGAACAAGGAAAGAAGGTATATAGAGGAGAAAATTAAGAGAGGAAAAGTCAGAGATGTGTAAAATATAGATAACTATGTATATAGAATAAATGCAAAAAAGATAAATAAATGAAAACAACACATAAAAAAATAATAATGATAAAAAAAGAAGATATGAGAAAACCAATTGTTACAGTAGCTACGATAGATGATAATGGTAATGAATAATAATACATAAAGGAAGATTCTACAATGTCATTGAGCCCTCTAGGGGTCAGGGTGACTAGATTATAAATCCAGAACGCCTCATGTTGGCGCAGTTTCAGGAAACGGTTGGGGCTTGAGGGAATCTATATGATCCGCATGATGGAAATACATTTGAAGTCACAGTTGAGGTTGTGTTTGAGAAATCCTTTATTCACGTTGAAGGGATGGTTATTCATTCTGTTGTGTAGTGGTTGTATTGTTCGGCCTACGTATTCTAGTTTACAAGGACATTCTAGCAGATATATCAAATAATCAGAGTTGCAGTTAAGATAGGAGTTGATAGAGAATTTTTTCTTGGTAATTCTTGAGCAGAAAGATGTTGATTTGTGTTTGATTCAGATGGTTGATAGAGAGAGATAGGAGACCCTAGGTAGGAGATAGAAGTCACTCTGTCTGTCACACTGTTAGAGCAGCCAGAAGCACAGTCTATGTGTGTCAGTTAAGTTATGTTAGTGCTTCTGTGCTGTAGCAGATGCATCCATTTCAATCACAATTCTCTGAGACAAAACATTCAAGTTCAATCTATACCATGTCCAAGAACAGATACTTTAATCACTCAACAATTGACTTTTTTCCCCTCTAAAAGTGGCGCAGTAAAATTCAACCTGTTTTTTAACATGCTAAACACCAAAAAACAATATCAGGGCATGCTAACAAAATTCTTGCATAGGGTTCTATTCTCAACACAACTGCTGGGCAGCCAGAAATGGACTCATGTAGTACATCACTTTGTAATACAATAATGCAAAACAATATTGTCCTGAAAAGCTAATCTCATGACACATACAAGTCTAAAGAGACTTGTATGCAATACAAAATTGTATTCTTTAATGAAAATCATCACATGATGTTAAGGAATTTTGAAGTACAAGTACAAAAGCATAGGATAAGTTAAGGAAACCTAACTGAATAAGATTTGCCCCGACCCTATCACTAAGATTATGCAATAGCATTTTCATGCAGTGTTGTGAATTACAATAATATCAATATGAGTGACTTTGCAGAATAATGTACCATATATGTATTCATGAGTTATAACATATTATATTTTTGCCATTATATGAATCGTATTCTGTATTTTCTAGCGATTTTGACTTTTTCCTTGATGAGGGCAATTAGCTGTTATGATGTCCTCTATAGACAGCACAAGGAGTAAACAGGAGGTTATGCTCCCTATCTCTGTCACTCAACACGAACAGCATATACAGAGAAGTACTGAACAATATTAATGTGCATAAAACATTTGCTTAATAGCATAGATAGCTTAATATTAGCTGTGGCTGCTTCTATTTGCTTTTATTTCTCATTGGCACCTTCCCCTTCCCTTCTCTTTACATTACCATTTGCTTCCAGGCCCTTTCGTTATGACAGAAGTCAGGAGAAACACTCATCTCCTGACCACTGTCCCCTAAGCCCTGATAGCTTAAAATATCAGCAGCAGTAGACAGTGGTCAGGAGATGAATGTTTCTCTCATCTGCTGTTAGTGTCAATTTTTAGTAGAGACACTGTGTGGGACACGAGAGCATTATACTATGTGTGGGGCACTAAGGCATAATTATACTACATGGAGAAGGAGGCACTGGTAGATTTTTATAACATGTAGGGGCCACTAGCTTTACATTATACTGTGTGGGGGACACTTAATAAAAATGCAAAAATGCAAAACCAAGACATTTCCCCTCCTTCTTTGTTTACATTTTCTCTGATATTACAATAAAGAAAAAACATAGACAAATAAAAACAACATAAAAATAAAGCCCAATTTATCACTGAAAAAAGGTGAAAAAATTATTTGAATAGCCCAAAGGAAAATGTTATAGCCCTCAAAATTGCATGTATGAAAAAAAAAAAAAAATGCGTCCGATCCTGATCCAAGAAAATAGTCTTGTACTGAAAGGGCTAATTCCCCCCACACACAGTATAATACCACGTTAGTTCCCCAACATAGTATAACACTCTTTAATGCAGAGTATAATGCCATGTTAGTGCCACCCACATAGTTTAATGCTCCTTCATCCTCCCACACAGCAGGGGGGTAAATACCAGGGTAGCAGTTGTAGCGGCTGCTTAAGGGCCTGGGACATTAAGGGACCTGGAGCCCTGTGGCAGCCACTACCGCAAACCCCACAAACACTTCTATCATTATACTCTAGGGTCTTTTCAAACCCCAGAGTACAATGATTGGTGGCCCAGGGACGGTGATGGAACAGAAAAAACAATGTTACTTACCTCTCCCGCGCTCCGCATGCTTTGGGCCTGTTTGGTGACGTCCCAGACGTCCCAGACGTCAGTCGACGTCATTATGCGTCGCAACACTGGCCTGGCTCATGCAAGATCTGGTCCAACATTGAAGAAGGCTGAAGTAGCGCACTGGAGTGCAGCGGAGCCAGGAAGAGGTAAGTAGCATTGTTTTTTTATGTTTGTATCCTCCCCTGGGTCTCAGATCATTATACTCTGGGGTCTGAAAAGACCTCAGAGTAATCGTTCATGGGTGGTCCACTATGGGACATAATACTGTGTGCAGGGGCCACTATGGGGCAAAATACTGTGTGCAGGGGCCACTATGGGGCATAATACTGTGTCCAGGGGCCACTATGGGGCATAATAGTGTGTGCAGGGGCCACTATGGGGCATAATACTGTGTGCAGGTACCACTATGGGGCATAATGCTGTGTGCAGGAGCCGCTACGGGGCATAATACTGTGTGCAGGGGCCACTATGGGGCATAGTACTGAGTGCAGGGGCCGCTATGGGGCATAATACTGTGTGCAGGGGCCAATATGGAGCGTAATCGTGTGTGCAGAAATGCGGTTTGTGTGGGGGGGGTTGGAGGGGGCGGTCCGGGGTTGGGGGTGGTGGTTCTGGGGGGGCCCCATGTCAAATGTTTCCTTGGGTCCAAGCCATTCCCAGTTATGCCACTGCCACACAGTATACAGACACTCCTTAGTGCCCCCAAACAGTATAATGCTCCTTATTACTCCCAAACAATATAATGTCACTTTAGTCTCCCTCACACAGTATGATGGTCCTTAAAGCATACCTCTTGTACTTTTTTATAAATGAATAGTACAGGTTAATAATGGAAACTTTGTAATATATCTTCTTATTAAACAAATATGTTTTCTTCTCCACTTTTCAGACAGAGTTACTTTCTATAAATTTGCCTATAATTTGGAAAGAAAAGAAGATACACTCAAATTGTTGTTATACTCTGCTATTCCATGTGATTTCAACACTGCTAGGTTTGTAGACAAGGGGTTACTAGTGAACAGAATGAGGCAACAAAATTAACTAGCCGGCAGGATAATCTTATTTCATCTCTTCCTTCTCCATAGAACTCTGAGTTGTAGGTTGCTAAGTTGGAGCCAAGAGGCTACTAGCGCAATAAATCAATTTACCAGCTGGCAGGACAATCCTACTCCTCCCTTCTCTTCTCCATAGAGCTCTGTGTGTGAGATGAATATGGAGGCAAATATAGTGAAACAAGCTGTCAGATCGAAGAAAAGCTTAATAATTGGTGGAGAAAACAAATCTACTTAATAAGACATAGTACAAAGTTTCTTATATTCAAATGCACTATTCATTTAGAAAAAGTTGTTTAGAACTTGCGGTAAACTTTAATGCCCCCACACAGAAAAAGTTCCTTAGTGACCCCCCCACACATTATAATGCTACAATAATGCACCCCACACAGTAAAGTACTCCTTAATGCCCCCACAAAGTATAATGCGCCTTAATGCCCCCCCACAGTATAATGCCATGTTATTGCCCTCACACAGTAAAATACTCTTTGGTGCCCCCCACAACATATAATGCTCCTTAATCTCTCCACGCACAGTATAATGACCCATAAGTACCCCCCACACAGTATAATACCACACTAGTGCCCTCAGTATAAAGTTCTTTAATGCCACCACACATAGTATAATGATCCTTAATACCCCCTTTTACAGTATAAAGCTTCTTAGTGCCCACTGAACAGTTAGAAACATGGAGCCCTCTTCCCCATTTGACCACCAGAGAAGGTTAAATTAATATGAAATAGTTTTACCTAATTTTTGCTTTTTAAACCTAAGGGTGTGTCAGACATGTCTTATTATCTGAAAAATAAAGCAAATATTGGACATTTCAGCTACTGTTCAGCTCTGACCTTCACTTGATGGCAGACATTCAGTGGACCTTTGCTAAAAGTAGTTCAGTAGTAGCTGTAGTTGAGTAGTTGAGTATGGCCATATTATTGGTTTTTACAAAATTTTATGCTAAAGTCAGTGACAATTTAACAAAATAATTAAAGAGACATGCATACTAGATCTCTGGGGCTGCCTTCATGGCCATTTGTGATTCTCTTCAATATATATTGCCACAACATATCCTGAGATGTGTGGTGTGAAATGATTAGTTTAGGAAAAAATATTTTTACTATATTCTGTCACAAGATGTCTATTCTACATGTCTCTTTTTGTCCATCTGGAGTATAGTGTTGTTAACTATTGCCTGCAAGGGTTTTACAAGCATTTTGCTAAAATTTATTGACTTTGTTTTATGTGAAATTGGAGTCCTTAATCAAATGTGAGCTAAGCTAAAGGTGGACACATGGTATGTACAAATGAGCTGTTGAAATACAATGGATAGATTCATAGACACATAGGGCACACTGTAGATTTATGTTATTTGCAGCTTGCAACTAGCCTTTTTCCGGAAATGTATTCACTGCATTGTATTATTCTACTTTTGTTGTGAGCATTCAGTGTAGAATATATCAACTCAATATGGATGCTAAAGTATTTTTTAATCGGTGGTGAAATAGCTATAATCTAGAATGCATTGTTTGAAGTTTGTCATGTAACATTTGTCTCTTGTTTTAATAAATGTCTAACAGATGTTTCACTTAAAAAAGACATCAATCTAAACCTTACATACAGGGAAATTGTAATTGGATTTCATCTTAAATCCAGATAATTAATGTGTGACTGCAATTAAATTTATCTTCAACCTCTTCACCCCAAAGAGCAATTATTATTTTAATTCTGCAATCACATAAGGCCTATCTCTTCCAGAAGTTACCGTACATATCAGCTTAAGTCAAAGTTGGAGTTTAATATTTATTGTAATTTATTGTAGGTCCTTATAGATACTAGTCAGTGTAAAAATGCCCCTGCGGCTCATACTTGTAACTGATAAAAACCTCTATTTTTTTTAGATTTCTGTCTAGTATTCTGCTTCCCTTATGACTCTTCTTGTCAATATCTACATTATTTTTAAGAAAAGGAATATATCTGGGGGTAAAAATATATTTTCTTACACTTAAATACACTTATATACCTAAATTTTCTTATGTGTTAATACAATGCAAATCAATGACCAAGAATATGCTTGGCATGCTCTTTAAATCACTACTGGGTAGAATTTTTTTATCCCACACTCAATCATTCAATTCACAATAACAGGACAAAAATAGTTATCGACTTGCTTTACAAAACATTCTTGTTAGCCATAAATAACGATATGCGAGAGACATCTGTTGTCTCGTTGTAGACTTCAGGCATAGTCCCACAATGTCCATAACATAAGTATCAGAGGGAATGCTGAATAGATGTTACAGTTGTGCTAAAAAGTTTACATACTCCGGCAGATTTTTTGTTTTTTTAGCCTTTTTTTCAGAGAATATGAATGATAACACAAAAACTTTTTCTCCACTCATGGTTAGTGGTCAAACTTCTGTGTTTTCTCTTTTTAAATCATAATGACAACCAAAAACATCAAAATGACCCTGTTCAAAAGTTCACATACCCTGGTGATTTTGGCCTGATAACATGCCCAGAAACCAAACCACGGTCAGGTAGACAACCAAAATTTTGGCCACAACTGCCCGGAAAATTGTTCAGAATGCAAAGAAAAACCCACACATAACATCAGCTGAAATACAGGACTCTCTGAAAACTATCGGTGTGGCTGTTTCAAGATGCACAATAAGGAGGCACTTGAAGAAAAATGGGCTGCATGGTCAAGTTGCCAGAAGAAAGCCATTACTGCGCAAATGCCACAAAGAATCTCGCCTTCAATACGCCAAACAGCACAGAGACAAGCGTCAAATCTTGTGGAACAAGGTAATTTGGAGTGAGGAGACAAAAATGGAACTTTTTGGCCACAACCATAAACGTTACATTTGGAGAGGTGTCAACAAGGCCTATGATGAAAGGAACACCATTCCTACTGTAAAGCACGGAGGTGGATCACTAATGATGTGGGGATGTGTGAGCTTCAAAGGCACAGAAAACTTGGTCAAAGTTGAAGGAAAGATGAATACAGCATGTTATCAGCAAATACTGGAGGCAAATTTGGACTCCTCAGCCAGGAAGCTGCGCATGGGACATACTTGGACGTTCCAACATGACAAAGATCCAAAACACAAGGCCAAGTCGACCTGTCATTGGCTACAGCAGAAGAAAGTGAAGGTTCTGGAGTGGCCATCTCAGTCTCCTGACCTCAATATCATTGAACCACTCTGGGGAGATCTCATGTGTGCAGTACATGCAAGACAGCCCAGGAATTTAAAGGAAATGGAGACTTTTTCCAAGAAGAATGGGAAGTTTTACCATCTGAGAAAATAAAGAGCCTCATCCACAACTACCACAAAAGACTTCAAGCTGTCATTGATGTTAGAGGGGTCAATACACAGTATTAAGAACTGGGGTATGTGAAGTTTTGAACAAGGTCATTTTGATGTTTTTGGTTGTCATTTTGATTTAAAAAGAGAAAACACAGAAGTCTGACAATAAATGGCTTCAACCAACCACTAACCATGAGTGGAGAAAAAGTTTTTGTGTTATCATATTCTTTGAAAAAAGGCCAAAAAAACAAAAAATCTGCTGGGGTATGTAAACTTTTTAGCACAACTGTACATGTGGCAACAAAACAAAAATGCCCAGTACCATTTTGGGCCTCCGTCCCTTTTTCAAGTACAAGAGGGGCCTTTGCGCCAAAGATATGACAAATTTTCACACATCTACACCAGAAAACTTGCCTAGATGTGTTAATGAATTCTCCCCTGTGCATCAGTTTTTGTTCTGGACTGTTTGTTTTAACTTTACAATCACTAAAAACAAACAAAACAATATACCATTAAATTCAATGTAAACTATATTTTGCTTTAGGCTACAAACATACCATAGCCTTAAATGTTCAACTCTTTTAAGTTTTTCAAATCTATTTAATGAGTAAGATCAAAACCATGTATTATACAGAAAGGGCATCATATACATGTATTCGGGAAAGATCTATCAGAGCAACACATGCAGGGTGTATTTCTGAATAAATGACCATATGTGTTTTAATGCATATCCAAAGCTAACATTTGAGTTGTGTTGTATTCTTGCTCTTTCAAATCCACAGTTCTTTTAATGAATTTAATTTAATCTTCCCTTTAAACATCTTTGAAGTGCATCTTTTTTTGTGCGTATCATCTTTGGAAATGTAATTTCTATTTTGAACAGATAATTGACTGTCAATGATGTAGCCTCAAAGGAAATTCATGACTTTCATATTTGTTATAAAACAATGACTTTGTCCTTTTGGTGACAATTTCAAACTAACATTGACAATAAAAAATAAACTTTCATAACTAATAGACTCGGCTGTCAGACGATATGTACAGGTAGATGTAGGCTATATGGAGTTAAGCCAAGAATTATGAAACGTAACAATGTAGCAGAGCTGAATATGTCATTTAACTATTTTTGATCATAATAATAAATAGCATTAAAAGTTTTCCAGGACCAAAATATTGAAAGATGAGCAAACAGGTATTGTTATGATTTTTGGGGTTTGCCACGCACAGATCATAATTATACTTTGGGGTCTCTTCTAAATCCAGAGAATAATATTTGGAGACACAGGGAAGGTGCAGAAAAAAAAAACAAATCACTCATTCTCACCTTTCCTGGGCTCCACCATGGAATCCAGTTTTGTTTATCTGCCATCCCCTGCATCTTCTAGTCTCTTCTGTGACATCCGCCTCATATGCAGATGCTGTGGAACAATCACAATTCTCAGAACTGTTCCTGGACTACTGATGTCAGTGAAGAAGATGGAAGATGCTGGGAATGCCTGGGAAAGAAAATCAGATGCTGTTGCAGAGCCCAAGAAAGGTGAGGAAAAGTGACTATTGATGTATCCTTAGGACATGTCTATACGGATTACTGGGTTCTTACTCCTATCACCCCCACTGGTGAGTTGTGGGGGGTACATCAGTCCAGTAAGTGCTCCATCTGCTTATTGCTTACCGTTCCATACTCTTTGTAGTGGATATGCTTACACTGTGTTCCAAATTAATATGCAAATAATATTTTCTCATATTTTCCAAAATTACCTATATGAATTGCAGTCATTGTAATTTTCCAGTCATCAACTATTCGAGTATAATTGAAAGGTTTTTGAACAAACTGCCTATGATAACAGTATATTTAAAAAAAAAAAAAATAAACACTCAAAATGCATGTTTTAAATTATTATGCACAGCAGAATTTGCAACCTTTTCATTTTTATTAAGAACAAAAAAATGGTCATTGTGAAATTATAAGCATTAGCAGGTTATTACAAACTGAAATCAAACAGTTTTCAAGCCAAAACTTTATTCTAGGTGATGTTACATTTGCACATAGGACCCCTTGTTCGAAAGAAGCTTCTGAACTCTCTCGTCCATTGAATTTGTCAGTTTTTGGATGGTTTCTGCTTCAATTGTTTTGCATGAGGACAGAATACCCTCCCAGAGCTGTTGCTTAGATGTGAACTGCCTCCCGCCATCATAGACACTCCTTTTGATGATGCTCCAGAGGTTCTCAATGGGGTTGAGGTCAGGGGAGCATGGGGGCCACACCATAAGTTTGTCCCCTTTTATGCCCATAGCAGCCAGAGATGCAGATGTGTTATTTGCAGCATGAGATGGTGCATTATCATGCATGGAAATGATCTTTCTGCGGAATGCATGGTTCTTCTTCTTGAACCTTGGCAGGAAGTGCTGTTTGAGAAACTCCACATACATTATGGAGTTCATCTTTACCCCTTCAGGGATCCTAAAGGGGCCGACAATCTCTCTCCCCATGATTCCAGCCCAAAACATTACTCCACCTCCTCCTTGTTGGCGCCATAGCCGTGTTTGCATGGGGTGTCCATCAACAAGCCATCCTCCACTCCATCCATCTGGACCATCGAGCGTTGCACGGCACTCATCGGTGAACAAAACAGTTTTGAAGTCAGTCTTCATGTATTGTTTGGCCCACTGGAGCCGTTTCTGCTTGTGTGCAGTGGATAGAGGAGGTCGACAGGATGGATTACGCACAGCTGCAAACCTCTGAAGGACCCTGCATCTTGTTGTTTGGGGGACGTTGGAGGCACCAGCAACTTCAAAAACTTGTCTGCTGCTATGACAAGGCATTTTTGAAGCTGCTCTTTTAACCTGATGTAATTGCCTGTTGGAAAGAGTCCTCAATTTTCCCTTATCAGCACGCACACGTGTGTGCTGTGAATCAGCTACATACTTCTTGATTGTGCGATGATCACGATGAAGTGTCTTGGCAATGTTGATTGTAGCCATGCCTTGACCTAAACACTCCACAATTTGTTGCTTCTCAGCAGCCGACACATCCTTTTTCTTTCCCATTTTGGCTGAAAATGTAGGCTGCTTAATAATGTGGGACAGCCTTCTTAAGTAGTCTTGCCTTTAATTGGACACACCTGCCAAACTAATTAGCACAGGTGTCTGCAATTGCTTTCAGTGATATAAAGAGCCCTGACACACATCACCATCAATGAGTTTAACTGACAAACAAAAAAATTCTTACCTTATCACTCCTAAACACTTTTTGCATAATAATTTGGAACACAGTGTAGACTGATGGCTCACTGCAGCTCAGTTCCATCTAAGTGAAAGCGGCTGAACTGCAATATCAGATATACCCACTAAGAAAAGTAGCTATGTCTGGTAAACTATGAAGTAGATGTGAACCTTGTTGTTTTTTTTCACTTGCATATTACAGAATAATTATTTTATGTATTTTTTTTATTTGTTATTTATTTATTTATGTAGCTACTATAGTTAGTTTTCTTTGTTTTTCAATGAGATGAATGCACTTACAGTACTTGGTCTTCCAGCTATAATCCAGATGGGATAATCAAGCAGCTTTTTAAAAAAAAAAAATATCTTATAAAAATAATACCAATTCATAAAATGTCACCACTTGGGTGGAGGTCAGCTGTTGCAATAAAATGATATCTTTATTGACTACCAATTATGCTAAGTTCATATTAATGTTGGCTATATGTTGTTCTGGTCCATTGGAGGACCAGAACAACAGAAATACAGAAATACAAACTACTAAAATAGCACTTACACGCTGAGTGTGACAGATCCCATTGACTATAATGGAGACCTTTGGGTATCCATGTTTTTTTAATACTGAAACTGGTGAACAAAAATGCCATGCATGTGGGACTTTTTTGCTCGACGATTTCAGGCAGACATTGCAACAAAGTCACCAATGGAGCAAATGTGAATATAGCCTGAGTAAAATAAGGCATTACTATATAAATGTACTGTAATATATCAGTAGGTGAATCAGTAAAGTTCAGTTACTATCCAAGATTAAAGTTAAAATTGTACACCCATCCAAAATGTTTGACCAACCTGTTACAAACATGCTGCACCTTTAATGATGTCACATTGTCATGCCAAACTATCTATAGGTGTTTCATATTCTACAACTTATATACATTTTAAATAATTGGTACGATTATTCACTCAACATTCAGTCAGGTCATTTTTAGGACTCAGAGACTATACATAGATTTCTGAGAGCACATACAATAAACTCTGAAGTCAGGGTAAATTGTTGCACACATTGATAGCAAAAAAACTACTCCTGTTAATGGGAAAAATCTAAAAAAAAAAACTGCTAAAATGAGAGGACCACTTATGTCTGTTAGCCTACATTTAGACATTTAGACCAGGACAAAGAAGACCTAGCTGTCAGAAAAATAGTTCTTCCAATTTCACAGAACATTTCACACTGTATGACATGCATTTTATTTATGAACCATTTCATAAAAGTTTCATTATTGCTTTTGGTGAATCATAATAAGCTGTCACTAGCAGTCACTGACCATTTCCATAGAAGAACCATTTTCTCTACATGAAAAAATGGCTTATTATTGAGCTAAATGTATAAACTATAGTTACCTCAGATAAATTCTAAAGTGTAGTTGAGATTTTCTTAAATATTTTTTTTATCAAAATTATTGTATTTGGGTACTATTTTTTGTAAGTACCATGGAGGCAGAGGTGCACCTGCCAAGAGGCGACCTGAGGCAACAGGCTCAGGCAGCACTTTCTGGCATAAACTGAAGGGCAGCAATTTTTAAATAGACCACTACCATTCCAACAAGTAGCTGCCGATATTTTACTCACTGATCCCTGCTCCTGTCCAGTCAAGCACCTGCTTCTTCATACAGAGCCTGTTGCAGCATTCTGCAGCGTGCATGCCCTAGAGACAGAAGTGGGGTTTGGTGAGTAAAACATTGGCCGCTACCTATTAACATAATCCAATAGGTAGCAATCTAACATTAAAGATGGGCTTAACTTGTTCTGCAAAAAAATAACAGTTATACTCACCTCTCCTTTGCATCCTCTTCAGGCCTTTTCCGACCTCTAGCTGATGTCATATGACCCAGGGTCACTGCTGTGGCCTATAATTGAGCCTCATTGTTGACATGGGGCCCGAAGAGACCTGAAGAAGATGCCTGGGAACTGCCAGATGCTGTGAGGATGCCTAGGAGAGGTGAGACAAGGTGAGTATAACTGTTTGTTATTTTTACTCACCTCCCCTGGGTCTCCACTTATTATACTGTGAGGTCTGAGGAGTGTTTTTCATGAATGGTGAACCACAAAATCTTTGGATTCGGACCAAGCCCGAAACATTTGGAAAATTAATTTAAATCCATTCTGATTCGAATTAGCTCTTTCATTTCTATGTTAGTCTAACATATCATTGTGTGGGTTCCAAAAAGAAAAGTGCAATATTATGTTTGGAGGCAAAAAAAGAAACAATATACTCTGCAAGGGCCAAAAAAGGAGATGGCAGTACTAAGTGTGTGAGCCTAAAAAGGTACAATATACTGTATGGTAGACAGTAAAGTGAGAGATATACTGTGTGGGGGCCAGTAAAGGGGATGTTATACTGTGTATGGGTCAAATAAGGGTATTTTTTGATTTGGGAGTGATGCCAGCAAGGAGGAGGAGTGGCCTACAATTTTAATTAAGGGCGGGTCTCATCACTCTACCAAAGATCACCAGATCGCCCAACTACTCCTTCACTAATGTCCATAAAAGGAGTTGCATTGCAACCTGCAACTAGGGCTTCCAGATGGAAAAATTTTGAGCAGTGTTTGACTCAAAGTCGCAGTTGTTTTTTTAGCTTATTGTCTATGCTTATTGTGTGAAACTAGTAATGTGTGAACTCAGATTTTTTTTTTAGGTATGTATATATATATATATGTATATATATATATATATATATATATAGTAATTTGATTAATGTAATACAATTGACATTCCTATCTGAAGCACTGTGTGTATATTAAGCCACAGTATCCTTTGTGGGATCGGTGGTTTGAACCTGCCAACTTATACTGGACTGCCTTTCACTAGTTTTGAGATCTGGATCTGTGTTGATTAACTATAACCAGTATTTGGTTCAGACACAAACATTGATTCCAGTAGGTTTATAATAAAGCGATAAGGCTAAGAAAGGGAAACCAAGATGCCAGAGGTTACTAAGGGTGGCACCAGGAGCGCCATCAGCTGACATCTTATTTCACTGCCCGCCTCGGCCCCTATCTGACAGAAGAGAGATGGCAGAGATGTGGCTTGTCTGTTGAGAGTGAGGTATTTCAATGGGCCCATACATATAGCCGTAGTTTTTGCGGCTGTGTGTCCAGGCCAAATTGAAGAGTCACAGAATATGGAGCAGGTCCAATAACTGTTTGTACTTGTGGCTCTGTCAATTCATTTTCAATGTATGGGTCAGTGAAAACCATAGATGACACATGGATACTTCTGTCAACCATGATAGTTTTACTGACCCATAGACTGCACACAGTCACGTGAATGTAGCCTTAAACAGATATATGTGTTTCTACATTGGGGAGAGATACAAGGGATAAATAACATACCTGACTATACAACGTTTATTTGTTGTTCACACTATAGTACTGCAGTAAAACAGAAAACACAAATTGATGGGATATTCATTCTATTTTGGATGTTATTAGCTAATATTAAATAATTCTAAAAGTGGACATAGTCTTTAAGATAGGATCCTTTGGAAAGGAGAATTCTGGGAATGAGTAATATTTTATTTCTTTATTATAGCCATCCCCCACCCTTACGCACTAACACATGCACACATAAAACGTTTTATTTTTTGGTGGGAGGCGTGAACAACTGAAGTAAAATTTCACATCTTAATAGTGGCATTAAAAATTTTGAGATTTCATTTCATATCGCAGATATTACAAATACATTCCATACAGTAAGAATCTTTTCAGGAATAGCAAATATTAGCATTTTCCGAACAAAAAGTGTTGTGCCTTTTATCTCACAAAACAGATTGTGGGAATAATTTCAGTTTAACTTGTGGAATGAGTACAGAAGACAACTGATCTTGTGTTATCCTTGCAAAATATTGAAAAGGTCTGACTAATGGATGCTAATTTAATGTTGACTTTGTCATTTGCTCAGTTTCATGTGTTAGAATCATTAATTAGGATCGTTTGGTGATATTTTTGTTCAAACATCATAACAAGAAGCATAATTGTTAATCATTTCACAAAAATATGGTAATGAAAGCATCTGCTCTCTACAAAGGATTGATCATCCACGATATCACAATTGACATCATCACTATGGCTTTATAAAACATTGCTTACCTGTATATATGTATAATATACACATTGTTTGCTGAATAGATAATATATCTCTGACATTACCCATACCAAATACCGCCTTCAATGGTTTATTGCTTAAAATATTACATTGTGAAAATGATTAAAAGATTAACTTTTCTTCAGTGAAGGTATACTAAAAAGTAATATTAAAATTAGTGAGGCCTGAGCACCTAATATTACTTAATGCTCCAATAAACCTGTCAGTCAAAGAAGTAAGATAAGGCCAATAATGTGATCATAATACGTTATAAAAATGCATTAAGACTACACAGTTCATGTTGGAGAAAAGTCACACCAGATTGGGCACCTGCTGCCAGAATACTCACAGTCCCTTTGATTTGCAGCCATCACTGCTTACTGCCTCATATGCCTAGCTCTCCTACTGAGCCTGGCCATAAGGCACTCACATAGTCCATGGCTGATTCTTAAAGGGCCAGCTCATGCATTTGCTTTATTGACCACAGCTAATCCACTGTGGTACTTATACTATAAGGTACTTTTACCCCCAGGAAGGTGCCTTAACAATTTAAGTTCATAGCTTGCTAGTTTCTGCAAAGGTCTACCTGTTACTGTGACCTCTGCCTGTCAACCACTTTTTGCTGTTCCTGACTTCGACCTTATTACCATACTGTACCTGTGCTGCCTGTTCTGACATATTGCATTATTTACTGTACTGTTCATACTCAGCCTGCCCTGACCATGTCTCAGCATCTTCTCACCTGTCTAGGTCAACATTCACTTACTGGGACTATTCCTAGAGCTAGCAAACTGGTGCAGTCCAGAAACACTCTTTGGAGTAGCCTCAAGCCAAACTAGTTTACTGACATAAAAGGTACATTACATAATCATAAATAATGTTTGTCTGCTCATTTGATGGTTGTATCACAAAGGAACAAAATGACAACCCTGACAATCAGCTGTTTCAGCTCCAGAAATGCCTGGAAATCAGGAGAGGTTTTAACTACAACACGTCTGTACTCCATAACTGAGATGTTTTTTGTTTATTTATTCGCTCTTTGCTCTGATTTACGGAGTTTTTTCCAAGCACAAAACCCTTTTGTGAAATCCATGCATGTACCCTATTACATCTTAAGTAAAACCACCTAAAAGGATAGGCTAGTTCGGTCATTTTAGGGTTCTACATGAGAAAACCCTCTCATACTAGTTACCCTTTTATATTGGTTCAAGTGTGTTCACCTTTACCCCAGCTTAAATTTCATTAAAGATTCCAATTTCTCATTAAATAAATTCAATACAATGTTACAAGATGCTGGCAAAATCCTCGACAGGCTGCAATTCACATTACAACTACAGGGTAGCAGCACATAGACATATATAAGAAAGACATCTTGTGACAGAATATTATAGAATTATGTTATTTTCAAATGTTTTTCATCATCTTGTAAAATACATCTCAGGATACCCTAGCCAAGAAGAAAGGTAAGGAAGGGCACATCTATATGTTGCTCTTATAGTAACATCTTTATTATTCTTGCATTCAGGGAACAGTGTGAGCTACTTAGTGACGTTCTCTAAGTAGTTGTGTATATATCACCAATCTCCTTGCCTCAAAACAAAAGGGCAAATTGACATTGACCAAAACGGTGGAGGTAACATATGACATGACTTAAAACTCAATTTCAAGTAAAAATACATGAGTTAGATTTTTAGTACGGGGCATCACTTTTCACTAATGGATTTCTACAATTTTTAGTTCATTGACTCTTCGCATTGCATTGATTTACATTAGTTTTAGATTTTCTACTAGGTTGAGTGACTTCAATCTTTATTTTAAGGGTTTGAAATGTAAAGTAATACAACATTTTCCATGTAAGTGAATTTTAGGCAGTCTTCCATAAATCTTAGCTCGTACAAAATAAACGTGATCAAACACAATGTTTAGCAAAAGTTTGAGGATAAAGTTTCTTATAGAGGACATTAATTAAAAATAAGCCAAGAACATGAAGTTAACATATTCTGATAGCATAACTTTAGCTTTCACCTTTTCCTTCACCTTCTGTATATCAAGTATGATAGAAAGTGGATCAAATGCTAGAATCCTCAGAGACATCAAGGTAAATTTAAGATGCAGTAAGTATACAGTATAACACCACGCAGACAAGGTAAACAGAGATAAGTTGAAGGCAGTAAAACAACACAAGCATTACTTAGGGATGACTTTTCCATAAATATATCATTATCTGTAAATGACAGGGATACTTTAGACTTTGCTAAAGAGATAAAAGGCATAGCAATTCCAAAACAAGCAGAAAAATATCAGTTGTAAAGTCTTTTTTTTTCCCCGCACAGGTTTAAAATGGGGAAGATAATTACATGGTTGCTAAGATTACAGTGCTTACTCTAGAGGTAGCCATATAAAGTTGTGCTTCGTCAATAGTTTTATTCCACAAGGTTATTCTACTCTCAGCAGTCAAGCCATGTATAACAATGCAAATGATTAAGCATTTGTATAAATTCTCTAATGCATATTCCACTCTGTGACACACATACTAAAAAGATTGTTTTATAAAAGATGTAAAGTACACTTGAGCAGAAAATAAATAAATAATTTAAAGAAATGTCTGTTTAAGATCTGTCGCTTCATGATAACATTCCCATTAGATTCATTTATGCCAGAAACCTCATTTACCTTTGTTTTGTTTTACACTCTTGAAAACCCATAAAACCTTAACTTCAATAATGTATTTCCATACATACGATACATGGGGTTGCATATGAAGTATATAGCCATATGGCTTGCTTGAATTATTCCCATAGAATGTATGCTATAAATGCTGCATATGGAAACCAATTACAATGTGCACAGATAGTAAGTATCTTTCAATAGTATCAAAGGCTCATAGTGCAAAGTAGAGATAAGGCTGATCAAAAGTACATACAGTAGTATGATAATGCTATTTCAAAGCAACATTGCCCAACTTGGATTGTTCTAACACCTATGTCAATATGTAAAAGAAAATGTGATATCTGTTATTAAACAGATATGCTCCTACCTCAGTACATTGGTGATGTCTCAGATATCCCCCCAATGTACTTTGTCTTCAAGTTATGTTTCAGCCACAACACTATGAAGAAAAAAAGAGAAAACAAATGTTACTATACATGGTGTACTACAGTCAGAATAATATTGAATACTAAATCAAAAAACAAAAATTGAATTGCAACCAGGGCTGTATCTGCCATGAGGCGAGATGAGTATCAGGTGGCCCTGAGGGGGTGGCGGCAAGCAGGTCAGATGCAGACAGTGAGTGCCAAGCTGCACCACTGTCTCCATCTGATCCCTGACCTGCATATTTCTCCTGGCGCCCCCCACCACCCCCACAGCATTAGAGATGCCTTTGGCTGACCCCCTCCCCTTCTATTGCCTCTTCTCTATAATTATACTCTACTTACCAATCACTTGTGGTGCTGGGACCTTTTCTGGCACACACAGGATATGTGCATCTTCTATTCTGTTCCTGGGTCCCAGTGATACCATAGAGCTGGAGTCATATTTCCAGGAGCAAAATAGAAGATGTACACATCCTGTGTGCAAGAAAAAGTCCTGGGCACTGCATAAGTGAATATTATATAATTATAGATCAAAGTATACAGTACAGCATGTGAGAGGGGATTATTACCTATGGGGGGCACTATTGCTCTACTGTAGTTCCCCCGCAGTTAATAACATGACTTATGTAGGGGGAGACTATTGGAGCTGTGGGGGGAGCACAATTACAGTGCTAGTGCCCCCCACAGGTAAACGCACTGCTTATGTTGGGGAGACTAATACCTGTAGGGGTACTATTATAGTAATAGTTCCTCCCACAGATAATAGTCCCTCCTATAGTGCTCCTATGTGGGGGGACCTATTACTTTTACTTGTGGAGGAAATATTAGGACCTGTGCACATGAATATCAGGAGGAATTAAGGCAGACTTCTTCCTCAGATTCCACTCCATTTTCTGGCCCAGTCCCCCCCCCCTTTCACTTGCTGATTAGTTTCAGATGAAATGGGCTAATCAGTGAAAAGGCTCGTGCTGTGAGATCAGGAGCAGAGAACCTAGAATCAGACCTGATAGCAACAATTTTAATACAATTAGGTAAGTATGATGAAGTAACACAATATTTATCACCTCTAGTTTTTAAAGAATTTAGATCTTAAAGGGGTTTCCCTTCTGGGGGTTTCTCCTGTCTTCCTGTATCCTCTCCTCTCCCCTCCACTTCGTGTTTTTAAACTCAAGTAAAGTGTTCCAAGATGAACAGTATGCTTAAATTGCACAGTTACCGCTGGACTTACATATAGAGATTACAGAGTTAAGTACTGTTCTAATCGTCAACAGGTCTCAGAAGCTGAAAGCTTGCAGAGAAAGACAACAGATTACAATTAGCAGGGAACACCGACTCAGTCATCAGCCTGACCACTAGAGCTAGACATTAGAGGTGGACTGAAACCTAAGCAATTTACTGTAAACATTAAGGACAGCTATTCAGCTGTATATGACTAATGGAGTAATAGATAAAGCAATGTGCTGGGAAAACACTTCAGTTAGCTTAAACTACAAGTTTAAGTATGATCCTGGACATGGGATTACTCCTTTTAGCAGTTACATTCATTGCAAAAAACATCTGAAATGTCACAGTGATACATTATAATTTTTTTTTATTGTTGGGGTTCCAGGTGCTAAGATGTGGAAATAAGGCATAGGAGGACATGACTGAGGACTGTGCCCCTTTTACTGTGATTAACATTTACTGGTTCTGCTGGGAAAGGTAGGCTTAGTGATGTGTACACACTTAACTGATCTCCAGATTTGTTAACCAATTGTAGACTGTCAAGAGCATTGCTAGCATATTGGGATATTGTATTGATTTGGCTTCTTTAGAAACTAGAGTCCTTAATCAACCTGAAATTAATTTAAGGGTGGACACATCTGCACCTTCTGAATACACTTTGCTCTGTTCTGGCAGTAGAAGTGGAAAAGCTTACTTGAGTTGAAGGAGCACAGCACTCAAGCAAGTGCTTCTACACCAACATTCACCTTCATAATCCATGTTGTTATGCCATGTGTCATGTTGTAAAATAACACTTTTTAAATCTCCAACCAAATAATCCAAAATACTTTACAAACATTCATAGTTGTCCGAGATTGTTTATTAGTACAGAAGTTAATTCCTAAAAAGGAGCTGTCACCTCTCCTGACATGTCTGTGTTAGTAAATATTTGCATTCACCATAATATAATAATTCTGGAGCATCTAAAACTAAAACTTTGTATTTCTCCTTTCCTCTGTTATTCCTCCTAGAGCCTAATTAATAATTTTGACAACTGGGAGTTGGGAGTGTGAAAGGGAATGGTAACAGTAGTCAATTTATTCATAAATTTGCAGGAGGGATAAAAGGGGAATTTCAAAAGTAATTTCAAAAGTAAAGTAAAAATGCTCCTGAAGATATAAAAAAAAAAAAAAATATATATATATATATATATATATATATATATATATATTTTTTATTTTTTTTTTTCATGGAGTATGCAGCTATTTAAGAAAACAATATCAATAGTACTTGTGATTATATTAGCTCATGTGGCATGTACAGTTTCACACCTGTTGCATATTTGCTATATTTTTATATAGAAGTATTGTTTGGCGTTTTGAATATCCCTGAGGAAGCCCTCACAGAAGGCAATATGTATAGGGACATTGTCTGATCAACCTTCCTGGGGTCCAAGCTTCAGGGGTGATATTCCTTTTTTTTACACTGCATGCTCAATATTTTGGTAATGATCTGTGACTTTTTATCATGCTATGTCTATGTGAAATCTTCACTTCATTATCACCTATGTGGCTTTTTTTTATGGACTTTAGTAATTAGCACAGTATGCACACCTAGTATATAGGTACAGATTTAGGTCTCATATACACTATTACTATCTTTTGGATATATATACATTTGTACTTTTTCACTTGGGATTTTTGATATATTTCCTGACACTTTAGATGCTGTACATCCATTTTGGAGCTTCTTATTATGTGATATATTTTTGGATCTCAGGGGAGATGGCCTGTTGTCATTTTAATTGACTTTATCTTTTTTGTGCCAACAAAATAAAAACCTCTTACTGAATTCCTGGGTTAAGCATCTCATCTATGTGTATGCAGCTCTCTCTTGGTACTAGTGTTCATATATTAGCTCATCACTCCCCTTGGTGCACAAGTAAAAAATTCAACTGGTACGCCTATCAAAAATCCATGTTCCTTTATGTGAACAAAATTAAAATCCATAGCACAAGCATAGACATTTAGCATGACACTCCATCCGTTTATGACCTCTTTGGTTATTTGTTATGTCTATGTACTACAGACTTGTACTATGGATTTTGACTTAATAAAGGATAATGGACTTTTAATGGAAGTGACAGTTGGATTTTGCACTTGTACAAGTATTTACTATAACAGACATGTCAAGAGAGCTGACAGGTCCTCTTTAAGCTCCAATCGCAATAATTTTCAAGTTATAAAATTGAGTCTTTGGTCACTCCACTTGCATACAAATACACATACTCCTATTTTTACATCTGCCAATCTTCTGAACAACACTCTGATTCATTTCCATGAATCTTCTATAGCAGAGGTCCCCAAATACGGGTTGTAGACCAGTAACGGGCTGTGAATCACCTGGTACTGGGCCACAGAATGGTGTTTCAGGTGCTGGCATTATACAAGGCGGTATATTACTATACAGAGGTTAGTTCTCGGTATTTTACACAGCACTGTGCCATTGATGGAGAAGTTGTGGGCAGCTCATAGGGAGCACTGCTTTATAATGAGCAATGTGTACGGGGAGTGGCAGCCAATGAGGAGTACCGTGGCTGGGCACTAACTAGAGAGCTGAGAGCTGAGATCATACCCCAGATCATCCACCTCTTGTACCCCTTATAACCTACCTGCAGCCACAATCCCCCTATATCTCTCTGTACTGGTGCTGCACCCCAACATATCAGCCCACCTGAAGGCCTAGCCACACTCCCACTACAAAGACCAGTTCTGTGTCCACCCTCACAACCACAATATAATTGCTGTTCTAATGTGAGGGGTGACTGCACTGTAGATTCTAATCTGGTTGGAGATCTTTAGCACTACACTTGGCAAATACAAATGGTAACCCCAAGCCATGGGAAAATTCGTAGAAGACGGGGGGGAAATTGTCTTGCTTGGAACTGGTCCATGCTGCAAAAAAAGGTTGGGGATTGCTGTTCTACAGTATATCTATCTTGGTTTATTCACCTACAGGCAAACTAGCAATGTACAGTAAACTATGCATGTTAAAGTTTCCATTCATTTCAATGAAGAGAACAGCCTGGAAATGAATAGTTATTCATAAATAATATAATAAGAAGACATGCAATTAAAACAAATAAACTCATTTTCACAATGTAGCTAGAGACACATCTCTACATGAATTTTTGAACAAATTGCTGGAAAAAGACTCTAAACGCAAGAACTGATGTTAACCCAGCCATTAGTTATGAGATGTCTCACAACACTTCACGAGACTTCTTCTGGTAATAAGAGCAGCAGGCATCTAATACTTCTCTTTTATCATGTGTAGCACTGAGCAATTCTGATGATCAGAAACACTTGATAGCTACTCATACACAGCACATTCACATGGGTAGTCCCATAACAAAAAGTGATGCCATACATAAATTTATGACTTGTAGACGACCATCAGAAAATAAAGGCAGCACATTAAATGCAGTTGGCTGCAGTTTCCTGCACAGCATGGTGGCCAGTAATGCCAATGTGCAGACGAAAAGTACACAGCACTATAAAGAGTGCCATATAATTTTTATTCTTAGGTTAGGTGGGAGTCCCAGAGGTCGGTCCTCCACAGATCATAAAGAAATGGAATATCCTGGTGACAGGTCATCAGTTTAAAAGATGGGAAAACCCCTTTAATATCTTAGTGGACACATTAGACCTGACTGTGACATTGTATATTTTCAAAAAATCTTTTTTGCTTTCACCCTTAATTACAGAGGTTATTTTGGCACCCAGAGTGTATATTTCAGTGTATATTATATTGCAGTGCATATTTCAGTGTTGCCTCACTGCCTTATGAAAGCTTAACCCCTTCAAAATACTTAAGGTACACAAATCACTCAATGTAAATAACCACCGGTAAAATCTATAAATGTTACATATATTACTAACAAAGTCAATATATTTCAGTAAGTAATAATGAAGCTTATATATCATGCCTTGTGTGTCAGTTTTCTGGTGCTGCTTACCTCTCACAAGCAACGGCAATGCCCTCATTGTTCCAAAGAGCTCATTTGCATATTGACAAAAACCATGATATCTTAACAATGGATGTGCTGATTCACAAGGGGGAAACACCATTTGATTTAGGTGACCCTAACTTATCTATCTGCGGGACTGGGTTGATATGATGGGTTTTGGTAACAAACTCCCTTTAAGAGGTCAGAGGCTTCTTAACAATTTTGGCACATCTCATGCCAGTGGAGGCACAAATCACCAGTCTTAATATATTGTCCCCAATGTCTCTTTTAAAGCTGGGAAGTTTGTATTAGTTAAATTACCCATCTAGAATCAATTTCTAACAATATCTACAATTTAGTATATATGCAATAGAACAAGAGAAGTATAGAAGTATAGTACTACAGATAACAAAGCAATGTACAGTAGGTTTACAGTACCTGCATAGTAAACTACTTATAACATTGTATGGCATTCACATGCAATTTTAGCTGTCTTTGTGCTTTTTACTTAAGCTGATGTGATATAGTCTACTGCATATACGAGTTCTCTTGCAGAGAAGCATTGAAGATATTAAACTTCAGTTTCGGCAGCTGGCAACGATATGCATGGAGCTGGCACGATTTCCAGTGTTTCTGTAGATTTTCCAATGTTGTGTGCATTTCCTCTAGGTACTACAAATGCATGACAATAAGACAATTGACCTTAGAATGTGTATGTCTTTGATTGGAAAATTAGATTGTGAGCTCCATAGACGATTGGGAGGATTATGAGGTGGCATTCTTGCATTTTCCTGCACATTTTTTGTGTGTCTAATACAACTGATGTGTGTGTGTGATTTGTATTCAGAACCATTTTACAGCTCTGTCATGTAGTGCTATCATCGAGACACATGTGAAGGAGTTACAAGCTTCTGAGTCTTGTTTGGGAGAGACTGTATGTAAAAAAAATCTTGTCTATAGTTTGACTAAATGTATAGAAAAATCACGTTATGGTTATGTCAAAGATCATGACCTTAATAAACAAACCACCAACAATACACTATTCTTATAATAAAGCAAAGTGGAAGTTAGAAGCATCGAATTGTTACAATGGTTTTGCACAGCAGGACCTAGAAGGCTTGTTAAATAAAATTAAAGCATCAAAAGACGAGAGAATGCTGGTGAATGCTTGTTATACAGTTTGCACTCTTAAAGAGAACCTTGAGTGGGGTTAAGCTCTCTTTTCCATCAAGACAATGACCCTACACATAAAGACAGCTATACAGAAGTAGCTAAAAAGTCATTGGTCTGGAGGGACAAAGAGTGCAGATGTCAGTCCATAGAGCACTGGTATCCAAACTTTGACACAGAACTTTAAAAGATCTGTTCATCCGTAGACCCCATGTAGATTCATAGGACTTAAAACAATTTAAAAATAAGAATGGTAAAAATGGCATCCATAATTGCTCTTAGGGTCCATGCACACGACCGAGTGTGCATATGAGTTAGAGGCCGAATTTATCACAGAATGCAGTTTGTTGATACTCAGTGTGACATTTGAGTGTCATCCAAGTACATTCCGTGAAACATTCACATCTATGGGGCTTCCGGATCTATTCCATTCCGATAGCACAAAGCAGAATAGGACCTGCTCTATAATCACACATGTTATCAGAACAGAATGGATCCAGAAGCCCCATAGACAGCAATGCATCACGGAATGTAGTTGGATGTCTTTCTGTTAAAAACTCGGCCGCCAAATCGGATACACACACAGTTCAGACACTCAGGAGCTTAACACTTCTCCCTGTCCCACATGTGGAGATAGTAGCAGATTATAAAATTAGCTTTTTGGGCAGCCTCCTGGGGCCCAAGGCCCCTGGGGGCCCATGGCCATGCAAATATCTCATCAACTTTAACAAGAATATGCCACTTGGAAGTGGCCTTCAGTGGCAGTATCAATTTACATTGTACCTGTAAATACATACATGACGTGGCTTATTGTCTTCCTAAAAGCAAGGGTCAGCATCATAGTGTGCTCAGTATGTGCCTGCTTCCAGCATAACAATGGAACCTGCTGATCTTACACAGTGAAGTCCCCCCTCCTATACCCCATGTTCGTTGAACATACAATCGCCTTTGCCTTCAAAGATCTCATCCCTGAGTTCTTCAGCGTCCCGGGTGCATACTGCACACATTGCATGCGCAATGTATGAACCCAACAAAACACAGGGGATTGATTGATTGATTTTTTCAGACCTACATGTTACAAGTGCTATATGTGTATACTGTATATACTGCAGATTGTTTGCAAGGTGAATACATGGAATGAAAATGGGGTTGTAAGTATTGAATAAAACGTATCATTGATTGATATCTAGAGCAAACATATTTGCAAAGAACGCTTCACACTTTTATTAAAAAAATATGTATTTCCTTTACTGTTTCATGTATAATAATAATAATAAGACAAATGTATTCAGGAGGAAATTGCATATAAAATGTAAACAGGCTGGAACATAACATGGTAATACAGAAGCCCAGTTCATGGTTGACCTGTAATTCTGTTTGACTATTCAGTTCTTTTGGTGAAATCAGTAATCCTTGAAACTTAGCAGTTGTTTGTGTCAGCACATTTATGAGGAATGTGAAAAGCAAGGCTGCAGAATTACATATTAATTGTCTATACCATCTATTTGACTTGATGCATAAATACATTATTTTGCAGCTATCAAACATATCATGCATAACAAAGTATGTAGGCTTCAAACAGTTCTACATGAAAGAAAATTAGTATAAATGCATTCATTATGTAAAGGGATGGGTAGATAATATTGTGCCTCCTTTCTAGTCCTATCTAGTGTTTGTTCTATGCAATGTTTTAACTTTAATATGTAGGGGTCACATAGCATTTACTGTACATCATAGGTATAACACATGCTATATTTTGACACCGGTATACAGAATAGAGCCACAGGCAAACAGTGTATATTGGCCCATTTGGTCTTAAATAACATAAGATAAAACACCCTTGTTACTTCTTTGTAACAATATAGTAATTGTCATGAAAATTTTTTTCTCAATTCCTTATTGTACATGGAATCTAGTAGATTCAAAGAGTTAACATGACAGTGGCCCCCATTTACATATTGGGCCCTCTGCAGCTGCATAAATAGAATGCCAACCCTGAAGTGATTCACAAATTTACTGTAATGAAAATGGCTTGAATCATAATCCAAGCCTGTATTATATCATAGCAACTACTACATAATGCTTACAGTATATAGACTCAATAGGGTCGGTTTATCATGCCTTATCCACCTCAGCCTGACAAATTCATTATAACAGTTAAAGTTAAAGCTGAAAGCTACACCAGCCCATGACTGGCATAGATTTTAATGTTGGCCCCAATGACTAATATGAATTACATACTATAAGCCAAAAGTTTAGACAAAGACCAAAATCTAGAAATAGACCTGGATTACAATATAGCCTTTCTGAGCGACCACCCAGAGCCTGAGGCAGATGGCCACCCAAACAGTGGCAAAACTAAGAATGGCTGGGCCCCAAGGCAAACATTTGACATGGCCCCACCTGAACCCCCCCCCACCACAAACCGCATTCCTCGCATTCTTGCACACGCTATTATGCCCCATAGTGGCCCCTACACACACTACTATGCGCCATAGTGGCCCCTACACACACTATTATGCACCATAGTGGTCCCTGCACACACTATTATGCCCCATAGTGGCCCCTACACACAGTATTATGCTCCATAGTAGCCCCTGCACACACTATTATGCACCATAGAGGCCCCTGCACACACTATTATGCCCCATAGTGGCCCCTGCACACACTACTATGCCCCATAGTGGCCCCTGCACACACTACTATGCCCCATAGTGGCCCCTGCACACACTATTATGCCCCATAGTGGCCCCAGCACACACTATTATGCCCCATTGTGGACAACCCATGAACAATTATTATACTCTGGGTTCTTTTCAGATCCCAGAGTATAATGTTCGGAGATCCGGGGAGAATACAAACATAAAAAAACAATGTTACTTACCTCTCCCGGGTATCAGCTCACTCCCTGCTACTTTTGGCCCTCTTCAATGTTGGACCAGACGGCACGTGAGCCAGGATGGCGTCACGACGCATAATGACGCCGGCATGGACCACGTGACATCTGGGACATAACCAAAGAGGCCCGAAGACTGCTGGAGCACAGGAGAGGTAAGTAACATTATTTTATGTTCCCTCACATCCCCTGGGCCTCTGATCATTATATTCTGGGGTCTGAAAATGAATCTTATCTTGAAAAGAACACTGTCCCTATTGTGAAACATGGAGGAGGCTATGTTATGTTCTGGGGCTGCTTTGCTGCATCTGGAACAGGGTGTCTTGAATCTGTGCAGGGTACAATGAAATCTCAAGACTATCAAGGGATTCTAGAGAGAAATGTGCTGCCCAGTGTCAGAAAGCTTGGTCTCAGTCGCAGGTCATGGGTCTTGCAACAGGATAATGACCCAAAACACACAGCTAAAACACCCAAGAATGGCTAAGAGGAAAACATTGGACTATTCTGAAGTGGCCTTCTATGAGCCCTGACCTAAATCCTATTGAGCATCTTTGGAAGGAGCTGAAACATGCCATCTGGAAAAGGTACCCTTCAAACCCGAGACAACTGGAGCAGTTTGCTCATGAAGAGTGGGCCAAAATACCTGTTGAGAGGTGCAGAAGTCTCAGTTACAGGGATCGTTTGATTGCAGTGATTGCCTCAAAAGGTTGCGCAACAAAATATTAAGTTAAGGGTACCATCATTTCTGTCCAGGCCTGTTTCATGAGTTTTCTTTTTTTTTTAAATTCTGTTGAAGCATGGTTGAAAAGCAATATCTGACTTTTATTTGTTCATTTTCATAGAATTTTTATATATTACTTTTGTCAGATTCAAGTTATTTCTGTGACCATTGTGGGTTTTTTTCATTAAATGAGGGGTACCAACAATTTTGTCCACGTGTGTATATACATATACGTATTTTTCTGGTATATTTTCATAGGCTTCTCTATAGGACTTCACAAATTTTGGAAAAAAGCACAAAATGTAAAAATAAGAAGACACTCCACCAAAATGATTGATAAAAGGGCCATTAAAATCACTTGAGAACTGTGCTGTGATTTTAAAATCCTGTATAAAAAACATTTATGTGAACGAAACCTATAGCACATTTCTCTCTCTAAACCCAACATACTAAGTATTTACTGTATATGTATATACTTCATTTATAGAAGTTTTCTCAACAATGTTCATAATTGTCACTGTAGAATAAATTTAGAATAATGCATGAGCTGCTTTTTTTGGTGCAATTTTTGACCAAATCTAAATATTTTAGTTATTTTATTTTGGATATTCTATGCTAAGAATTATATATCTATATCTAGATATACTATATATATATTTCTGAGGTTCATTCATATTTTCATAAAAAAGCAAATACAATGGAATCCAAATTCTGTAAACATATACTATTATGCCCTTTGTAAATAAAATAAGCTTTATTTTAGTTCAGTGGAAAGATATATATTACTGCTTACCCCAGAACACTGACCAAGTTTAGCAGGAATCTCTGATAGCACAATGTCAAGCAACCTAGAATGCTAATTATCTGTTGCCATGGATACTTCCTTACTTTAACAAGACGGTATAATCTAGATGTAGGCCTTCAGCTACTGTACAGTTTAGAATGTATTTTATGGATTTGCTCAAAGACTAATTTTGGCAAGTTTGCTAAAAATATAAATTTGCCTTTCGGCAAAAGTGAGATAATCAAAACTTCTCTCCATCAAATTTATGCATTCAGAATAGTTAAATGCAAAATTATTTTGTGACACATATGTTAATGTTAGCCATGGAAACTTTTTTTTTTTGTGGTACAATTTAATGTGTAGTTAAAGGATAGAAATGTTTTAGGAAATTATTTCATTTTGCTCTTGCTCTACAATGTTCATGGTGCTTACTGGAAATATTGGGAATATTATCACGCAAATGCATAAATATCACCACCGTAGGATGAAAGGACTGCCAGTGTATCAATATACTGTATAATTTATATGGGTGTATGGAGAGGACTCAGGAGCTAAGCCCTCTCCATTTGCAGTGGGTGCCAGCTATATAATAGAGCAGACACTTACTGCTATCAAGTTCTCTCAAGTGTAAACCAATTACACTTTAGATGTTATTCTCAGTTTTGAACAAGGCACCTTAAAAAGTACATATTGGATTGGTTCATCACCCTGAAATATCATCAGTGGGCAGAGATCTGTTGTTATGAAATTCTATTTCAGGCTGCCACAGGCAGTGTGTAAAAGAGCAGTAATCTTACAACATACTGCAATATAGTAGTATTGCAGTATATTGTATGTGTGATCACATCTCCTAGGGCTGAACACCCTAGAATGAAAAATGAAAGTTTTTAAAACTATAAAAAAAACAATTCCTTAGATCACACACAAAATGAAAATACAAAAGGCATGCCAACATCAAATTATTCCAAAACTCAAAAAATATAAAAATATTTATATGGTGAATGCAGTGGTGGGGAAAAAATTTTTTTCCACTTCACCATCCCTCCAAAAATGAATAAACAGTGATCAAAATATCATACACACATGGACAAAATTGTTGGTACCCCTCATTTAATGAGAGAAAAAAACCCCAATGGTCACAGAAACAACTTGAGTCTGACAAAAGTAATAATATATAAAAATTATATAAAAATGAACAAATGAAAGACAGACATTGCTTTTCAACCATGCTTCAACAGAATTTTTAAAAAAAGAGAACTCATGAAACAGGCCTGGACAGAAATGATGGCTCCCTTAACTTAATATTTTGTTGCACAACCTTTTGAGGCAATCACTGCAATCAAACGATTCCTGTAACTGTCAATGAGACTTCTGCACCTCTCAACAGGTATTTTGGCCCACTCCTCATGAGCAAACTGCTCCAGTTGTCTCGAGTTTAAAGGGTGCCTTTTCCAGACAGCATGTTTCAGCTCCTTCCAAAGATGCTCAATAGGATTTAGGACAGGGCTCATAGAAGGCCACTTCAGAATAGTCCAATGTTTTCCTCTTAGCCATTCTTGGGTGTTTTTAGCTGTGTGTTTTGGGTCATTATCCTGTTGCAAGACCCATGACCTGCGACTGAGACCAAGCTTTCTGACACTGGGCAGCACATTTCTCTCTAGAATTCCTTGATAGTCTTGAGATTTCATTGTACCCTGCACAGATTCAAGACACCCTGTGCCAGATGCAGCAAAGCAGCCCCAGAACATAACAGAGCCTCCTCCATGTTTCACAGTAGGGACAGTGTTCTTTTCAAGATATGCTTCATTTTTCTGTCTGTGAACATAGAGCTGATGTGCCTTGCCAAAAATTTCGATTTTTGTCTCATCTGTCCATAGAACATTCTCCCGGAAGCTTTGTGGCTTGTTAACATGTAGTTTTATATATTATTACTTTTGTTAGATTCAAGTTATTTCTGTGACCATTGTCTTTCTTTCATTAAACGAGGGGTATCAACAATTTTGTCCACGTGTGTATATACCCCAAAATGTAGCAATAAAAACTACACCTTGTCTAACAAAATAAATATCTGAAAGCATAAAAAGGCATATGCAAATTAACCAAAGTAATCACACTCTCCTGGGCAGGATTGACATTTCCCTCACAGTCCCCTCACTTCCTGACATCATAAAGAAGATGTTAATCACATCCAGAAGTTGTGATTAACAAGGGGACAGTATGCTAGGCTGAAACTTATGCCCGTCCACCATGACTACTTAGGTTGAATTTCATTATGACTTTTTATGCTTTCAAACATTCAACGTCACTTTGCTGAAAAAGAAAGATTACAGAGGGGCACCAAAGGAAAAGCAAGTACTTCATCCTGCGCATGATGGGGATATGTTACCTTAAAACTTGCTACATGGATAACTTGCTACATTGCTTAAAGAAGTTAGGGCCGATTCACATCTGCGTTCGGTTTCTGTTCAGGGAGTCCGCTTGGAGACCCCCGAACAGAAACCTATACGCATAGAAAAGCGGTTTACCTAAGGAAACCTGCAGACCCCATAGACTCTAATGGGAAAATACGGAAACATGCGGAGAGGAAAGTGCTGCTTGTACATTGAAAAGCCATTGAAAGAGTCAAGGTAAAACGTGTACTGCAACTGTTTATTTAACTTATGTCTAGTTAAACTTTACTACATCTGTATATGTATCCATCTCTTCATTCCAACCGACTATATCCAAAAATGACTTTATTTCATGTGCAGCAATAATAATATTGCTCATAATAATATTCCTTTTTAAATTATCACCAAAATATGTTAACGTTTGTTGAAACATACTTCAAGTGCACCAAAATATAAGCAATACATTTTACTACAATTTATATAAAATATATATTAATTTTATATTTTTAACATACTTATAGGACATGGGGATAAACGCTAACAGTAAAATACATTTACAGCAGCCTAAGATTTATTATAAGTATAACTGAACTCTCAGTCGTTCAATGATGAACATGTAGTAACAGAAAATACTATATGCAATTTTAAAACCTGCCATCTTCTTAATAGATAATATCCATTCTAGTATATTATTAACATTAATATTAAACATCCAGGACATTTATCTTTCCCAGCTTCTATCACTGTCTCTGTTTGTTAATGTTTTATAGCTCTCGGGCATCAATAACTACTCATATGAGACAGACAACATGATGGCTAGTTATTCCGTACAAGAGCACATTTATGTAAATATGTGAAATGTGACCATATGATTTAGTGATACTATAAAGTCCTGTCACAGTGATACATGTGAATGGAGAAAAGAATTTCCTAGTGCTATCCTCATTAACTAAACAGTGTCTTTTGTGCTTCTAATACATATAAGCGTCTCAGATCAATGAACTGATGTCACATTCCCTTGTAGTTGTTGTTATGCTTTGAAAAAATAATGAAGTAAAATGAATATCCATATGTATAATTATTCATCCAAATATTAAAAGCAGAAAGCCACGAATGCCAGACCAACTCCCGAAAGACTGAATTAATGTATACTCCAGCCAATCAAAATGTATTTCTTTTTGTTGGATTTCTGTGTTATGCAAAATTCCCAAAAGAAAAGAAGGTAATCTGGAAATGAATATAATGAAACCCAATCTTCCTATGTGTTTAGAAATGTTCAGATTTAGCTCTTTTTACATCATTTAATGAAATATCCTTCACCTTCTTTGTTTTGCATTCTGAAGCTCCTTTAGAAAAAAATTGTATGTGATGTAGATTTTCCATGTTATGTGAATGGACATTATTTCTTAATTAGCCCATATCTATGGGGTATATGAAGAGAAGGCACTCCTTGTTACCTAGCACTACTGATAATCCATACAGTCATCAGAAAAACAAAGTATTCCGCGCTATGGTTTTATGTTTTAGGACATAATAAAAAACATCTGGTCCTTAAAAGGTTTTAAAAAATATGTAAGTAGTGGTCTAAGCAAAACTGAGGTCCACAGATCATATTTACAGTATCAAATATCAAAGCCGGCAGTTCAAAACTATATTAGGACATACTAATAAAGTTTTCCACTACTACTGACTTTGATATTTGATTGTTTTATAACAGTTGTGATACCTCAGTTTTGCTTATACCATTACTTACCCTTTACTCAGATGTGACTCTTCTCATCTGAAGTCAGGGGAACGCAGTGGTCTTTTATGCAACAATATAGTTGTGCTTACTACTCTGTTTCTCTAAAAATAAGCCCTACCCCGAAAATTAGCGCTAGCTTGATTTTGCAGGGTTTTTGGAGTAGGCTTGAAATATAAACCCTACTCCATAAATAAGCCCTAGTTACAGTCAGCGCCTCCAGTGCTAGGTTATGTCATGTGACGTCACGGAGATGGAGAATAGGCATACAGTACCTCCCAACCATCCTGGACAAGTGCCCCGCTACCTCTCGCCATGGCAGGGCAAAGTCTTCTCCCAAGGCCCACTCCAGAGTCCTGCCTCCTGAGTCTGCCTTCCGAGTGCCGCCTCCTGGGTCCTGCCAGTGTCACCTAACAGACCCAATTGACTAATACTAGGTCCTGCCTGGTTTGGTTTTCAATTGGACACACATGATGGAAAACCCAATGCAGATGTGAGAAGGGCATTATTTGGGTGTTTTCAGTTCTGTGGTTGATTATTGTAAGATGTCTATATAGTAACTTGTGTTGTCAAAAATGTATGCAATATTTTGTAATTAAAAAAGGGTTTAGATGTGAAAATTGTTTTATGGATTTACTGAGAATTTGTAAAATATTTGGAAAATACCTGCTTAATCCAAACCAACTATATGGGTTATCTGAATCAAATACATTATTGGCATCAGTATGCAGTACTTTTCAGTTGTGTGATGCCAGAGTACAGATGTTTAACTTCACAGTAATGTGTTGCAGCAAATTTTAAACAAACACCTAACACAATAAAAGCCATTAAAAAGTCATTAACATTTGCTGAAACAGTGTATTTAACATGGTAAGTGTCTCTTTACCAAGCATGCTGCAATTTAGTTTGTTAAAGGGGCTTTCCCATCTTGGTATTTATGGCTATATCCATGCCTGATAGATGCATCTATCTCAAGAACAGAGCCCCATGTGTGCTCACAAGCGAATGAATGTACGTATCTCTCCATTCTATTGCATGAATGCTATGGAAATTGCAGAAACTTCCTGCTCAACTATTTCTGTAACTCTCGTACAAGTGAATGGAGAGATACATAACCTTTCTTTATTCATCTGCAGGCCTATTTTTGAGATAGATGCGGGACCCAGAGGTGGGACCTGCATCCATCAAGTATTTATGGCAAATTCTGTGGCTATAGTCATAAATACTGAAATGGGAATATCCCTAATAGCTTATTTAGTTATGTATTTTACTGAGAAAGCAGCTCACAATAATTTAGAGCTCCACCTCAAACTCAGCTCCAAATTCCACCTCAAATCTGCCTTCCATTCGTTTCAATGGGGGACAGATTTTTTCAGCTAGTGGAAAAAAGAAGTATTCTGTCTTGAAATGAACAGGAGGCATATTTTGGACCATTTATTAAGCAGATTTTAGACTATATTTTCAGAATCAGCATCTAAATAAGGTTTCAAAATCAGTTTCAAATTCCTGAAGCAGATTTTTTTGCCTGACCACACTCCTCCATGTGAACAACCCCTTAAGTTTCACAAATTTAAGTTTTACCATGACTTTCATGTTTTTGATAACGCAACCTAACATATCCAGAGAGGGACAAATGCTAATATTATTGCATACAGCGGATTGTGCTACATTAGGTCAAACAAACAATACATTTTTCTAAAAGACATCATATTAGTGAATTAAATATGTTTCACACCTAAAAGAATTCACTATTTGAAATATGTCCTTTACTTATCCTTTATAATAATATCTGCCATACTATAGATTTGATGGGGTACTAAATGCTTCCTAGTATCACTGACTATATCTTGAAGTCTTTCTAGATATACAGCACAATATTACTTAATATGTGTTACTTTGTTACTGGCAAAACCAAGATTTATTGACTTTGATATGCAGTAAACAAGAAGTCTGTTGACAAGACAATGTATAAAAGGCAGTCTGTCACTGAGGAATGCATTACAATTGAACAGAATGCAACATATTCAGTAAATAGAGTGAATACATACATACATGTTGGTGACAATGACCTTAAAGGGATTTTTCCAAAATGCCATTTATCACCAAATTGGTGATCATTGTCTATGGGAATGACAGTAACAGCAATATATTGTACTCAGCTGTCTCTAACACTTCTATAGATTTTGAATAGAGCTGCAGCTCACATGGCTGACCAGCCCTTCTGTCAAACTGCACCTCACTACAATGAGGAGAAACCAAGGGCTTGGGAACACTGATCTAGTCATTGATGGTTGTCCCAATGGTGGAGCTTCCAGTGATCACACATTTTTCAATAAGCGTTATTTTTCTGAAGCCCCCTAAGTCATGAATATTAATTTATCCCTTATAATATGAAGTTGAATAATGATAAGTATTGTCAATATTAATATTTGATAATTGTTCAGACAGTGGTTTGACAGCAACCATGTAAAATGTTGATGTTAATTTTTAACCACATTATTTGACATTGCATATTCACAATCAATATTTCTTATCCAATAATATGACAAGACACACGTGCCATCATTATATATAATATATACTGTATATATATATACAGTGCCTTGCGAAAGTATTTGGCCCCCTTGAACTTTTCAACCTTTTGCCACATTTCAGGCTTCAAACATAAGGATATAAAATTTTAATTTTTTGATGGAGAATCAACAACAAGTGGGACACAATTGTGAAGTGGAACGAAATTTATTGGCTATTTTAAACTTTTGTAAAAAATAAAAAACTGAAAAGTGGGGCGTGCAATATTATTCAGCCCCTTTACTTTCAGTGCAGCAAACTCACTCCAGAAGTTCAGTGAGGATCTCTGAATGATCCAATGTTGTCCTAAATGACTGATGATGATAAATATAATCCACCTGTGTGTAATCAAGTCTCCGTATAAATGCACCTGCTCTGTGATAGTCTCAGGGTTCTGTTTAAAGGGCAGAGAGCATCATGAAGACCAAGGAACACACCAGGCAGGTCCGTGATACTGTTGTGGAGAAGTTTAAAGCCGGATTTGGATACAAAAAGATTTCCCAAACTTTAAACATCCCAAGGAGCACTGTGCAAGCGATCATATTGAAATGGAAGGAGTATCAGACCACTGCAAATCTACCAAGACCCGGCCGTCCCTCTAAACTTTCATCTCAAACAAGGAGAAGACTGATCAGAGATGCAGCCAAGAGGCCCATGATCACTCTGAATGAACTGAAGAGATCTACAGCTGAGGTGGGAGAGTCTGTCCATAGGACAACAATCAGTCGTACACTGCACAAATCTGGCCTTTATGGAAGAGTGGCAAGAAGAAAGCCATTTCTCAAAGATATCCATAAAAAGTCTCATTTAAAGTTTGCCACAAGCGACCTGGGAGACACACCAAACATGTGGAAGAAGGTGCTCTGGTCAGATGAAACCAAAATCGAACTTTTTGGCCACAATGCAAAACAATATGTTTGGCGTAAAAGCAACACAGCTCATCACACTGAACACACCATCCCCACTGTCAAACATGGTGGTGGCAGTATCATGGTTTGGGCCTGCTTTTCTTCAGCAGGGACAGGGAAGATGGTTAAAATTGATGGGAAGATGGATGGAGCCAAATACAGGACCATTCTGGAAGAAAACCTGTTGGAGTCTGC
The DNA here is from genome assembly GCA_947044405.1 of Leptodactylus fallax. Taxonomy (NCBI): domain Eukaryota; kingdom Metazoa; phylum Chordata; class Amphibia; order Anura; family Leptodactylidae; genus Leptodactylus; species Leptodactylus fallax. The sequence goes on from CAMRHE010000407.1 coordinate 735,594, forward strand.
AAAAGACCTGAGACTGGGACGGAGATTTATCTTCCAACAAGACAATGATCCCAAACATAAAGCAAAATCTACAATGGAATGGTTCACAAATAAACGTATCCAGGTGTTAGAATGTCCAAGTCAAAGTCCAGACCTGAATCCAATCGCGAATCTGTGGAAAGAGCTGAAAACTGCTGTTCACAAACGTTCTCCATCCAACCTCACTGAGCTCGAGCTGTTTTCCAAGGATGAATGAGCAAGAATTTCAGTCTCTCGATGTGCAAAAGTGATAGAGACATACCCCAAGCGACTTGCAGTTGTAATCGCAGCAAAAGGTGGCGCTACAAAGTATTAACTGAAGGGGGCCGAATAATTTGGCATGCCCCACTTTTCAGATTTTTATTTTTTACAAAAGTTTAAAATATCCAATAAATTTCGTTCCACTTCACGATTGTGTCCCACTTGTTGATTCTTCACCAAAAAATTTAAATTTTATATCCTTATGTTTGAAGCCTGAAATGTGGCAAAAGGTTGAAAAGTTCGAGGGGGCCGAATACTTTCGCAAGGCACTGTATATATATGTATATTCTGTATATTCCACAGCATTGTGCGCCTCACACATTCATTCATACCAATATGCAGTGCCAAATCGTAAAATACACAAGTTGGGCTCTAATAGACAGCTAGAAACAAGACAGACTTTTCAGGTGAAATTTGGTAAATATATTAATATGTTGAGGCAAGAGGAAAGGCCTCTGTATTAGTAATATTTATTCTAATCTATATTTAGGAAATAGGGATTGAAAACACAAAAAGAAAAAAATCTGGAAATCTTGTAGAGAAACATGTACGCTGCAATCTGTAGAACACTCTATAATCATCATTTTCCTGGCAGGTAAAAATCTGTATGCAGGTAACTCATGTGGCCACTTAGCTATTTATACCACCCACATATCTCATATAAAAATGCATATATTTATTCAATACAGGAGCTAAAACTACATTACAATTGAAAATTGATGACTTTTCCTGTAAGCGATGAAAGAAAAGGATTTCTCAAAGGAAGTGCGGCTGTACCGTCTTGGCAGGAGTCTGGTTTTGAGATAAAAAAGCACTGTCACTCTATCAAGTGGGTTGTCAAATATTATAAGATATTATCCTTTTCAAGAGGGGATATTACCAGGAGAATGGATCACAACCCTACTAAATAATTCAAGAGCATAAAATGAAATAAAGGAGTTTCAAAAATAATGGCGTATTTTATTGCAAGCTTAGCAATTTAACCACCGAAACGGCTTCATAAAATTTCTAGAGAAATTTGGGCAGAATGCCAATGGCCTTTTTGAGTGACATGTACGGTAAGAGTAGATGTCCTTTCAAAACCTTTCAGCAATAAGTTGCAATATATAGGACAAAACACATTCTAAGGTTTACTGTTGTATGAGTCACAACCTCTACTTAAACATTTAACGCTGGGTATTTATGTATCAATTTGTCAGCTCAATAAAATTTATGTAGTCCTTAAGTAGAGTTGCCATATTCCATCATGTGTTTAAAGATAAGGTTTCATATTGATAGACACAATGGAAAACATTAAAAGCATATTGCATGTGGTGTTGATACTTAAAGCCACAACTGCCTCTTAGTTATACCTGGTTTTGCCTTAATGATACAGGATGAATTCTATGGGAAAACATATGTAGATGACCAAGCACACCAAAATAGTATAGCATTAAAGGGAGTCTGGCTAGGGTCATTTGAATGAAATGGTGTTTTCCCTTGTGAATAAGTGACTCCATTGCCGAGATGTAGCATTTTTTGTCAATATGCAAATGAGCTCTTGCTACTTTGTGCTCCTCCTTGCTCCAAAGAGCTAATTTGCATATTGAAAAAAAAAACTATGATATGCAAAAAAATACACAAGGAGAAAACATCATCTGATTCAGGTGACTCCAGACTTTCTGTCTTCGGGGCTGGGATGATATACTGGGTTCTGGTGATAGACTCTCTTTAAAACAGCTAAAGATAAAATTACAAAGTTTTAAATATGAAGCTTATAAAATTTGCTTTTACTTGCTTACACATAGGTATGTAAATATTTCTACAAGTTCCTAAAACTGGAGATAAATTATTGATCACTGAAGCATGGATGCCTTGTCAGTCCATACTGATGTGTTGCCTATTTATGAATATATCTGTAGAGGTGTTGAAGCTCTGTTTTCTGATAGAGAGATCCCCTGCATACACAGAGCTACAGGTAAATGTTGTCATGACTACTAAGGAAGGGCAAACCTCTGAAGATTTGTTTCGTCTGGTGTTCAGACAGAGAGATCCTCCAGTTCAGTTTGAACTTGTTCAGATAGAACCAGACGTGAAATTATTATATTAGACCCCAGAGAATAATAGGTGTAGGCCCAAGGAAAGTGTAAAAAATAAAAAAAACATTTACACTCACCTTACCTTACCTCACAGCATTTGAAGATCTGTGTCTTCTTTCTCCGGGTGCATGAGATCACAGAAGTGCGCCAAAGCCAACACGTGATGTCATGACACTTGGCATGCATATGTCATCATTAAGTCCCAATCACAAGCCTAAGCAGTGACCACAGACATATGACATCTCATAAAAGCACCAGAGTGCTCAGAGGAGGAAGACACAGATCACTGGATGTTGCAAGGAGGCCGAAAGGAGGTGAGAAAAGGTGTTTATTTATTTTTTACACCTCCCTTTGGCTTACAGCTTTTATACTCTGGGGTCTGAAGAGACCCCAAATTATAATTAATTTACCGCAAATCATTTTGTGGTGGCCATTTTAGTTAGTCCAAGACGAATCCCAAATTATTTCATTAAAAAGCTAACTATTTAGTTTACTTGTATAGCGCCATCATATACTGCCGTGCTTTACAGACATTGTCAGTCACTGTCCCATATAGAGCTCACAATCTACATTCCTATCAGTATGTCTTTGGAGTGTGGGAGGAAACCCACTCAAACACGGGGAGAATATACAAACTCCTGGCAGATGCTGTCTTTGGCAAGATTCAAACGCAAGACTCCAGCTCTGCAAGGCTGAGGTGCTAACCACTGAGCCACCCATCAAAATTTGGAGTGCTCAGGTTGAATCCGATTCATTGGGAAACAATTCACCCAACAAAAATGACTATCTGCAGTCACCATTACAGAGAACTTAGAAAGTAACTTCATGCTGATTAAACATTGAACTCAGCAATGAGACCATAGGATCCATATCCTATCACTGGCATAATTGTAGGTTCCATGAGTTACAGCTGTTATGGGACCCATAGGACGTCCTCAAAATCCTGGAGCTGGATAAATGTAGACGATCTCCTTTATAATTTCCTTTGATGGCTGGCAATCTGTGCATTTTAAATGTATTACCCCTGATCTCTGGTAAGTTGATGTGAGAGATTTATGATACACAGCCTACTGCTGTCAGAAAAGCTAAAATTAATGATGGGAATGATGGTTAGCTTGTGTGCACAGACATGTTGCGAACAAGTCTTCATGGTTGTCTGGGCCCAGATAGAAAGGAAAAGTAAATGTTGCTAAATGCACTAATGTAACATGAATGACAGTAGTGAGGAGAACTTGCATAGTGACATTCAAGCATGAGCCTTTAGCTAAATCTGTATATCCTCCCCCAGGTTTCCCTGCAAATATTATACAAGCCATCTGCTGTGGAGGTAACTGCAGTACTCAAGACAGCGACCTTGCAGGAAAAGTTTAGAAGTGCACATATTATATAAAGAAGCACTAAAATTTCTGTACTGTGATGCCTCAAACATGGTGACAAAGTATTAAAGAAGTATTCCCATCTTATAAAATAATGGAATATCGATACAATATGTTATAACTTAAAGGGAGTCTACCACCTCTCACAAGCATATTCAACTGTTACTACTGCATTACAGAGCACATTATAGTGATGTAAATGTATCACTGTTATGTACATCACTTTGGTAGATTTGGAGAAAAATAACTTTGAAGTTGTATGCAAATTATGCTATTGATGCACTGGAGTTGGCCTTCAGCACTTGGAACACTGCTCTTGCTGCTGTAGTAGGACGGATGATGTACTCCCTGTATACTGCACCAGCTTCCGATGCCTGGAGACAGCTAATCTGTGTGGGATCTGTGACTTCCATGGATCACAAACTGAGGACAAATCCTGTGGATCCAACCTCCACAGATCACATACCGAAGACCATCATTATGAAAAATCTATTTGGGGCCAGAAAACCTCTGTAATGCTGAGGCCCCACATTGCGGAAACGCAGTTTTTTTGTTGCAGATTTTGCTGCGTTTTTTTTAAACCAAAGCCAACAATGACTACAAAAGGAATGGGAAATGTATAGGAAGTTCTTATACTTCTACCTTCTGCTCAATCCACTCCTGGCTTTGGCTCAAAAAAACGCAGCAAAATCTGCAACAAAAAAAGCTGCATTTCCGTAACGTGGGGCCACAGCCTAAAGATAGTTGGGTCAAACCTCTAAAAATCACCAAGAATACAGACAAGATGCACGGAATTCTTGTTCCCCTCAATTGCCCTTCTGGTGCCATAAACACAATCCAGGAATGTTTTTTATAAGCTTGTACTATCTGAATGCAGTAAAGGGCTGTCAGTTACTCTTTTATTGTCTTATAAAAAAACATTTTACTGCTAAATCTCCACATACAGACTAGTTATCTACAGTTTTACCTGTTGTCTGCTTAGAATTATTCATGTGAAATATAAGCAGAATGAATGTAATTGGTAAAGTAATTTCCAGTTTGAGTGAAATAGCTAGTTACAGCATCCTTGCTCTCATAATGGGCGGCAATTGATTTTGCTCAGTTTTTTCTTGAATGTGTTTTGGCTGGCTGTGCCATTTTATTCCAGAATTAAATAGATACAATTATTGCTTTGGCAGTAAATTCATAACATGGGCCATAAACATTTTCAGGATGTCCACTATAAAGCCATACTACAGTACAGTATATGTATCAGCACAGTGGATTACAAACTGCCTTACTACCACATAGGCTTGATATTACTTGCATTTATTTCTCTACCAATTACCTCATCCTATTATCCGATGCTGTAATAATGTGGAAGTTGAAACTTGCTTTATCTTCCTTTATACACTACAAAAGTTGATATGTTTGATGAATTGAAGAAAAGAAAAGTACAAAGAACTTATGTTCAAAGTCTCTCCACTTTATCCACTTGACCCATTAAGGACAAGGCCTATTTTGTACTTCAAAACACAGCATTTTTTTCATGCTTTCATTTATGCATTTCAAAGGCCATAAGGCCTTTTTTATTTTCTCATTGACACAGCCATATAGGAGCTTCTAATAGATCAGTTGTAGCCATGTTACAGTAAATATAATATTTTATTTAACTTTAACTTTTTTGATCTCCTGTGTGCAATATATTCACATGTCTTTTTTTTTTTTTTTTTTTTTTTTGCAGAAGGTCATTATCATTATAGGGATATCAAATTTATATAGATGGAGAAGAGAGGGATATAAGACTGATTCAGCAATTAAGGTGGAAAGTGTTAAATATCACAACTAGACACTGATAGACAAAGCATGGGTGCATACACAGGGGCCTGGATAGAGTCCCTGATCTCTACACATAACAGCTTCAACTATAGAAGCCTGATCATTGAATGACACATCTATTATTCTGTGTATTTTTCCTGTATCTGTTTCATGAAGACTTCAGTAAATTTCCAGATTTTTATTAAAAAAGTGAGTCCCCATTGGTCACATGTGGTTATGAATTACATCATCATATCCCCACTTATTTTTTACAAAAAGCAGCCTGATAATCAGGGAAAGAAGCATTTTTCTTTATGAACTATAACAATATTCTTATATTATTCACTTTTGAAAAGTTTTATGGTTGAGGTATGCTTGAGATATGACATTTCTCTTTTTTGACTATGCTATACATAATTCTTTATTTGATCACGTTTTAAAAAATGTCCCTGTGTCTAAATATTGCTGATGCATGCTCCTTTTGGGGCTCTTTTTTTCCTGATTCAATCACAGAAAGCCTGCCTAACCTGGTCAGTGCCAATGGGCATACATGAAGAGTAGGCGAGTCCCACTGTCTGGACCTTTTTGTACACAGGCCACAAAATGATCCCTGCCTACTGCTTAATGATTGCTGCCCAGTGAATAAGAACCAGGGCGCTAGCTGCTTCTTCTCACCAGCAAAAGGCACGTCATGTGGACTTTGTGAGAGGGAATTAAAAGATCACCAGGGGGCAATATATGTAGCATAACAGAAATATCTAAATAAAGGACCCTTGTTTAAAAAAATGCTTTGCATTGTATATTTTTTTCTGCTTCATATCAGCTAACAGAAATATATTATAGAATTATAGGAAAAACCTATTAAAGACTATGGGCCAGTGTTAGACTGGGGAACACAGGGCCCACTTTTATTATGGGGGCCAATGTGTAAATACATGCAAATATCACCTTCATATGCAAATTCCTAAAATTGTGCTGCACACATTCTTGTCAGTAGTAACCTGCTGCCTATTCCTTGCTTTGGGCTGCTGATGTCCTTAGGGGCAAAGTCAGTAGTCAGTAGACTCTTGCCTTGAACTAGGGCTATAACAGCTCAGTCAGCTGGGAATATGTGTGTAACATCTCTGCCTGTTCGGGTCTCTGCGCCACCCTCCGCTCACACTCTTGAGCAGGCTATGATGTTGGCTGTCCATATTGACCGGAGAATTCGGGAAAATGTTAAAGAGAGAGTAGGGTCTGCTTCTTCCAAATTTTCTGTCTCTTCCTCTCTCTTCTGATAAATCCACCTTTTCTCCCCTCTGGTGAAGAATCTATGCAACTGGGAGCTATGGATGCCAAGACTCGACGAGAGCATTGTCTCCGGAATAACCTCTGCCTGTACTGTGATACTTCAGGTCATATCATACAAGACTGCTTGATAAGACCCCACACACCAGCAGAAAAGCTTCAGTGCCTGAGTGGTAGTCGGAAGAACCACTCAGGCAACTAGGTATTTGCAATAAGATGATGTTATCTGTGTCTCTGTCCTTTGGGGACAGATCTGTTTCTGGCCAGGCCCTGGTTGACTCTGGGTCTGTGGCAAACTTTGTCACATTCTCGTTTGTCTCAGCTTTAGGCATTGAGCTTTTGCCACTTGACACTCCTCTGTCTGTTACTGGAGCAGATTTTGCCCCACTGGCCAGGGGTAAGGTCCGATTCAAGACCCACTTAATCACGTTGCAAGTGGGTTCTGCTCATTCAGAGGTCATGAGCTTTTTTGTTATGGAGCATCTGTCTTCCAATATTATTTTGGGGCTCCCCTAGTTGAATCTCCATAACCCTATTTTTGATTGGGGTAAAAGGGAGTTGGTAAAAGGGGAGATCAGTGCTTATCCCACTGTATTGTTTTGCACACCTTAGATTGTGTCAGTGAGGAGACGGTCTCGGCTGTAAAGGTTGGAAACGCCAGGCGAATAAAAAAACGTTTGCCTGGTCCACCAGTGCCTATTGTTGTTCAGGGAGATCTTGAATTCAAGGCAGAGAAAATACTGGGTCCTTTTAAAACTGGTTTGTCTGGTGAGGGTCTCTGCACCACCCTCCACTTGCACGCTGTGGCGAAAGAGGCGTATTCAGTTTGATTCCTTCCATAAGATTCTTGTTGCTCAGTCTAAACACTGTCCTAGACTATGTGATTGATTTTCTGCCACACCCGTCTCCAGCACCTTGTTTCTTTCGGCTTCTCAATAGTTAATAGTTAAACACAGCCTTGCCTGTGTGATTGACAGCCTGTCTACCAATCCAGTCTGGGGCAGGTCCAGACTTTCTATAAACAGGTTGTCAGCACTCACATGGTCGCTGGCTATTGATTCTGTCTTGTGACTTGTCTCTGCTAGCTCCTTTTCTGCTATTTCCTGTATTCCTGTTCCTGACCTCTGGTTTTGTCTCTGACTATTCTCTTGGATTGTGATTTTGTACTGCATTGCTCGACTGTTACCGACCCCTTGGCTAGCTGACCTCCCTTTGTTGTTGTTTGTCCTTTCCGTGTTCTGTGTTCTATACTAGGAAGGGACTGTCGACTGGTTGCTGGTTGTCGCCTAGGACAGATTGGGAAAGTTAGCCAGGGACAGTGGGGGGGGGGGGGTTCAAGCCAGCTTAGGGCGCACTGTCTTGTTGTGCCCCCTCCCCCCAAGGTTCTGCAGCAGCACTGGGGAATTGCTCAACTGGCAATTCCCTTACAATGTGCTTATATAGCGACTGGCTGGGCAATTTTTAGGAGGTGGGAGGATACTGACTGGTCTGTTTATGCTTCTACATGACATCTCATCCACCCAATATGTCTATGTACAGTAAATAATTACCTGGATAGTTAAATTAATCTATTCAGTTTATTGTATGAACACACAGACTGGATAAGATGCACTGTATGCTGCCTATGTGTATGTAGTACATTGAGTGTACTGTGCTGTACGCCACTAATGCTGAGGTTCGACATTAGGGGTCCAACATGGATTAGGGGATTCAACTGTATACCTGGGGGCTAGTGTGAGCATGATAGGAACACCTTTAGGCTAAAGCCCCACGTTGCCGAGACACAGCTTTTTTTGTTGCAGATTTTGTTGCGTTTTTTTGAGCCAAAGCGAGGAGTGGATTGAGCAGAAGGTAGAAATATAAGAGCTTCCTATATATTTCCCATTCCTTTTGTAGACACTCTTGGCTTTGGCGCAAAAAAACACAACAAAATTCTGCAACAAAAAAAGGTGCGTTTCAGCAACGTGGGGCCTCAGCCTTAAAGTCATATCATTATTATTTATTTACATGTGTTTTTAAACAAAATTTTTAAATAAAACCCTATTACAAAAATGTTATACAATATATATAAATCAATAGTAATAGAAAAATGTATCCAAAAGTTTCCATAACTTTTAAGGGTCTATGTTATAAAATCATGTTGTAATTTAGACATCCTGAATAATTTTGTTAGATTTATACATTTGCCATGATCCACATTAACGTTTTAAACTACATCAGCCTTAAATATTTCCTTGTTCATGTTCTAATGTGTTTATGATGATAAAAAATACTGCTATCCTGATGGCAATGTTGAAAACTGTCATTTACTATGTTGTACAGCACAGTTCAGTCCAATGTTCCGTCTTCCAAAAGGCATTAGAACTGGGTGGTAAGATATTGAATGTTTTAGACACAGTAAATTAACAGTAAATAACTTGTCAGATTGTCAATTTTCATATTAATAAAATTCTTATTAACTTGTTACTGCTATCAGAATACATTAAAATTCAATGTCAGTTTTGAGATTGTCACATTATGTGAAACTGACTGCAATTATGCGGAAGAGACTGATTCATGCAGCTTTATATTAAAGTTGCTTTAAAAAGAAAGATGAAAATGTGTTTATTAATCCGCAGAACCTGCATAATATCTAAATTCTGCAGACATAAGTTTATTATGGGTATCTATTATTTACAGTATTAGAGTGAAACAATTTAAGCAAATTAAGTGGCTATATCATACGTCCAGCTGGTGAAAAGCAGCCCTGGTCATGTGATGGACACATTGGGGCAGAACTAACAGTACAGTTATCAGAGCTGTTTCATAAACTATGAACATGTATGTCCATATCATGGCTATATCAGGTAAAGTCATTTTATGCATAAGAGTAAAAATGAGAGTTCCTGTTATATGACTGCAAGCAAAGATCCTGAAAGCAATTACGAATTAAAGGGGTACTCCCATCTCAAGGATCCTATCTATACTGGTAGCTTATATAAATTGAAGACTTTTCCTAAATATATTGCTTTAGAAATGCTGCTTTGTTTTCCTGCTATGTGAAATTATTCCTCCCATTGTTTACACAGCATTTCCATAGCACCGGACCTGTGTGATAGGACAAGTGATGTCACTTGCTGCTCTCACTGTTATCTACAGATCTGCCGTTCAGCTAATTGCAGTTTGCTGATAAAGCCGTGCCTGTTATCTCTCTATGTAAACTCACAGACAACACAGAGTCCGTTCTCTAGAAGCATGTGCATATTATTTGATCAGCATTTATATTAGATTTTTGGTAATCAGAATAAGTATTGTGATACTTCATAGTGTCCTGTTCAGCAAGCTGGGGGGTGGGGGATACAGGAAGTGAGAAGAAGAGACAGCAGGAAAAGCTGCTGAAACATGCAGATGGGAAAACCCCTTTAATACTGAAAATATATAAATTTTACAGAAAGTATATTATTATAAAAAAAAAATTGCTGAAACCTGCATACTCCTTTAAGTAAGATAAATAATAAACAATAGAACATATTTATACCCTTACTGCTTACTTATAACCTACCAGCTTTTGAACCATATACTGAACAAAGATGTTCTTTACTAGCTTCTAAGTCACCACCTTCCTACATGGTCTTGCTGTGTGGTTTGATCCCAGTGAAAGAGTGAAGAAATCAGGCGATACCTTTTAGAGGCTAACTGAGTATATTTACAAGTAAGCTTTCAGGAGTACTCGCTCCCTTCATCAGACATGGTGTGATACAAGAACCCAGACACCAAGTGCAAAATGCTAAATGACATCGTTAGTTTGACTGTGTCTCAGATCAATTTAGAATTGTTTCTTTTAAATTTATCCAGCAGTTCAAAAGATATGGACCACAATAGTTTTATATGTGAATTAGCTATTGTTCCCCAATGTGGCTGTAACCCTTTATTTTCATACAGAACATAACGACACCCCCAAAGAAAGCAAAAGGTTACTGCCCCAAGTTGCTGATTCACAGACTAATGGGGACATAGCTTTGTAATAAGTTGTAGAGGACCTGCACTTTGTGTCAGGTCCTCTACAACATCCTTGCCTAACTTTATTCCTCTCCACTGTGGTTTTTTACTTTTTTAACACAATTTAGACTTTGAAATGTCCAACTACAACAGTATTTAATTTAGAGTTCCTTGATAAGTTATGGCTCTAAATATGCAGACTTCTAATTACCTAGCAGTTGTCATTCTTTTCTGTACAACACTGATGGGGGGGATTATGTATGACATCTGCATTTAACACAAGTCTGTTGCATTAACATTGCTATGCCTATCAGTCAAACTTTGGTTAAGCCTGTTCAGCCAGTCAGAGATTTGACATGCAGAGCCTAAGGGCTGTATTTCATCATCCAATCAAGGGCTAAAGCAGGTATTTTAACCTGTCACTTTCCCTACTCAAGCAGCCTGTGATTACATTAGTTTTCTGGTTCTTTTTTCTCAGAACTTGCATTCAGCACCTTATCCCTTTTTCTGAACTACTATTTTTCTGACATTGTCTTGCTCTCCTGGATTACCCTCCTGTTTCTGATTTGGCTGTGTCTGTGACCCCCTGGATTTGCCAGCGGCTTGGACTTATATCTGCTTCTGTTTTGGCAATTCCTATACTCTCCTGGTTTTGACCTTGGATTGTTTATTAATAATAATAATAATAATAATAATAATAATAATAATCCTTTAATAGTCCCACAATGGGGAAATTCAGTGTGTTACAGCAGCAAAGATAAGCAGATACAAATACAAATACAACATGTACAGGAATGTTCCAAGGTAAGAGGCATTACTTTGATAGCCGACAGACATATAGGAAGTAGCGGGGGGGGGGGGAGATTTAACAGGCAGAGAGATATTTCAGTTCTCTGTGTGTAATGATCTCCGCTTAGGTCGGTGTTGGTTGTACAGCCTAACCACGGTGGAGAGGAAAGACTTCCGATAGCGCTCCTTCTCACACCTAGGGTGGAGCAGTCGGTCACTGACAGTACTGCTCAGCGCGATCACAGTCTCATGCATGGGATGGGACTTCTTCTTCTGCATGGAGCTCACCACGGACAGTATCCTTCTGTCACCCACCACCTGCACTGGGTCCAGTGGGCTCCCCAGGACAGAGCTGGCCTTTCTAATCAGCTTGTCAAGTTTATTTCTGTCCCTGGTTGATATACTGCTCCCCCAGCAGGCCACTCCAAAGAAGATGGCTGATGCCACTACCGAGTTGAAGAAAGTTCTAAGAAGTGCCCCCCGGATTCCAAAGGCTCTCAGCTTCCTAAGCAGGTAGAGCCTGCTGTGGCCCTTCCTGTACAGGGCCTCCATATGATCTGCCCAGTCCAGCTTATTATTAAGGAGCAAACCCAGGTACTTATAGGTGTTCACAATCTCGATGCCCGTCCCCAGGATGTCCACTGGTTTAGGAGGGCTTCTGCTTTTACGGAAGTCCACCACCATCTCCTTGGTCTTCACCGCATTAATCTTCAGGTGGTTCCGGTGACACCAGTCCACAAAATCCTGGTTCAGTTCTCTGTACTCCCTATCATCATCATCTGTGATGAGACCCACTATTGCAGAGTCGTCAGAATACTTCTGTAGGTAGCAGCTGGATGAGTTGCACCTAAAATCTGCAGTGTACAGTGTGAAGAGGAAAGGGGCGAGAACCGTACCCTGAGGTGCCCCCGTATTACAGATCACGGTACATGACACACAGTCTTGGGCTCTCACGTATTGAGGTCGATTTGTGAGGTAGTCTAGGATCCAGTTGGAGAGGTGGTGGTCCACTCCAGCAAGGCCCAGCTTGTCCCTCAATAACCTGGGCTGTATGGTGTTAAAAGCACTGGAGAAATCAAAGAACATTATTCTCACTGTGTTCCCTGGTTTCTCCAGGTGAGACAGAGCCCTGTGCAGAAGATGGATGATGGCATCATCTACCCCAATGCCCGGCCGATAAGCAAACTGGAGGGGGTCCATAGCGGGGCTCACTAGAGGGCGGAGATGTGTGAGAACCAATCTCTCCAAGATCTTCATCAGGTGGGATGTCAGTGCTACAGGTCTGTAGTCATTGAGGTCCATAGGGTGGGGTTTCTTTGGAAGTGGTACCACACAAGAAGATTTCCATAATTCAGGGACTATTTCCTGCCTCAGGCTCATATTATACATATATGTAATTATACCACACAGCTGGTCCCCGCAAGTCTTAATTAGCCTTGCACTGATGTCAACTGGCCCTGCGGCTTTCCTCGCCTTGATCTTTTTCATCTCCTTACTGTCTCTCTAGGGTTTCTTGTTTGGTATTTAGTCTGTAATTGCACCTATTTTCTAACATCTTTTATCTGGGTCACAAACCTTGTCTTAAGCAGCCAAAACCATCCAGTCCAAGTGTATTATGGTGATAAATTCAAGATGAGTAAAGAAAGTAAGATGGAAGAAAGTGGAACTTCAGTTTATTACACTGACTTTTCAAGGAGGGGAGTAAAGGCTGTTGTGGACATGAGAACATGAGAACAGTTATTCCATCCATTTTACCTGCTGCCTTACGTTACAGCCACTGAACCTTTTCAACGGCTGAGCAGCTGTTGTGTCCATGCTAGCTGTTTCCTTGAGCAGAATGTATATACTACACAGGCAAAATATATGTTGATCCAGGAGTTGGTGCCAACCCCCTGCCATGCAGTTAACAAACGTAATTATGGAATTTAAAAGCTGTGGACCACATAGGGGTGAGGATGAGTTGCCGACCTTGTGAACAACATCAGCGGCCCTATGGATACAGATATAGCATTCATTAAACTGATGTTCATATTGTGTTAACCAATGCTTGTTCATTCATTGCTATTCATGGCTATTTTACATCATTTCATATTGTGAAATTGGCACGATGAATGTTTCTTTAATGACTGCTACATCCATATCTGCCCATAGGACAAGTAAAGAATACAAAAGAATCACAGCACAGATTATTTGGTACAGTTAAGTAAATAATGTAATAGCCCAATTTCATGGCCCTAATCCAACATAATCTTGTCAGTAGGTTTTATATTCACTAAAGTAAAATCATGTTGTATGTGAAGATATTGTGGCAAGCATAAAAGGACAGCTTGGTACCTCATATCTGTGTTGACCACAAACTAAAAATACCAAAGGGATTGTGTTGTTTTATGTTCTATCACAACTACAAGAGTACTGTAACATCTGAATATTTCACCCCTGCTTCTGAAAATTCACAAATTTAGTGCTATACTGTATATGTAACAAAATGTTTTTGCTTAATGCATAGCATATGTGACAGAAACATTTATTATAGCAAATTCCAGCATATAGATCAAAACTGCTATTGATCTCTCTTAAACTTTGAGGAAGTTGAGCGAAGACTTATAGAACAACATCCTCATTCAGCTTAATGATTCTCTCATATTCCTTTGTTTCCTACCTTTACTTGACATTGCTTCAGGTTATGAAGAAAACTTCAGAGATTTTCCCATTTTATATGCAGCGCTCATTTTTAGCATACACTGTTATAGTTTAAACTACAAATAAATAAATAAAAACAATGTGCTCCTAGTTTATCTTTTCATTTTCAAGGTTTCTGTTAAATACAAAGTGCAGCACATCCCAAATAGGACATCCCTAGTGACAAAACAATATAATCCTCTTGTCCTTTTATGCCACAGAACAACTGAAACATCAAATAATTAAAAACACATTAACAGTGGGAAATTTGTTTTTTTTTGTCATGACAATGTAGTGTCAATTTTGCATCTTTTTTTCTTTGCATCTAAAATAATACAAATAAAGTAACGTAGTCAGTAGTTAAAAATATATCCCACTATTCATGTCTAGAGCTCCTATACTCTGCTACTGTATGTGTCTGTATGATTACAGGGTACAAAATCTGTTATTTTGTTATTCTGCTTCTCTGCCTCTTCTTATCACTAACCTACAGACAGTAGAAGAGAACACATTTAGAAGGAATTAAGTCTGCATGATCAGACTATGCAGAGTTTGTTTGAGGTCTACTATATAAAATGGATGTGCAAGTAGGAGCAATATTTTAATCAATAATATTAACATATTTATAACGTTACTTTACACTTTTTTAGACTAGTAGAAAAATATTTTTCCAATTAACTTGTATAGATATATATGTTCGCAAATGAAATAAAATGACCTTTAAACTGTACCAAATCTTGTCCAAGTTTTGTTTATATTGTACAATAATTGTGAATGAACCAATAATACATTACATTCATATATGACCTCATTTGAAATCATGCACACACTGGATAGGTTATCAGAACAATGAAATTAAATTGGTAGGGGTATTGGTAGGGGTCTAATCACTTTATCATAAGAACAGGAGTCCCCTTTATGCTATGTTCACATTTGCGTTGGGGGCCAGAGTAATGAACACGCGGACCTCTAAAATAGCGGACACTAACAGTGCCCGATGGACCTCACTATAATGGGATAATGGGATCTGTTGGGTGTCGATTCTTTTAAACTAAAGCATAGGAGGCTGTATTCCTCCTGTACCTGGGGCGGTATGTTTCAGCCCCAGTTATAGGAGAAATCATCATCAAAAAAAAAAAAAAAAGGGGTAAGGGAAAATATCAAACATTTATACTCATCTTGTTTCACCTGTCCTGGGTGTCCGCCGGTCTCTTGGCATCCTATTCAGGCCTTTTCTGGCTTCTGGATGATGTCACACACCTCAGGTTCACTGCTGAGGCCCAAGTAGGCCCTGGGTCTTAGTGTTCTTATATCAGTGCACCCAACGTGATCCCTGAGCCCTAATCACAGGCCTCAACAGTGGCCCTGGGGTGTGTGATTTGAACTGGAGGCTGAGAGAGGCTGGGAGAAGCCTGAAGAGGACACAGAGGGACCACTACAAGCCACAAGGATGCCCAGGAGACGTGAGGCAAGGTGAGTATGTGTTTATTATTTTTTCTCATGTCCCCTGGGTCTCCACTTATTATACTCTGGGGTCTGAGGAGACCCCAGAGGATAATAATAACACTTTCGGTTCTATCCGAAAAGTATATGTATATATATATATAAAGTTCAAAACTTTCAGTGCCATGACAACATGTCAAACCAAGGAGGAGTTGTGCAACTGGTATACTAGCAGCATTCTTCCTGGCGCATGCTGTGGCACATGCGCTGCTTCCTCTTACATTGTCACTGTACTTTTACCAAGCATTTTATTTTTACATGAGACACCACTGAGCCTGCCCTGATGACAAGGCCTACAGTATAGTTATAAAACAAATTCAGAACTCATGCAATCTGTCTACTAAAAGTGCAGTGTATGTTTTTATTGCTGTTATAGTCAGCTAAGTTTGTTGCAGAACAATATGTAATATTTAAATGAACCATTAGCAATTAGTACTGTGCAAAACAAAGAGTGAAATCTCCCCTTCTAGGTTCTCCCCTGTGAAATGCAGTAACATCTCATTGATGGCCCATATAGTCCAAAATGTGGTTGTTTGTATGATGTAAAAAAAGAAAAAAACTTTTATAGCCACATTTGGCACCTCAGATGGTCCTGCAAAGGAGTAGGTGGTATCAGAGTCCAATGGAGGAGGGGGAACCCTTCTTGTCAGGAACCAAGCTGCTGCTCAACCCTGGAACCATCTGTCCATGATGACAGTGGTAATGCAATAGGGAGTAAGAAGAGTATAAAAACAGTCCCAAACAGCACTTACCTTGTTTTTATACTCTTCTTACTCCCTGTTGTTTGTATGAGGCTTTAAAGGGGTTGTCCAGTTTCAGACACATATTCAGAGGCTAATGTTATTGTTTGTACGAAGCAAAATTATATGTTTTTCCAATACACTTTCTGTGTCAATACCTCATGGTTTTCTAGATCTCTTCTTCCACTGGATAAAAATCAGTCCATAGTCATGTGATGAACACATAGGTGCACAGCTTGTTACAGTCACAGCTCAGTAATCAGACATCTGCCAGTAATGAATTGTGCATCTGTGTGTACATAACATGACCATGGACTGTATATTACATGACCATGGACTGTATATCACATGACCATGGACTGATTTTTATCCACTGCAAGTAAACAAAGAATTAAAGCAAGCCAAGCTCTAGAAAATTGTGAGGAATTGATACAGAAAGTATAATTGAAAATTGTGGAATTTTTCATTATACAAACAGTTATTTACTGAAATTGGACAACCTCTTTAAGGATTCTGACCTGTGCACAAGGTGAGACATGTTTCCTATTGATTTTAGTTCCCTTAGTTTGTACTACAGTAGTTTCAATGAAGTTATATCTGTCTTAGGAATTTACATATGTCAGAGTAGGAATAAAGCATCATGCTGTATATCTTTATTACTTTTCTTATAAGTCTCTGTCCTTGTATCTGAAACTTAGTAATATATCTTTGGATAAAACTTCTTTCTTGTCTAGCAATATGTCTTCATGAGCACTAAGAAGGGTATAAATTATTCCATTTTATTACTAATTTGAGGGGTGGGGGGTTGATTCAAATGTTTTCATTTTACTCTTTTTCTCTGTTTTTTAATCAGAATTTTGTTTTGCATTGAATAGCTAGTTTTTAATGATCATTCTACTCCCTGATGAATCCTTTACATTATTTTTTAATGACTTCAAATTAGCAATTTGCCAATTCATGATATAAAGTAACATAGAACAGTCTGAATAGATCAAATTAACATCAATGTAGATTTTTAATTATTAGTACATCTCTAGCACTAATATGGTTGACCTGATAAACCACTGAATCACACTGCTGTACTAAGAATAAGGGTGATTTATTAGCAATAGAAATATGCTGCTTTTATATATGACTGCTTTTGATATGACTACTTTTAGTATTAATCTAAGATTGCTATTATTTTTAAAATGTTAGCAACAGTCATCAGAGAACTCCTATAACCAAGAACATATGGTAGTTAGAGGTAAATGTAACTAGTCAAGAATACATGACCCCTAGAAATGAATGGGGTTATACCCCAAAAAATTATTTAAAAAGTCCTGCATGCAAACTTTACTAATGGAAATCGGGACTTACAGTTACTGGGATGGAGGTGGGTTTTTTCAGGTTCTGTTTGATGGACTATGTTGATAATCATCATTTTTTAAACTCATTTTTTAATAAAATGGTCAAAGAAGGTTGTGTTTTTCTTTCTCTAGTAATGTTTTCTTACATCTCAATGTGTTTTAAATACTTTATTACTGTCTGATTAACAGTGTCCATTACTGAGATGGGGCTTATTGTTAGCCACTAAAAAGGCTAACACTAACCGAACAATTATTACCCTGGTGCCCACCACCATCAGGGGTGTTGGGAAGAGCTGGGTATGATCCAAAAACTGTGACTCTTCCAACCCTGGTAATGCTAGCCTGTAGCTTCTGTCTTATATCTGACTATACAGATGCAGAATGAAACTAAAAGGCAATTTCTCTTATGGCATTAGTAGGCACTATGTATATTTTTATTTGACTTATTTAGTGGTGCACTGTATGCATCTTCTTCCTCTCACAGATCAAATCTCACAGGATAAAGAAAGGAGAGAGAATATATAATACTGCAACAAAACTTTTCATTTGATTGCCATGATTGGTTTCTTTGTCGCTAACAGGACATTAGGATCATATTTGAAAGCTGCTATCAAGGAGATCAGACTGAAGGAGCCATGCTTATTCAATAATAGTTCAGGTGCTGTCCTAAAAACAGTGATCACCACATTTCTCCTTCAAGTGTGGCTGTAATCTACAGTCGATAATTATGTGTTTTATTATACCTGTCTCTGTATTGTGTATTCATCCCCTTTTCATATGTAGTGTACAGTACCATGGACTTAAAAGTGCTCTGAATATTAATAACAATAATAACAATAACCTGCCAGGTGCTGTTCTTTTGACTTTGCTATGAATGAACAGAAACAGCATTTTCTCCACAAACTCAAATGAAATTAAATTGCATTATCTACATCTTGGTTAAAGCTTTTCATTTTCCTACAGTAATATAAAATTTTATTAAAATGAAGTAGCATTTTATTGTGGAGTATTTGCCGCAGACATGATATAATGCAGGGAAGAAAATCCACAAGTATTGAGTATTTTTAATTTGCTATAGACAACTTAGATATAGGGACAGATATACTAATATACTAACTGACTCTAACTGGTGCATTTTAGGAAAACGATGGTGCATCTTATCTACTGTATGCCACTCACCACTTTTTAAGACTATGGGAGGAGCATGGCTGGAATCTAGGTTGGCTAGGGTACGGACACTTCAGTCCATCAGAATTATTATATTTCACGTCAGAAAACTGGCATGACTTGTATCAGAAATCTCTACCATTCCCTGACTGGTGTAGATTTGAGTTCCGTTGCATGGGACCTTGTGACATATGCAAGAATTATTAAGAAGTTGGAGTCTGGCACGTTTAACATCTCTGGGGAATGGACTAAGACTGGTTAGGATTTTCCAATCTTAATAACCCCCCTCCACACTAAGTACTATTGCCTTGTCCGACAAGAGAACATGGTTTAGCAGGAAAGGGGTGTTGCTTGTCACAAGGGGAGTGGCATAAAGTTCCCCAATGTTTTAAAAAAGTGAGTGAATATTGTGGCACAAAGGAGTCAAGTGGTAAAAACCTATACTAGATAGCCTAAGAGGTATCTAAAGGCAAGACAGAGCGTAGATTTTTTAAAATTTTATTTTCTGTACTTGCTGATGTGACAGCTGATGTCTGAACTGTTGTTACCAGTATTTAGAGATATACTTTGCAGTAGTCACATGTATCGTGGGAAGGGATTGTCTGGAGATCACTTATTGCAGATTTATAAAGCTAAATTCATCAGAATTCTGAATTAATTTGCATTATAAAAAGGGGCCTACATGTTGCGTAATGCATTTATAGTGTATTTTAGAAATATTTCTTGCTTTATCCAATAAGAAGGGGAGGCAAGATGCTCAGCTTGTTGGAAGGGGTGGTGTTTAAAAAAATTCTGGTGACATTTACATTTAATCAGAAATCCTAGATGAAGAAAGACCTGCAAATCCCTCTTTTTATTTTTCAGGGAAAAAAACGGACACCAGACAGGCACCACATGAACCCTATTATAGTCAATGCGGTCCTGTAGTATCTGTTCATGTTTTTCATTAGACAGACCGTTTTTCATCAGATAAAAAAGACTTCCTGACAAAAATGTGAACTTAGTCTAAGCCAACTGCTAGGAAATATCAACTTAACATAAAAACTATAAGGATATGCTAAATTTATCATCCAGTATTTGCAAGTGTGATTGATCTACCACATTCTCAGACTCTTTAGTCTGCTGTAAATTTGGACCTTATCAAAGTTAGGCAAGATTAGAAAATATGTCCTATTGTCTTCTATGAGAGAATCTCCTAGACTTGCTCTGTGACTTGTTTAAAGTTATCTTTCACTGTAAGGCTGGATTCACACCTGCATTGGAGTTCCCGCCACCGAATCCGCTTAAAATCGGTGGAGACAAAATTCCTGCAACCAGGAATTTTCTCTTGACCAGTTTCAGTATAAAACTGGTGGAAACTGGGTGAAAACCCGGAAGACCCCATTACAGTCTATGTATGGGTCCCCATGCGGACCCAAAGGACGAAAACCCGAACGCTAGTGTGATCCTAATGTAATCCTGCTCAATGATGATAATGAGATTACTGTTGAAAAGTGAACATATTACAGTGTACAGAACAGGAAGTGTCAACATACAATTAGGTTTAAAGCCAATGTGAAAACTGCATGATTTTAGGATTTTCTTTTTACAGTAGACAATGTGGAAAATTAAAAGAAAAGAAATCACCAACAATTACCACAAATAAGTTTATCACAAGTGGTAGAGGTGCTGGGAGCCCCCAGTGATCAATTATATTTGCAGTAAAAATGGCAGAAAATGTTCAATTTTCTGGCAGCACCTCCACAGGGCAAATAAAGCACTACACAATGCCAATTAAAATCCATTAGTTAAAAAAAATTCCCTATTTTCTCCACAAGTAAATCTAAATTATTACACTTATCATTAAAATTATATGCAAAGGGAAAAATGTCTACATTTAAGCCATAGAGTAATATGAATAATGCAAATTATTTCACAATCAGCCTAATAAATTGTGACAATGGATTCACTTAGTCTTAATAAACTTGGATTATTCCAAAAATAATATTCAACCTCCCATTGTTCCACAAATGAATAATTCACTTCTCTTCGCAAAGTAATAAGACAAGAAGACCTATTGAAAATTCTGAGGAGTGAAGGCAAGACAAAAGACTTCTTTCAAATTAGTTTAATTGAATGTTAGTGCATTGGAGAGTAAATTATAGTAACCAGTGTCAATAAAAGTTTAGAAATATGACAGATTAGGTTAAAGAAGGAAAGAAGAAAATGCCAAAGTCAAGAGACTTATTAATAGTCTACAACTTTAAATCAGCGTTTTACATGACTTTTAACCATCCTTCCTCTTCACTGTCACTACTTATTTTAGACTCACAGGAACAAATGGAACATTCACTAATACAGATAGAGCTGTCAGCCTGAATGAGTCATTGGTTGAACAAGCACTGTTAGCTTCTATTACCATGTGCATTTGTATTTGCATTTTGACTAGTTGTTGTTCAATTTCTATACCTGTTGGAAATGTAAAAGTGGTAGTAATATTTTACCATAGATGGTAGCAATAAATGGATCACAGTAACTAAATGTCTATCTACTGTATCTATCTATCTATCTATCTATCTATCTACAGTGGAGAAAAAAAAGTATTTAGTCAGCCACCAATTGTGCAAGTTCCCTCACTTAAAAAGATGAGGCCGGCCTGTAACTGACATCATAGGTAGACCTCAACTATGAGAGACAAAATGAGAAAACATATCTAGAAAATCACACTGATTTTTTTAAGAATGTACAGTGCCTTGCGAAAGTATTCGGCCCCCTTGAACTTTTCAACCTTTTGCCACATTTCAGGCTTCAAACATAAGGATATAAAATTTTAATTTTTTGGTGAAGAATCAACAACAAGTGGGACACAATTGTGAAGTGGAACGAAATTTATTGGTTATTTTAAACTTTTGTAAAAAATAAAAAACTGAAAAGTGGGGCGTGCAATATTATTCAGCCCCTTTACTTTCAGTGCAGCAAACTCACTCCAGAAGTTCAGTGAGGATCTCTGAATGATCCAATGTTGTCCTAAATGACTGATGATGATAAATATAATCCACCTGTGTGTAATCAAGTCTCCGTATAAATGCACCTGCTCTGTGATAGTCTCAGGGTTCTGTTTAAAGCACAGAGAGCATCATAAAGACCAAGGAACACACCAGGCAGGTCCATGATACTGTTGTGGAGAAGTTTAAAGCCGGATTTGGATACAAAAAGATTTCCCAAACTTTAAACATCCCAAGGAGCACTGTGCAAGCGATCATATTGAAATGGAAGGAGTATCAGACCATTGCAAATCTACCAAGACCCGGCCGTCCCTCTAAACTTTCATCTCAAACAAGGAGAAGACTGATCAGAGATGCAGCCAAGAGGCCCATAATCACTCTGGATGAACTGCAGAGATCTACAGCTGAGGTGGGAGAGTCTGTGCATAGGACAACAATCAGTCGTACACTGTACAAATCTGGCCTTTATGGAAGAGTGGCAAGAAGAAAGTCATTTCTCAAAGATATCCATAAAAAGTCTCATTTAAAGTTTGCCACAAGCCACCTGGGAGACACACCAAACATGTGGAAGAAGGTGCTCTGGTCAGAGAAACCAAAATCAAACTTTTGGCCACAATTCAAAATGATATGTTTGGTGTAAAAGCAACACAGCTCATCACCCTGAACACACCATCCCCACTGTCAAACATGGTGGTGGCAGTATCATGGTTTGGGCCTGCTTTTCTTCAGCAGGAACAGGGAAGATGGTTAATATTGATGGGAAGATGGATGGAGCCAAATACAGGACCATTCTGGAAGAAAACCTGTTGGAGTCTGCAAAAGACCTGAGACTGGGACGGTGATTTATCTTCCAACAAGACACTGATCCTAAACATAAAGCAAAATCTACAATGGAATGGTTCACAAATAAACGTATCCAGGTGTTAGAATGTCCAAGTCAAAGTCCAGACCTGAATCCAATCGAGAATCTGTGGAAAGAGCTGAAAACTACTGTACACAAACGCTCTCCATCCAACCTCACTGAGCTTGAGCTGTTTTCCAAGGAAAAATGGGCAAGAATTTCAGTCTCTCGATGTGCAAAACTGATAGAGACATACCCCAAACGACTTGCAGCTGTAATCACAGCAAAAGGTGGCGCTACAAAGTATTAACTTAAGGGAGCCGAATAATTTGGCACGACCCACTTTTCAGATTTTTATTTTTTACAAAAGTTTAAAATATCCAATAAATTTAGTTCCACTTCACGATTGTGTCCCACTTGTTGTCGATTCTTCACCAAAAAATTAAAATTTTATATCCTTATGTTTGAAGCCTGAAATGTGGCAAAAGGTTGAAAAGTTCAAGGGGGCCGAATACTTTCGCAAGGCACTGTATTTGCAAATTATGGTGGAAAATAAGTATTTGGTCACCTACAAACAAGCAAGATTTCTGGCTCTCACAGACCTGTAACTTCTTCTTTAAGAGGCTCCTCTGTCCTCCACTCATTACCTGTAGTAATGGCTCCTGTTTGACATTGTTATCAGTATAAAAGACACCTGTCCACAACCTCAAACAGTCACACTCCAAACTGCACTGTTGTGAAGACCAAAGAGCTGTGGAAGGACACCAGAAACAAAATTGTAGACCTGCACCAGGCTGGGAAGACTGAATATGCAATAGGCAAGCAACTTGGTGTGAAGAAATCAACTGTGGGAGCAATAATTAGAAAATGGAAGACATACAAGACCACTGATAATCTCCCTCGATCAGTGGCTCCACGCAAGATCTCACCGTGTGGCGTCAAAATGATCAAAAGAACGGTGAGCAAAAATTCCAGAACCACAAGGGGGGAACTAGTGAATGACCTGCAGAACACTGGGACTAACGCAACAAAGGCTACCGTCAGTAACACACTACGCCGCTAGGGACTCAGATCCTGCAGTGCCAGACGTATCCCCGTGCTTAAGCCAGTACATATCCGGGCCCGTCTGAAGTTTGCTGGAGAGCATTTGGATGTTCCAGAAGAGTATTGGGAGAATGTCATATGGTCAGATGAAACCAAAGTAGAACTGTTTGGTAGAAACACAACTTGTCGTGTTTGGAGGAGAGTGAATGCTGAGTTGCATCCAAAGAACACCATACCTACTGTTAAGCATGGGGGTAGCAACATCATGCTTTGGGGCTTGTTTCTCTGCAAAGGGACCAGGACGACTGATCCATGTACATGAAAGAATGAATGGGGCCATGTATCATGAGATTTTGAGTGCAAACCTCATTCCATCAGCAAGGGCATTGAAGATGAAATGTGGCTGGGTCTTTCAGCATGACAATGATCCCAAGCACACCGCCAGGGCAACGAAGGAGTGGCTTCGTAAGAAGCATTTCAAGGTTCTGGAGTGGTCTAGCCAGTCTCCAGATCTCAACCCCATAGAAAACCTTTGGAGGGAGTTGAAAGTCCGTGTTGCCCAGCAACATCCCCAAAACATCACTGCTTTAGAGATCTGCATGGAGGAATGGGCCAACATACCAGCAACAGTGTGTGCCAACCTTATGAAAACTTACAGAAAACGTTTGACCTCTGTCATTGCCAACAAAGGATATATAACAAAGTATTGAGATGAACTTTTGTTATTGACCAAATACTAATTTTCCACCATAATTTGTAAATATATTCTTTAAAAATCAGACAATGTGATTTTCTGAATTTGTTTTCTCATTTTGTCTCTCATAGTTGAGGTCTACCTATGATGTCAATTACAGGCCTCTCTCATCTTTTTAAGTGGGAGAACTTGCACAATTGGTGGCTGACTAAATACTTTTTTTCCCCACTGTATCTACAGAACAATAATTCCACCACCTACAAATTTACTTGTCATGAAGTGTTTGCCAATCAGATATGAAGTGATGCTGAGAGATGTTCGAAACAGTTTGGATTAAACCAGATTTTACCTTAATTTTGCAAAGGTTTCAGGTTTGACACGAACCTGAAACTTTAAAGGTTAGCCACCTGTGAACCAGAAGTGAAATTATTATACTCTGGAGTCTCTTGATCATATCAACTTGACCCCATTTGACGACTGAGGCCCAATCGCAGTCCTCATTGGTGACCCCAAACTGAAAACGGAATGATTTTAGTTTTTTTCCATTTTTAAATTAATAATGACATTTTTAACTCACCAGTCTAGTAAAATATGATTAACATTAAAATGTACACAATTGTTCATTTTCTGACATATTCTCTTTAGGTCAGCCATATACATAAAAAGCTAAATTTCTTTCTTGATATGAGATATTGATATGTGGGTTCTTTTCTCTTTTAACTCTTACAAGCAAACTCTTTAGCAGGAGCAGGAAAATTTTGGGGTCTCCATCTATATTTTTGTAAGAAAAGTCATAATCTGATAAAGGTCTAGGGGACATCTGCATTCCAGTATGTTTATTTCATAGGGAAGAATATGGTCACTAGCCCTCTGCACATTGAATTAATTATCATGAACTTTTCCCAAAGAATCAGCTCATATTTCACATTTACATGTCAAGAAATTATATAATCCAACACACAGCTTAAAGATCTGTTCTGGATCCATAGCCTTTTAATATATACATTAACACAACCAATTCTCTTTACCATAAACATGGACAATTTGTCTTTATGAAAAATAATTACAAAATATGTTGTTTTCTGTTTATTGTGTATTTTCCGATGTGCTTGAATACATTTTGCACAGGAATGTGTCTTTCACTGTGGCATGGAATATTAATCAAGGAAATGTTCCACAGTGAGCTGGTCTTGGCTTAAAGATTCATGAAAATCAGAACAGTGGATGTGCTCAAGCATCAAATGCCAGCTGTATATTCACAGTGTCTTTTTTTAAAGTTCTTCCTGCTCCGAGGCTAAGATAATGTCACTTAAAGTGTTTGGAAATCACTGTGCATTCATTGCAGAAATGCTTTCTAAATAGTAAATGAATCCTTAAATACAAGTGAAGCCAGGTGAAAGAGGAAGCAATCCTGTAAATATAAAACCAGCATTTTTATTTTTCTATAAAATGTCCATTGAACATAGTTTATTGGTCCATGAAAAGCACAAATTTTATTGCTCAGAAAATTATTTTCCAAATTAGCATATGCTCTAACAGCATAAAATAGATTACCAGAGCCACAAACGCCCTCAAGCATCTCATGTGAATGATAATCTTTTCAACAAATAAAACACAAATGGCTCTACATAATCTTTGCACAATGCTATACTCTGTGGAGGGATGACTTAAAGTTGTAAGCACAGTTCAGCTACACCAGCAAGTCACTGTATACTGCTCAGTACAAGTTTATCATAATTAGGATTATACTGTTCTTGTAGACATAGCGTTCAATTCCTATTATGTATTTCATAATTAATAAAATACTAACATATTTAGTGCTTATTATTATGCCAATTTATTTTTTAGTTGCAGTTTTGTGCATAGCACAAAATATAAACTCACAATGAAGATGACTACATTTGTGTCCTTAATAATTTTTGTAATACATTTTATTGGGAGTGGCACCAACTCCCTCTAGTATTTCGAGGGCAAATTGCATTCAACGTTGCAACTGTACTTGCTGTACTAAAAATATGTAATAGTGCCAGATAGGTAGTGTCCTTACAATAATGTCAAACAGATAGCGACACAAATTGTGCCCAAAACAAGAGTAGTGCCTAACACAGTAAAAATTGTTAAATTGTATTTCACACAATAAATATGTCCTATTTTGTGCTTAGTGGAGTAATATTACACCCTTTAGGTGCCACACACTAGCAGTGCTTGTTATAATACCTGTTGATTCTGATGGAAAAAAGCCTCTTTGCTGCACTGTACCCCAGTCTATTATGCTTTTAGTACACTGGCCCCACTGTGTAGCTTGTTTATCTGTCTGCTTCCATGCAGCAGGCTGATGCTTCCTTCCTGATCTCAGAACCTGTGATTCCTTCAGACTACGTCTGCCAGTTCATCATGCAGTACCACTCCCTGAGGAAAGGTTATGACTGCAAGGGGTTACTCCCACGTCATATATTGATGCTGAATTTGTAAAGCAACATTTCTCCTTTAGGAATTTGACACAGATTTTGAAGCAGAATTTGGAGAAGAGTGCACTAATTGCCTATTTTGACTTTCTTGGGCAGGGCCAAATTCCGCGAGTGGATTTTCTTGTGGTGTATTTTCCATCTCCCAATCATTTCAATGGGAGTTCTCAGGCAGAATCCATCTGAAGAACAAGAAGTATGCTTATTTTTTCCACTAGCTGAAAAAATCAGCACAAAAAAGTCAGCTACTGCCTCCTATTGAAGTGAATGGCAGACAGATTTTAGGTGGATTTTGAGGCAGATTCCATCTCAAGTTCATCATCAACTTCCAATGTGTGAACACCCCCTAAAGGTTCTCTGGTTGGCACCCTTCAATCTCTTTTGAAGGAAAAGTAGCATGATGAAAGGGAATTTCTGCACAACAGTTCATTACTCATGGAAACATGGGAGCCTATGGTTCTCCACATACTCCAGTCCTAACCTAAGCTGTTCTTCTTGGTTCAAGACTCTGTTGCCAACACAATTCTCAAGGGTAGTTGCCTTTGACTGTGGATACCTCCACTCACTCTTCCTTTGTTTCTCTCTTTCCTTACTTCACACTCTTACTCCTCATTTCTCATACTGTTTCCATTTTGGTTACTACTCTCACTCTCCTCTTACCACACCCTTGCCATGCCTTCCTCTAGCTTAATCCTCTTTTTCCTGTCCAAGTCCTTGTTGTCTCCCTCCAACTGCTCCAGAAGGATCAAGCTACTTCTCCTCAGCTGCTTTCCTTTCTGTCTGCTTTCTGCTCTTGATTTTGGAATGTGATTCCTCCTGCATCATCTTTGCTCACCAGGCAGAATGATGGCTTGCAATTCCACCATACTTTCCAACTGTGTCTGTGTACAAAAGACACACTTAAAATTTTATAGATGATTGTAGGAAAACTGATGACAGAGTTAGATAAGAAAAACCCTTTAAGGCTAAAGCCCCACATGGCTTTCCACAGCAAAAAAAGTGCTGCGGGAGAAAATGCGGTGGGGTCGCATCGCGGTTCTTCCCGCAGAGCTTTAGACAGAAAGTTTGCAGCGTTTTCCTCTGCGTATTTTCTGTTTCAATTATACCTATGGGGAAACTACCGGCATTTCCGTAGGTATAATTGACATGCTGCGATTTCCAAAACCGTTCCGGTTTTGGAAATCACATCCACTTTGCTCTGACTGTAAGACGCCGTGATTTTTTCCATGGCGCTTCTGCCACAGGCAAATTGCGGTGTTTATGCCACGTGGGGCCTTAGCCTAAAACCTGCTTTGAGCAATGGAAAAACATTTGGAAATATGTATTGTTTCACAAGGCGACTAGATTGAAGTAGACTGAAGTTTCAAAAAACTACAGATAAATAACTTATTTTCTATAAATGATTTCCTGTACCCCCTTGTCTGCCACCAAAATAAATCAGGTTGTTAATGCAAATTCATAGACAGCACATCGCAATGCTTCCTGTGATAGAATCATCAGTTGAACAATTGAATAAATGGGTCAAAGTTGCTAGTAATCGCATAAAAGACATTCATACAAATTCATGCAAATATTTTATACAAAGCTCTTTGTGTAAAAAGATAAAAGTTGAGAGACTCAGAAAGTCTGAATCACAAATACATTTAGCTGTTATATTCATATTCAGCAGACAACTAATGAATAACTGCCAAGCAAATGTTCACAGCTGCATGTTCTGCACAATAGACTTTCAATTATTGCTCAGCAGTGCCACCCTATACACACTTTACACATTATGTAAATCAATGAGCTTCTAATGGAAACATCTAGTTTTGAGTTTCATGTTAATTTACATAAATCAGCTATCTGGCCTCCTTCCTGATACCCCTATACCAACAATTTATCTAACATGCCGCATAAAGGATAATTTTATAGTACAGGAGTTCTTGCTCTTCATTTATCATCTAATTGGTATTTCATCCGGTCATGAGTTTCTCTTATAAAGATTTATATTTCTGTGTGCCAACTTACAGCTGAGCCATGATTTCAGCAGGCTGCACCTTTTCGCAGGCAGACTTTCTCCAATCTTACATGGCCTTGCTATTATTCAGATTACTTGAGAGTTTTTCATTCACTAAAAGAGATTGCAGGAGTCGTTCTGTCGAATCCACATAACATTGAATGCATTAAATGAGAAAAAGATTGATATGGTCCAACAATTCGATACATCTTTGTTTTCTATTATATTTATAGAGTGCATTTTAGAACAAGGAAATGTGAAGATGTGGAATTGTAAATGTATTCTGGTGCATAGAGTGCTGGACATCAAACCTGAGCAAAAGTCACCTTTGTTCTTGCAATGCTATCAAACTCTGGGTATTAAATGAGCATTGGATTTGTATCGTTATACTATACATTTTACTATACATTGTATGTTACGGAAATTCTGTAAATGTTGTGAAAGTCTTGAAATAATTTCTATATAGTAAGAAGAAGCAGTTTCCTTCCAATGATTTTGACATAATCCTGGGAGTCCTAGGTTTAAATCCAACCAAGGACAACATCTGCAAGGAGTTTGTATGTTCTCCCCGTGTTTGTGTGGGTTTCCTCCGGGTACTTCAATTTCCTCCTACACTCCAAAGATATACTGATGGGGAAATGTAGATTGTGAGCCCTATATGGGACAGTGACTGACAATGTCTGTAAAAGCGCTGCAGGAATATGATGGCGCTATATAAGTAAGCAAAATAAATAAAAATAAATACATAAATAAATATTACCATTAGTCTGGATTCACATGTACAGTTTTTGAGGCAAAGCCAGGAATAGATGCAAAAGGATGGAAAAATATCAAGGAAATGCTAATACGTCTATTCTTCATCATAGACACTGCTGGCTTTAGTATAAAAACAAACATTGTTAAGAAGCTGCATGTATAGATCCAGCCGTATGTGGCTGAGAAACTGTTCAAAGAAGTCTCTCTCTCTTAGAAGGATCAGTAGAGTCCTATAATACATTACCAAGAACTACTGATCTGCATTAATGTGAATAAAGCACTTGGGGAAAGTAAGGCATGTACTGTTTAGCTTCACTAGTTTGTGTGTGTGTCTCTCCAAATGGAGAAAGAAGTATTTTTCTCTAATAAGATTTAACACAAACTTTCTTGTATTTGTGTAAACTTTGTGGAACAGTTGATGACCATTTAAGTCTTACTGGCTAACTTGTTTTATATAATAAAAAATAGGAAGAATAATAAAATGTATATACATCAATGGAAACTACAAATGTAGCTTTCACCAAGTGAAAGTCTATCACGCTTAATGAATGTTCGCTTCATGCTGTGGCTTGCTATGTAAATTGAGTGGCGTATACAAAATGAATGGGCAGCTGCACTTCTTAAATAGCATTAGTGAGAAGCAAACTTTCTTGGCGCGGTTTGAAAATGTTTTTGGTGAAAGCTACAACTGTACCTTACATCATATTCTGTTACAGGTGCATTTAAGGTTTTGCTTACGATAAAATAAATCAGTCACATATTTTATTTTTTTAACTGTTTCTATAAATTATACACTACATTTACTATTTGTAAAAATAATGCTACTTCAAAGCCACTGTAATAATTTTCACATTTGGCACATAAATGTTTAAAACCTTTGCATATAGTTATATATGTATAACTATATATCATAAGACCATTAAAGCGGATAATCCTTTTGACTTCAATTAGCAAACCATTATTGCATAGCCTGATTACTTCAATGATCAATTATCCCTATGCACTATAGTTTTGGCAGGGGCTTTGGATTTTGTTAATGGATACTTTGTATAATATAGTATACACTATGTGAAGTGTTTATACATTGAATATGGAAATATGTAATCAACATTGGAAACATCATTTACATTACAAACTATGCAGATATTCTGATAAAAATAGAAACCGACTGTAATTGATATTTGTAATTAAAAACTTTAATTCACATTTCCATAGTTTCTATGTAGATTAATAAAATATTCCTTCATTTGTGAATGTATTTAGTGTTTTCTTCAAGATGCATAGCCAACTGAACTACAACTTTCATTGTAAAAATGTAACCTTAAAAAAAAAAACTTTTGCAAGCTGTGCAAAAGTTTAGACAGGTGTAAGGAAAAACGTTGCAATGTAAGAATGCTTTCAAAAACTGATGTGCTAATAGTGTTAAAATTAAGTGAACAAAAGAGAAATCAAAATCAAATTAATATTTGATTTGACTCCAAGAGGAGTCCTGGAAAAGATCATGATATCATATATCATATAGCCCTGATCTCAATATCATCCAGTCTATCTGGGATTACACGAAGAGACAGAAGAATTTGAGCCTACATTTAAAGAAGATGTATGGTTAGTTTTCCAAGATGTTTGGAACAACCTCCCAGCCAAGTTCCTTGAAAAACTATGCAAAAGTGTACCTAGAAAAAAATAATTATTTCATTTAGATTTATCTTTTGTTCACTTAATTTTGTTAATTGACATAAATAAACTATCAACACATCTATTTTTAAAAACATTCTTACTTGCAACATATTTTTATGCATCTGCTGAAAACTTTTACATATTACTATACAAGTCTTGTGTGGATCTACATCCAGATGGAGCCAAGTTTGGCATGACTTTTAACATGTAAAGTAAACAGTTGCTCCAGGTTTTTTCCATTGCTTTCAATAGATTTTGTAGTGAGTTACAGATTCAAGATAAAGATGTTACATCTTTATGGTAATCTGTGACATGAAAATACATTCCAATCTGTAGACAGAATGTTATAGAGCAAAGGGAGCAAAGTAGATTAAGTTATAGTTTTGTAGGAAAAAATTCAATAGCATTTTGAAAAAGATTTTGAAGATTGAAAAGCATTTTCCATGTGACAGGTGCCCTTTAAGAGCATGTATACTTTATCTTATGAATGTGTCCACATTTAACTTAAAGGGAATCTATCACTAACATTTACCCCACTAAACCAGCACTACCACATAATACTATGGGGCCAATCCATTATATCTCCCGTTTTGTACACAGTTTCACCCATGCATCACATTAAAAATTAACTTTTTCGGACCTTCTCCGGCTATGTAAATTAGCAGCGTGACATCACACGGGCCAGTTGAAACACCGCTTCTGTACACTTCTGTTGCCACCTCCTCCTGACCCCTTTCATTGTATTCTCATGGCAAATCCCATGCCTGCGCTTGCAAGTCAAGTCATCTGCCATTCCATTACTGTATGTTTGATTGCGCAGGCACGGGATTTTGTAGCGCTGTAAAAGAGAAAGAAGCTGTCATTCACACAAGGGGGCGGGCCAAACACCTCCTCATGAATAAGATGGACTGTTCTCCACAGAACAGCGCACATCGGACCTTTCTCACCTAATTTGCATACATGGCGGGAAATCTTCAGGTATTAATTTTTAAATCACCAGGGGAACACTGAGTTAACATCTTAAAAGATTTAGAATGTACATTTCAACATGTTTGCGGTCATGTCTTTATTTAGGGGTGAAAAATTGAGGTGAGAGGTTTCCTTTAATTACAAACTCGTTAAGGATTCTAATGATCTTGAAACCAATTAAGCATAGTTTCAGAAAAAGCATATCACTTGTGATAACTTATTACAAAACCATATTGTGCTTAGAAAAGCAGTTTAAAGCTGGGGCCCCATGTGGCGTAATCCCACTGTGCAGGAAAATACACGGTCGCAGTTTTGGAAATCGCAGCACGTCAATACAGAAACACTGGTGGTTTCCCTATAGGTATAACTGAAGCAGAAAGTCCACAGAGGAAACCTCTGCGAACTTTCAGTGAAAACCGATGCAGGAAAAACGTGATGCGTTGCCGCTGTGGCTTTTCCCACAGTGCCTTTTTGCTGCAGGACGCCACATGGGGCCTTAGCCTTAAGAGGATTTTTCACCAATTATAAAATGACATACCTCATTTGATTGTTGCTATGCAGGGCTGATGCCTGAGGTGAAAACAGAAATGATACCCCCCTTCCCCCAGTGACTTGGGTTCAGAGCTGTATCTGCCATGATCTGCATGAGGCAAGATAAGCATCTCCCCACAGATGGCAGATTTCAGAGTCCCTGAGCAGGCAGCACTGGGACTCCACTTTCCATGACTGTGATTTAGGAGCAGAACAAAAAAGAGTAGCCGCTTCCACCCTTCGTCCTATATCTGTCTATAACCAGTCAGTTCAGTGATGGGTTATGCCAGGTCTCTCACACTTTCTGTGGGACTGTCTGAAAAACAGGGCTTATGCTACATACACACCTACATTCGGGTTTCTGTTCGTGGGGTCCGCTTGGGGACAACCCGAATGGAAACCAAATCTGCTTAAAAAAGCGGTTACCTTCGGAAACCTGCAGACCCCATAAACTATCATGGGGTCCGCCGTGTTTCCGCCCCAAAAAGGGCAGAAAATGCAGAGAGAAAAGCTGGAGTTTAGCAGACACAGAGAGTAAGATCCAGACTGCAGTGGGTCACTCACACAGGAGTGCCGATTCAAATCCCTGCCCACTCGGACCACAGCTTACAAATTCGCTGATGGAGCAGTCTCAGCAGTCATCACATCATCAATGGATTACAATGAAAGAAAACATTTCTGTTATATAAAACTGGAGGCAAATAACACAGGATCCACCTCTGATAATAGGTTATGCTCACAATTTACCTCCTTGTCTCCACACACAGTGTCACCTGCACAGGGCACAGAGTATGACCACTATACTCCCATACAGAATAAAAACAGAATAGAAAAAACCCTTCCTGATATGCCATACATATACAGGAGATGTCGGATATTTAAATATGTTGATGCTTTTATTGCACTAAACTGGTTAATAAGCATATCAGAAAAAAAGCTAATATCTCACCAACACCAGAGGAACCAATTGGGGAACAGAAAAAAGCATTTTATTCACATGAACCCCAGCTATCTGATTGTGCTTATAGTTCAATAGGGACTGTTCTGGCAACAGACACCCTTTAAGTGCTTGAAGAGAAAACTTATTATAACATGGGTCAGATTAACATTTCAAGCACAGACTGGTGAATTCTAATATCTCATGTCATCGAGATGCTTTTATAAAAGTATTTCTACAGTATATTTAATGATCTAGACAACGCTAACCATGGTTATACAGCGAAGCTAAGGTCGCTGACTAAAATCATATACGGTAATTTCTCATTTCAGAAACAAATGGACATTTCCTAGCAACTGATGTAATATTTTCCTTTTAGTGATAATGGTAGGAATTATCCTTGAACATCAATGTCTAATGAAAAAAAGAGCCCGGTTACATGTCCAAACGACTGCATCCAATTCTTTTTCAATTTTAGTTTTAACCTTTTGTGGATTTCATCCATTATAATTTTCTAGATATGAGTCATAGTCAAGGACAGCCTGGACCATTACAGATAGGTAATTTCGACATTGTAAATGATTCTGTACATACTAAATACTGTACTTTCTATATCTGATATGAATCTGAGCGGATATAACAATCCTCTTATTGTAGTCGTGAATTTTACTGTTAGAAGTTTTTTGTTATTTCTTATGCTTTCTTTTCTTAGGTTTCCTGGTACTTTATAAAGTTCAATATTACTTATAGAGAAAAGAGCATAATATAAATCTTTATTGTAGTGCAGCCAACAAACAATTCTTATGTTATGTTATGTTGTGATGTGTTATTTTACACCAGTCTTGATGTCCCCTGCACCAGTGGAGGACACCCATAACCATGACTTAGGTGTTCCCCCTCACGATTGCCATAGATTCTAACGTCAATTACGCCACTTTTGTGACATAACTGATAATGAATATGGTGCAGTCAGTAGACCTTCCAAGGCTCCTACTTCCTACCCGGCCTCACTCACTTTAGAAAAAGGTGCAAGACTGGTGCAAGCCTGCCACTTCTTTTTTTTTAAAGAAAGATCGTGCACTACATGTTAATCTGTATTTAAGACAAGAGAAGGAATGTTCTGTAAAAGTAATTTGTGTCAGATTACTTCTAAGGAAGAGATAAGTAGTGTAGTGTCTGTGTGTGCTTTCATTATTTACACATTACATCTGACTGCTGACAAATCTTTTTTATTCATTTTCTAAGTGATTAATGTACAGATCTCTTAAAGTCAATGTCTACCAATCACAATAATTGCAAGTAAAAGATATGAGTGAACCAGTTCATTATAAATCAGGTTTGTAACACATTTTTCAAAATGTTCGGATTTGAGTCAGTCCTAAAATTCTACATTTTGATTAGTACAAACCAACTAAAATGATGGCTGCCATGTCAAAGGCATGGAGAAAGGCATCATATGACCTCAGAGAACTTGGTACTAGAGACAAAGAGTTAACACTGTTACGGCAGCAAGCAATGCATTTCAGGCAAAGACTATGTGTGTAGTCAGTGATATGTGCAGCCACTGCATCAATCAGTAACAAATTCTCAGCGTCCAATACAAATCCAATCTTTACTGTGTTACTGTATCTCTTTTATTGTAAAGATGATAAACACAACTTGAAAATGACATATTAATTACATAGCCAGATTAAACAATACCAGAAACATTATTATAATAAAAATTTAAAATATCAAACAGAAAGCTAAGAATTTATAAAAGTAAACTGGTCCAGCCACTTATCATACAGTGCATGTACAGCACGTTATGTATGTAATTACCACGCCACACAGAAAGCCAAATATATATAGCTATATATAAATAATTTTAGCTAACTACGAAATTGAATGAAAGAAACACATCTCAGTCAAAAACCAATTGCCAAAGACAGCAAACACCACTGAAAAGTCATTGGAAAAACATTTGACAATGAGTTTTCATTGTTTTTCCTGTTTTTCTGTGATAAGATATCACACTGCAGCAGTTTAACCAAGTTTGGTTTATCTCTGCTACATCTGTATATACACAGTTTTTTTTATAAAATCACAGAAGGTGTATATTGTGAGTATTGGGCTGGAATCAGATTTGTTCTGTTTATGAGTTTCCAGTGATTGTCATCACAATACCATATATATTTTTAGACACATAAAAAGTGGCTTGTCCACTTTTATTAGATTATAATAAATGTTAAGTTTTATTATATTATTATTTGTTTTGAATTCCACTCCAATTCTGTGACATATACACTTTTTTTATAGACACACATATACAATTTAAAAGAAATATATATTATTGACCCAATGTTGCCAAGTTTCAACACCCAAGATGAAATCCCTCTTTTCCCTTTCTCCATTCCACCTATCATTTACACTCATATTCTGTACACTATATACAATATACATTAGAATAAATTTCAAGAAAACATAACCCTTCAATAAATAAATTAATAAAAAAATAAATGTACCTGACTAAGCCTAAGTTCAACATCTGTAAGTCCTACACTTATATTCCTATACTTACAAAACAAATAGTAAAGCTATAATGTCAGAAACCCCCCTGCATCAGGATAACAAATGATTGAGTAAGGCACACTTAAAGAAAAATCCAAAGAAAATTGGTTCTTCTTGAACCCAGCTTGTCATTATCCAGAGAACATACCCTCATTAGGTCAGCAAGCATGTTCCTAATCACTTCATCTACTAGTAGGATTGCCTGCTGCATCAATACTAAGCACTGTATATTCGGGGATATACTACTTTTGAAGAAGAGTAATAATATTAGCACAGTGATGTATTATAAATTATAATCATTTTATTGTAATCTCTGTATACTAAATTTTAATATTTAGACATTTTTCAATTAATAAAATGAAGTGAATAAACAAATGATAAATCTAAATGAAGTCAATGTTTGATGTGACTCCCTTTATTTTTAAAACAGCATCAATTCTTCTATACACAGTGCTGGCCAAATGTATTGGCACCCCTGCAATTCTGTCAGATAATACTCAATTTCTTCCAGAAAATGATTGCAATCACAAATGCTTTGGTAATAATATCTTCATTTATTTTGCTTGCAATGAAAAACCACAAAAGAGAATGAAAAAAAAAGTCAAATCATTGATCATTTTACACAAAACTCCAAAAATGGGCCGGACAAAAGTATTGGCACCCTCAGCCTAATACTTGGTAGCACAACCTTTAGACAAAATAACTGCGAACAACCGCTTCCGGTAACCATCAATGAGTTTCTTACAATGCTCTGCTGGAATTTTAGACCATTCTTCTTTGGCAAATTTCTCCAGGTCCCTGAGATTTGAAGGGTGCCTTCTCCAAACTGCCATTTTGAGATCTCTCCACAGGTGTTCTATGGGATTCAGGTCTGGACTCCAGTGCTTACTCTCAAACCATTTTCTAGTGCTTTTT
The DNA here is from genome assembly GCA_947044405.1 of Leptodactylus fallax. NCBI lineage: Eukaryota > Metazoa > Chordata > Amphibia > Anura > Leptodactylidae > Leptodactylus > Leptodactylus fallax. The sequence goes on from CAMRHE010000407.1 coordinate 772,978, forward strand.
GAAGTGTGTTTTGGGTCATTGTCCTGCTGGAAGACCCATGACCTCTGAGGGAGACCCAGCTTTCTCACACTGGGCCCTACATTATGCTGCAAAATTTGTTGGTAGTCTTCAGACTTCATAATGCCATGCACACGGTCAAGCAGTCCATTGCCAGAGGCAGCAAAGCAGCCCCAAAACATCAGGGAACCTCCGCCATGTTTGACTGTAGGGACCGTGTTCTTTTCTTTGAAGGCCTCTTTTTTTTTCCCTGTAAACTCTATGTCGATGCCTTTTCCCAAAAAGCTCTACTTTTGTCTCATCTGACCAGAGAACATTCTTCCAAAAAGTTTTTGGCTTTCTCAGGTAAGTTTTGGCAAACTCCAGCCTGGCTTTTTTATGTCTCTGGGTCAGAAGTGGGGTCTTCCTGGGTATCCTACCATAGAGTCCCTTTTCATTCAGACGCCGACGGATAGTACGGGTTGACACTGTTGTACCCTCGGACTGCAGGGCAGCTAGAACTTGTTTGGATGTTAGTCGAGGTTCTTTAGCCACCATCCGCACAATCTTTCATTGAAATCTCTCGTCAATTTTTCTTTTCCATCTACATCTAGGGAGGTTAGCCACAGTGCCATGGGCTTTAAACTTCTTGATGACACTGCGCACGGTAGACACAGGAACATTCAGGTCTTTGGAGATGGACTTGTAGCCTTGAGATTGCTCATGCTTCCTCACAATTTTTCTTCTCAAGTCCTCAGACAGTTCTTTGGTCTTCTTTCTTTTCTCCATGCTCAATTGTGGTACACACAAGGACACAGGACAGAGTTTGAGTCAACTTTAATCCATTTCAACTGGCTGCAAGTGTGATTTAGTTATTGCCACCACCTGTTATGTGCCACAGGTAAGTAACAGGTGCTGTTAATTACACAAATTAGAGAAGCATCACATGATTTTTCAAAGGGTGCCAATACTTTTGTCCACCCCCTTTTTTATGTTTGGTGTAGAATTATATCCAATTTGGCTTTTTGACAATTCTTTTTGTGGTTTTCCATTGAAGACAAATTAAATGAAGATATTATTACCAAAGCATTTGTGATTGCAATCATTTTCTGGAAGAAATTGAGTATTATCTAACAGAATTGCAGGGGTGCCAATACTTTTGGCCAGCACTGTACACAATTCTTCTATATACACAATTCTTCAATGTACACAGTATTGAAGGAACTTGGCAGGGAGGTTGTTCCTGCCATCTCGGAGAACTAAGCACAGATCTTGTGTAGATGTAGGCTTGCTCAAATCCTTCTGCCTCTTCATGTAATCCCAGACAGACTGGATGATGCTGAGATCAGGGCTCTGTGGGTGCCATATCATCACTTCTAGGACTCCTCTAGACAATGATCATACCAAATATTGATTTGATTTTAGATTTTAATTTTGTACCTTTATTTCATTTTGTTAAAAACTTCATTTTTTGGAAAATCTTTGTGTTAGTCATGTGACACAGCTGAGGATTACTAATGGTAAGATTACCTTCACTACAACTTAAATAATTTATTTCTAACGGGACCAGAAAATAAAACTTTTTGTTGGAGTGCTTCTTTAATCATGGAAAGGATTTAGTGATACTAGAATATATTTCATAGACTTTAGGTTAGCATAGAATTAGAATTTACTTTTTCAAACATCATTGGATGAGAAGAAATTTCTAGATCTGTGTTGTGGGCAGCAAGGTAGCACAATGGTTTGGTGCAAATTGAAGCACTTAGATTCTTGGTATGAATCCAAGCGAAATAGCATATAGTCTGTGGATTTTTCTTGAATATGCTTTTTTTTCCCTGCATTCCAAAAACATGCTTATAGTTTAATTGGTTTCCTGTGAATTTGGTCCTAGGGTCTGTCTGTGATACAAATATTAGGTTGTCGGCAATTTGGCCTGTCAGGTTCAGGAACTGGTGTGAAAGAAGACAGGAAATAAATTTTTTAATATCAAGCACTAATTACCTAATTGGAAATTTGCTATGAATGTACAGTGTACAGTATATTAGCACGTTCATAATATGATAAAAAGTATGAACCTTGAAGAACAAGTACATGCAGTTCATTGACTTTGTAAATCCTAGTAAAACATAACACAGTGGGGGGAACTGCCTTTATAATAGTTTACAATTCTGGAAAACCAGCACAATATACTTTCAGTTCTGGAAATACAAAAAGTTGTGTCAAAAGCTTTGGGTTTTACCATTTTAGCACTTTAAAATGTGACATATAGCAAAAAATTTAATAAAAAATCTGTACATCTCTCCTGCTTTATGAATTTGAGCTTTGCTCAGAAATAAGAGCAAGCATAAATCCTGAGATTAGAGTGATCAGTTTCCAGGATGTTTTGAATATTGCTGCCATATGCTAGAAGATTTTTAGAAAAAATACTCAATTTCAAGATAGAATCAGTAATAATCAACACAACTTGATAATTCAGACACTCCGGAGACATTATAGGACTATGGTCAGGCATGCTGTACAGTATGAGTGCTGGAATTCCCTTAAGATAAAGTATCAACCTGAAAAGAGCTACATGCTTTAGACTGGTGAATTCTGCTTCGACTGACAATAAACATTCATCTGGAACTGCAAGTTCACTCAACCTGCACCATCATTTAAAAGATGAGACTGCCAGAGTCAGGGAAATATATATAACCAATGTTTAAAGAAAATCAAGTGGAGAATTTACTGTTTCTTGGGTTCTTTAATTTCCTTTATTTCTTCCTTCCTATGTCTCTGCTTATCCCTTTCCTTTCCTCACTTACTGACTATTTGAAACATTTTGGTCTATATTTTGCATCATTATTTGTAAGTCAAAACTAAAAGTGGAGCCTATACAGATAAAGTATAATGAAAGATGTGCAATATTCTCCTTGACTTGCTAAATTAAAAACTTGCCAAATGTACAGCTTTGAGGGGTCCTATTCTATTTTCTTACAAGCTCATAGTTATGGGACCCAGACTTTATTGGATATTTGAACCAAGACTTTGGCCTCTTGTCTTAATATGTCTCTTTGAAAAACAAGATCAGGCCTCAGTTCCCCATATTGTCTTATTAGACCCACTGTCTCAAGGGAAAGTACCACAAAACAACTATTAGGATATGCCACGGGGCACATATTACTCCCTATATTTAATCTAGGATGTCGCCCTGTTCCTCCTATTCATGTGTTAAATGTGGTCTTGTTAACACAGATATGTTTGATAATATTTGGGATTGCCTGAAATAAAGGGATTTAAAGAAGAAGATTGGAGTATAATTCCACAGTACTTGTAACAGGTCAATTCCTCTTGTTGCAACAGGGGTTCTGTTTATTGTGTGGCCATCTTCAGTGAATGTACCAGATAAGCTATCAGGCAGTTTGGGCCACTGCTGCAAAAAAAAATATACTGCAGCTTTGACTTAACCCAGCAATACAGTTTTTAAACCTTAAGTCAAGCCAAGGTAAAATTTCTATCCAAAATGGAGCAACTCAACACTTTAACTAAACCTGATCTCTGTTTATTAATGATCTCTATTAAAGAAACAAACTGGTATCTTATGGAAGGTGTTCAGAGGCATAACTCTATCTACAGTTAGGACTAAAATGAATGTTATTTTCCCTTTACCTTTCCTGTATGTTTTTCCCCTTCATGCATACAGGATGGGGTTGTTGTTAACGTTGCTAATTGCTTGTAATACTTTACCTTGATATGTCCTTGAATATAAAGGGCATGGGACACTTTCAACTTTGCCTGTTTAATTATGTAATGTAACCTATATAGTGCATATGTTCTTTTTCATCCTGTGAAAAACCTAATAAAAAGAGCTATATAGAAAATAGCGGCAGAATGGTAGCTCAAAGGTTAGCACTTTTGCCTTGCCGGACTAGAGTCCTGAGTTCAAATGCAGCCAAGCACAACATCTGAATGGAGTTTGCATGTTTTCCCTGGGTTTCATAGGTTTTCTCCCACACCCCAAAGCATACTGATAGGGGATTTAGATTGCGAGTCCTACTGGGGACAGTGAGTGATGAAAATATCTGTAAAGCACTGCAGAATATATTGACGTTATGTAAGTAAAATAAATAAAATGTTAAAGTAAGTATTCACAATATTCTAAATATGTTTTGAGTTTTTTTTTAAATACGAAGAGTATCCTGCTACAATAAGTGTGTTTGACGTGCTTGTGATCTGTAATATGCTATATATTTTTTCATATTTATAAAAGTTTCATAATCACCATTGACAAACAACCAAAGGATTCTCATGGAGGATAAACTCAGCTGAACTCTTCTCTAGTACAGAAGTTAATACAACTATTCAAAGTCATCAACTGGATTTTAAATGAAATTTGTTAAGTTGACCTAAATTTTTAAATAGATCTGACTGGCAACTATGCATCGCTTTGCCTTCATTTGGCTTTCTACAAAATCAAAAGCATTTCTTAGTATTGCAATCACATATATTCCAAATGTTATTAGTTTACTTAGAGATATCTAATCAAGTAACTTGTAAAATAATTTAACAGTTATCAAGTATTATCAAATATTCTCTATATAAGGTGGGTATCCAAGGTTCAGATATTGATGGCTTATCTTTAGCATAAGTCATCAAAATCAGATCAGTGGGACAGCCAACACCTGGCACTTCCACCAATCAGCTTATATCAGCATACAGAGCTGGAAGCAGTCAGCTCCATAGGCTCAGCTCCCATATACTGAATCTTTGCAACTGTGTGGTGTAGTCAGAGCCAAGTGTGTACAATTGGAGCTACAGGAGGAGAAGATATGGCCTTGGTCTCCAATGCAAAGAACCAAGTCAACGGCAGCCAGAGCCAGTGCAAGTGATGGCAGGAGAGAGAAGCTATAAATGGCAAGCAGAGTACAAGGGAGCTCCAAAAAAATATAACAACAGGATCACTGTGAAGCACAGTTAGACCACATTCCCAGGAAAGAGCACCGGGTGTAAAAAGAGGTGTAGTACAGGAGGAACTAACTGATATAAACCCTCCGTAAAGTGTGTTCTCAACTTTTCATTTTACTGTTAATATTGTTCATCTGTATGCAAAACAACTGTTGTGGTTAAACACTTTTCTATTTAGTTTCAGCATCACTGATGTCACCATTGTTAAGAAAATAAAAAGATTGAGTGGCATGGATCAAGTCATTTGCCCTTTGTTTCTCTAATTCTGCTCCCCCTTCAATGTTTTACGCCATTTACACATTTACTTTTAAATTTGCACTTAGTTTTATGCCTTAATCACACTGCGCCTGCTTTTCCTTTTAGAGGGGAAAACATGGATGTGGCTTATCTAGAGTGTCATTTTACAATGTATTTACAATGTGTGCCTTTTTTAAAAAGGCAAATATATGACAAAAAGACTAGAATAGACTCTATTGGTCAGTATAAAAAACTCAAAATATCTCAGCGCAGTATGAATCTCATGTATTAGGCAATTCTGCACAAGATTTATTATATGTCATTTTTTAAAACTATGCACACAGAAATGCTACACATAAAAAGGCACTGTGATAAAGTCACCTGCTGTATGTAACAGGGACTTGAATTCATATAGGATATTAATTATAGCAAAGGCAGGTGTCAATAATAAAACCACCTCTTTTTCACATATACATATCTGGATAACAAAATAGTGAGTGCTAATGAATCATTGCCTGCTGCAGCTAGCTAGCACTCCCATAATTCACCTGCAGTATATCCTATTAATTACAAAGTTATCCCAGGGTTTGATAACTTTGTTAGCACTCCCATAGTTCACCTGCAGTATAACCTCTGAGGGATACAGTTAGAACTTTGCTACTGATAGCATGGTGTGAATATTCACCAATGCTACTAATGCCTACTGGATTATCGATCTCTGGGATAACCTTGTAATTAACAGGTTATACTGCAGGTGAACTATGGGAGAGCTAGCTAGCTGCAGCAGGCAATTGACTCAGCACCAGCACTGAGGGATATAGTTATAACCATGTTACTGATAGTGTAGTGTGAACACTCACCAATGCTACTAATGCTTACTAGATTATCAAACCCTAGGATAACTTTGTAATTAACAGGTTATACTGCAGGTGAATTATGGGAGTGCTAGCTAGCTGCAGCAGGCAATGATTCATTAGCACTCTCTGTTCTGCTATCCAGATATGCATATGTGAAAGCGAGATGGTTTTATTATTGACACCTGCCTTTGCTATAATTAATATCCTATATGACTTGAAGTCCCTGTTACATACAGCAGGTGACTTTATCACAAGAGCTGATATTTCATTGTTTTGTAGTGACAATTGGACTCACACATATGAGATTCTTTTAAACCTTGGATATTTGAGTTATAGGAGCAAGACCCATTCATTAGGGGCGCAAATATATTCTGCGCCCTTTACTAATATTACAATCTATGGGAAGAACTTCTTAAATCATAGATGAACTATTCTGTCTATATCTAATAGGAATGTATTATTGATATCTCCACGGTAATCCTAGTTACATATAAGGATCAGTGGATTTGATTTCACTTATGATAGGATGACAGTTTGTTGTGCATTCAATTACCTACATTTTAATGTGTACATACGCCTATATGTTGTAGTCTACACCAATGTAGGTTTTAAAATATCAATAAAAGTTATATTTTATTTTGGTGCTATTTTTTTTGGTTATGTTGCCCTTTGAGCACTAGATACACCCTTGTTTGTTCTCTCTGACTGATATTTGGAGTGTGTGAGTAGAGTGTGGCCCCCTGGATGATCATAGTATATTGTAGTATTGTAGTATGGCAACGACAGAGCCTTTAAGGTCCCAGACCTAGTACATCATTTGGTAGTTCAGCTGGAATGAACAAATTGGAAGCAGAGAATATTTATTCCCTGAGCAGCTGCACTTTTGCTGAACATGTATTTTTAGGTTTAAAAATATACCACATGTTGTTTTACATAATCTAAAAATATGTGAAGAGAAATGACAAAATATGTCTTAATCGCCAACAAAGTTTTTCAGGGATGCGAAATCCAAGTTTAAGATTAGACTCTTCGTAGTATGGTATTACAGTGAACACAGTCCCAAGTACACACCAAGAACCACACACCTGCAACATTTCAAAACTAGAGATAGGACAAAAGGTGTTAAAGAAATGTTTGAAACTAGCCGGTGTTCTGCATGCAGAAAAGGAACAAAACAGAATAGTGTACAAAACTGAATCCTCCAGTGATAATGACAATAGTTTATTCGACTGCAGACATCCAACCTGCACTGTCAAAAAGTACAATGTGTACTTCTCTGTTGGAATCAGTAACATAAAATATAAAACAGAAACCTAAAAGCATTCCATTTGTGCAGGAATCCATAGTTAAATGGGTCAGAGTCTCAGGTACCACACCATATAGATGCATATTATGTGTGTTTGCTCATTCATACTTATACATACAAATGTATGCTCCCAACTTTGTGGGCCCAGTTTGAAAAGGCCCTCTTTTCCTTTCCTTGGTAAGACTCGATTGTCGTTCTATACGACCTTAACTTAGTAGGCATATTATATGTTTGGAAAAACTTACATGCTCTTACTACGCAGTAGTATATGTATGTTACTCATGGATGTACCTCACCTGAGTGTAATGTATTGTACTGTGACTACGCTGTATGTGAGACCATAACTATGCCATTGTTCCTTCCTGTGTTTATGACTTGTAATGTATTCCTGTAAAATTCCAATAAAAAACTATTGAAACAAAAAAAAGAAAAGGCCCTCTTTAGCTCCAACATAACTGTGCCATAGCGTACAAAAAAAATGTCCATCACGATCAGACCTTCTCGTCCAACATCCTCTGGATGAATGGCTAAAAATTCTCACAGAAACTCTTAAAAACCTTGTAAAAAGCCTTCCTAGAAGAGTGAAAGCTGTTTTAGCTGCAAAATTGCTATGGATTTAAATGGATGTCATAAATGCTCCCGTAGCGGAAATGTGTAGATGCGTCAATACTTTTGTTCGTATATGATGAGAGACAAATTGTAGTGTTCATCCATAGTATTACTGAGGGGAAATGAAATATCTTCACCCTATATATTACTCACCCCTTTAAGTTCAAATGACAATGGCTCCAGTTGATGGCCCTATCTGGTTCCTAGGCAATGAATGGTGTCACCTTTAGTCATTTGTGAGCTCTCCTCCTCATTGCAGTCGATAGTAGCCTATTTAAAGGAGGATCAGCATGGATTTCATTCTTATTCTGTGTACTTATTCTGCTTATTGATTGACTTTAATGCTAACTTGGGCATTGTTTCTGAATACCACTCAGCTTTACCCTTGAGATTGTTCACTTGATATATGTTGTTCTACCTCTGGCTCTCATCCTTGCACCATTCCTGACCATGCATTTGCCATCACATCCTGACTACTGATCATCCTGGTGATGATCCTTGACCCCATCCCTCCACTCCATGGCTAAGCAATGCTTCAGATTTTACTACAAGCTTTTTGCTTTTTTTCTGATCTTTTAATACATCCAGTGACATAAGAAGCAAATTTTAACTTATAGAGAAACATTTTATTCATGTCATTTTGAAAAATAAAATATAAAATACATACCACCATCAATGTATAGTTTCATCCCCAGGATCACCAGTCCAATGGTTCTGAGTCACTGAGTCAATGCATTCATGGTAACAGTCTGTAACAATAAACATAGAGACTTATATTGTTTTTTTCTGTAAATACAATATAATTTATAATGTAGTTTTTATTTGACACAGATGTGTTACAGCATCATATGCAACAAAATGAAATGGTTGTCTAGTTTGCATAAACTTGTTTTAGACTGAGCTCTCTTACTAGAAAATGGTAATGGGAAGAGTACTTGGAGCGGGCGAGCAGTCGGTTGGGTAGACTGATAGGGTAACATAGTAATACAGTTTGGAACACTATGAAATGACATATGTCCATTCATTTTAACCTATTATCCTGCAATATTGATCTAGGAAAAGGAAAAAAATCTCATGAGGTAGAAGCCAATTTTTATTTCATTTTAGTGGAAACAATGTACTCCAATCTGGTAATCAGAATAAATCCCTGGATCAACATCATAATAACACCAAAAATCTAGTAACTATAGACTCTATTGCCAAACTCAAGAAATGCATTCAGGGTTTTTCAGTTAACTCTATAAGACACCTTCCTCTGAGTGTTCAATAATGTCACTGCTCTTCCAGTAAAGAACCGCCTTTGCCCAAAATCCGCTTTTCCTGTAAATGTAATGTATAGTCCATTGCTACAGTTACAGTCCTACTGTAGGTATAAAGAGATCCTGGGCAAATGTTTGTGCTTGCTATACTTCCTTAAGGCACTGTGACTGCAAGGAGGGCAGTTTTTGTCAGAGAAACTCAAGTTGGGAACCACTGCTGTACACTATTTCAAGCAAATCTCACAAAAGCATTTTAAATATTTTTAATAATAAAATAATTTTAAATTCAGCAAAGTTACTTTCATATGGCTATAAGGGTTGTAAGCATTTTGCTGCTCAATGTCTAACCAGGACTAGACAAATACATCCTGTTTTACAGGTGTAGCACACAGATACAAATAAGCAATCGGCATTCTATGCTATTAAAGCATTATTCTACTCTATTAAAGAAGTACTCATACTATGTATATAAAATGAGTTCTACATGCTAATGTGTCACAGCTGTTTATTTGCTGTTTTCTATATCTGTATGTTGATGGTAAATAGTATGAACCATTTATATAATACTAAATGCAAAATCCCCCATGCTCAACGATACTCCAACTCCACATGTACCATTAACCCGATCCACTCAGGTCCCACAAAACATATCCTCATACAACTCCTGAATGTCCCTGTATCTAAAAATTCCATACAGGGTGAATGATATGCCGACTCATGTGCATATACTGGTTGCTCTATATAATTGCAGCTAATATTTATGGTGAATTACAGTTTCTTGCAATAAGACTGAGCTGTTGATTCCTTTAATTCCTTCATTGGCATAAACCGATGACATAGTACTTCAGATTGCAAATTTTACAAATCCAAAAGCTCAACCATAAAGAACAGAAGAGTTACTCTCTTTTCTCATCGGTCATGGGTGTACTTTATTAATATTTTAATGTGTAAAATTTTGATATACAGTATATCTGTCTATGCACTTGTAGTTATATACAGTGTCTTGCGAAAGTTTTCGGCCCCCTTGAACTTTTCAACCTTTTGCCACATTTCAGGCTTCAAACATAAGGATATAAAATTTTAATTTTTTGGTGAAGAATCAACAACAAGTGGGACACAATCGTGAAGTGGAACAAAATTTATTGGATATTTTAAACTTTTGTAAAAAATAAAAAACTGAAAAGTTGGGCGTGCCAAATTATTCGGCTCCCTTAAGTTAATACTTTGTAGCGCCACCTTTTGCTGTGATTACAGCTGCAAGTCGCTTGGGGTATGTCTCTATCAGTTTTGCACATCGAGAGACTGAAATTCTTGCCCATTCTTCCTTGGAAAAGAGCTCGAGCTCGGTGAGGTTGGATGGAGAGCGTTTGTGAACAGCAGTTTTCAGCTCTTTCCACAGATTCTCGATTGGATTCAGGTCTGGACTTTGACTTGGCCATTCTAACACCTGGATACATTTATTTGTGAACCAATTTCACAAATAAGATTTTGCTTTATGTTTTGGATTATTGTCTTGTTGGAAGATAAATCTCCATCCCAGTCTCAGGTCTTTTGCAGACTCCCACAGGTTTTTTTCCAGAATGGTCCTGTATTTGGCTCCATCCATCTTCCCATCAATTTTAACCATCTTCCCTGTCCCTGCTGAAGAAAAGCAGGCCCAAACCATGATGCTGCCACCACCATGTTTGACAGTGGGGATGGTGTGTTCAGGGTGATGAGCTGTGTTGCTTTTACGCCAAACATATTGTTTTCCATTGTGGCTAAAAAGTTTGGTTTTGGTTTCATCTGACCAGAGCACCTTCTTCCACATGTTTGGTGTGTCTCCCAGGTGGCTTGTGGAAAACTTTAAATGAGACTTTTTATGGATATCTTTGAGAAATGGCTTTCTTCTTGCCACTCTTCCATAAAGGCCAGATTTGTGCAGTGTATGACTGATTTTTGTCCTATGGACAGACTCTCCCACCTCAGCTGTAGATCTCTGCAGTTCATCCAGAGTGATCATGGGCCTCTTGGCTGCATCTCTGATCAGTCTTCTCCTTGTTTGAGATGAAAGTTTAGAGGGACGGCCGGGTCTTGGTAGATTTGCAGTGGTCTGATACTCCTTCCATTTCAATATGATCGCTTGCACAGTGCTCCTTGGGATGTTTAAAGTTTGGGAAATCTTTTTGTATCCAAATCCGGCTTTAAACTTCTCCACAACAGTATCACAGACCTGCCTGGTGTGTTCCTTGGTCTTCATGATGCTCTCTGCGCTTTAAACAGAACCCTGAGACTATCACAGAGCAGGTGCATTTATACGGAGACTTGATTACACACAGGTGGATTATATTTATCATTATCAGTCATTTAGGACAACATTGGATCATTCAGAGATCCTCACTGAACTTCTGGAGTGAGTTTGCTGCACTGAAAGTAAAAGGGCCGAATAATATTGTACACCCCTCCTTTCAGTTTTTTATTTTTTACAAAAGTTTAAAATAACCAATAAATTTCGTTCCACTTTACAATTGTGTCCCACTTGTTGTTGATTCTTCACCAAAAAAATTAAAATTTTATATCCTTATGTTTGAAGCCTGAAATGTGGCAAAAGGTTGAAAAGTTCAAGGGGGCCGAATACTTTCACAAGGCACTGTAAGTACTGTAGACAGCTGAGGAAAAAAAATACATTTTTGTGTATTCTTAACCCTGTCCGTGTCTGAATGTGACTTACAGTTGAATTCTTTAATGGCGTTAAGGACTATATTTAAGCCCTATCAATATATTGGATCGACCAGAACTGGTAACATATGATGTAATAGTCATACTATAATATAGTCAAATTATCTTTTTGCTTGCTTTCACACAGATAAAGCTTTTTCACTGAGTTGTCTTGGCACTGGCACGAGTAGTAATTTCTTATACAGTATATATATCCTATACATAAGATATTCCTTAGATATGTATTAGACCGTATATGTGCATTATTTCAAAATGTTTATTATTTTAAAAAGCAAAAGCTCAAGGGACTTACAATCCTTGCAAACACATCTATTTCCAGAAACACTTTTACATTTTATCTAGGCCATACCTCTACTGAATTTTCACAGACATTAGTTATTGAAGTCACAGACATGAAATGTTCATGAATGTTCTACCGTATTGTACATATAATAATATGTATATTCTCTTTGCATAACCATCTGCAATTATCTCATAGGATACTTAAGCGCAATAAAGTTTATGGACTATATATTTATACACAACAGCAAAAACCACAGATTAAGTCAGTATGTCTCCACAAAACCAGTGGCCAATCCACCCAATCAAACATATAAACAGCAGTGTGGAAAAATATTTAAAACGTAACTTTTAATATATCTTATAAATAAAAGGTATCAGTACCTAAATAAACCAATATGTACAAAATTCTCCATATGATGAATGGAGTAATCACAGTGGTTTCCTAATCCCCAATGGGAAAATACACTGTCTTCAACCTAGAAACCACTATGCAGCATTATATCTCCATACTCAGCCACTATATATATAATTGATCAGAGGAGATCCAATGCTGCACACAAGATATCATAGATTCTCAATATACATCAATAGTAAATACAACCGCAATAAGTGACAATAAAATGGTTTGATCTCATCCCTGTTCCTATATAGGTGGAGCAATAGTCTCTGTTGAGCTGTAGATGGGACCTTCCATGTGTCAATCGTGTGGCCATCGACTAGCCCTCACTCCAAAAAACGGTTCCTCACCCCCAGACACCCCCAAGGGCAGTCCACATCTGACCCTCAACATAACACTTTCTCTACCTACGCGTATCATCAATTATGTAAAATGACTCATCAAATGACACAAAGTCAGCAATAATCAGGTATCAAAAAGTCAGGTATCATTGGCCCATGTTTTCCACACTGCTGTTTATATATATATATAGATACATATTTATATAATAAAGCTCAGTCCCTTCCTGCATTGAAGACAAATGTCAAGTAAAATTTACAGGCATAAGATAAAGCTCCTGGGCTCCCAAAAAAATTCTGCCACCAAAAGCCAACATATCAACCCAGCCCCACTGATAAATAGGTAAGGATCACCTCAATGAAATGGTGTTTTTCCTTCATGAATTTGTGTCTCTGTTGCTCAGATATCAGAATTTTTGTCAATATGCAAATGAACCCTAGAGCGACGAGGATATTGCTGCTTACCTCTTTGAATATAGAATAATGTTGTACCGTGTTAGCCATTGAAAGTAGTGGAAGAGTGAAGAAATCAGGCGATACCTTTTAGAGGCTAACTGAGTATATTTATAAGTAAGCTTTCAGAAGTGCTAGCTTCCTTCATCAGACATGGTGTTAGCTCAATTTTGATAACACCATGTCTGATGAAGGAAGCTAGCACTTCTGAAAGCTTACTTATAAATATACTCAGTTAGCCTCTAAAAGGTATCGCCTGATTTCTCACTCTTCTACCTCTTTGAATCAAAGAACTCATTTACAAAGTGACAAAACCTGCAACAGAGTCACTGGATTGCAAGTGGAAAATACCATTTGATTCAGGTAATCCTAAGCTATCTATCTCTGGGTTTCTGGGTTGTGGTGACAGACTTTGTTTAAGAGGGCCCCCATCTACCATGTGCTATTTTCCCATGTAACACAGCCAGCTGAGTATAAGTTTGGCTCAGCTCCTGAGCAGGAGCAACATTTGCCATACATTGGGAAGGCGGTTACGCTTCTCATTATTTTAGATAGCAGGCACCAAAGTAGAAGCTTGACTGTGCCTTATATGAATGTTTTACATGTACATTAAATACAGATAGGTCCATCCTTAGCTTAGCTTACATTCGGTTAAAGGCTATAATTTTTCATACAACCAATTCAATATAATATCATAACATACTAGCAAAAACCTTGACAGGTTGCAATTCAAAACACAGCCACTAGGTGACAACATATAGATGCATATAGTTTAGTCATCTAATGACAGGATATTACACAATCATTTTGTTTTGAAAAGATAACCATCTAGTTACACATATTATGTCAAATCAAGAAGAAAGATAAAAAAGGAAAGATCTGTAGATAGAATCACGTTTGCAAATAGCCAAACTTTAATAAATAAGTAAATGCTTGACTATAAATATGTTATAAAATATGAAACATCCTCTTTTGAAACTTTGCTGAGATTCATTTTATCTCATTGGAAATGCAGATGCCGACTTCCATAATCATTTGGAATCTTTTGCATAAGTCTGTGTGTTATTGTGTAGCGTTATAATAATTATGAACAGTAGAATAATATTGTGTAAAGAAAACTGAACTTCTATTCAAAACACCTGTGGATGGGAAAATGAGAATTCTGGCAAAATCCCAAGCATGGATCGAGGCAATTTGTTCTCTTTGCTGCATTTGTCATTACAAACACTTTTGAGCTTTGTTATTCTATGTACAAACACACAATCCACCGATGCTTTCACTGCAGAACAGCTTTGTAGTCAATTATCAAGCTCAATTTTGCTAAGTGTACAACATAATGCAAGAACATAAAGCTATGCATATAGGATACCAATGAGGCTTATATAATGCAGAACATCTTCAGATGACAAGTTTTTACAATTTACACTAAAGTAGCCTTGGTGGTCTTAGCGCATTAAAAGGAGACATTTGAGAACTTCCATAAGTATTCAATTTGGTGTTCTGTCTTTTTAAAAGCAGTAGCCATCTTCTCTTCCTTTTTACAGGATGCTGGCTGGTGGCCACCTCCACTGATAGGACATCTGCACCATGCACATACGTGGCACCTATAGCTGTATACCTCTTTGTTCCTTGTTTTGTATATGGCTGCCTCCACACAGATATGTCCAAGCTTAATTGATCTCCAGTTTGGTTAAGTATTCCAGTTTGTCTTAAAACCAATGCAATACAATATCACAACATGCTAACAAAAGTCTTGAAAGCCTACAATTCTTTCGTTTGCTACTGGGTGGTCATATGCAGACATGAAAAGGATAGTTATAATACTTGGCGATAACTTGTCATGAGACCATGTTGTGTTTCGAAAAGCAGCTTAACCTGTCATACATCTATCTGAACATGTCTAGCCAAGGGGACAGATTAAGGAGGGCACATTTGTATCTCGACTATATTTATACATACTATAATCATCACCTTTGCTTTCCTGTCATGTTCTGTAGTCCATCTTGGCAAGAGCAAAATCATCCTCATGAATATTCAATAAATCAAGATAGCCGTCCTGAATCAGCTTATCAAACCAACAAAAATGAGGTTGCAGCTGCACAAATAAATTTCTCTTGACAAATACTTGTTATTACAGAACTGGCCAGTTTACTGCTCACATATCTGCCATCACGAATTTCTGAAACCTATACAGTAAAATGGACAGGGTGCATTTAAGGCAACCATATTTCATGAAAAAACACTAAATAAATTGAAGGGGCTAAGCAGTGGCTAATACAGCGTATTTAAGGTGACAAAAAACAATAACAACAAAAAAAAAAAAAAGATGTGCAGAGCACAATGCTAAACCAGGAAAATTAATGTTAGTGTTAAAAATTAGGGCATGGACGTTTATAGTGCTTGCATAATATCTACTTTATAAAACTCATGGTGTTCACTGCCATCATAATAACAGTCACATACAAATACTGGTTATCATGGCTACCCACATAATACCTGTCATGGTAAAACAAATATATATACTGTGTATGTGTGTATATATATATATATATATATATATATATATACACACACACACACACACACGTGGAAAAATTGTGGGTACCCCTCATTTAATGGAAGAAAATCCTACAATGGTTACAGAAATAACTTGAATCCGACAAAAGTAATAATATATAAAAATTCTATGAAAATGAACAAATGAAAGTCAGACATTGCTTTTTAACCATGCTTCAACAGAATTTTTTAAAAACGAAAACTCATGAAACAGGCCTGGACAGAAATGATGGTACCCTTAACTTAATATTTTGTAGCACAACCTTTTGAGGCAATCACTGCAATCAAACGATTCCTGTAACTGTCAATAAGACTTCTGCACCTCTCAACAGGTACTTTGGCCCACTCCTCATGAGCAAACTGCTCCAGTTGTCTCGGGTTTGAAGGGTGCCTTTTACAGTCGGCATGTTTCAGCTCCTTCCAAAGATGCTCAATAGGATTTAGGTCAGGGCTCATAGAAGGCCACTTCAGAATAGTCTAATGTTTTCCTCTTAGCCATTCTTGGGTGTTTCTGGTTGCGTGTTTTGGGTCATTATCCTGTTGTAAGACCCATAACCTGCGAATGAGACCAAGCTTTCTGACACTGGGCAGCATATTTCTCTCTACAGTCATGGCCAAAAGTTTTGAGAATGACACAAATATTATATTTTCACATGATCTGCTGCCCTCTGGTTTTTATGTGTGTTTGTCAGATGTTTTTATCACATACAGAAATATAATTGCATTCATATTATGAGTAACAGAAGCTTATATTGACAGTTAGAATGAGTTAATGCAGCAAGTCAATATTTGCAGTGTTGACCCTTCTTCTTAAGGACCTCTGCAATTCTCCCTGGCATGCTCTCAATCAACTTCTGGACCAAATCCTGACTGATAGCAGTCCATTCTTGCAGAATCAATGTTTTAATTTTGTCTGAATTTGTTGGTTTTTGTTTGTCCACCCGTCTCTTGATGATTGACCACAAGCTCTCAATGGGATTAAGATCTGGGGAGTTTCCAGGCCATGGACCCAAAATCTCTATGTTTTGTTCCCTGAGCCATTTAGTTATCACCTTTGCTTTATGGCAAGTTGCTCCATCATGCTGGAAAAGGCATTGTGTAGCGCCAAACTGCTCTTGGACGGTTGGGAGAAGTTGCTCTTGGAGGACATTCTGGTACCATTCTTTATTCATGGCTGTGTTTTTAGGCAAGACTGTGAGAGAGCCGATTCCCTTGGCTGAGAAGCAACCCCACACATGAATGGTTTCAGGATGCTTTACAGTTGGCATGAGACAAGACTGGTGGTAGCGCTCACCTCTTCTTCTCCGAATAAGCTCTTTTCCAGATGTTCCAAACAATCGAAAAGGGGATTCATCAGAGAAAATGACTTTACCCCAGTCCTCAGCAGTCCACTCCCTGTACCTTTTGCAGAATATCAGTCTGTCTCTGATGTTTTTCCTGGAGAGAAGTGGCTTCTTTGCTGCCCTCCTTGAGACCAGGCCTTGCTCCAAGAGTCTCCGCCTCACCGTGCGTGCAGATGCACTCACACCTGCCTGCTGCCATTCCTCAGCAAGCTCTGCACTGCTGGTAGCCCGATCCCACAGCTGAAACACTTTTAAGAGACGGTCCTGCTGCTTGCTGGTCTTTCTTGGGCGCCCTGGAGCCTTTTTGGCACCAATGGAACCTCTCTCCTTGAAGTTCTTGATGATGCGATAGATTGTTGACTGAGGTGCAATCTTTCTAGCTGCAATACTCTTCCCAGTTAGGCCATTTTTGTGCAGTGCAATGATGACTGCACGTGTTTCTTTAGAGATAACCATGGTTAACAGAAGAGAAACAATGATGGCAAGCACCAGCCTCCTTTTAAAGTGTCCAGTGGTGTCATTCTTACTTAATCATGACAGATTGATCTCCAGCCCTGTCCTCATCAACACCCACACCTGTGTTAATGGAGCAATCACTGAAACAATGTTAGGTGGTCCTTTTAAGGCAGGGCTGCAATGATGTTGAAATGTGTTTTGGGGGATAAAGTTCATTTTCTAGGCAAATATTGACTTTGCAAGTAATTGCTGTTAAGCTGATCACTCTTTATAACATTCTGGAGTATATGCAAATTGCCATTAGAAAAACTGAAGCAGTAGACTTTGTAAAAATTAATATTTGTATCATTCTCAAAACTTTTGGCCATGACTGTAGAATCCCTATATAGTCTTGAGATTTCATTGTACCCTGCACAGACTCAAGACACCCTGTGCCAGATGCAGCAAAACAGGCCCAGAACATAACAGAGCCTTCTCCATGTTTCACAGTGTTCTTTTCAAGATATGCTTCATTTTTCCGTCTGTGAACATAGAGCTGATGTGCCTTGCCAAAAATTTCAATTTTTGTCTCATCTGTCCATAGGTCATTCTCCCAGAAGCTTTGTGGCTTGTCAACATGTAGTTTGGACCTACTCCTATTATACTCTAGGGTTTGAAGAGACCCCAGAGTATAATAATTTACCACATTTAGTTCGCCCGAGAGTAAACATCAAACAATTTGGAATAATCAGGATGAATCTAGATCATTGCGAGCCGATTCGCCCAACACTAGTTGCAATTTAGTTCTGCAAACATCATCAAAATCCTATGGATGCAGGGAGGTGTAAGTATAGGGAACAGTTGCTCTTGATCATAAACAACACATGATAGTTGAGGTACCCTGTTTTACATTTGATTTTACATTGTGGCTGAAGAGCTTCAATTTATACCTCTGTGCATGTAGGTTGGTTATAACATGAACTTAAGCTGGCTAAACACTTTAGTAATAGTAGTTTGTAAAGCTGAAAAAAGACACTTCTAACCAGTTCAGCCTATATCGTATAATTTTGACCTAGTGGAAGGGAAAAACACCCTGAGGTAGAAGACAATTTTTCACATTTAAGTGGAAAAATTCTTTCCCAACTTCAGTTTGGTAATCAAAATGAATTTCTGGATCAATTTCCCCAACACCAAAAATTCTAATAATTATAACCAGCAATATTATTGCTCTCAGGAAAGGTTCTGTGTAGAAATTTGGGTATAAGGAGGTCTCTACACTGATCTTTGATATATTTATATATAGTTATTAGATCACCTCTAGTTGTCTGTTTTCCACTTACGTCAACCAAACTCGCTGATTCCTTGAGGACCGGACAATTATCTAATATGTGTTGGGGTACCCCAATCCTCCCCAACATCGGGCGGGATCAGAAGTTGGGTTTTAACATGGTGGTGAGATATACTGCTTCCTAAGGTGACTGGCATTGGCTTTCTCCCCTATTCACATTGACAATAAATGTATTTTCGGGAGAGTCAGGAGGGTGATAGCTGTCGAACAACAGTCACTATATCTACTGATATGATGTGCCTTAGTTCCTCTACACAAAGGCCTCTGATGTCTCAATAACTGAATGATATATAGCTGCAATTCTACTAAATCAGATCACATCTTTGAAACCTACATGATATGCACAGGTTTAAAAATGACTGCAGTGCTGTTTGCCACACTGTAAAGAGTTAAATACATATGTATATAACTATAGGATAAACAGATACATCTGCAGTGGCCTTGTATATTGTTCCTATTCTGTTCTTCATGAAAAAACTGAATTCTTTCTGTAGAACACTATGAACTGAACAATCCCTTGCAGCCTTTATATAATGAAGCAGAAAATTATGCTAAAGAAAATGAACAAAAGACAATATACGCTTTTTGGATATGCAGCATTTCCTTGTAGGATTATGGGTATTAACTTGCAGAAATACTGACACAAGCAGGTAATCTCAGTGTAGCTATTTTAAATTAGGAAAAAATTAGAAGCTCATTAAAATAGATCATGCCTAGTATAACTGTAATTGAAATCTATATTAGTGACCAATTTATTGTTATACTGCCATTTTATTATGCCTCAGGGCTCACACAATTGAGTCACCATTCCAGAATAGCTTGATGTTCACTAATCATACATAGACGACATAGGAAAATGAGGCCAGAGAACGGTAACATTAATCCATATAAATGCAGCCTAACCTGTAATTAATGGACTACACAGACAATGAGACTAATAGAATTATAATATGCAAGAAGAGAGATTACTTGCATTCAGTTGTAATAAAATACGTTACCTAATGGAGAACATAATGGCCTATCGTGCTTAACGTGCATGTTACTCAATGGGTATTCTGCCTTAGGGAATTGTTGAACATGTACTAACCCAGTATGAATTTCAGAAAATGTCAGAATGAGACAAAATGAAGTTAGTTATAAAGTCGTATAATCCCAAAATTCAAATATAGGAAGCTTAGATTTTATTATAGAAATAAAGGGGAGTCTGTCAGCAGGAAAATTATTATCAAACTAATGATAGTACCTTGAAGGGCGGCTTCTACACTTACTAAAGAGGTCTTTCTTATTTTGTATTACAGGTCCATTTTCTTGAAATTAGATGTTTTATTCTTATGCAAATTAGCTGAAAAGTGCTTTAGAAGCATTTCTTCTCCTGATGGGGCTTTGCTCTCCACCCTAGATAACTACCCCCAACTGCCACCTAATTGCATATCCCCCCTCACCGTCTGTATCGGACATGGTAAGTGCAGTAGTACTAACTGTACTGTGCATGTTCAATGACGTCAAGGTGTACCCAGAAGGGCAGGGTGCCGGGTTCAGATAGAGGCAGATGCAGACAATGTGTGGCAATGCAACAAATGTCAGCAATGGCGGGTACAGCTGGGTGACAGGGGTGATTATTTAGAGCAAAGAGGGAATATCCAAATGGAGAGGAAATGCCCCTAAAGCACGCTGGACATATAAAGAGTGAGAAATGGTTACACTATTATTTTATGCCAACTAATTTTTTACAACATTCTAGACAACAAGTTTTTTTCACATTATAAATTTATTTAGTGAGAGATTAAACACAACCTCCAAAACCACCATTTATTAATACTGAATTACCCAACTACTACATAAAACTAGGTTCACACAGGGTAGGTAGCAGGGCCCTACATGGAGGAAAAGTGAAGTTTTATAAAGGGAAAATTTAGGACTTATGCACACCACTGACCATATTATAGATCTACATACCAGTGATACACCACCCATACAGGTCTGTTCTAATCCTGCACTTTTGCATGCCCTCCAGAGAAAATGAGCCTCCTTTAATGGTCTCCGAGCTGAGCAATTCAGTGAGAGTTTAGTGTTTTACATATGGCCTGTAGTTCAGTTGCAAATTTTAGGATTGACAGCAGAGAAGTCTGGTACTGCTGTCAAGGACTAATGCAGGTTACTTAGATTTGTTCAATTATTAATTTTAACGATAATTTTTTTCTATTGTACTGTATCTATGGCTGAGACAAACATATATATATACATATATATATATATATATATATATATATATATACTAGCAGAAGGACCCAGCTTCGCACGGGTACATTTCATTTTTTGTTTGTGTAGTGGCCCCATAAGAATTGGCCAGTTTTGCACTTGACATCCAGTATGGCATTCCAGTATAGATATAGTCTATTTATGGCTGTGTTGCTATGGAAACCTGGTAAATGAAATGTGAACTTATATTGGCTGATGCATGTCATATGACTGAATATTTAAAGACCTGCGAACTGCTATTGACTCATACAGGTCATAAATAGCTTGGTTGCTATGGAAACCTGGTGTAAAACTGTGTGTATGTCAAGACTGAAGAACCTGCGATTTTCCATTGGTCCATAAGCGTCATGTGATCATGTGTACCTCAGTTTGGATATCAGTGATAGAACTGCGATCTGTTGTTATGGAAAACCTGGAGTAAAGCTGTGTGTATGTGACCTTGTGTAACAGTGTCATCCACAGCGCCCTGCCCCTTTAAAG
Source organism: Leptodactylus fallax (assembly GCA_947044405.1). NCBI lineage: Eukaryota > Metazoa > Chordata > Amphibia > Anura > Leptodactylidae > Leptodactylus > Leptodactylus fallax. The sequence continues at coordinate 794,775 of CAMRHE010000407.1, forward strand.
CTGACCCACAGCAGTGAAGAAAAATGGCTGGGTTGTTATGGAAATATGGAGTGCAGCTGTGTGCATGTGGCTGACAATGCCTTGTCAGATTGGAGATGGGCTTGGGTCTGCTTGGTTGTTTCAGCAGCTCGCTGTTGTCTTTGACATATCTTTTCAGATTGGAGACGGGCTTGGGTCTGCTGAGAGTTTTCATTAGCTCGAGCAGCAGCCATGCGTTTTGCTGCAAGGGGCATGTAACACCAGCAGGTAACAGCCCTATTTACTTACCGATCCCCGCTCCTGCTCACGGCCGCCTTTCAGACCCCAGAGTATAATGATCGGAGGCCCCGAGGAGTTGAGGGAACATAAAAAACACTGTTACTTACCTCTCCTGCGCTCCAGTAGGCTTCAGGCCTCCTTGGTGACATCCCAGACGTTGGTGGGCCAGTCTGATGTCATTATGTGTCGCAACGCATGCCTGGCTCACGTGACATCTGGTCCAACATTTAAGAGGTAGCAGGGAGTGCACATAATACTATATGAAGGGGCCACTATGGGGCATAATACTGTGTGCAGGGGCCACTATGGGGCAGAATACTGTGTTCGAGGGCCACTATGGGGCATAATAGTGTGTGCAGGGGCCACTATGGGGCATAAGAGTGTGTGCAGGGGCCACTAAGTGGCATAATAATTCCTAGTTACGCCACTGAGTCAAGTATAGGTACAGTCTATTTATGGCTGTGTTGTTATGGAAACCTGGTAAATTAAATGTGAACTTATATTGGCTGATACACGTGATATGACTGAATATTTAAGGACCTGCGAACTGCTATTGACTAATACAGGTCATAAATAGCTTGGTTGCTATGGAAAACTGTGTGCCTGAGGAGACTAAGCGACTGCGAGCTTCTATTGGCTGATAAGGGACATGTGACCGTGTGTATGGCAGTTGAAATATGAGTGAAAGACTTGCAGGCTTGTATTAGCTAATGCTGGTCATTTTTTGGGAATACTGTATCTCAGGAATGGTACGTCCTAGAGAGCTGAGACCAGTCTAAAATCTTCCCGGACACCTTATGTACCTTTGTGCCAAATTTGGTGAGGATCGGTCCAGTCGTTTGGTCGCGCATAAAGATCAGACAGACAGACAGACAGAAACTCATTTTTATATATATATATATATATATATATATATATATACAGTATATATGTTAACATGAGTATTCATAATGTGAAAGATCTTACTCATATAAAAGCCAACAAATGATCAGAATTATGCTAACTAGCAAATGTTCTTTTTTCAGTTACAATTGCTGTAAGCAAAGTTTTCACAGGTAAGGTGTCACGTTGCTTAGTATTGCTGTAAAGTTATTACTTTTCTAATAGCTCATTAATGAGATTTAATTACTTTGCTGTTGTAGACAGATGGATGTGGCATGCTACCACATGTTCAAGACCAAGCACTACATCCCTGAATGTCAAATATTACAGAGTATACTGTCTGAGTCTACAAATGTTATTATACTCTGTGTCACTCAATTTTTCTCTCTTTTTCTTTCTGTCTATATATAAATAAATATATATATATTGTGACAATTTGGGGGGAATTTAGCCTCAAAGGCGGCAGCCTCCTGGACTCCACAGAGGTGTTGGTGGTACTGGGTGCCAAACAAGCAGCATATCAGGCAGTGGTGATCCAAAATAAAATGGCTGTATTCAGCTAGTGAGTAAAAACAGGAACAAAACCAAAAAAAACAACCTAGCCCACACACAGGGCACTATCTTACTACTTGAGCCCTGACTAACCTCTGGGGGCAAGAAGTTTTACTGAGGCGTCTCCTCAGCAGTCTGGCTCACACTTAGCTCAACCAAGTCCACTTTGGAATCCAGTCCTCTTGGGACAGACCGCCTGTCTGTCTCCCACTGGTTCCACCATCTACCTGCTCCCTGCAGGTCTCCAGCAGCTCTCCTGCTGCGTACACTCCCTTTGGAGTTGGGCCCCACCTATGGGTGTGGCTGAGGACCTTTTTAAGCCTGGCTTTGAGTCGTTCACCAGCGCCCTCTAGGTTCACACTCTCACAAAATATATATATATATATATATATATATATATATATATATATACTGTATACACATATAGGATTATTCTGAAAGAGATTCTGGAGGACCTGTAATGTAATACTTAATTTCCCCTGTGGCGGTGCTGCAGGGAACTGAGTCCTTTCTTCCACATTTCCTCACAAATTACAGCTCATCGGTATTTACTAATAACAAAACTCTTTTTAATCACATTACTGTCAGGAGACTTTTCTAGCATAATGGACTCACTAAAAGTGGAAAACCACTTTAAGGCTTCGGCCCCACATTGCGGAAATGCAGCTTTTTTTGTTGCCGATTTTGCTTCTGTTTTTTGATCCAAAGCCAAGAATGGCTACAAAAGGTATGGTAAATATATAAGAAGTTCTTATTCTTCTACCTGCTGCTAAAGCCACTCCTGACTTTGGCTCAAAAAACCGCAGCAAAATCTGCAACAAAAAAAGCTGCATTTCTGCAACGTGGGGCCGTAGCCTAAGAGTCCTTGCTGCAGCTTTGCAGACGACATAATCTATTTGAAACAAAACTGCCTGTAGTTCAGTAAGCCGTGAGGAGCATCAATGGTCATCATTAATGGTTAATGCAGTAAATATAAATAATTTACCTACATAATCTTTTAAAAACAAAGAAAAAAGAAAAAAAATAACAAAGGAAAAATGTGACAACCAAGAAATGTCTATTTGCACGCAGTAAAATTTCATGTAATATTTATTGACATGCAAATAATTATGTTGCTCCACCAAGTGAAGCAAACGACTATTGTTTCATACTATATGCATACACAAGGTTGATAAATAGCATAGATAAGTTTGAAGAACTCCAAATTTGAGCAGCTCTTCAAAGCAAATATTAACTCAATAAATTGAGGGAAACATTGCATAGTAATCAAGGGTATAACAGTTGGGAAAATGCAAATAATTTTATCTAAGAACAAACATGCAACAACTCATTTCTATGAAGTTATTTAGCAAGTCAGATGAATTGTTCATGAAACGGTAGGTTATTTAGAATTTCATTAGCAATTTTCTTGAAAGTCATAAAGTATTCTGGTATACTGCATAATATAACTTTCACCATGTTATTTGTCATTGTAAATAATTTATATTTAGGTTTTAGTCTAGAAATAAAATGGTAAATTACAAACTTAAAGGGGTTTTCCCCCAAAGCAAGCTATTTCCTATCCCCATCTGAATGGAGCATTCAATTAATTTCAATACAAGTAAGGGAGATAGCGGAATGCTATACTTTGGATAACTTCGGCATTCCCACGTTCTCCTGCAGGGGTCTGAACAGTCAGATCCCCACCAATCTGCAAGTTGTCCTCTGTATATGCGATAGTTTGCTTTCATGGGAAAATCTTTTTAAAGCTGGGGCACACATGTGGCGTAAATAACGTGGTTTGCCTGTGGTGGAAACGCCGTGGAAAAAAATAGCGAACCCCATCTCCACACTGTGGGAAAATATACGCTGCACACTCGCTGCGATTTACAAAACCGTCGCGGTTTTGGGAATCGCAGCATGTCAATTATGCCTACGGAAACTCTAATGGTTTCGTTGCTGGAAAAACCGTGATGTGTTGCCGCCGCAGGTAGTAAATCAATATGCTAAGGGTGGATACGTGTCCCTGCAACTACAGATATGTCCCAACTTACCTTTCCTCTTAATTGGACATGTCCAGATACAGATATAGCCATTTTAACTTGACTATGACACACTGCAGCATGATAAAAGGTATTGAAAGCAAATAAAAACATGTAACTATTTACCTATTTAACTATGTGTTAGCTGTCAAATTAAAAAAGGCTACATAGGTATGTGTATCTCAAGATGACCAGCTTTAGAAAATAATATGATTTTGTGATATTCTCTCACAATGGTGGTGTGGTGATAGTAGCGTTATTGGAGGTGGTGGGCCTTCTTGAATAGGTGAGTCTTCAGGGCCTTCTTGAAGCTTGTCATTGTGGGGGTCAGTCTTATGTGCCTTGGTAATGAGTTCCAGAGTATGGGGGATGCACAGGAGAAATCTTGGAGATGGTTGTGTGAAGAGCGGATAAGAACAGAGCGGAGTAGGAGGTCTTTGGAGGATCGGAGGGTATGTGTGGGCAGGTAGCGGGAGATTAGGTCAGAGATATATGGAAGGGACAGGTTGTGGATGGCTTTATATGTCAGCATTAGTAATTTGAACTCCATTCGCTGGGCAATGGGTAGCCAGTGAAGGGAGTGGCAGAGGGGAGCGGCTGATGAAAAACGGGGGGAGAGGTGTAGTAAGCGAACAGCACAGTTTAAGGTGGACTGGAGCTGGGGCGAGAGTATTCGCTGGGAGGCCATGAAGAAGGGTGTTACAGTAGTCTAAGCGGGAGATTATGAGGGCATGGACTAGCATCTTTGTAGTTTCAGGGGTGAGGAAGGAGCGGATTCGATGTATGTTCTTGCGTTGGAGGCAGCAGGAGGTGTTGAGAATTTGGATATGTGGCTTGAAGGATAGGTCAGAGTCTAAGGTTATCCCAAGGCAGCGTACCCGTGGGACTGGGGTAAGTGTGGTTCCATCAATTTTGATAGATGGGTCACGTAGAGGGGTCATGCGAGGTGGGTCGAAGATGATGAACTCCGTTTATTTCATGTTGAGTTTGAGAAAGCTGGAGGAGAGAAAGGAGGCTATGGCTGCTAGACACTCTGGAACTCTGGACAACAAAGAGGTAATGTCTGGTCCAGAGAGATATATTTGAGTGTCGTCAGCAAAGCAATGGTATTGAAAACCAAGAGATTCTATGAGTTGGCCAAGGCTGAGGGTATAGATGGAGAACAGGAGGGGACCTAGGACGGAGCCTTGGGGGACACCTACAGAAAGAGGGCATGGCGGGGAGGTGGTGTGCAAATGGCAGACACTGAATGTGCATTTGGTGAAGAATGAGGAGATCCAGGAAAGGGCCAGGTCTGAGATGCCAAGGGATGAGAGCGTTTCTAACAAGAGGGAGTGGTCGACTGTGTCAAAGGCAGAGGAGAGGTCAAGGAGGAGGAGGACAGAGTAGTGACGCTTGGCTTTGGCAGTTAGAAGATCATTAGTGACTTTGGTTAGGGCTGTTTATGTATAGTAATGGGGTTTGAAGCCTGACTGTAGTCTGTCAAAGAGCATGTTGGACGAGAGATAGGAAGATAGTTCGGAGTGGACGTGTTGCTCAAGCAGTTTTGATGCGTACGGGAGCAGTGAGATGGGGTGATAGTTGGCTAGAAAGGATGGGTCGAGGGACGGTCTCTTAAGTATAGGTGTGACGGTAGCATGTTTGAAGGCGGAGGGGAAGGATCCATTGGTTAGGGATAGGTTGAAGAGATGAGTTACGGTTGGAGTAATGACTTCAGTGAGTTTGGGACTGGATCAGGTCAAGCGCGCAGGAGGTGAGGTGGGATTTAGAGATTAGGGTGGAGAGTTTTTCATCACTGATGGTGGAGAAACAGGTTAAAGATGAAGAGCACAGGATAGTTGGGTGGAGTGGTTGTCGGGGGGTGTAGGGTGAGACTGTCTCTGATTATGTCAATTTTGCTTTTGAAATAAGAGGCAACGTCATCAGCTGAGATAAGTGATGTCGTAGGGGGCACAGGAGGACGGAGAAGGGAGTTGAAGGTAGTGAATAGCTGTTTGGGGTTGAGGGATAGGGCAGATATTAGTGTGGTGAAGTAGACCTGCTTTGCAGAGGTGAGTGCATTCTTGAATGTGAGTACTGCCTCTTTATACCTTATGAAGTCTTCCTGGGAGTGGTTTTTCTTCCAGAGGCGTTCTGCAACCCATGAGGCACATCTCAATTTTTTATTCAGGTCAATGTGCCAGGATTGCCTATTGATCAGTCAGGCTCTGGTGTTTGTGAAAGGGGCCACAGAGTCAAGGGCTGATGTAATGGTGGTATTATAGAAGACAGCAGCGGCATCTGCGTCCTTGAGTGAGGATATGTCAGTGAGTAGCAGAGAATCTGAGAGTGTGCGGGGGTGTGTTGGTTTAGGGGTTGGAGGAGAGGGCAGAGAATGTCAGCAGGTTGTGGTCAGAGAGCGTGGACAGAGAGTTAGAGAGGTTGACTAGAGAGCAGAGGCAGGTGAAAATCAGGTCCAGAGTTTGCCCCTTTGTGTGAGTGGCAGAGGAGGAGCATTGAGAGAGACCAAAGGAGGCAGTGAGGGACAGGAGACTGTAAGCGGAGGGGTGTTTTGTGTTAATGGGGATGTTGAAGTCCCCCATGATGATGGTGGGGGTGTCAGTGCATAGGAATTGCAATAGCCAGGTGGTTAATTGTCGATGAAGGCAGCAGTAGGTCCTGGCGGTCGATATATGACGGCCAGTTGGAGGTTGGAGGGCGAGTAAATGCGGACAGAGTGCACTTCAAAGGAGGGGAGGGTGAGAGCAGGTCACAGTTGGATTGGTGTGAAGGAGCAATTGTCACACAGGAGTATGCCTACGCCTCTACCAGGTTTATTGTTGGGGCGGGGAGTGTGCGAGAATTGCAGACCACCATAGGAGAGGGCAGCAGGGGAGGTGGTGTCTGAGGGTGTTAGCCACGTTTCTGTGATACCGAGAAATGAAAATTTATGAGAAATGAAGAGGTCGTGGATGTAGTCAAGTTTGTTGCATACAGAGCGAGCATTCCATAGTCCTTCAGTTCCCTTCTGGTCCAATTCTGGCCTGTACACTTTAGAGATGCACTTTGAAGATGCACTGACCAGGGTCAACACTGACCAATGCACTCATTTATACTAGCTAGCAATACATTTGTATTATGAGTATCAGGTGTGAATAGGGGTGTGGAAACATGCAGATAGAATCAGACTGCAGGGAGACATCAGGTGAGAAGAAAAGGGGGAGAAACGGCACGGGATACAGACAGTGACTTCAAAGATCATATAATTACAACAGAGTGGATAACATCATACCAGCAGAAATGATAATAACAGCAAGCAGAGGTGTAGTTGTAATACTTTTGTAATACTCTGTCACAAAGGTATATGCTATGTGTGCTTTGTGGCCCCCAATGCTTGTGTTGTGAATTGCAGGTTGTTAAGGGTTTTGCTGCCACGTCCCAATGTTGGATTAATGAGAAATTAACCATATTCAAGCTAAGTTAAGGGTGGATACATTTGCATGTAGCTATGAAACTTGAGTATATTATTTCTAGGTACATCTGTTTATAAGAACTTAATTCATAATAGAGGAAGCATGTTCTATATCTGATCTATTGTACATCTAGTTACCGAGTTCATCTCATACATATTTTAACTTCTTGGTGATCGTTTTTTTACATCATGCATTATTATACTAGAATATGCTTAAGGAGGACCCGTCTGCTCTCCTGACATGTCTGTTTTAGTAAATAATTGCATTCCCCATTAAAAATAACAATACTGAAGCATATCTTAGAACTTTATCTTGTGCCATTTCTCTGTTATTCCTTATGGATGAACAACTTGACAACCATTCTCTTGTCAATAGAGTGTGCCCTTAGATAGTCTGACACTTTCAGCACAGAATGGATAGTGTCAGACTATTTAGAGTCACATATCATTAACAAGTGGAATGGTAACTCCCAGCAGTTTATTCACACATTTTCATGAAGAATACCAGACAATGGAGAGTTGTAAGAAAAGATGTTCCATAATTATGGGAAATACCACTATCCTCAATTGACTGTCAGTAGTTCTGACAGGACAGGAGTCTATAATGTTAAAATCAGTTGCCTAATTTTGAGTACTTCATGGCTACATAGTCCCATACACAGTAAGCCCTGGTACATTTTGTGTTCTGACACCTTTCTCTTGTAGCCAACATTAACTTATTCAGCACTTTGTTCTACAGTAGCTCTTTTGTAGGACTGGACCAGATCAGCTAGCTGTGATCCCACACACTCATCAGTGAGTCTTGAGTACTGGTTCACCAGTTGTCCTTCCTGGGATCACTTTTGATAGGTACTAACCATTCTGCACTATTAACACTGCACAGGATTGTTGTTTCATAGATGCTTTGACCAAGTCTAACTATTACTATTTAGCCCTTGTTAAAGTCGCTTTGATAATTCTACTTGACCGTTTTTTTCTCCTTTCAACACATCTAACTTATGAACTGACTGTTCACTTACTGCTTAATATAGCCAACCCATTGATGGGTGGGTGCCATTGCAACATGATCAATGTCACTTCACTTCACTGCCAGTGGTTTTAATGTTACGTTGCTGATACCACGGCTAACCCATGGCTATTTTCCATGTTGCAATACTTGTTGCAATACAACATTTAAAATTACAATATAAAGTTCATATGCATAAAGTTGTTTGTTTCAACAGATTTCTCTGATAATATAAATGAGTCATATTTTAACTAGATAATGAATTTTTGCTTTATCAGATTCTTCTGCATTTCTTTTAATTAACCATCTAAATTATTACCATATCTAAATCATATCTAACAAATATAAATGAGTTGTATTTATTTACATGTATAACTGAAAGATGAAGCCTAATCTCACTTAGATAAAGGAAAAATCAGTTGGTATACTTTTTTATTCCTTTTTGTAGCCTTTGAGATATTAAAAGAGGTATCAAACAGTAACTGATCTGAAAAGAAAGAATAATCTTACAGCTATCTGTCAACTTACAATGGCTTCAGGATACAATATTTTCTACGTACTTCTGGCCCATTGTAACTTGAAACCTGACTCAACATACAATGCTTGGCTGAAGGTTCCAACAAATCATCATGGTCATTTCACTGGTAAAACCCCTGTATTAGTGAGGTGCCTGCACTGATGGACTGACTAGTAGCGCCTCTCCACAGTATGGAGCAGTATTACATGTTCTTTATATCCCTTTACCTGTGTCAGGACGACCTGCTTTTTCGCCATCTCCATGTTATTTTTTGGGGAGCACTGTGGATACCTTTCAGAATGTTGAAAAAGTTCCTGTCACCAATATAGAAAGTAGAGATGGGCAAACCTCCCAAGATTTGTTTCGGGTTCGGCGGCTCGGGTCCCCGGTTCATTTCAGAACAAACAAGTTCATTACAAACCACACTTTAAATTGGCTTAAATCATAGTGTAGAATACTCTTAGGGTTCATATGAAACTCTCTATCCAACTTCTAGGTTTTTAAGGCAAACACAGACGAAGTTATGACAAAGTGAAAAGTGACATTATTATACTCTGGGATCTCTTTAGACCCCAGAGTATAATAGATATAGGTCAAGGGGAGGTGTAAAAAATTAAAATAAAAATTATACTCTCCTTCCGTTACCTCTCTTGGGCCTCATCGCTGCGTCTGGCACTTTCCTTGTGATGGTCGGCACTCTTCTTCATGATGCCATGACACTCAATCACAGGCCTCACCGATGAACCCGGGCCAATGATGTCACAGAAAAACAGCGGATGCTGCAAAGAGGCCCAAGAGAAGTAATGGAAGGTAAGTATGAGTGTTTTTTTTATTTTTGTTCCCCTGGGCCTCCACCTATTATACTCTGCAGTCTGAATGTGGTGGCCAGTTTAGTTAGTTCCCGACGAATCTCCATTTGTTCCGTTTTGTAAAAAAAAAAAAAAAAAAGAAACAATTTTGAATATTTAAGACGTACCCGGCTCTTTACAAGATGATTCGCCCATCTCCAATAGAATTTATTTACAGTTTATAGTATTTCTTTCTGGTGATGATATGTTTATATTTGCTATATGTATATTATTTATAAAATCTGATGATTTTTCTTTAAATACCAAAATCTGTATCTTGTTTTTGACCATATTAACAAAGCTAAATATAGATATTAGATGGATAAATAGATAGATAGATAGATAGATAGATAGATAGATAGATAGATAGATAGAATACTGTACTACAGATTCAAGTACGTGAGTGTCTGCATGTGTGTACTGTATGTGTGCATGAATGGTGATATATATGTATATATACACACACAAGTTTATATATTTGTTTTCTTTAAAACTAAACTTTCTGCCAATTCCCTTTTCTATTGTGACCAGATGGAATTCTGTGAATAGATATACATTCAGGTGCAGCAGCTCACAGGGTCCTAGGAGCCAACCACAAATTATAAAGTACAGAACATAATAAATAATTAAATAAGGAATTAGTATCCGATACAGGGGACACTTCTGGGAACATGCAGATAATTATACATTATACAGCTCATTTATCAACAATGCTGGGAAGCATTCCAGGTTTCACTGTCCTCCATGGGGAAGGTGAACAGACTGTATTACAGGTTATCTAAGACTTACATTCTTAGCATTTTACTAACAGTTCAAGAAACAATTGACACTTTAGGGTGCACAATGCAAACACCTTGGGGAGTCAACGGCCCTCTGAATATGCTCTATAAGTGTATTCTCATAAGACTAATAGATGCCTAAACTGAAATTAATAATGTCAACGCTTTACAGATCTGAAATGTTATAAGCAATGTATAATTAAGTTATGAGACACAGCAGTAAATGATTTTTACATTTATTCAGAACCATTCAACTAGGTTTTTAGTATTATTTACTGAATTCCATATCATGATGCTTAGTTCACATGCAAGCTTCAAAAAGACACATAGATATGTGTCTCCCTCTCCATTTCCTCTTGGCTTATCATATACAAAGATGTATGGAACAAGATCACCAGCTTTTAAAAAAGACATGACTTTGCACTGAGATGTCTATGTTTTATATGTCAATGGTTGGCCACCTAGTGGATAAACCATGAGGTACAGTCTGTCAAGGATTTTTCTAGATTGTCACGATATTGCATTGAATCCATTTCTTGACAAATTGGAGTCTGTAAAGGGATTCTCTGGGAATTGGCTAAAAAATACAAGTAAAAAAAAATTTCAGGGTATGGAGCTCCTCTTAGTAAAATGCTGGAGTTCATTTTTCCACTAGGGCAATGTTTCTCAAGTGAAGTACCCCCTAGTGAGAAAACGTCCCAACTGGGTACCCTCAAAGGAGCAATAACTTTTAAATGTTAAAATAAGGCTTTGTTTGGAGCCTTTGTTAACAATTATGTAATGACCCCTCAGTGCCACCACATGTAGTACATTGGCCCCCTCAGTGCCCCCACACTCAGTAGAATGCCCCTATCAATGCCCCCACATGTAGTATAATGGCCCTCACACTCAGTAATGGTCCCTTCAGTGCCCCTACATGTAGTGTAATGGTCTCCACATGTAAAATAATGGCCCCCACAGTATCCCCCACATATAATATAATGGCCCCCACTCTCAGTAATGTTAAAGGAGCAAGTTGTAACCTGTATTCATTACATACACGGATTATGGCTATCATAGGCCTCAAGTATAGGTTATCAGTATGTGAGCTTTGGAGTTCCAACACCAGGACAAATCAGCTATTTAAGTAATAGGAGCAGTGCAGCAGCCCTGTCTACTACTTAGTGGTGCTTCCAAGGAATTGCAGTACCCCTCTTATTACTTGAATAGGAGTGGTGCTCCAGGCGCCCCTCATAAACTAGCAGCTTCTGGCATCTTGGGGCTGCTGCAGCAGCAGATTTGTGCGAGGTCTGGTTGTCAGATCCCGATAGATTACATACTTATGATCTATCTTTTGGGTAGTTCATCACTATGAAAACTGGATTTGGGGCATTTTTGTTGATGTGGTAGTTTAATGTCCTGGTGATTTAACTTGATGGGCTACCAAAAAACATGTCTATGTTGACTGGGTGTGACACACAGGCTATTTAATATTATACTACCTACCATTTGGTAGGAATGATTGGCAGTTACTATACCTAGTGTGTAAGATTTGTAGGTTCACTTCACAATATTTAATATTATATGCAAATTTTCTAATATATATAAAAAGGTAAAATGTTTTATAATTGGAGGTATGCTCTAAAAACAGATCATACACTCAGTATGCGGATGTGGCATAAATAATCTGTATGGTAGATGAATTCATCAATTATTCTGACTTGATAGCATCCTCTTAACAGTGTTGCAAACCTCTGTTTTTGTTGACAAATAAATTAACCTCACAAAAAAATTAGAAAAAAATAATTTATGATGCAAATTATAAATGTCTTTATGTCAAATACTAATGTGAACACATTAGTAGTTATAACTAGGAACTGTAAAAGGATGATATTTACAATTCCAATAATCTGCACAGGCTGCACCTAACACTCCACTAACATTCCCCTATGTCATTAATCTATAGATGGTGTGCAAGTTTATACCTTCTCCTCATCCTAATTTCAGGAATTACATGTTCACAGTTCTTTCATTTCCAGCATTGCATTTGATCATCTGATAGCTTTGGGTTAACCAATTCCCAAAAGTACCATTATGTTTATTTTAACAGATTTAGAGGAAGTGTCAGGGACTGCTTTTAACTTAACACAATATGCCACGGTAAGAAAGAGACTCAATTTCCTCTCAGTTTAATTCATTTGTCACACAAGTATCATCTAAAATACATTGTTTGATATATATCCCTGATCCTGAACAGTTATACCTGTCATAGAAAGTGATATCTGATGATAACATCTTTATTAAATTGTCAATGTTTAGTCAATCAAACTGATTCATTCCAGGCTAAGAGATAGAAGTCACACAACATGGAAGGAAATGGAAATATTAGACTACTTCTCCCCACAGAAAATCCTTCTGGTATTTGTATTTACACCATACCATAGTATGTCCCATTTGGAAAATAAATGCATTTACACAATACCATAGCCCCATTCAGAAAATAAAGGTCAGATATCTATCTATCTATCTATCTATCTATCTATCTATCCATCCATCCATCTATCTATACATATATAGATATATTATACAGTATTTATTTGGCCTCTGTTCTGCTTTTCAGCTGTATACTGCCTCTGTTCCATTGCACACAACCCTGCTACCTTCACAATCCCTACACACTTACACAACCCTGCTACCTCCATGTTCTCCCCCACACAGCCGTGCTACCTCTAAATTTCCTACACAAACAGCTCTGCTGTTACCTTGTTATCCACACACACAAAACACTGCTGCCCCCATGTTTTTCACCAGCACCAACAATTCTCCTACTTTCATGTTTCCTCCCTATATACAGCCAGATACTTCCATGTTCCTTCCACACACTCTTTTCTGCTACCTTTATTTCCCCCATAAAGCTCTGCTACTTTCATGTACCCCCACATTCAACTCTGCTACCTGCACATAACCCCCAAACTTTGCTACTTCCATACTTTCTCCTACATGAAGTCCTGCACACATCTACCATACACAGATTTATTATAAACAAGCTCCATTCCTGCATGTGACTGTTCACATGACTGTAACATCATAAAAGGACTGTTGGCAGTGTCTGCAAAATATTGGTAATCAAAGGGAGTCTATCACTGCAATTTTGCAATTTAAATAAACCTATCTTAATTTAGCCTTTAGAAAGGCTATTCTAGACATAACTCTGATCCTTGCACGTGCTTTTATTTGTATGCTAATTAGTCTTCAGCAGCACTGGGGGCGTTACCCCTGTGCTCTGAGCACTACCCCTGTGCTCCGAGCACACCCACATCATCAGCCTGGATCGTTCTTCACCACCCCCTTCTTGCTTGAATATCCCTCCTGCTCCTCCTCTTCACTACTTCCAGCAGCTAGTTCTGTCGGCATGAATAAAATCTCATGCATGCTTTGTATGTGCCAACGGGACTTGCTGTTCATGGAAGCCCCATGTGCTCCCTGAAGACTTATTAGAATAAAAGCATTTTTTCTGAAAAGCGGATCCAAGGGTCAGAAAAGGAGATGTATGACTAGAATAGCATTTATAAAGGGTACATTAAGATAGGCTTATTTAAAAATGGAAAACGACAATGATAGACTCCCTTTAATATTACTGTCAGTTTCCAGTCCTTTTTGCACTTCAGAGTGAAGAAGAAAGTAATCTACTTAGCTCACAACCCGTCGGAGGTCTTTATATGACCCCCCCAGGAGTTGCGAGCTATGCTTTGGGAAACAGTGGCATAGACAATTAATTTGACTTATTTAACTTTACTATATTAAATATATTTTGGAGGAATAAAACATGGCTTTTATTTAGGACCAGAAATATTAAAAGGGTTATCCAGGGCCAGAAAATATGGCTACTTTCTTGCAGCTCTATTTCCTTTTCTCAGTAAGTGACATGATGTCCATTGGCTATGTGGCCATGCTGCAGCTCAGTCCTATTCATCTGAATTGGACTGAGCTGCAGCATGGCCATGTGACCAACAGACAGTCTGTCGCTGCTTGAGGAGAGGAAGAAAAGCTCTTTCTGAAAGAAAGCAACCGTGTTTTCTAATTCTATGTAACTCCTTTAATCTAAAGTTATGGTATTTTCTAAATACAAAGGTCATCCAGAAATGGACCAGAGGGATTTTCTGAAGGTAAAACATTAATGGCCTATCATTGACATAGAACATTAATATCTAAACCCTCAGGCTACATGCACGCGACCAAGGGGGGCCTAGCTTCACTGGGGAATCTGTTCCACTTCGTTCTGATGTCACAGAGTATTGGACCCCCTATCAAGAGAGATTTGGCCTGTACACTTGGATGTGTGGATGAGGTCTTAAAGTACAAGCTGGCAATTGTTTAGCAGAACTGTGCATAGCAGCCACATTCTGTTGGTATGTAGACAGACTCATTAGATAATTTGTGACTGATATATCCATCACAGTACAGTAACTAGCACTTAATTGTGATAAATATATGAGTCAAAGGTTGTAAAAAGGTTAATCTACTGAGATTCAACAAGTCCTACAGCACCTTTATTGTTTACAGAGGTGCAGAAGCTTGTCTGTTTGTGTTGAGGTGCCTGGTATTGTATCTTAAACCCATCCAAATGCAAGGACAGATGAGTCTTTGAGGACTGCAACCCTTTAATTCAGCTGATTGACAGGAGTACAATGCAGTAAGAATAAGTGTACACTAATAGTAAAATGAACCCACCCTTAAATGATTTCCAAAACTTAGTTTATTCTGGCACAAGTACTGCAGTTAATATTACAGATCATGGCATGCTGTGGCATACTACTGAACGAATCCACAAGCCAATCAGAACATAAACTTTGGTTATAGGGCACCAGGTAAAGCGATACATTAACTTGCAGTAGACTGTCTTCCTGCCAAAATTGTGCGACAGAGCAGCACCTTCTGTGGCATTTTAAGCCAATAATGGTTTCAAGTTATTATTGCCCAGGAAAGAGCCTTGTAGATTGATAGTACTGAGTTGTAACACCAGGATATTGTAATCCAACAGGACCATTAGACTAGGTACATAAGTAAAAACCTTATACAGTAGGTCAAACAAAGTGATTTCTTTTTTCTATACTTTCTTTACATTGTTATGACTAGACACTAATTGCTATCCTTGAAAGTCTAGAAATCAGCATTGTGAAGCTGATATGCTGCCAATTATTATAGGACAACCCACTAGAACTCTAAAAGAAGCACCACAAGTATAAATGGCACTAGACAGCAATCCCTCTAATCTCCTAATACATAACTGTCAACATATTTGTTCTAACATCTTCATGGTACATTAAAACATATCTGTGCCCTAATTTCACTTTAATAGTAATAGATAGTTTTATTAGGTAGCTATTACGTATCTGTTATTAAAATTCGACTTGCCTAATAGCAATGATGGAGACACAATATTGCTAAGTGGATGATTCAATTAAACAAGCTCATGCGCTGTTACGGTACTTGGTGGATACTAATTAAACATACTTAATTTTTGGCATTATCAGTACTTTTAATGTTTAGAGCCTCGTTATGCTCAGAATTATGAAGATATTGCAAGAAATTATTACAGACATAAAGAATTGCACCCTGTCATTCAATGAAGGTAAAGTACAAAGCAGCAATCACGCTTATCTGATGAATTTTGATAAAGCTGCATTAATGAGACCTTACTATACTTTGGTTGGCATCTCACTCTTCACATGAATGATATTTATAAGTTTGATGCCGCTATTTTAATAGATGCAAATTACAGGAGAGATGAATAATGGAGATTATGTAAAAATATCAGTCATTTATCATAAAACTATTGCTGCAGATATAACAAACACAATCCCATTTGTTGCTGTTATAGTTATATGGCTTGCTGTGATTAAAAACTAATGCTTTATTGAACTCTAGATAGTAATATGTATGCTTAACCCTTTTGGAACTAAGAATTTTTTTTTCTCTTTTGCTCATTTTTATTTTTTTGTAGACGTAGTAGTATGAAGGCTTTGTTTTGCAAAATGAGTTTTATTTTTAATGGTACAAATTTGGGGTGTCTATAACTTCTGTGGTGATTTCACAGGCACAACTTCACATCACCACATACATGTACTCAAGTAAGTACACCTACAGTACATGTACTTTGCTTTGGGGCACTAAAATACCTACAGATCCTTAGGGACTGGTGGCTTATTGTCCCAAATAGTCTATCCTAATACTGTCATTTAAAAAATAAAAATTTATACTTACCTAGTTGATTCCGATCCATGTGATTGGACTCATTTCTGATGCGCATGTGTCTGAGGTCCAGCACATGTGCACTGAAGCCAAAGGGCACAGGCACTAGAAGTACCGAACAGCATAGGGCTTTTTGGGACAGTAAACCACCAGTCTATAAGGTTAAAGTTAAAGCAAGACACATGTACATGATTATGCATGACTTTTATGTACTTGTTGTTAGGATTCTAGGTGTGTACCCTTGGTGCTGCTACCAATCTGCATTGTGCAGGTGGGCATAGTTTGTCTTCTTAGCCCATCAGCTAACAATATACTGTAGTCTCTTTTTAATTAGTTGCAGAAAGAGTCTCTTCAGTAATACCATCATACTATTGCAGAGGCTCGACTACTTCCCTGACAAGCAGGACAGAAAGCTTTTTCTGATGGTTTCGCCCCAATGTACAGATGTTCACTATGCACAAATTTGACTATAGGGATAGTGACTGAACATGCATATACTGTACCCCAGTACTCAGCTCATTAAGTGGACATTCACATTGCTATGCAGGTTGAACACCAGGTGGAGCCATACTATGTCATAAATCTTCCCTGGATTGTTTCTAAATGCAGGTAAAGAGCAACAATTGTTCATTTTCATTGTTCATGAATATATTTAGTGGTAGGAAAATTCCTTAAAGGAGCTGTAGTAGTGAAGCTCATATTGAGAACTGTTTGATTCAACTATTTTTTAAGATGAATTTTATAAAGTTTAATTATTTTTTTCCTTCAAAACGTAAGTCACTGTAAATCTTGAAATGGGCAAAAAAAATAACCAATTTCTGACAGTAACCCTAAAAGGTGATATCAAACAGAAAACATCTTTAACTGGAAGGATTAAAATAAGGAAATAATTGATCAAAATAAAATAGGTAAACATTTGCGTCAATAAGATTAATTCAGATCAAAGACAATAAAATAAAATAAAAAATTGAATGAGATTTACTAAGCAAAATGCACCCAAATACTAGTGAAAATTGTGCCAAGAAAGCTGAGTTCATGCTGCTCATCAAATTTATTATGCATTTTAGACACCTTGTGTGAAAAACAGATGTGACCGAGAGAAGTCTTAAAATTTAAATGTATTATCAGTGTGCACCATTTTCTAGAAAATATTAATGTATACCATGCTACTCATGAGGTGGTATAAAGAAGAAACATTCTCTAACATATCTAACCAATTGCACTAAACTTATCATTGTTCATGTACCCTTTTGATAATTCTGTCATAGGTTGCAACATTTTCACATATTGCATTTTTCTTCTATTTTTTATTTAACATAATGCATTTTATGACCTTATCGATAAATGTCCACCATTGTGTATAACAGAAAGCTGACCATTACAAATATGGCTACATCATGACACATGACAGAGTTTGCAGCTCTATAAACATATTCCTCTGTCAGTGAATTGATAAAAAGACAGATTTTGCTAGATCAGGTCACTGTTTAATTGATAAAGGCAGCGGTTACTGTACTGGGCCCAGTTGAGGCTCACTAATAAGCATGGCATCTTGCCAGCCAGCCAATGTGGAGCATACTGCAGAAATCTTTTGTCTTGAGGGAATATAATAAACTGAGGATCCTGTAAAGAGCTGAATCAGGTAGTGATGCTTAGAATGGGAATGAGATATGAGCGATTTTACTGTCCAATGAAAAATTTGTGGTAATGTTTCAAAATAAATATTTAGATTTTATGCAAATGCCCTTATTATTTATTATTATCATTATATTATTTTGCTTTTTAGAAAACACTGAAGTGCAATATATTATAAGTATCATCTATAAAAAATACTCCAGAATAACCTAGGGCTAGGCATTTATGATCTAAATAAAAATTGTGATTAATTGGGCACTTTACCTTGTTTGCAATTAAGTATTTAGGCCATTCCCCTTTTAAAGGCCATACCATCAGGTATAAAACTGTTTTTTTTGTTTGCTCACCTCCCCCTGGTCCTCTGCTTATCATATAGTATCACACATGATTGATCATCACTCCATTTAAATGGAGTGGGTCATGAAACCCCTGTTCTCATGATCATGGAGAATCCTAGCAGTTGTGTGGATAGGTAATAATTATCAGACTTGACAGATACAATCCCTCTTACAACCCCAGTCTTAGGAAACTCCTCAGAGAGAAAAAAAATTGCCATTCTTCACTGTAACTGAATTTTTGAGTTATTCTTGCCAAGATATGTTGTTTCCAAATAATAATTCTATATAATTGTGTATATAGAAAGGGGCAAACAGTGTCCCTACAGAAACATATAGATGTGTCTATCATTATCTTAGCTCTAATTTGATTAAGGTCTTCAATTTCCCATTACACCAATTCAACTAAATATTGCAACATCCCTTGAAAAACTAAAAACTGCTTGTCCGCACATATGAAATAGACAGCATGTCATTTTGTGATATCATATTTCATGATATTGAAATCATTAATACTTGCTTGTATCTTTACACGTATCTGGACATCTCCAGCCAAAAGGGAAGGTAAGGACAAGACTGGCTCCAGTACCTGGCAAATTAAGGCAAATGCCGGTGCCCTAAGCACTTGTAGAGCACATCAATGCACATGGACGTACTCAATGCACTGTTAACAGAGACCAAGGAGTTAAGAGCAGTGAGTCAGAATGAAATCTGCATTTACTTAACACTCGCTCCCTGCAAAGTATCGGGGATGGGGGGCAGACATAAGGGGGTATTGTACTGTATAAAGCATAAGGGACCATTATATGGGGGTATTAGGAGGTTATTACACTGTGGGGTATAAGGGGGACATTATACTGTATGGGGCGTAAGGAGGCCATAATATGGTTTAGGGGCATAAGGGGGCCGTTATAATGTATGGGGGCATAAGGGGGCCCTTACACTTTGTGTGGCATAATAAGGAGGGCAATATGTATCGGAGACATAATATTGGGTCTATTATACTATGTGGGGCATAAGAGGGCCATTATACATGGGGGAATGTCAATAATAGCTGCAGATCTCACCCACAGTGTTTAATCTTTGCAATGCAAAGGTTGAAAGTTATGTAAGAACTACTGCCATTCCAGAAGTTGTTTCAGGTGATTTTTGCTGTAGTGGCTATTAGAGGAAAACACTGCTGCCACATGAAAAAGGGACTGCTGCAGATACTCTGCCATATGCATAAGGCCTAACACTATTTGCATAAACTATTATATTATTTACAGGATTTTATTGGATAGTATAGTGTTTAGTTTGTAATCACATCATTATCTGTTTCAATAAATGTAATCTGTTTAAGCCTTGCAGTGCTATGAGTCTTGTTCCTAATTCACTACCTACTATTTTTCCCATGTTTGTCACAGCTCAGATCAAGATATCTATGACTAATGAGGAGGAAAAACATCTAAAGTGGTTTGGACGTTGTATAAAAGAAATAAATGAAGTTTAAACAAACATGACAACTAACCTTAAATGACTTTGCTATTAAATATGTAAAACACATTACATAATGTGACACATCGATATCTATGCTTTATCCATATGAGTCATAAAGTTCCATTCTCAACACTCATCAACTCAACAAAGCCTAATAGGATTGAAAATGCATAAAAAATTGCAGAAAATGTGACATTTTTTTATCTGAAGTGACAATTAAAATATTTTTTGCCTTCATCTGGATTAACTTGATAGGTTTATAGGTTGAAAGATTTGTGTCTTTATCCAACTTTGTCATGTCTTTATCCAACCTTATAACGTATTACAATGTATCAAAATTTGGAGCATGAAAATTTTGCCTCTATTAAATGGTCACTAACTTTTCAACAAAGCTTTACATAAATATATCTTATGATAAAAAAATAATTAGACAAGTAAAAATTAGGGATGGAGCCTGCAGAGAAGACAATTGCTATAATGCTACATATCAAGTCATGTAATGGACAATATGTTATTGCTCACTGTCCTATTTGCTTATGCATAGTTTATTGAAAGGTTAGGTACACTTACAGTGGGTTAAATATTTAAAGAGATTTTATTTGGGGAAAAAAGTGTATCACGTTACATAAATTTGAAAAAAAAAATTGCAAACCTTGGTAACTAAGTTAAAAGACTTGAAAGATACATAATATAGAAAAGAGACAGCTGAATAGATAGATAGATAGATAGATAGATAGATAGATAGATAGATAGATAATTTAAAATAAACTTCAATATTAGCCATATAATTAAACTGGTGTATTTTGTCCTTAATGTTTGACTTAAAGTTCAGTCCAAAGTTCAGTTTACTAAGAACTTTTCAAAATTAATAGGATCCTAATTGTTAAATTATTGCTTAGTTTGCGTAAGCAAATGACAAGATTAAAGTTAGTGGCATTGGAGAGAATGAGGTTTATTGCTTGTTCTTTCAAAATGATTAGATTTCCCTTCAACTAGACACTTTCATAGATTTTACAATAAATTAGAATGTCCCGCTAAGTTTAGCCTATTCTGAATTAAAAAGTTCTGTTTTATTGAAAAATAATTGAATGTGAAAGTTTGGATTTATGAACACTTTTGAATTCATTCTACGACTGGTAATAAGAATTCATGGGCCATTATAAAGATTGCATGGTGTAATAATCCACACATTAACCATTCACTATATACATATTTATATATAAGGATTCTAGAACATTTACTGCATTTTCTAACACTTTGCTTCATCTGTAGTTAGCTTGGAACCATAACAATCTATAATGAATCAGTTTACCTTGTCTTTCCATGAATTAACACAAACTGCCATGATTTTGCAGCACTCTGTGCTAACTATCTACAATAAGTATCCCTTGGTGAAACTAAACATTTACTTCCATTTTTTTTGGTATATAATTTAAGAGGATTATTTACAGCCATTAAACTATTTATATTTTCAGAAATTTGTACATTTTTAATCCTTTTAACTGACTAATATATGATAATATATGATATCTTATATATATAAAAATGAGTTTCTGTCTGTCTGTCTGTTCTTTATGCGCCACCAAACGACTGGACCGATCCTCACCAAATTTGTCACACATATACATCAGGTGTCCGGGAATATTTTAGACTGGGTCTCAGCTCTCTTGGACGTACCTTTCCTGAGATACAGTATTCCTAAAAAATGACCAACATTAGCTAATACAAGCCTGCAAGTCTTTCACTCATATTCCAACTGCCATACACACGGTCACATGTCCCTTATCAGCCAATAAGAGCTCGCAGGTGCTTACTCTCCTCAGGCACACAGGTTTCCATAACAACCAAGCTATTTATGACCTGTATTAGTCAATAGCAGTTCGCAGGTCCTTAAATATTCAGTCATATCACGTGTATCAGCCAATAGTTCACATTTAATTTACCAGGTTTCCATAACAACACAGCCATAAATAGACTGTACCTATACTGGACTCAGTGGCATAACTAGCAATGGCTGGGCCCCAAGGCAAACATTTGACATGCCCCCCCCCGGTAACACCCCCCGTACAAACTGCATTCATGCACACACTATTATGCCCCATAGTGGCCCCTGCACACACTATTAAGCCCCATAGTGGCCCTTGCACACAGTATTCTGCCCCTTAGTGGCCCCTGCACACAGTATTATAGTGGCCCCTTCATATAGTATTATACGCACTCCCCGCTACCTCTTCAATGTTGGACCAGATGTCATGTGAGCCAAGCATGCATCGCAATGCATAATGACGTTAGACTGGCCCACCGACGTCTGGGACGTCACCAAGGAGCCCTGAAGCCTGCTGAAAAGACCCCAGAGTATAATGATAGCAGTGTTTGTGGGGTTCACAGCCCGCAGGCCTTACTTACTGATTCCCGCTCCTGCTCACAGCCGCCTCTGCAGAAGGTGAAGTGCAGATGGCCGTGAGCAGGAGCGGGGATCGGTAAGTAAACAGGGCCTGTTACCTGCTGGTGTTACACCAACAGGTAACGGCCTATTAAAAAAAAAAAAAAACATCAGGGGCCTACTGGGACCCCTAATGTCCCCGGCCCTGTGGCAGCCACTACCACTGCTACCCCGGTATTTACGCCACTGACTGGACTGCCATACTAGATTTCAGCATTCTTATAAATTGAAACATTTTTAAACTACTCATGCCTCCTGCAGCAAAATTCATGGCTGCTGCTTGAGCTAATGAAAACGCTCAGCAGACCCAAGCACGTCTCCAATCTGAAAAGGCATTGTCAGCCACATGCACACAGCTGCACTCCATGTTTCCATAACAACCCAGCCACTTTTCTTCACTGCTGTGGGTCAGCTTTACAGGGGCAGGGCGCTGTAGATGACACTGTTACACAAGGTCACATACATACAGCTTTACTCCAGGTTTTCCATAACAACCGATCGCAGGTCTTTCATTGATATCCAAACTGAGATACACATGATCACATGACGCTTATGGACCAATGGAAAATCGCAGGTTCTTCAGTCTTGACATACACACAGCTTTACACCAGATTTCCATAGCAACCAAGCTATTTATGACCTGGATGAGTCAATAGCGGTTCGCAGGTCCTTAAATATTCAGTCATATGACATGCATCAGCCAATATAAGTTCACATTTCATTTACCAGGTTTCCATAGCAACACAGCCATAAATAGACTATACCTATACTGGACTGCCATACTGGATGTCAAGTGCAAAACTGGCCAATTCTTATGGGGTCACTACACAAACAAAAAATGAAATATACCCGTGCGAAGCCGGGTCCTTCTGCTAGTATATGATAAAAACAACTCAAATCAAACTATGTCAGCTCAAATATTTTATATTCTCTTCAAACTTTAATAGAGATTTACCACACATACCCAGCTACGTTATTTTGGTAGCATATAGTGAAAAAAACATGTTAACTAAATCTGTATAAAGCAAAATCTCAAAAATGAATATCCATTGAGTATTTTTTTTTTATTTTTGCATAATTGGTGTCCCTTTCCGCCATTTCCACTTAATATTAATGGAGTTGTCCAGCCCAGTAAAGTTTCTTGGACCAAGTTTTGAATGGTATAAAATAATAATGCACACATTTGTTGGCAAATCTCTATTTTGATACATCACTGAAAGGTTCTTCATATTATTGAATTTCCATGCTATGGATCCCCACCAATCACTAGAATCAAGGTGCTCCAGTACTTATCAGAATGCTACTTCACGTGGTCCCTTTGGCTTCTGTGTAAGCTACAGAGAGCTGTAAAAATCTTATATTTTGTTTGGTTTTAATTGCATTTTGTCCTTTTTATATTTTCATTGAATTTATACTATTTCTATTAACTGTTTCCCTCTTAGAGTTCTACACAGCATTGTCGACATTCACAACAATCTCCAATCTTTATGGACTTGTGCTGTCCTTAAAGATAGTATTTCAGACTATATGTGTCACTGAGTATGAGCAATACCATCACTATACATTCAAATTGAATTATTCTGAGATGAAGAATTGGTGGAACTAGCGCTTAAGTGACAGAAAAGGCCAGAGACCTGGTGAACTCATTCAAAATGTTTAAGCTGAAGTGCAGGATTGTTATTAGGAGGAAATAATCCATTCAATAGTAAAAATAATAACATACATTTAACAGACAAAGAAAATGTGATATGCAATATCTGTGTATGTACAGTGAATGTGAAAGTATGCAGGCTTCAGTGTGTTGCAATTTATTATCCCATATAGTATCTATGTGTCAAGCATAGAAATGAGACCAGAATTAACTGATCTCCGGTGTAGTTAACTATGGTAAGGTTGGGTTAAGAGCTGCATTGTTTTAAACTGTCCTTCAAATGTATCATAGGATCAGTAGAATGGATGGATCCTATGTGACTATGGACAATAACGGCTCCTGAGTGACTATAATGGAATTCATTGGATATCCGTTGTTTTCTCTGTTATTTCAACAGAAGAAAAAGTTGTGCTTACAGGACTATTTCATCTGCAATTTTAGAGGGACTCAAACTCCAAGTGAGCCTATGATGCAGAATGTGAACTTATGAAACCAATTCATTACAATGTTACAACATTCTAACAAAAATCTTGAAATGCTGTAATTCACATCAACCCCCCATCCAGGGTGGCCACACATAGACACAACTAGGGTAGATAGTATATCCTTTTGCATCAACGTACTATGAGATCATGTTGCTTTTAGAAAAGTTCATTAAGGGAGCCTCTCAGTGCAAAATTGAGATATAAACTAATCACAGTACCTTCTATGGTCAACACAGTTTACAATGATGTATTTCTTATTCAGGACTGCTGTTCCTATTTAAATAAGCAGAAAAGGGCTTTAGGGGCATTGTTTTTTATCAATGGGCCCCACTATTTGCTGTTGCTGCTCAGCTCCACCCCTGCTAGTTGACTGACATATCTCTCCTCTGTCTCAGCACACAGTACTAACTGTACTGTGTCTGATGATGACACACTGCACCCAGAAGTGAAGGAAGCTGGTTTCAAATGGGGCAGTGTGTCATCATCAGACATGCACAGTACAGTTAGTACTGTGTGCTGAGACAGAGGAGAGATATGTCAATCAACTGTCAGCAGCAGATCTGAACATCAGTTAGCAGCAGCAGATAGTGATGCCCATTGATGGAAAGCAACATCCCTAAAGTTTTTTTCTGCTCATTTGAATAGGAATAAAAGAACAATTTTTGTAAAAATGGAGCAGAATAAGGAATACATCATTGTAAACTTTGCTGTAACAATAAATCTGTGTTGTAATAATAATTAGGAAAGCTGATGTTTAATGATTGACTGCAGTAGTCAAGTGAGCATGTATGGCCTATCAGTGCAGGACAAGTAACACACTGGCAGGGACTACAGCAGCAGCAGCGGCACTGGAGCAGAGGGGGGTTTAACAGGTGAGTGTAAGTTATTTTTTTATTTTACAACATCCCTGCTTTAGTAGATTTTTTTTAAATTCTGGACAATCCCTTCAGTGTAAATTGTCATCTATTTTTCCTGTATTATGTTCTTTAACATTTTTGTATTTCCTTATAATGTATATGACTGAGATAAAAAAAAAAAAAAAAAAAATTAAAAAAAATCTGTTTGTTTCTACAATAGGTTGTATCAATTATTGCAGTTCAGCCCTATTTACTTGAGCTGCAATAACAGACACAACCCATTTACACATGTAGTCTTTAAAACATTTCTGTAGTATAGTATTTTTTTGTCAGTAGTAAAACATTTCAATGACAAAAAAGACAATATAAGCTGTAGATGGAAAATAAATGGAAAAATACACCCCCTCTTACTAAAAAAAAACTATGCAAACAGGCTTTTTACTAAATGGTGCTTAGTATGAAATAGGATTTTCCCTGCAATCCTCCAATTTCTGCTTATGAATATGGAAATATGCTACAGAACATGATGGCTTCTTAGGATTTTATGCCGACTTCTTTTTATTAACCCAGCCTTGAAAAGTAAGCAGTTTTACTTCCAAAATATCCTTTTAAGTTATTTCACATTTTAAAAGCTATGATTCTATAAATCTGTGGACACAAGCCTGACATCTGCAAAAAATTCTCTAGCTGTATATCTTAACTTTAATAAACAGATGGATGAATTTCTACTTTACTAGGGACTATATTGATGCAGTCAATATTAAAATGATCTGTTTAACAATTTCCACATAAACATGTCTGCATAAGGGGATGATGTGAATGGTTAACATTGCCGAAGTACAAATAAAATATAAATTAGACAAGCGATCAGACTAGCAGAGGGCTCTCACATACGGATGGAACATAAAACCACAGAATCAATACTGACAGTTGACCTTTGACCTATAGCTTCTTGATGGCATAATTGAATGTCTGCAGACAGATACTGACAAGGATGAGATGGTGTGTGTGCTATAAAAGGTCTTCACCTAAGGTAGCTTTCTCCAGTTCTGTAAGTCATACAGTCAACATATTAAATGATGTCAAAGTTCTACCCATATAATAAATTATTAAGAAATCTCAAAAAGGGAAAAGTTAGGAAAGATACTGTATAGCAAAAATTATAATTTATAGGAAAAAATGAAAACACCATAAGTGTTCTGAACTATTTCATTACTTATTATGTGATTATAATTCTGTTTTTTGTTGTTTTTAGGTGGAGTAGCAATACAGGTTACAGACAAAGACGACCAGCGCTGATGCCTGAGGGGGGACTGAAAGGTTTCTCTGCCACTTACCAATATTGTGAATGTCATCTAATAAGTGGTGGACTTGTTATAGATTTTCCACCTGAGATCTTGAATTTATGAACCAAAACAGGGCATCTGTCCCAGGTGCTGCTAGAATGAATGCACCAACCCAGCCAAACATCATTTCAGAAAGATCACTCAGTAAGAAAGCTGTTGATACAGCAGCCAGCCAGTCTAGCATACCACTTTCTTAGACTGACAGAGTTAGTCTCTCAGTTTCTCTTTTCACTACAATTGTGAGTTCATGTGGCTGTCGGATTGCTCATTGATATAGAAGCCAGGATCCAAATCAGCCAAAATTATCCAAGCCAGATCAAGTTGCTTGGCCACTTGTGTAAGTTAGTACTGGCTGTGAAGAGTGGCAGCAGATATGAAAGCTTTGAGAGTCAGCCACGATGATGAAGTTCTGACTAGAGATGGGTTAACCTCTGAAGATTTCTTCTATTTTGGGTTAATGTGATTAAAAGATGGCCCAAATATTAGGTTTGGGTTGAATAAGGTTGTCACAAACTAGATATTAAATTGGCTTAAAATATACTGTATGACACTGTCAGGGCTCCTAGGACTCTATCTAGCCCTTTTTGGCTCTCTAAGGCAAACACAGTCAACGTTATATCAAAGTGACAGTGACAGTAATACATGTCTATAGGACAACAGATTGTAGGCAGTGGATACAAACTGCTAGTTTAACCATAGACTACACTGCCACTTTGTTCCAACATTTGTAACATTTAAAATGCTCCAAAATGAGTCTGTTTCTGGATACAATGCTTGTCCATACCTTTTTTTTCATATACACACAACGGTTATATTGGAAATAGCAATGGTTTTATACAAAAAGTAGCCAGGTTTAGGAACTTGTAAGCCTTGATATTTTGAAAAAAAACTTCTAGCAATGTGCCTGGTTGAAAAGTGATGAAGAAGCCACAAAAAATTATGCCTATATGTTAACAGAAAGGGACACCAACATGATATTGGTATTGGTTGAAGAAATTGTGTTTTTATTATTATTATTATTATTATTATTATTATTATTATTATTATTATGTTGTTGTTGTTGTTATTATTATGCTAACCATGTGACAGTGGCAAGTGGCAACTGCAGAATTTGAAGAAAAATTTGTGGCAGACTGTCAGCATGCCTGGATTGCCTGCAAGTTGAAAAGGGAAGAATACGGTTTTTAAAAACAAATTGCCAAAACTTATCTCTGTAAGGGAACAGATGCTGCAGCAACATATTGTTGGTAGAGGAGAGACAATTACAGAATTTTAAGAAAAATTTGTGGCACACTGTCACCAGGCCTGGCCTGCCAACTAAAAAAAGTGGAATATCTCCTGAAATGGAAAAGACTCTTTGATCATGAGAACATCACTTTGGAGCCAGAAGAGAACTTGGTCTATACTGCCCATTATCTCTTTATGGGAGCAAATTCCACAGCAACATATTGTTCCCAGAGTAACAAATTACAGAATTTCAAGAAAAAACTGTGGAACACTATCAGTGTACTTGGCCTTCCAGCTGAAAAAGCCGTAATATTGTATCTGATGGGAACAACACTTGGGAGCCAGAAGCAAATCTGGAATGTCCTGGCCACCATACCTTCATGAGAGCAAATGCCACAGCATGAAAATGTATAGAATGAAAATTTACAGAATTAAAAAAAAAGGGTCAGCCTCCTTCCCAGCAGCAAAATATCAAGGGCCTCACTCAGCATTCAAAGGAAAGTCTTTCTCCTCCTTCTCATCCAGTCTAGGAGTCCCAGGTCCTCCTTCAGAAGGAGACAAACTTGCTTCATGTGCTGGCAATAGAGGATTTCAAAGTAACACATTGTCCCTGTGGTTTGCTACATGCAGTGTAATCATTCACTACCTTCTGCTGCTAAAAAGGATGCTCCAGCATGTGCAACACCATGTGCACTTCATCCTGCAGCCCTTACAATGAGGGAGGGGGTAGAATCAATGCCCTTGTGAAGTTGGAAAATGGTCTAGTGAGGAAGAACTGTAGAAGGCAGATAAGTTCCATCTGGTATTGGAAAAGGGCCTGCACACACAGGGTGGTGTCAGTACCAGCACATAGTGTGGCCACTGCTGCTCAAACCAGTAGACCATAAAAGCTATATATTGTCCCTGCCCATAATTGCTTCTCCACATGTTTATGGTGCTGCAAACCTTTTCCCACATGGACATATCCAAGAAGAGGTCCACATGACAATATTAAGCAGGGACCGATTTCTTAGAGAAATAATGGTAGCTAGGTCCTCTGCTGATAACGCATGTCATTAAACCAGCGGGATTACTGGGCACATATTGCTGTTCCTTGGAGACACATTGCCTTATGCAGTGGTGTAACTACGAATGGCTGGGCCCCAAGGCGAACATTTGACATGTGACCCGATCTTACTGTAAGGTGAGGTTAAGGGGTGTAAGTGAACCATATTACTGTTTGTACAATGTAATAAACATGGGGCTACCAACAT
Source organism: Leptodactylus fallax (assembly GCA_947044405.1). Taxonomy (NCBI): domain Eukaryota; kingdom Metazoa; phylum Chordata; class Amphibia; order Anura; family Leptodactylidae; genus Leptodactylus; species Leptodactylus fallax. The sequence continues at coordinate 824,031 of CAMRHE010000407.1, forward strand.
TGTGGATAATAGACATATGAGGTTCTGCTTGGGTAAATCACATTAAAATAAGGTCGTGGATGCCACAGGAAATAAAACAATGTAAAAAAGTTCCATTACAGTAATTGGTGGTAGGAGATAATAAGTTTAAGTTGTGCCTTTTATAATTTTAAGATCTACTAACAATAACTAAATTTTTCATTTATTCTATTTTTGGGGATCATTTTATTCAGTTTTATGTGGGATATTTTATAGATATTGTTGCATTAAAAATATATAGACTTTATTACATTTATATAATACAATCTGTTTATTTCTATACTTTCAAAGCTTTGTAATTTAGTTTATTTACTTTCATAACATTTTGTAAATCAAAAATATTACTCTCTTCTACCTGGTTACAATACATCCAATATCCAATAAGGTTTATACAAAGGTCAGCACATCTGTGAGTTATACAGTAAACATTGCTCTCCGGATGAGCCTTCTCATCTCATAAAGGTCCATTTTTCTACCAAGACTTTTATGTGAGAAAGAATATCAACATTAGGCTACTGTATTGAATCAATGAAAATCCCCTTATACGAAAGGAATAATATAAACAGAAAATCTTTATTTCATAAACCTCCAAGTGAACTCTTATAAAGGGATGCATCTTAACCAACAATAGTATAGAAAGCACAGGCAAAACTATTTTACACTGAAAATGAAATACAGCAAACATAAGAAAAAAGCAGGTTTCTAATAAAAAAAAACAAAAAAAACATCAAAGGCTACATTCACATGTGTGTTGAAGCCTCCATTTGGAGACTATGTTGCAGTGTGTGCTCCCAAATCGTAAAAGTCCTGCAAGTCTGACTTTTTCATCTGGTGGTTTCAGCTTAAGAGAACGTACACCTTATAGTTAATGGGGTCCATCAGGCTCTGTATGTGGTTCACCTTTCTGTTTTTCTGGCCCTCGGATGGACCAGAACAATGGATAGGCAGATGCTAGTGTGAACCTAGCATGTGATACATATGGACATGGCCAGGCAAGATAAGGGAAATAGGACAGATAAGGAAGCACACATCTATATGTCAATGAATCCATACTGGCATAAATGGGAATATTACTTTATTGGGGGAGTATTCTCTGCTCTAAATAATCCTCTTTTAGCCAAAATGAAGATCCACTGCAAACTGTAGTTTCAACTCTAAAATGACTTAAAGGGTATTCTCATCTTAGACATTTATAACATGTCACTATATGCCATCAATGTCTGATAAATACACGTCCAACCTGTAAGCACCACTTGCTTAGATGTATTCAGAACTCCCATAGAAGTAAATGGAGAGAGCTGCACATGTGTGGCCACCTCTCCATTCATAGAAGCCATGGCGCTTAGTAGGGCAGGAGGTCTTCAGTTTTGGAGATGGTATCCACAGGATATGCCATAATTGGGTCTATAAGATATGTCATAAATACATTATTGGCAATTAGAGATGTTTGAATCGGTTCGTACCGAGCTGGGTTGGACCCGAATATTCCAAATTGTTTGATTTTTTACTAAACTAAACAAATGGAGATTTGTCTGAACTAAAATGGCCAGCGCATTATACTCTGGGGTCTCTTTCGACCCTTAGAGAATAATAGGTAGAGACCCAGTAGAGGTGAAAAAATAAATAAAAATGCATACCCATCTTCCATTACCTCTTTTGGGCCTTCTTGCAGCATCCGAGGCTCTGGTGATGTCCAGCGCTCTTCTGTGATGTCATCAGCCTAGGCTCAGCGCTGAGGCCTGTGATTGGGCCTCTGCAGTGAACTGGGCACACAGATGTATTGGGCCAATGGTCAAATGTATTCCCATTTGACCATTGGCCCAATCACAGACCTCAGCGGTCTCTGAGGTGTGGTTTATAACAAACTTGTTCGACCTGAAACAAATCAGGAACCCAAAACCAAACACGAACACGAAACAAATCTTGAGAGATTCTCTCATCTCTAATGGCAATACCTTATTTTGATATGTATAAATATTAGAGCTGAACGAATTTCCCAAAATTCTGTCAGACATAATAACACAAGTCCAACAAAGTCCAATGCTAACACTTGATCACTGAGCTACGTTAACGTAGAAATATGGCTGTCAGACAAAGCAACTCTGTGTGAAGTGATTGTGTTTACATCAGGGCACACAATTGCATCAAAGTGTGGGAAATACATCGTGCCCATGATTTATGTGTAAGTCATAGTGTGCTACAGGGTTTAAAGAGCAGTAAGAAAAAAAGATTGTAAAAGTATATGCATACAAAATTAAATTTACAAATATTTTTACAGTGTTTTTGGAAATCCTTTAGATATACAGTGGGGAAAAAGTATTTAGTCAGCCACCAATTATGCCAGTTCTCCCACTTAAAAAGGCTTGTAATTGACATCATAGGTAGACCTCAACTATGAGAGACAAAATGAGAAAACAAATCCAGAAAATCACATTGTCTGATTTTTTAAGAATTTATTTGCAAATTATGGTGGAAAATAAGTATTTGGTCAATAACAAAAGTTCATCTCAATACTTTGTTATATAACCTTTGTTGGCAATGACAGAGGTCAAATGTTTTCTGTAAGTCTTCACAAGGTTGGCACACACTGTTGCTGGTATGATGGCCCATTCCTCCATGCGGATCTCCTCTAGAGCAGTGATGTTTTGGGGCTGTCGCTGGGCAACACGGACTTTCAACTCCCTCCAAAGGTTTTCTATGGGGTTGAGATCTGGAGACTGGCTAGGCCACTCCAGGAAATGCTTCTTACGAAGCCACTCCTTCGTTACCCAGGCGGTGTGCTTGGGATCATTGTCATGCTGAAAGACCCAGCCATGTTTCATCTTCAATGCCCTTGCTGATGGAAGGAGGTTTGCACTCAGAATCTCACCATACATGGCCCCATTCATTCTTTCATGTACACGGATCAGTCGTCCTGGTCCCTTTGCAGAGAAACAGCCCCAAAGCATGATGTTGCCACCCCCATGCTTCACAGTAGGTATGATGTTCTTTGGATGCAACTCAGCATTCACTCTCCTCCAAACACGACGAGTTGTGTTTCTACCAAACAGTTCTACTTTGGTTACATCTGACCATATGACATTCTCCCAATACTCTTCTGGAACATCCAAATGCTCTCTAGCAAACTTCAGGTGGGCCTGGATATGTACTGGCTTAAGCAGGGGGACACGTCTGGCACTGCAGGATCTGAGTCCCTGGCGGCGTAGTGTGTTACTGACGGTAGCCTTTGTTACGTTAGTCCCAGCTTTCTGCAGGTCATTCACTAGGTCCCCCCGTGTGGTTCTGGAATTTTTGCTCACCATTCTTGTGATCATTTTGACCCCATGGCGTGAAATCTTGTGTGGAGCCCCTGATTGAGGGAGATTATCAGTGGTCTTGCATGTCTTACATTTTCTAATTATTGCTGCCACACTTGATTTCTTCACACCAAGCTGCTTGTCTATTGCAGATTCAGTCTTCCCAGCCTGGTGCAGGTCTACAATTTTGTTTCTGGTGTCCTTCCACAGCTCTTTGGTCTTCACCATAGTGAAGTTTGGAGTGTGACTGTTTGAGGTTGTGGACAGGTGTCTTTTATACTGATAACAATGTCAAACAGGTGCCATTACTACAGGTAATGAGTGGAGGACAGAGGAGCCTCTTAAAGAAGAAGTTACAGGTCTGTGAGAGCCAGAAATCTTGCTTGTTTGTAGGTGACCAAATACTTATTTTCCACCATAATTTGCAAATACATTCTTTAAAAATCAGACTGTGATTTTCTGGATTTGTTTTCTCATTTTGTCTCTCATAGTTGAGGTCTACCTATGATGTCAATTACAGGCCGGCCTCATCTTTTTAAGTGGGAGAACTTGCACAATTGGTGGCTGACTAAATACTTTTTTTCCCCACTGTATGAGATAAGAGATGCCAACAATTGTGTCAATAGAACTGGACTTTCGGAGGCCCCTCTTGAATTACTTTAACTACCCAGCCAATGAACCTAAGACTTGGGTTTGGTATCCCTTTAAGATACTGTCTAACAAGTATCTTGTACAATGTACATAAGTGTATGCTCATGTATCTATCCCATTTATATGCATGCGAGCACTAGCTGACTGACACAAGAGCTATTGATTGCTGCTACTCAGCTTCCACAATTGTGCTGTTTGATGCTTAGTCAATAAGCAAAGTACAATGAACATTTTGCATGTCAATTTAAGTGGGATTTTGGAGAAGTTCCATCTGTAAATTTGAGGAAATATTTGACTGCGTTTCCTACTTTTCTGTAGATTTGATTTGGATCATAAATAACATATTTCATTTAATTTAACACAAACTTACACATTTCCTTGCTTCCTCCAACTCCTACTGTGAAGCATTATATTAATTTATTTCTATGTTATAACACCCCTTTACTTTTTACTGACCAGGAAAAAAAATAATCTTCTAACATCAATCAGCTATGATTATATATGACGAAACAGCAGCATATGTGTTGTTTTTTTTGTTTTTTTTTTTACTGGGAATGATTATCTAAAATATTTTATTCACTTATCAGAGAAGAGAGTCCTGCACAGGTTCACTTTAATGTAGAAAGACAGAGGAATCTCCTAAAGCCAGTACAGGGCACAGGTCGGCCTGTGGAAGTGTAATCCAAACAACAGAGGTTTTGATTGATCGGAATTCATTCACACATCTCTAATAACACATTGTAGTCCCGCTCAGATGTCTTTGTCAGGTTAGACTGATGGCAAATTGCAACAGCTCCATGCAGCTTCTCTTTCCCATACTATAACATGAGATATGAAAGGTTCAAGCTTTAGTGCTTATTGGGATATCTTTTTGGGATATTACATTGATGACCTATCCTTAGTGATCCATAGGACCCTCAAAGGTCAGTGGAATGAAGGAAAAGTAGTGTTGGTTAGAGTACTGCAGCCAATTCACTTCAATGCTTTCATAGCAATGTCCATATCAATGTTTCAATGGGGCTGAACTTGTGACAGTTCCAAACACAGTACCACCACACTGGGGTGAGTATTACTGTAACAGGTATTTTTCCTCAATCTCCTGTGTTGTTTAATTTTTCATGCTAATTTATGGATATCCTAAAAAGATGCTTAAAATTAAAGGCCAGGCAATTTAGCAATTTTTGGTTAAATAGACCTGTTTTTTTTTAAACTGTAATTTTTATTGAGAATTTTTTGAAAAAGATACAATTCAAATGCAAAGCAAATAATCTGTTAAATCCGAAAAACAACAACACAAAGACTCGATTTAGGGAATACAAAAGACACGACAAAGGGAAGGAACAATAAGGAGAAAGACAAAGTTGGGGGTCAGACCTCAGAGACCCTGTGTGGCACAGTAGGAATCCCAGTGGGATCAAATTGCTTCAAATGCCTCTACCGTATGGTTGAGGGAGGCGGTCAAGTACTCTAGACTGCGGATGTCCTTCAGTCGGGCTATCAATTCTGAGATCGCTGGAGGAAGAACTTCTCTCCAATGGCGGGCTATGAGCGTTTTGGCAAATAAACCATGGGATCCAGGGGTATACCCTGGATGAAAAGAATGTTAGTCAACTTCCCAACCTCGAACCAGAAAGGGCGGACTAGGGGGCACTCCCAAAAAATATGAAACAATGTTCCAAGTGTCGCTTGGCATTGCCAGCAACTGGAAGAAATAGTGGGGTTGAGAGTATAAAATAGACCTGTTTTAACATACCAGGATGTTATATTTTTGGTGCAGATTGCATGTAGGGGGTGGGATGAAAGGACAGCTTTACCTAATAGTAAGGCCCAGTTCACATCTGCGTTCGGGCTTCCGTTCGGGGGAGTCCGCTTGGGGACCCCCTGAACGGAAACCTATACGCATAAAAAAGCAGTTATTACCTGGGAAACCTAGACTATAATGGGGTCCGTGTGGTTTCTGCTCGGTTTCCGCACGAAGCAAGCAGCACTTTCCTCTCCGTATGTTTCCGCATGTTTTGTGTGGAAACCGAGCAGAAACCACACGGACCCCATTATAGTCTATGGGGTCCGCGGGTTTCCTTAGGTAACCGCTTTTTTATGCATATAGGTTTCTGTTCGGGGGAGTCCCTAAGCGGATTCCCCAAATGGAAACCCGAACGCAGATGTGAACTGGGACTTAGCAAGAAATAATTTAAAAGAGGAGGTGTCATTTTCAGACAAACCCATGAATATGCAGCTGGGTTTGTCATTCCATATAATGTTAAGTAACTACAATGTACTGACTACCTTATGAACCTTCCTTTAGGGAAACAAGCTAAAACCCTCATATATTTCATAACCTGATTGGAACCGTCTTATTAATTATAAACATTTGCCAGACATTCACTTTTCAAAAATCTACTACACACCTCACAAAAAAAGAATACAAATAGTATAACCATAGAAATAAATATGCTTTGGTTGTTACATTTTCTAACATAAAGTTACATTTTTTGCATCCTTACAGAGTTTATAAGGACAAATAGCAGATTGCATGTAAAGGCTATTGGATTTGTACTGTACTTTATTAAAATCTTTAAAACATTATGAAATCTTTAACATACAGATGTAGCAAAAGCTTAACTGGACAATTAACACATTAAATACACTATTGAGGTAAACATTATCATGACTTTTTCAAAGGTTTTAGTTGTGTTAGGGTAAGTTCACATCTTTGTACTGTGAGTTCATTCTTTTTTTGCATCATAGGACCAGAACTGACTGAATAGTAAAATCGATCTATCTAACGACAGACACCGAGGGACCATTTTCACTATAATAGGGTTGGTCACATATCCAATATGCCTTCCATCATCTCACCAAACATGCATGCAGAGCTCTTCTGTCATTTTTTTTTTTTAACAGACACTCCTAACAGAGCTTCCATTGCAGAAATGAACATAGAGGAATATGTTGCACTATATAAATAAAGTTATTATTTTTTATTATTGTTATTAACCCCTTAACGACATTGGACATACTATTACATCCTGCATGCTAGGTACTTCGCTCAACAGGACATAATAGTTTGCCCTAGGCCGGCCACCCACTGACTATCTGAGCGGGCAGCATCGGAACTGGGTTTTAGCTGTAACTGACAGCTGAGCTCCGATCGATGGTTTTAACCCTTTGGATGCCGAAGTCAAACATGACCGCAGCATCCAAGGGGTTCCGCCATGTTGCCGTCCCCCCCCCTCGGCACCCCCCCGCGGTGAGATCGGGGGGTGCCGATATCTATAATCTGCAGCCTGGGTTTGGCCAGTGACCCCAGGCTTCCTGGAGCCCCCAGTACCTGGTTGATGCTGCCATGACCTTCGGAAGTCATTCTACGCCCCTGCATAGACTGACTTCCTCTATAGACTGCAAGACACGTGTATGCTAGTGTCTTGCAGTCTATAGTACTGAACCAGCAATCAAAGTGATCCTAATGTGTGTGAAAAAGATTAATAAAAGAATAAAGCCCCAAAATTCTCTTTTCCTATATAAAATGAATTATATAAAAATAACCTAAAAATTTATAAAAACATTGCATATTTGGTATTGCTGCATCCGTAACAACCTGTACAATAAAACTGAAACAATATTTAATGTACACGATGAACGTCGGGGAAAAAAAAAAAACGCTGGAAGTAATGATTTTTCACCATCTCACCTTACAAAATATGCCATAAAAAGTGATTAAAAAGTTATATGTACCCCAAAACAGTAACAATAAAAAGCACAGGTTGTCCTGCAAAAAATAAGCCCTCAACCAACTCTGTAAACCACAAAATAAAAATGTTACGCATCTCAGAAGATGGCAATACAAAAACAATTAATTTACTGTATGTCCCCAAATGGGTTTTTGTTCTGCAAAATTAGTAACGCATAAAAAAACAATATAAATTAGGTATTTCCGTAATCGTACCGACCTGCAGAATAAAGGTAACATGTTACTTATGATTTAAGCTGCATGGTAAAAAATTTAAAAGGTAAAACGCAATGCCAGAATAAATGTTTTTTTTTTTTTTTTAATCCACCAAGAAAGAGTTAGTAAAATTTATTCAATAAGTTGTAGGCACCCAAAGATGATGTCATTACAAAATAAATCTCATACCGCAAACAACAAGCCCTCATATGGCTATATCACCATAAAAATAAAGAAAATATAGCTTGTACATTATGAAGACAAAAACCCCAGAAATCGCCAAATCATTAGAACACAACTGGCTGCGGCAGGAAGGAAATGTATAAGCTGTGCAAGCATATATTAGGGTACACCCCAGATTTAGAACTTACAAGGGAAAATAAACCAAAGTGACCCCCCCCCCCAATAATAGGAACTACTTGGAAAATAGTAGGGAATTTGGTGTCCCCAATGTACTCTGCAACCGCTGTGTATTCACGCCTGGGATATTAATGCTCACTACACCCCTTGATAAATTCTTTGAGGGGTGCAGTTTTCAAAATGGGGTTACTCCTTTGGGGAATCCACTTTTATGGTACCTTACAGGCTCTGCAAAAATGACATGGCGTCCAGATACCAAACATCTAAATCTGCGCTCCAAAAGCCACATAGCGCTCTTTCCCTTCTGTGCCCTGCTGTGTGCCCAAACTGCAGTTTATGCCCACATGTATGGCACTGGTGTACCCAGTGTAACGTACTAAATTTCATATGTGGGTATAAACTACTGTTTGGGCACAGCCGGGCACAGAAGGAAAGGAGTGCTATTTGGTTTTTGGAGCACAGACTTGGACGGTTTGGTTTTTGGACAACATGACATTTTTGCAGAGCTGAAATGCTACTAAAGTGGAATCCCCTGACATGTCACCCCATTTTGGAAACTACACCACTGAAGGATTTTATCCTGGGGTACATTGAGCATTTTTAACCCCCAAGTGTTGCTATAATTTATTATTCAGAAATCAATACGCAGCTGTTGGAGAAAGGTGAATATGACAATTTTTCCAGGAATACATTTCAGTGCGTAATATGTTGTGCCCGGCTTGTATCAGAGATGAATACTCCAAAAGCTGTTGTTCCCGGGATACCCGCTTACCAGTTTTTGGAGTGTGTGTCTCTGCTGACACAAGTTGCGCACAACATTGCGACTCTGTGGAAAAATAGCATTTTTCACTTTTCATTATCAGCTGCGCATTCCTTTCTGGAAATTAAATAGATGCAACGCTCAAGGGTTAAAAATGCTCGCTACTCCACTTGATAAATCCCTTGAGGGGTGTAACTTCCAAAATGGGGTTATGTGTCTGTGGGTTCTACTTTGCTGCCAAATCAGGGGCTCTGCAAAAGTGGTATGATGTCCAAAAACCAAACTGTGATCCAAAAACCAAAATGGCGTTCCTTCCCTTCTGTGCCTGGTTGTGCCCAAACAGCAGTTTATACCCACATATGGCATTGTTAAGTACGTGATCCTTGGTAACAACAGTGTCATACATGTGGGCATAAACTGCCATTTGGGCACAGAGCAGGGCGCAGATGTGAAGGAGCACTGTGTGGCTTTTGGAGCGCAGATTTAGATTGTTAGTTTTTGGACGCCATGTCACATTTGCAGAGACCCTAAAATTGCCCCTACAAAATGAGGTCACTTCTTGGGGAATTCCAGTTTACTGGCACCTCTAAAGCTCTGCAAAAACAACATGGCATCCAGAAAGTCCCTCTAAATCTATATTTCAAAAGCTAAAAAAACGCAGTGCTCCCTCCCTTCTGAGCCCTGCTATGTGCCCAAGCAGCAGTTTACACCCACATATATAATTTTTTTTGTCCCCAGGATAGCCCACTTAATAGTTTTAGGAGTGCATGTCTGATGCTACAATGTGGCCGCAACGTATTAGGCACTGAAATTGGATATTTCTTCAAAAACTTAAATTTTCACTTTGCACATTAAATTTACACCTTGATACATTCCTTGAGGGGTGTAGTTTCTAAAATGGGGTCACTTTTGAGGGGTTTCTATTGTACTTTAGGGGCTCTGCAAATGCAACATGGCACCTGAAAACTATTCCAGCAAAATGTGCCCTCCTAAAGCCAAATAGCACTCTTTCCATTCTGAGCCCCGCCATGTTCCCATACAGCAGATTACAATCACATATGGGGCATTTCTTTGCTCAGAAGAAATTGTGTAACAAACTGTGGGGTGTTTTTTCTTCTTTAACCACTTGCAAAAAATAAATATGGTGCTAAATGGATAGTTTATTGGAAAAATGCTCACTATACCCCTAGATAAATTCTATGAGGGTTGTAGTTTCCAAAATGGGGTCATTTTTGTGGGTTTCTATTATACTGGTACTTTAGGGGCTCTGCAAATGCGACATAGCACCTGAAAACTATTCCAGCAAAATCTGCCCTCCAAAAGCTAAATATCACTCTTTCCATTCTGAGCTCCACCTTGTACCAAAACAGAAGATTACAACCACATATGGGACATTTCTGTGTTCAGGAGAAATTATGTAACGAACTTTGGGGAGCTTTTTCTCCTTTGTCCTCTTGCGAAAATGAAAAATTTGAGGCTAAATTGATGTTTTATTGGAAAAAAAAGGAATTTTTCATTTTCATGTCCCAATGTTAATAAAATCTGTGAAACAGCTGTAGGGTCAAAATGCTCATTATACCCTTTAACATGTTCTGTGAGGGGTGTAGTTTCCAAAATGGGGTCACTTTTAGGGGGTTTGCAACATGGCACCTGAAAACTATTCCAGCAAAATCTGCCCTCCAAAAGCAAAATAGCGCTCTTTCCATTCCGAGCCACACCATGTACCCATACAGCAGATTACGACCACATATAGGGTATTGCCATGTTCAGGAGCAATTCTTTAACAAACTGTGAGGTTCTTTTTCTCCTTTAACCCCTTCTGAAAATGAAAACTTTGGGGATAAAGTGACGTTTTAGTAATTTTTCATTTATACATCCCAATGTTAGTAAAATCTGTGAAACAGCTGTGGGGTTGAAATGCTCACTATACCTCTTGATAAATTCTGAGAGGGGTGTAGTTTCTAAAATGGGATCATTTTTAGGGGGTTTCCATTGTTTTGGTACTCTAGAGGCTCTGCAAATGCAACATGGCACCTGAAAACTATTCCAGCAAAATCGTTGATTGTAATGTCAATCTGTATTCCCTTAGTCCAGACAGCAGCACAATATGGGGTATCTCTGCACCTGTGTGTTGTTTAGGACAGTGGAACCTTTAATTAGCACCAAAAAGGTGCCTCCTACTGGCCCTATAAGAGGGCACAAGAGACTTCCCTCCACTGTGTAAATTATAAAGTAAAAGGAAACAAGCATCTAGGGAGGGAAGCCTTGTGCTGCTGTCTGGACTAAGGGAATACAGATTGACATTACAATCAACGATTCCCCTTACGTCCGACAGCAGCACAATATGGGGAGATAGCAAGTAATTCCCCTAGGGAGGGTTTCCTCGCCTTACAACGTCAAGGACTGTCTGACCAAAGGCAGTTGTCTGGGAACTGCGGACGTCTAAACAATAATGTTTAACAAAGGTCAACTGAGATGACCATGATGCAGCCGCACAAATCTGGTCCAAAGGTAAGGACCGGTACTCAGCCCAAGAAGTCGACACAGCCCTGGTCGAGTGGGCCGTAGAAAAAACTGGAGGGAGTAACTCCTGAATAAGGAAGGAAGACTTAATTGTCTCCTTGATCCATGTGGATAGAGTAGGCTTGGAAACCTTGAGGCTTTTGTTTTTACCCTGCATGTTAATTAGTAGGTTTTCGGCCTTCCTAAACGGTTGAGTGCGGGATAGGTAAATCCGCAGACACCTTACCACATCTAAGGTGTGGAGCTTTTCTTCCTCCTCAGAGGTTGGAGTGGGGAAAAACACTGGTAGCGAAATTAGCTGATTGCTATTATAGCATGAGGGGACCTTAGGGTTAAACCCAGGCAAAAACCTAAGGTGCACCCTATCTGCAAAAAACACAATGTACGGTTCTCTAGAAGAGAGAGCCTGGAGTTACCCTACTCTTTTGGCAGATGTAATAGCCAACAAAAAAACGGTTTTGTAGGCCAAATATTTTAGCTCCGTAGTCTCCAAGGGTTCAAATGGAGGACCACACAGGCCTGTAAGGACTACCGCAAGGTCCCATTGGGGAACTGGAGATGATACTGAGGGCTTTAGCCTCATTGCCCCTTTAAGGAACCTTGCAACCAGAGGATCCTGAGACAGATGTCTGTTCAAATGAGCGGAGAGGGCCGCAATCTGCACTTTGAAAGTGGCAGGGGCAAGGCCCTTATCCAAACCGTCCTGAAGAAAATTTTAAATATCAGCCGTTGAAGGTTGTAGATTATTAATACCCTTCTTGGAGCACCACTCCATGAAAATCTTGGCTGTCCTCTGGTAGTTCTTATTGGTAGAGTCTGCTCTTGCAGAAGAAAGGGTCTTCAGGACGGCCTCTGACAGTCCTCTATCCTGCTGTAAAGACTGCTCAACCTCCAGGCTGTCAGGTTGAATCTCCAGAGATCCTGGCACTTCAGAGATCCTTGGGAAACCAGGTTCTGGATGGGGGGAAGCCTCCAATATATTCCTCGACTCATCTCCATGAGTTGGGAAAACCAAGCTCTTTTTGGCCAGAATGGAATGATGGCTATCACAGAGACTTGGTCCTGTCTGATTTTCATCAATACCTTCAGTATTATTGGAATTGGAGGGAAAATGTATGCCAGCCTGGACCTCCAAGGGATGGACAGGGCATCCACTGCCAAGGGATTGTCCTCCTGGTAAAGGGAACAGAACGTCTCCACCTTGGCGTTGAGTCGGGTTGCCATGAGGTCTATTTCTGGAAGACCCCACTTCAGGGTAATCTGATGAAAGACTTCTGGATTGAGTGACCATTCTCCTGATACAGCATGACCCCGACTCAACCGATCCGCTACTATGTTCAGGGAGCCCTTGATGTGAACTGCGGATAAATGGGTTAGATTTTTCTCTGCCCATGTAAATATCAAATCTGCCTCCCTGAGGAGGGTTGGTGATCTGGTGCCTTCCTGTCTGTTCACGTACAGCACTGTGGTCATGTTGTCTGACCGGATTTTGACTGCTCTTCCCTTGAGAAGAGGCGAGAAATGGAGTAAGGCACGATATACAGCTCTGAGCTCCTTCCAGTAGGACGAGGTCCTTCTTTCTGGAGCGCTCCAGACTCCCTTTATGGAGTTTTCGTCCAAATGGGCTCCCCATCCCGAGAGGGATGCATCTGTAGTCAACAGGGTCCAAGAAGGTTGGACCGTGGACCTTCCGTCTTTCAGGTGCAACCACCACTTGAGGGAAAGACAGGTCCTGGGGCAGAGTCGAATCTTCTTGCTGAGTGTAAGAAGGGAGCGATCCCAAACCTCTAGTAATTCCTTCTGGAGGGGACGTAAGTGCCACAAAGCCCATGGGACTGCCTCCACTGAGGAAGACATCAAGCCCAGGATCTTCATCAATGTTCTTATGGAGGCTATCGGCTTTTTGAAGAGGTGCTGGACTGCACCGACCAGTTTCTCCTTCCTTGCTGGTGTCAAGGAGACCTGCAGGCGGACTGAATCCAGGAAGTAGCCGAGGAACTTCCTTCAGGTTGAAGGGATCGTTACCGACTTCTCCCAGTTTATAAGCCATCCCAGACTCTGAACCAGGGACACGGCTGTCTGTAGATGCTGGAGCAGAACAGACTCTGACTGGGCTTTTATCAACCAGTCGTCTAGATAAGGCACCACGAATATCCCCTGAAGTCTGAGGGCGGCCGCTATAGGAGCCACACCTTTGTAAAGGTGTGGGGAGCAGAGGAGATCCCGAAGGGTAGTGCTGTGAACTGAAAATGCTTCATGTGGCCGGAAACTACTACGGCAATCCTTAGAAACCTTCTGTGTGGAGGATAAATAGGAATATGCAAATAGGCGTCTTTTAGATCCAAAGTCACGAAAACATCGCCTTGGAGGAGAAAAGTGGTGACAGACTTTATAGTTTCCATACGGAAGTGCTTCTTTTTGATGAAGCGGTTGAGGTACCTTAAGTCTATGACCATTCTCCACTTGTCTGCCGGTTTTGGTACCAGGAAGACGGGAGAATAGACACCGGATCCTTCTTCTAGAGAAGGGACTTCCTCCAGGGCTCCTTTGTGAATGTACTCTTGAATGGAGCATTCCAATGTAGTCTGCTGCATTATAGGGAGGCTGCGAGTTAACACAAACCGATCCTGAGGAGGATGGAGGAACTCGATTGCATATCCTTTTTAGATTACCTGCAGGACCCATGGGTCTTGAATTTTTTCCTGCCAGCAGTTGAAAAAATGGGAGAGACGACCCCCGACAGGAATCTCGGCCACAGGAAGACTGCTCCTGATGTCAAAAGCTAGGCTTCTACTTTTTATCATCAGACTTCGGGAATCTCCGGACGGCGCCTCTAGAGGAATATCTAGAGCCTCTTTGGGACTGCCGTCCACGACGAGGCGGATAGCCTCTACTACGGCCAGAGTCAGATCTACCTCTAAAGGCCTGGGGTAAAGTTTTACCCTTCCTATCAGCCAAGCCCTCCAGGATCTCGTCTAGGGCACTGCCAAAGACTCTACCTGGCTCAAAGGGTAATGCGCACAAATTATATTTTGAGGGGAAATCAGCTCTCCAGGGTTTTAACCATAGAGGTCTTCTTGCTGCAGTGGTAAGTGCCAGAGATTTGGCCACCAGCCTTAATTAATGGTGGGAGGCCTCCGCTAAATATTCAGCTGCCAGGGAAACCGAGCCTAGAAACCCTAGCAGCTCATCTCTGGAGACTCCAGAGTCGATGTCCCTCTCGAGGTGAACCAGGTCAGTGCGTAATTTGGCTGACACTTCACAAGACGCAACCGCCACAGCGGTCTGGGCCGAGGCAGCTGAATACGCCTTCTTGAGGGTATTGTCGATGCGCCTGTCCATGGCATCGTGCAAATTTGATCCATCATCTGATGGTACCATAGTGCAGCGGGACAGTTTGGCCACCGCCATATCCACCTTGGGAGGAGGACCCCATTGATCCCATTGAGCAACTGGGAATAAAGCCTTGAACCTCCTAGAAACCACAAGAGGTTTTTCAGGACATTTCCACTCTGAAGACATTAATCTTTGTAATGTCTCGTCCACTTGGAAGACCCTAGGCCCTCTATAGGTGGACGTGGAGGCTTCCCCCGTCAACATCACGATCCTTAGACCGGATGGACTTCAGCAGCCGGCTTAATTTTTTGAGTGGGAAGCACGGCCTGCTGGAATCTTCAGTGGAATCGTCAGATGAGAGTGTCTTGTCCACTATCTGATAATCTTCGTCAGCGATGCGTAGGGAGGACTGTGTCTCAACCCACGGTCTCTTGGCAATCTGGGCGATGGAAGAACGGATCTCCTTAAGAGACTCCTCCATATAGTCCTTTACCCAGGTGACAACCTCTCTTATAGAAGGTTCTTCTGACGGAGGTCTGCGGCATTGGCGACAGCGGGTAAAATCATAGCCGTCAGGTAAAGGGGTGTTGCAATCCAAACACATTAGGTGTTTACGTTTAGAGGACTTTTTCCTCCTAAGCCCATCGCCATTACCTGATGCAGAAGATGACATCTGAAACATCAAAGCCACATGACAATGTAGAATAGAAGATTGCCAAGCATCGCACAAGAAGAAAAAAAACCAAGGGGTACCTTACTTTTTTAAATCGGTCACTTGAAAAAAAGATCCCGTCAGGAAACCCAGACACCGCAAACCGCAGCAGAGGAGCTAGTAACCACGAGCTCACCAAGTAAAGGACTGAGAACCTTTTAAATGTAATACAGCAGCGAGGGGAGGAGCCAAACAAAGAAAATATTCATACAGCGCAAAAACGAGGTCAAATTCCATAATGGGACATAGAGGAGCATAAGCCTAAGCCAGAGGCTCAACATACAAGCAGCAAAAAACAAATCTATATTTTGCCATTAAAATTCCAATTTTCAAACTTACCGCACTTTTCCGAGAAAACCGGAAGTAGGCCGCGGTGGTGCGCAAAGGCTTTCTTCCCCGAGGAACACGGGACCAAAAAAAAAGGTTACGGCCGAAGAGGTTCCCCGCTTACTTCCGGGATCGCGCTGCCTGCAGAGCGATGAGCCGGGTAACGCTGTGCTGCGGGGCGGAAAAAGGCCCGAAGGACTGGAGGATCTTAGGAACATAGGAAAGGACCGAGGTACCCCCAAAAAGGTAAGCCAGGAGCTTTTTTAGGAAAAAACCCCTAGCAATGGGAGGTCACCAGAGACCTCCGTCCACCTGTCCCACACAGGACAGAAAAAAAAACACAGTGGAGGGAGGTCTCAGGTGCCCTCTTATAGGGCCAGTAGGAGGCACCTTAAATTTGGTGCTAATTAAAGGTTCCACTGTCCTAAACAACACACAGGGGCAGAGATACCCCATATTGTGCTGCTGTCGGACGTAAGAGGAATCTGCTTTTCAATCATCCAGTGGCGCTCCTTCCCTTCCGTGTGCTGTCGTGTCCCCAAACATCAGTTTACACCCACATGTGGGGTATTTCTGTGCTCTGAAGAAATTGCATAACTAACTGTGAGATGTAATTTCTCCTTTAACCCTTTGCGAATGTGTTAATTTTAGGGTAAATGAAGGGATTAGTGGAAACAAATTAAATGTCTAAATTTCACCTCAATATCGTTTTAATTCTTGTGAAATGCTTAAAGGGTTAACAAACTGCCAAAATGCTGTTCTGAATTATCAAAAGATGATGCCAATATAAAGCAGAGATATGGTAGATAATATTTATTAATGTATTTGTGCGGTATGACTATCAGTCTGAAAAGCAGAGTATTTCACATTTTGAAAATTGCAATTTTTTTTTTTCAAATTTCCATCAAATTTCCTATTTTATTATAAATAAATACAAAAATGTACAATATGTCACGAAAAAACAATCTCAAAATCACTTCTGTAAGTTAAAGCGTTTCAGAGTTCTTGCCATATAAAGTGACATATGTCAGTTTTGAAAAACGAGGCCTGGTCCTTAACACACTTTTGGGCTGTGTCCTTAAGGGGTTAAAGGAAATCTGTAAGGAAGCTTGATATCAAACTAGTTACAGGTTCTTGTCGGGAAATGCCATTCTCATCGCAGGAATTCAAAAAGCAGTGTCATAGCTGTAGGATAGGAGGAAACTGTCAAACAAGTGTAAAAGGTTGATGATTTAAACCTGGAGGCGGAGTCCTTTGAGACTCTGACACACCCACATTGCAATTGAGCTCATTAGCATATTTTTAAATACAGCTTTTCAAGAAAATTATGTATCTAGTAGACTATCTCAAGGTATGATGGTGCTCACCATCATGTCCCCTACAATGCACTGTGGCTCTTTTTATATTGAGTTTTCTGGTGACAAGCTCCCTTTAAGTGTCACTTTAAGGTTTGCTACATATATACAGATATCACAATGAGAGTTTGTTAACATTACCACTGTTTAGTTTTCTATCAGATATATCTGAAGTGTACAACATATTTCAGTGTAAGCTTCATAATATTTCCTGAATGTAAAACACTGCACCTGTTGGACTAAATGATCAGATGTGCATTACGGAGGCTTTTTTTTTTTACAAATTCTTTGTCTGGGTCAAGCTTTATACAGCAGAATATGGCTTTAATCTTTACATGACTTATTGATCTTTCTCGGCTTGTCAGCATGCTGCTCCCATACTTGCCCTTGGAGAGCAAATGTACAGTCTAGTGAGTGGGAAGAAAAGCATAAGTCATTGTCATTGCTTCCTTTTATGTTTTATTACAATCAGTCGCTGACTAAGAAAGTACAAGCCGTATTAGAATCTCAGAGTACAGTACAGAAGTTCAACTTTTCCCTTGCATCTCTTAGATAAAAGAGGGAAAACAATTGCTAACTACTTGAAGGTTTCGTATAACGTCTTGTCGTTTTAAAGCAATTTAAACTCATTTAAATGCAAATGATAGAAACCTTGAAGATGCGTACCTGGATGTAACAAAGGATTATGTCTCAAAGCAAAACCAAAGCTTGATTAATCAGACTGAATTTTAGGCATAAATATCTCTTATGCCACAGAACACTTTGCCATTGAATATAACAAATTGGACACATTAGTGTAGCAATGTGACATTACAAAGCACAGCTTGGAAGATCTCCTGCTTATTACAGTATAGTGCGAAAATACATCATCACTGGAATAAGTCGATCAAGGTCATCCATTAAAATTTACAACAGTACAGCAATACAAAAAAAAACATACTGTGGTAATGATTGATCAAGGAGAATAGAGAAATACTAACAGGACTTCAACGTGGCAGGTATAATACTTGAATCGCATAGAACATTTATTCCTTAGTTCAGTGCTTAGTCAATAACCAGCCACTGCTTTTCTGCCTACTTTGATGAGGAACAGATATTTTCACCCTCACCTTTCTGTGAATTTCATAAAAAAAAACAAAAAACACCTGCCACTCATCTGAGATATCGTCAGTCAAGAAGAAAGAAAATGGAATGTCTTACATATTTAACATGCTAATATGTTTTTAACTAACAACAAAGCCTCCGCCAATGGAGTAAAGCTCAGAACACAAAGGCGTCATGCCTTCCATTTTTCAGAATCCATGACAGGTATGACAGATCCATAATGATTCATTGTGATTTATTTGATACAAATGTGTTTGTCATCGAATGTTCGACTCCCCACTAAGGTGTACAGTAGTGTGAGGCACTTATTAATCCAAAGCTAAAGGTAGTGTGTAATACAAGTCAGGGAATTTTGCAACATACTGCAATACTATATTGTATGGGCAATTAGACCCCCTAGGGTTCAAATCCCTTGGGGGGTATAAAAATGAACAAAAAAGTTTTTAATATTAAAAAATAAAAAAAAATGTAAAAGATCCAAGCACCCCCTTTCACTATATTACATAAAATATAAATAAAAATAAACCTATTAGACATCACCACACCTAAAAATGCCTAAACTATACTGTGAATTTAAAAAAAAATCTAAATGGCCAAAATGCTGTTTTTTCACCATTTCACCTAAAAAAAAAAAAAAAAAGACTTAACAGTGATCAGAATGTCAGACATTCCCCAAAATGGCATAAATAAAAATGTCAACTTGCTCAAACTTCAACACTCAAAGATGCCTTACGCAGCTCCGTACACAGATACATAAAAAAGTTATGGGCATCAGAATATGGTGATTGAAAGAAAATTTTGTATTTTCAAAGTTCTTAATTTTTGTAAAGGTATTAAGACATAATTATATACATTTTTTATCACCAGCATGTGTGACTTGTCATTTTTAGTCGGAAAAATAAAACCTATACGAAAATGACACAATTGTAGTTCTAAATCAGCCCAATTCTAATTTTTCTCGGCTTTTTTCAGCTTCCCAATACTTTATGCAGAATATTAAATGGTGTCATTATGAAGTACAAGGCAGGGAGTAAAAGGTATTAAGATGCAAAGATGAAAAAAGGCATCGGCTGGAAGGGTATAAAGAGTTTTTTTATTGGACTAATCTCTGCCATTTGTGCAGATGTAGCAAGCTTTAACTTGACACTTAAAATGCAACTGTTGTTTCACTTTTCTACTTTGACTCAACAAAAAGGTGACTAGAATACATCCTGTAAGTACATTTATAATATGCTTTGAAAAATAAAAGATGAAATAACTAAACTAAGTTAACTACCATAACCAAAGAAAGTGTGTAATGCAATTCATCTTTAAACATTCTTTTTTCACCCGTCTTCTTGATAGACTTTCATGTGCGCTACATTAAAATGCCTGTTTTTCACTTTCTGTTTCTAAGCTGAAAGTAAAAAAATCGTTTGTTTTTTTTTGTTTTTTTTTCCTGTTTTGTGCTTGCTTGAACAGAAGAGATATAGAAAATCCATTGCATATTCATGAGTTATATACTTGACTGGAAATACTGATGCAATAAAATAGTCTAATGTGTTTTTATTAAAAACCTATGTAAAAGCAATCTTGTGTGTCTAGTAGAAATGCAAGAACAAGGGAAAAATAAGCAAAACGATTATCAGAGATTGCTCTCACATTTTGATGCTGAAAGCCATATTTTTCTCCATATTAGCTGCAGAGAAATAACATGCATAAATGATGCTGAAAAGTCCATTTACCAAGTTTGTCATATAACTTATGGTGGTCACAGAAATAATATACATCATTTCAGCACAGAGCAATGTCAGCACAGGTAATTTGTGTTTTAGAAAGTGTACTTGTATACCAAGCATTGTACATTAAAGGGGTTGGCCGCTTTAACCATATTTGTGGACACTTGTAAGGAATGAGTCTATTGGCAGCTTACAAATATCATAGAATCATCTCTTGTCACTAGATTTCAAGTCCCTCTTGCCTGTCCCTGTTCCATGTTCATGGTGTCTGAGATTCTGGTTTTGACTCCTGGCTTTGTCTAGGTTCCATCCTGTATTCTGTGGCTTGTTGTGAGCCTGTGACCTATTACCTGCCCACTTGCCTGTTATGGTAACCATGTGGCTTGCCTGCACCCTGCTCACAGTATTTTCCTAGACTCTGTTCCTGGCATCTATTGGTTCCAAATCAGAACCTGTGCCTGGTTCATGCAGGTAATGGATAGCACATAATAAGGCAGATGGACAAAAATATTAATTTGC
Organism: Leptodactylus fallax; assembly: GCA_947044405.1. Lineage (NCBI taxonomy): Eukaryota > Metazoa > Chordata > Amphibia > Anura > Leptodactylidae > Leptodactylus > Leptodactylus fallax. Next base: position 844,656 of record CAMRHE010000407.1, read on the forward strand.
AGCAAAATAAATGTTTTACTATGCACATGCTTTCACTCCATGGGCAGATTCAGAAATCCCATTAACTTCAGGGTTCTACTCCTATGATGCAGCAGAACAACATGAAAGAACAACATGTAAACTTATCCTAAAATAGCTTTGATGAAGAAGAGCAAGTTTTGCTAAGGGTGGGTTCACACCTGCGCTTCAGTCCGTCCGTTGCCAATCCGAGTGAAAATCTCGGGGAATGGGATTGGCATTGGATACCGACAGGTTAGCGACGCATTGGTTAAAAACCCATTCATTTGAATGGGTTTTTAAAGCAATGCGTGGGTGTCCGATTGCACCCTCTGCGCTGCGAATCCTTTTTTTTCATCGGAAACAACGTCGGACATGCAGGACTTCGTGTCCGACGAAAAAAATCGGCTTCGCAGCGCATAGGGTGTAAGCGTACACCCACGCATTGCTTTAAAAACCCATTCAAATGAATGGGTTTTTAACCAATACGTCTCAAACCTGTCTGCATCCGATGCCGATCCCGTTCGCCGAGATTTTCACTCGGATTGGCAACGGACGGACTGAAGCGCAGGTGTGAACCCACCCTAACACATCTTATTTTTCAAAATACTGTATGAAGATGTGCTACATATAATTTTATACAGGGCTTGCATTATCTATAATAAAAAGGATATACATACAATGCAGCTGAGTGCTTGTAGGGACTTTACTACAACAAAACTGAGTGAAAAACAAATTACATTTCTGGCATCCAAATATTCCTTAATCTATTCATCAGTAACATTCTAAAAATGAAAGGATCGCTGCTGGAGAACTAAATGTTCCCATACAATGCCCCTTTAATGTAAATCTCTTCTAATCTGCAGCACACACTCCTTAACAAAGAATCATCACTTTCTTCTAAAACGTATCTTTTCTTTCAGTAATTAATGTACTCCTGTAGTCAACACAGCTGTGAAACAAGAAGATTATAACTGTCAAGTGGCAGGAATTCTGGCACATTTCCAGCCCATGTAATAAAAATGACTGTTCTCCTGAGTCTATATGAAAATAGAAATGATTTGTGCTGTATCTGTACATCTATGCTTAGATCACTTCTACTCAAAATAATTCAGACACTTTTTTGATAGCGGTTGGTGTTATAGGTAGGCATTATACACACACTGCAAAATCACAGATCATATTGAGCAGTATACCAGATATTAATGCACAAATGGGTCCAGAATGGCCTCTTATGTCAAAATGAGCCCATAAAAATGTTCTTGTTATTTGGTTATGCATGGTCAAGGCACAGGAGATTCATAGATAGGTTATCCTTTACTTAAGGCAAAGAATATTTTTTCTGCCTTAGCCAACAAGAAAATACATCTCACTAAATATCACTCAGCTAAGTCAGAACGGTTGGGTGGCCCCATATGGTACCCACTACCTGGGGGACATTTTTCTCCTTCCCTCCATCCCCCATCTGATCACATGCATAATGTCAAACTAACTGGATTATTAGAGACAAGGGACCGATCTGCATCCAAATTTGGCACATAGATAAATCAAGCTCTTCTAAAGGTTTTAGATTGAATTTCACCTCTCTAGGACCTACCATTCTCAACAAATTCACAAAGCATATTAAAAACCTTCCTCCATATCTTATCAGATGACGTTAATTAGTCAATAGAAGCTCCCGGGTCCTTCATTCTTAGCTTTAGTGACATACATACAGCAGGACTCTACATTGATGTGGCTATCAAATACTTTGCACAGAAGTGGGGCCTTTGGGATAACTAATCTGTTGTCACTGAGGATTCTTGCTACAGTGATGTATGCACCAGTAACAATAGTCTATAGAGGGTTTTATTAAGTGATTGGAATTTGGGTCCAAGATTTAGGAGTGACCACAGACCTTATGGGGAGGTCGCTCCCATACGCCATCCAAGGTTTTCTTTTTACTTGCCCTAATTAAAGACAGTGTACAGGCAAGTATGGTGGTGGTGGTGGTGGTGTGTGTGTCTCTGAGAATAGAAGACTGGAAGGATAGCCTTGCTCTGTATGTTTTCCAGGATGAATAAGCACTTGACAGACCAGCACCTGCTACTGTATCCCAACCAAGCTGGTGAGACTAACCTGATTTATTTTGGACATTTTGTCAGAATTAAGGACTTTTTGTTGCCAAATGATGGTTGCTGAAGGACGGTGCTTAAGTTTGTCCACTGTTTTCTTTGGATTAAATAAATAGAAGCCTTTTACTTGTTAAGAAACATTTGCATGTGTTCTGTTTACCAACTACCTGTACTACCACTAGGTTAAACCTCACAATGGTCACTAACTTTTCAGATAACTTAGTCTCATTTTATAGAGTATGTGATTCTGGACCACAATAAAATGCACTTTAATTAAAAATATTACTTTTGGCTTTTTGGTCAAAGAGCCTCTTTAAATTTCCTGTCTCCCTTCTAGGTAATTTGCAGTTCACTCCCTGATAATAGGAAATTTTGTCTCCATAGTTGCAATAGAGGTTCACAGTGAATGGAAGGGAATGTTATTTTCTCACAGTGAATGCAGATGGGAGGGGCTGATTCTCCTCACAGCATGTCTGTAAACTGTTTTCTCTGTGCAAAGGACTGAACATTCTGCAAATCTCACATCTTACAATGTAAGAAAGGTCTTCTATGTACTTGAATCTACTTCTGTCTGCTTGTGTTATTACAGATAGGATAATATTACCCAGCAAGACCATGTAGATATTTTAACTTTTCAAGAACATGCAGGTACCCTTTAAGTCTGTATATTCTAAGTCCTCTTTAAGATTCTGTAGGAATTGTTATTATGTTAACAAATATCCACTATCACCTTATAGATTTTCTAGCCAGGAGCGATTAATGCTGTGAGATTTCTTTCTCTGTAGAAATTATTTTAATTGTATTTTTGCAAACACATTTGAAAAACAAATGTGACATGTAGACAGTTTTCACTATGTGTTAAATTTCAAAGCTATTTTTCTGTTCTTTGGCATAGTACATATAAAAGATTTAACTGGTTCAAGTAAAGTACATCATCTTTTTTTTATATATCACACGCTGAGGCTCATTTACTAAGCCTCTGAGCAAGAAGAGTGCTGTAAAAAAGTCACAAACCTTTGCTTTGCAAGTTTTTTAATGGCACTTGCAACAAATTTTGTCACAGGTTCAATTTTTGCGCCATCCTTGCCACTTTCCAAATAGGGGTGTGGTGAAAGCGTGCTGTGGGTGGTACCATAAACCATGCCAGGTTCATCATCATTTATGCAAGTTTACTAGCATAAACGATGCCTGAAATCCACAACAGCTATGAGCTGCCATAGATTTCGGTGATGCATATGGCTCAGCAGAGGCCTCCACCTTGTCACAAATCTAGCTAATTCTCTGCGGGGATCATCAAGACTGGCATTCAATACACTAGTTTAGATGACTCCCCTCATGTGGATGTTAGCTACATTTTCCACAAAGATCGAAGAATCAACAAATAAACCACATTCTGATAAATATAATATTATTACCATTAAAGAGGATCTTTCACCACCTCCACCAATTTTCTTAGTATTGCTTAATAGGCGCCACTCCTCTCCAGCACAGTTGGAATTTTCTCTCTTTCCAAGCAACAAGAACAGTTAATTTTGATGCCTGATGTGAAATTTTGGATCTGTAATGTCAGAAGGGCAGTGTCAGGCAGGAGTGTGTGATTCAGATCTCCAATCAGAGGTAGCCAGTGTCAGAGCTCAGAATCACACCCCTTGTCTGCTCCTGCCCGTCATTGCCCTCCTGACAGTACAGAGCCTAAATAGAACATCAGGCACCAAAAATAACAGCATTGATTGCTCAGGAAGAGTAGGGGGCTAGAGAAAAAATTCCAACTGTACCAGAATCAGTGGAGGGACGGCTCTTAAATGACGTAAAGAACTGAACTTGTTAGAGCTGGTGAAAGGTCCTCTTTAAGAAGGATCCTCAGGCTCAGCACATTGATAACCACTGGCTCCCTGCTGGACATGTGTTTATACACAGCACCCAATCTAAACAGAGCTGAAGTATAAAACTTGTGAGAAAGAAAGTGTGTGACAGTAGCCATCATAAGGGGTTGCCCCATTAACAATATCTATAGTTAAATCCAGCCCCAAATGAAAAAAAAAAATTAGTTACATCTTTTTTTAAATGCTTTCATATATTCCAGGAATAATGTTAGAATAATGCCACCTGCTGTTTTTCATGAATAACATTAAAAATGTGACATTTCCATTTCGTATTTCCAAATATTTGTGAACTGATTTTGAGACATTCTTGTGCTCCTGTAACTTTAATATGTACTTTCTAGTTCAGAACAATTTAGTAGCAACCGTATTTTATAGACGATAATTTGCCATATTTTTCATTACTCTTATATGACTTATTTTCAATTGAGACTGCAGATCCTCCTACTCCCCAGCAGTAGTAACTGTAAGGTGGTGTGTAATGCATTTTATCCCCATTCACTTCAATAAAACAAAGCTGCAGAACCAGACACAAACCATGGACTGGTGTGGAGCTTTTTCTTTAAGAAAAAAAAACATGCTAAGAGAAGCCATCCAAGCATATGGTCCCCACAGATCCTGGGAATAGGGCCAGTTGCACTTTCCCATACAGCTAGGTGACCAGCAGGGTTGTTTTTAGGCAAAGTGTGGCCCTGGGAAAAATTAAAAGAGGGGCTCCAAATGCTGATATACAAACAACACCATCGTCTTCCAGTGGCAACCCCTTTAATAATGCCTCCTTTCGGCCCCCAAAACAGTAATAACAAGCCCCATTTTCCCACAAACAATTCAAATGAGTACCTTTGTACCGCCTAATAGATTTTTGTACACAGTCATCAGTTATTATAGCGCCTCCTTATAAATAATATTACACCCTTATAAGTAATAGCTCCCTTATAAATGATAGTCTCTGCTTATAAATAGTTTCCTGTATCTGTAATAGTTTCCCCTTATCAGTTACAGTCACCCCGTAAAAATAATACTGCTCTATTATAAATAGTTCCTTCTTAATAATAGAGCTCTCATGAATAATGGTTACCCTTATAAATAAAAGTCCCCATTATCACTAATAGCCCCCTTTATAAATAAGTCCACTTAACAATTGCACTCCCCTTACAAATAGTCCCCCTCTTATAAATAATAGCTCTCCCCTTAAAATAGATGCCTTATATATAATAGTTTCCCCCTTTTTATAGGTCTCTTATAAATAGTTCCTCCCTTATTAATAATAGCCCGTCTTATAAATAATAGTTCACCCTAATAGCCCCCTGTATATATAATTTCCCTTTATAATAGCCCCCTTATATATAACCATTCCCCCTTATAATAGCCCGCTCATATTTAATAGTATCCCCCTTATATATAGTAGCCTACCCTTAAATATAATAGTTCTCCCTTATATATAATAGCCCCCTTATATATAATTGTTCCCCCTTATACAGTGTCGGACTGAAGGGCCTTAGGCCCCCCAGAGGAACTTGTTTTGGGGCCCCACCCAACAGCTTCATGCTAATAGCCTACACCTTGGCTCCTTCACTGAAATCTCTAAATATGTGCTGACTATCTGGCGTTACTGAGTATATTCCCAGTATATTCAGCTCCTATAGTACTGTGCATGCCCCCAATAGCTACATGGCCAGTTCATGCATAGTACTGAATGGAAAATGACATGGCCATGGAGCACTACACGTATGTGCAAGATTATAGTGAGGGAGCTGTGATGCAGACATAGCACACAGGACTGCCAGCAGGAATTTTGAACCCCCCCACAATATAATGCTGCACGTGGTATATAATGCTCCACAGTGCCCTCCACAGTATAAAATGCTCCCCTGGCCCCACATGGTATATAACACTCCACACAGTATAATATGCTCCCCAGAGCCCCAACACTGTATAATGCTCCACAGTGGCCCACACAGTATACCACTCCTTAGTTGCCCCAGACTGTATAATATGCTTCCCAGCAGCCCCACACAATATAATATGCTCCACACAATATAACATGCACCCCACAGTACTCCCCCAGTATAATGCTTCACAGTGGCCCCACACAGTATAATATTCTACCCACAGTCCCCGCCAGTATAATGCTCCACAGTGGCCCCACAGAATATGATATGCTCCTGAGCAGCCCCAAACAGTATAATATGCTGCACAGTGGCCCCACACAGTATAATAGGCTGCCTTCACTGCCCCCCAGTATAAAGCTCCACAGTGGCCCCACACAGTATAATATGCTCTCCAGAGGGCCCCCCCAGTATAATGCTCCACAGTGGCCCCTCAGTACTATTATTATACTCTGGGGTCTCTTCACTGTTTTTGTCAATATGCAAATGAGCTCTTTGGAGTAATGACAGCGTTGTTACTTACACCTTTGACAATGTCACTGAAGCACAGATTCATAAGTATAAAATATTGTTTGATTCGGGTGACCCTAACCTAGGTATCTGTGGGGGTGGGTTATTATGCTCGGCTCTGGTGACAAACTCCCTTTACATTAATAAATCCTGAAATTAATGGAACAGAGCAGGACTGCTGCTGGGTAGGAAGTCAGGCTGTTCCTACTCTATATACTGAACTTAAGTATGGTGTAATATATAAAGCTAATAAACTATTTGATCCATGTGGTTTGTGTAACATTTCTAAATGTAAGATATATAGTAATTACCGTAACTAATTATAAATATGAATCAAAGCAATAAGAATTTATGAAGTAGGCAAAACACACTTCAGTCTTCTGACTCCGGTAATAGCTTTCCTCAGAATCGCTTTTTGCAATGCAGCTAGTTAGACTTAGAAACTTTGATCTTTAAATGCATCATAAATTGTTTATTAACTCACACAATATATAGTAATATAAAAAAGCAACAGAACAAATCCATTCACAATATATATCAACATTCAAGTGGTTAGCAAATGACAAAATATCCCAGTAAATCTTTATGGCCATTGTACTGAACCATTGATTTCATTATGTCTACATTAATCATTGTTTCCACTCTCTAAGAATAGTCTTAAGGTAAATTTTCAAGGCTATTGGGCCAATAACATTACAAATAGAGATGAGCGAATCGAAGCTGACAAAGTCGAATTTCAGGAAATCTCAATTCGCATCAAATCCAGATTTCCTCGCGCTTTGTGGTATCGAATCGCATTTTACACTAAGGTCACATCGGAATAGCCTTTAGAAAGGCTATTCTACTCATAGCTTTGCCATTGCATCATGCCCCCTGTGATGTCCTGGTCCTCCTAGCTCGTGTAGGAAAAGAATAAAGATGGCTGCCGGGCATGCGTAGAGCCGCTCGTGTAGGACAAGAAAAAAGATGGCCACCGGGCATGCACAGAGCCGCTCGTGTAGGAATAGAAAAAAGATGGCCATCAGGCATGCGCAGAGCGGACAGCGCATGCTCGGTGGCCCTCTTTATTCTTTTCCTACATGAGCTAGGAGGACCTGGATATCGCAGGGGGAATGATGCAACGACAAAGGTATGAGTAGAATAGCCTTTCTAAAGGCTATTCCGACGTGTCCTTTGTTTAAAATACATATCCCCATATCCCCAGGCTCTCTGCAGTCAGGAAAATAGCTATTTTTTAATGTGATTTTACACAAATTAATTCGGATCAAATCGAAAGGTTTTGGGAAAATCCACAAAGCTCTCGAAAAAAATTTTAGAAAAACACCCCTTTTTATAAAAAAAAAAAAAAAAAAAAAAAATAAAATATATATTAAAAAAAATTTTTTTTTTTAAAAAAAAAATTAACTTATTAAAAAAGTAGAAATATATTTTTTAAATAAAAATTTATATATATATAATTTTTTTTTTTTTGTTTTTTTTTTTTTTATAAAAAAAAAAAAAAAAAAAAAATAAAATAATTATTTATATTTTTTTTTTTTTTTTTTTTTTTTTTTTTTTTTTTTTTTTTTTTTTTTTTTTTTTTTTTTTTTTAAAATTTTTTTTTTTTTTTTTTATATTCCCGGCCCCTGCCTCTTTTTTTTTATAAATAATAATTTTTTATTTTTTTTTTTTTTTTCTCTCTCTTTTTTTTTTTTTCTCTTCCTCTTTTTTTTTTTTTTTTTAAAAAAATAAGTTTGGGCACCCTATTAATCTTAATCATTTTTAGTTCTAAATATTTGGGTGTTTGCAACAGCCATTTCAATTTGATATATCTAATAACTGATGGACACAGTAATATTTCAGGATTGAAATGAGGTTTATTGTACTAACAGAAAATGTGCAATATGCATTAAACCAAAATTTGACCGGTGCAAAAGTATGGGCACCTCAACAGAAAAGTGACATTAATATTTAGTAGATCCTCCTTTTGCAAAAATAACAGCCTCTAGTCACTTCCTGTAGCTTTTAATCAGTTCCTGGATCCTGGATGAAGGTATTTTTGACCATTCCTCTTTACAAAACAATTCCAGTTCAGTTAAGTTTGATGGTCGCCGAGCATGGACAGCCCGCTTCAAATTATCCCACAGATGTTCAATGATATTCAGGTCTGGGGACTGGGATGGCCATTCCAGAACATTGTAATTGTTCCTCTGCATGAATGCCTGAGTAGATTTGGAGCTGTGTTTTGGATCATTGTCTTGCTGAAATATCCATCCCCGGCGTAACTTCAAATTCGTCACTGATTCTTGTACATTATTCTCAAGAATCTGCTGATACTGAGTTGAATCCATGCGACCCTCAACTTTAACAAGATTCCCGGTGCCGGCATTGGCCACTCAGCCCCAAAGCATGATGGAACCTCCACCAAATTTTACAGTGGGTAGCAAGTGTTTTTCTTGGAATGCTTTGTTTTTTTGATGCCATGCATAACGCCTTTTTGTATGACCAAACAACTCAATCTTTGTTTCATCAGTCCACAGGACCTTCTTCCAAAATGAAGCTGACTTGTCCAAATGTGCTTTTGCATACCTCAGGCGACTCTGTTTGTGGCGTGCTTTCAGAAACGGCTTCTTTCGCATCACTCTCCCATACAGCTTCTCCTTGTGCAAAGTGTGCTGTATTGTTGACCGATGCACAGTGACACCATCTGCAGCAAGATGATGCTGCAGCTCTTTGGAAGTGGTCTGTGGATTGTCCTTGACTGTTCTCACCATTCTTCTTCTCTGCCTTTCTGATATTTTTCTTGGCCTGCCACTTCTGGACTTAACAAGAACTGTCCCTGTGGTCTTCCATTTCCTTACTATGTTCCTCACAGTGGAAACTGACAGGTTAAATCTCTGAGACAACTTTTTGTATCCTTCCCCTGAACAACTATGTTGAACAATCTTTGTTTTCAGATCATTTGAGAGTTGTTTTGAGGAGCCCATGATGCCACTCTTCAGAGGAGATTCAAATAGGAGAACAACTTGCAATTGGCCACCTTAAATACCTTTTCTCATGATTGGATACACCTGGCTATGAAGTTCAAAGCTCAGTGAGGTTACAAAACCAATTTTGTGCTTCATTAAGTCAGTAAAAAATAGTTAGGAGTATTCAAATCAATAAAATGATAAGGGTACCCAAATTTTTGCACCGGTCAAATTTTGGTTTAATGCATATTGCACATTTTCTGTTAGTACAATAAACCTCATTTCAATCCTGAAATATTACTGTGTCCGTCAGTTATTAGATATATCAAATTGAAATGGCTGTTGCAAACACCCAAATATTTAGAACTAAAAATGATTAAGATTAATAGGGGTGCCCAAACTTTTTCATATGACTGTATATCACATGACCATGGACTGTGCATCCTTGCAGGGTTAGGAGTGGACCGCCCAGATATATACAGTCAAGAGCCAGTTAAGCTCCATATTAACTGTATAAATCCATACACAGTACATTATAGGGTTGTCAAAATACAATAATTTGGACTTTGATGTTAATACTTAGTGTAGTATCATGATTCTTAAAATCAAAACAAAAATACAAGATTATTATGATGTGATGCACCATACCACCTCAAGGTTAATATGAGGTACATGATTTGGTTATATACTATTAATCATAACTCTCTGTAATGTAGTAAGTACCACTCAAACGAAAGTGGTCTGAATAGGAAATACTGCATCCTTATAGCCCATGTTTCATGAACAGAACACAGTTGTGTGAATATGTCCTCAGTAAGTCATTGTTTAATACCTGCCTGGGGCTGTGACTTATTGTACATGTAGTCACACACATTACTGAAGCCTAGTCCTAATAGTTCTGGCAACACACAATCTGACTGCTTGCAACATTCACCTCCTTTCACACATAGCAAATCCCTCCCTCTGCACTCTGTATATAACTGGTCATTGGTAGCAGTGGAGAAAGGAAAGAGGAATGTTCCTTCCTCCTCCTGTAATGCATCCGGTATTACACTAACAGTGAAGTGGATCAGGGTTGGCACTGAACAGAGAACATGGCAGATGCTGGCCAGTGCATGCAGCATGTTCTCTGGGGGAGCAAATGGCAAATGGTTCAATACAATTACAATATTAAATATTGATACGTACTGTGCATCTTTATAGGAAAGCATAAAGATCTTCTTTTTTTCTTTTTCCAATATTGGTGCAGACAAATTTACAACCAGGCTATTTGGGTCACTAAACCTCTGGTCCATAAGGATCTGCAGGTGGTTTAATGTCCCAAATTGCTGTTACAGGTTCCCTTTAAGCTGCAAATTTTAGTAACCTGTAGTCCTCAACTAAATATATTCATAAAATCAAACCCAGTGTAAAACAATATAAAATAGCAGTTTTTGTGTTAGTGGAAGATGAGGGCAAATGCCCAGGTCACATAGCAGATTGCTAAAAAATTATATCCTATAAAAGATTGACACATCAATTGTACAAGGAGGTTATGTTTTATAACTGTAAACTCAAAGTCTATTTATTTCTACCGGAATTTATACACAGTAGTAAGAAAGAACAAAATTGAATTGACCACAAAAGAGGTCAAGCTTTTCAAAACTGTTCTCACCTTGTCACTTATCTGGATAAAGATAGAGTATTGCTTTAATGGGTGCGATTGTGTATTAGCAATGTGGATCATAAATAGCCAGAAATATATCAAAGTTCTCTGTGACATACTATACTTTAATGAAACAACTGAGCTACATCAAATTGAATTAGAAGCTTCCAAAAAGATTGTTCTTCATATAACGCGTTTGACAAATTTAATAACAGTGGGAATAGAAATAAAACCTGAACACATTAATTTTATTAAAAAACATAGTATTATGATGCTACCTGTTGATATAAGGAAATACAGAAAAGTAATATGGTGTCAAAAATGATTTGCTTAATAAAAGAATCTTTATAGAATGATACCAAAATTGCAGTGAAAAATGGTCTTCTAGAGGAGTGATCCTTATTTAACCCCTGCCTGCATTTTTCAATTATTGATTTGCGTTTTTGACTCCTCGGCTTCCAAACCCCATAACTTTTTTATTTTTTCCGTTCACAGAGCCATAAGAGGGCTTAATGTTTACAAAACAAACTGTTTTTCATAATGGTGCCATTAATTTTACTGGGAAACTGCAAAAAAATTCAGAATGGGGAGTAATTGGAGAAAAAGTACATTTGGGCGCATTTATGTAAAAACAGGCTTCGTTTTTACGGCGTTCACTTTGCAGCCAAAATGACATGTCACCTGTATTCTATGTTTCAGTACGATTCCAGGGATACCAAATATATATAGTTTTATTCACATTTTAACCCCTTAACAGAAATACAAATCTTTGTAAAAAAATTTTTTTCTAAAAGTCGCCATATTCTGACACCCCTAACCTTTTAGATTTCCATGTACGTGGATACATAGGAAGTCTTTCTTTGCAGGGCCAGGTGTACCTTTAAGTTATACTATTTTGGGGAATGTCTATTGCTTTGATCACTTTAATTCAAATTTTTATCAGAGGCCAAACAGTGAAAAAACAAGGGTTTGGCACTTTTGATTTTTACGGTGTTCCTAATCTCTATGTGTCTCACATTACTTTTCTACTTTTATGTGAATCCTAGGGAAAGTGGGGTGATTTGAATTTTTAATGCTTTTTATTTTTTTAATACTTAGTTTATTAGACCCCCTAGGGGTCTTGAAACCCCAGGGAGTCTGGTCACTAATGCAATGCATTACAATGCTAATGCATTGCAATATATTGCAAAATACTGGCATTTGTATGACAGGCTGCATAAAGTAGCCTGTTATACAAATGAATGGCAGAAAAGCTTGGGAGCCTTCAATAGGCTCCAGGCTGTCATGGCAATGGATCGCCAGCCCTGGATCTCACGCCGGGTTCCGGCAATCCTCGCCAAATTGGTGGCGCCCTTGCACCACCAGGAAAATAGCGTCTCCATCAACTTTGACCAAGCCACTGGGGCCTTAATGCATTTATTGCAGGCATTAGCTCCGAGTCTCTGCTGTATAATACATGGCTCAGCTCCTGAGCGTCCGTAATATTTAAATACCTGACATCCGCTGTACTATTACGACAGATGTCGGGAAGGGGTTAAAGATAGAGGGACAATGGGGCAGATTTATTAAGACTGGCATTTCACATGCCAGTCTTCATAAAGGCCCCAACTGGATTATTCATAAATCAGTCGCATGCCCTTACACCTGAATGAAAATCTACGTCAGTTACAAACTGCGTTTCATTTATAATTCACATTATGTCATGTAACAAGCGAGGCGCAGAATGGGCATTTTGGTATTTGGTTTTGCAAGAAAAGGCCTTTTGTCAAATGTGCGCCCCAATATCATCCATCTACACCAATAGAAATGGCATAGAGGGATTGACAAATTTCTTCTAATGGGCATAGGATATTACAGTACTTTGTATAGGTTATTCTGCAGTTTCCAAATAGGCCTCTGTTATTCAGCTTTGGAGCCCCATTTCCATGTAAATTTCTGTTTTATTCATATGCAACTGAGGGGGAAAGTGGTTTGGGAGCATGCCTTAGCTTGCCTGGGCATTCAGACTCTAGATTCCTGGGCAAAGCATTTCCCCTCATTTACATATGAATACAATAGAGATGTACATGAAAATTGAGCTCATAATCTTAATAACAGAGGTATATTTGGAAACTGTAGAATCTCCTATACAAGGTACTTTGATTGGATTTATAACCAATTTACTGCTGACAGACTCCCTTTAATCACCATAAGGGAGATAGGAAGGGGGGGGGGGCAGCAGGGGAACAATGTATTTAGCTCAACACTCTGAGTACAGCTCCTATCGTACTGTACATAACATTAGGAAGGAGACACAAGTATGGATAGAGAAAACATGCAGTTAAAGCAGGCATGATAGAGAAATAAAAAGATCCAATAATTTCTGCCTGTATAAACATTATAAACATCTACATCTACCTAAGGAGGAACTTGATTCTGTTCTGTAATGATAAGTATGCTTTAATGCTATCAAATATTAAAATAGATGTTATTGACCATAAGTTCAGTGCAATTATACTAATTAAGCAGATGACTCACATGACATCATCACTCCCTTACAATGCACACGTTATAGTCTTAAATTATGTGTCTAGAGGTTAGATTCTTTATAATGGAAGTATGTAGGGTCTATTCCAAGTAAGTAAATGGAACAAGCAGACAGAATTATCAATAATATGTGCCTGTCTATCCCAGGGCTGTGGAGTCGGTACGCCAAAGCCCCGACTCCTACTCCGACTCCGACTCCTCAATTTCCCCTGACTCCGACTCCGACACCGACATACATGGCGCATGTTTAAGAGATAACTTAATTTAAGCTTTTTATCATCCTTATGATACAATAATCAAGCTATTTAGGTAGAACATAAAATATATTTATTGGATACAACTTTAGAACACAAAAAAACTTTAATAAATTGCAAATATGCAAAATGCTGCAGTAAGTGGTAAAAAAACTGTTTTCAACAAAAACGTCCTGAATAACATTTGTGGAGTCTATGAATTTGTTCTGAGAAAAAGTATCGCCTCCATCAGATCCTCCTTCAAAGATGACCTCAAATCGGATCGAATTATTTTAAGGCTAGAGAACAGCCTCTCTACACTAACTTGGGTTGGTGGCAAAGCGGTGACCACATGGGCAAGATCTCTAACAATCTCGGGGTATAAAGGAATTGCCTCCTGCACAGTCAGTTTTGATGATCGGTTGAACTCTTCTACTTCTTTGTGAGCAATTGAAAAATTTTGCTGAAATACATTCAGTTTGTTTGCTATGGGAATGGAATCTTTTTCTCTGCGGCAACGCTTTGCCTGATCCATGTCATCCAAATACTTTTCAAAGTTAAACTCTTCATCTGATGAGGCTGAAGATATGGTGGCAGTAGCACTGGCAAGACCCAATTCCTCTTGCTCTTGGCAGTTCTGTATCCCACTCATCCTAATTGCTACCTCAGTCAGAGCTTCTTTTCCTTTAGTAATCTGTTGATCATTCAGCAATATATGATGACTTGGGTCCACATAAACAGCTGCCAGAAGAATTTTGTTATCTAATAACAGTGTCTCTCTCCTTTTCATTGAAGGAGCAATGCCCTCTGCGATTAAGCCTTGTCTTTGGGACATGCAAAACAGCAAGTTCTTCCACTCCTTTAAGAAAGTTCCAGGAGTTAAATCCTCAGCTTGTAATTTTTTTGTTACTGTGAATGGGTGATGAAGCTGTTCCATTAATTCAGCCACCTGTGTCCATTGACCTTCTGTTAATGTTACCTGAGGGTTGGCCATGTCCACAAGAAAGGGCTTCAGCTCAACTAATCGCTCAATCATTAAATAGGTGCTGCCCCACCAAGTGGCTTGATCTACGATTGCTCCTTTCCCAGCACGTCTCTTCAAGATGGAATCAATTTTAGGGGTTCGGGCAGCAATAGCCAATTTCCTCACCTTGCCAATCAGAGTTCCAGCATGTCCCTCTTGCAGACTGTCTCTTATTGCCAGCTGCATTGTGTGCACAGCACATGTTTGAGAGAATCTTTCATCCTCTGTTGCCTGGCGGGAAGTGCTGGGCACTGGTTTCTTGGTGTCACTCTGATCATTCTCAGTCACAGATTTGAAAACTTCTGGGTGGAAGCGGCTTAAATGTCTTTTTAGATTGGAAGCTCTCGTAGGAGCGTTTTTCTCGCTTCCGGAGTATGCACTGATTTTGACATCACAGCATTTGTTCTCATCTGGGTCACTTATCTTACACTGACACACAAAAATATTTTTTATCTTCAGTTAGTGTGAAATGCTCAAATACAGCTGACTTCATAGGAAGCTTCTTAGACATTTTATAATGATATAAATTTGTTTTCAAAATAATTTTGTCCTATAAAAAAAAAAGGTATATTGTAATATCTGAAAGAATAGCGATTATAACTTTGGATAGAAATAAAACAAACTATGCATAAATCAATAGTACAGCTATCGATATATCATGATAAATAAAAAGTTTGTAATATATGTTTTATTAGGTCTCTTTACTCTGAACTTTCAGTATCACACTTTTCTCTGGATACAGCTCACTAAGGGCCTGATGTGTGAAAACTGTCTTGGTCTAAGACTTTCTTTGTTACCCATAGCAACCAGTCAGAGCTCACAGCAACCAATCAGAGCTCTGCTTTCATTTCTCCAGAGCATTACATGAAAGGGGAGCTCTGATTGGTTGCTATGGGCAACAAAGAAACTTCTACACCTAGACAGTTTTATACATCAGGCCCTGTGTGTTTTTTACATCATACTGCTTCACAATCTACAAAGTGAAACTACTAGCAGTGCTAGATAACAAAGCCTTGGCAAGTGGCAACAGCTTCTACACCTATAGTACTTTCTCACATGTGTGTTTCTGTATTTCTAAGTTTGAGATGTTAGAAAACAGTTTCCCCCCTTATATTCTATGTATAGCATATATAAGCCATCTGAGTAGAGCAGCTAACCTCTCCAAACATGAGCTCAGAGGAGAAGCAAACTAACACAAAGCATACAGAGAGAACATACACTGGACAATTGATTTATGCAGTTTATTGAAAGTTTAGATATACTAAGAAGAAGTACTTGCCTTAAAGGAGTTCTCAGTCTCAGCACAATGATTCACTTGCTAACAAGCAGTCACTCTGTGTCCTCGGGCTGTGGGTGGGTCTCCAGCACAATTACAGATAAAGTCAAGCTTTTCAGTCCTCACAATCACAACACTTGTACCTTTTGCTTACTCCAGATAATGGTGCTAAACCTTATAGGTTCACTCAGAACTCAGTCCCATCATTATATGAGGAATAGAACAGACCTTTACAGGACATATCATAATTTTCAACATTTCATCATTTTCCCAAATTCTTATGAAAATATATTCAGCACATACTGCATTGTACTACTAACTGTACCAATTTATTATATATTTTGGGAGTCGGAGTCGGTCCATTTTATACCTACTCCGACTCCAACTCCACCAAAATAGGCACTGACTCCGACTCCACGACTCCAACTCCGACTCCACAGCCCTGGTCTATCCCGTCCACCTGCTGCTTACTGCAGCAGGCAAGAAGAAAAGCACCCAATTACGAACAAAGTTTGTTAAAGTTTTCCAATTATAAAACAACTTCTCATAAATGTATAGTACAAGTGAATATAATAAACTTTGCAATTTATCTTATTAAAGTAATATGTTTGCTTCACTTATTTGGCTGCTTTCCTCCTAATCTTTATTTATGTAGAGCCTATCCACTTCCCACACAGAGGTCTATGGAGAGGGGAGGGGGAGGCTGTTAATTGATTTATTTCCCGAGTCTATGCAGTGTCAGAGTCCTATCTTGAAACATAGCTCCTTCACTCACAATGTACCAGCTGCAGATTATTGTGTGTCTTTTCCAGAAGCCTCTTCCTCCCCCTCGTATAGATTTCTATGTAAAAAGTAACTCCAACTAATAAGTGGAAAAAGAAACGTATTAATTTCATAAGATATAGAACAAAGTTTCTTATGTTCACATATTCTCTATTCATTTATAAAAACTTGTTTTATACTCTTTAAACATGTTCATTGTACTTTTATCACTTTTAACATCCAGGACAATGTGGACTACCACCAGTACAGAGGAATGGACGTGAGCATTAATTTTATTTCATGCTCTAATTTCATGCCCTTTCCATTCTTACATATCACATTTTTATCAGAAATGTGTTTTATGTACTTTTTATTATTTTATACTTACATATGAAATCTTCTTTTCCTGAGTTTGATTTGAACATAGTGAATTGAATAAAGACATTAGTATAATAGGGAAAGTTTTGAACATGTCAAAATGCTAAGCCTTAATGGTATATATTTTATAAAGGAAAGTAATATATGTCAATAGGCCATTTTAATGCATAGATCTTTTGTCTGGTATCTGACAATCAAGCTTTGCCTTTTATATGAAATGCTGAGTCAGATGTCAGTAGCTTTCAATAAAATTATAGTATCTTCAATAAAAAAATACTTCGGCTGACTGGACCAGAAGAAATAAAATGGATTTGATGTGCTTTTTTCCAAGTCACATTTAAAGCAGTGAAAAATTACTACAAGTAACTTTACTAACTTTATGAACTAACTTTGCTCAATTATCATTAATAGGTCATAAAGCCCACATAAGCATAACAGTCTATATACTATGATAAACTTAATGATACGTTAACTACGACTCCATGAGAAATTGCCAGTTGTCTACTTTACATACAGATGTGCCTTTCCTTACCCTTACTCATAACTGATTGGAACTTAATTTTTCATAAAGCTAGTTCAATACAATATTGTGCTATGCTAGCAAATCCTTGACAGGCTCACAATACAGCTGCCTATTCTATGTAAGTCTACGTGTGGATGGCCAAACATTCACTTATATCAGATAGATATATTTAGCAACTAAGTAGAGCAAAATCGTGTTTTTTTGGAAAGCTGGTAATCTTATGCAACACATTTCTGGATATGTTGTGCCAAGAGAAGGGAAGAATATATCTGTTGTGTACAGTCACATCACAAGCTATTGCTAAGTATTTTACTATTGCTTTTTAATTTTGTCTACAAAACGGTTCTGGAATCCAAAGGTTAGTTTTTAGGTCATTGTTTGAAATACTAGTACATGACAAAAAGTGAATCACATTAGTTTTCAAAGTTAGTGACTCTTCATAGAAGATAGCAATTGCAACACTCTTCTCAAAAACAATCAGAAATGAAGTGTTGTTAATATGATACCTTATGTTAAAGCTTTGTATGGTTTATTTTATAAACTGTTTTAAAGAGGACTTTTCATGTCCTCAGGCACATGCGGTTTTATATACTCGTACATAGGCTTGTACTGGGGGGCGTTCCTCACAGCTCAGCTAGACTGTCAGGGATGCCATTCTGACAGTGGGCAGAGATTGGTGCCGAAACTAATGGCACCAATATTTCCAGCCTTGGGGCACATATAACAGGAAAGCCGACAGCACACTGTTGGCATTCTAGCGGTATATAAAACCGTATGTGCATGAGGACGTGAAAGGTCTTCTTTAAGTGTATTTCAACTCTTGAATTTCATTTGTTATTTGTTGTTGTTGTTTTTTTAGTTGAAATGGCTCTATTGCTATCCATGCTATACTGAATATTTTTTTAATATGTTTTTATCATATCCTATAACAGCAGCTCAGTCTATATGGGTTTATGGTGAAAGGTGTGTATTGGCCTTTAAAGGGGTATTCTGGCAATTACAAGTTATTCTCAAACAGTGGACAGTTGACAACTGTCGGTGAAGGCCCAACCTCTGGAACCTTAGAAAAAAGTATAAATGAAAGGCCAGAGTTCATATCCATGCTGTCATTCCATTGTTTTTAAAGACACTAGTAAGAAGGTGCTAAGTACAGCATTTGACTATCTCTGTCACTCCCACTGAATTAAAGGGAACAGCAGTCCAACCTGTGACTCTAATCACACCCAGGACACCTGACCCCGATTTTCCTGATAGGTAGGACCCCACCAATTAAATAGTTATCCTTTGTACAGTGGCTAGAGGCTGCCTTAAATTGGTTCATCAGTTTCAGCAAATAAATGTTTGTTTAATTAAAAGTTATACAATTTTCCAATATAAATTTTGATTAATTTCCTCATAGTTTTCTAGATTGCTGCTTGTTGCCATTCATTCTACTTACTTCATGTGATAGTGATGTGATGGACAGTCCATGGTCATGTGATTGATACACAGGTGCACAACTTTACGGTCACAGCTCAGTAATCAGACATCTGCTTGGTAATGAGCTGTGCACCTGTGTGTCCATCACATGACCATGGATTGTATATCACATGACCATGGACTGTATATCACATGACCATGGACTGATTTTTATCCCCTGGAAGTAAACAATGGATGACAACAAGCAGAGATCTAGAAAACCGTGAGGAATTGATACAAAAAGTATATTGGAAAATTGTATAACTTTTCATTATACAAAAAAACAACATTTATTTGCTGAAACTGGAGAACTCCTTTAACTTAATTTTCGACCCTTCTCAGGATCTTCTCCTTCACTTTGCTCTTTTTTTACTCTTCACACAACCACCTCCATGATTTCTCCCCTGCACCCCCTATACTCTGAAACTCACTATAATGATAAATAGGTCCATCCTCCACAATCACAACTTTCAAGAGGACCCTGAAGACACTTCTTCAGAAACGTCTACAACCATCTGAACACCCTTACCTACTGTTTCTATCCCCCTACTCTCATAAATTGTATACCCTTGCTGGCAGGATCCTCTCTCCCCCTGTACAAGATAGTCACTAGGTTACTCTATTGTACTTTTTTTTTTGCATATGTGTACCTTTTTTTTTTTGTATTGTGTACCTGTATTGGTGTTCTATAAATAAATAAGTAAATAATAATAATAATGATAATAATAACATGTATTTAACAGAATACTCCTTTAATTCAACTGGTAATACTCAGTTGTCAATTTATTCAGAAATTTCTGAAAACATGCTCTAGAATTGGTATATTATGGGAAATGCAAGTATTTAGTAAAACAGACATAAGAAAGGGTATCAGATCCTCTTTCAGCTCGTATGTAATTCCATAGATAAAATATGCTTAAAGATGTAGTCCAGGATAACACTTTTTAAAAAAAAATTAAGCCAGGGGAAGTGAAAAAAAAACCATACTCATCTGTCCTTAGAGCTCTAGTGCCTCCCAGCGAAGTTCGATCCTGCTGCTCAGAAGTCCCTTTCATGTGACCACTGAGGTCAATCAGCAACCTCAACCGCTTAAGGAAAGGACTTGGGGATATGACGTCCCATGTCTTTCGCTGAGGACGTTGATTGATCTCAGCAGTCAAGTGCGGCAGGGAGTAAAAGGACTGAACTGTGCTGGGAGACACTGTAGCACCGTGGACAGGTGAGTAATGGGTTTTTTCACCTCCACCGGCCTAATTTAAAGAAAAAATATATCCTGGACAACCCCTTTAAGGAAGAAGAGAGATCCAACCTGTTATGGGTAACATCATGGGACAGTCCTTAAAAAATATTAGATTATTGGCAGATGCACAATTCTAAAATTAATTTCTATCTACATTGTGAATATAAGCATAAAAAGTGCACAGCAGCACCATCAAACAGTGGGTGCTCAGCCTCAGACACTTGATCCTAGAATCCAACATAGATAAATAAAGAATTAGGCAGCACTCCAAGATATATCCGCTGGATTTCATGGATATATTTTGGAGTGCTGCCTAATTCTTTATTTACATTATGATTATAACTATGGGAAACTACAATAAGGAAAGTACAAATACTTGCGCCCACATAAACCATACAAAGAAAAGTAATACTGTATATTTAGAAACCATGCACTAGGATGAATAAAGTTCCATCAAATCTTTTTTGCTTTCACTTTAAGCCATATCAGGCATTTAACAAATCTTGATTTAATTGATTTAATTGTACTATATAAGTAGACAAATAGAAAGTCAATTTTGTTTAAGAATAACTTTATAATTGTATAATTTATAAATAGAATTTTATAAATAGAATTTTAATGTATTGATTTTTTTGAGAGTTTTGTTCACTGTCAATGTCTATTAAAAAATACTGTTTGATTCAGAAACACACTTAGTCCTGTTCACATTTGAGATTCCAATTGTATCTGGTTTAGACAATCCTAAGTAAGACAAATACAGTACACATTACAGCTATTTTATAACTACAGTTGAACCCGCACTGTATTAATTTTTTGCATACCTTTCCTGCACATACATTTTGCTCATGTGTTCACCTTCAAGCCTATGGGTATGTAACTTTTGACTTTAGTTACACATTTATATATACATATACTTCTGTATACTCACGCCCCACGCCCGTTGGGGTAGATGCATATCCACCAGCCATCTTATCCATTATTTCATATATTATGATCATCTTTAGCCTTTCTCATGTCCCAACAACTTTCTAACATCAACTACTGTTAACCATCAATAAAGAATGAGAAAAAAAAAATTGGCCACACCCCTCAAAATACTATATACTTGCAGCCTCCATGCTGCTTCCTGTCAATTTGGTTTCGCTCCTGCCCTGGACTCTGCTATATGTAAGTTGAGCTCTGCCTTCATAATTTACCACTCACCATCATCATCTCCTGCATCACTGTCTTCTTCTCTACTTGTACAACCATTTGCTATTCATACTTTCAATCATCATCATCAGTATCTTCCTAACATGCTACTTTCACACTCTTCAAATCTGTTTTCATATTGTACTCATTCTATGTACTTATTTACTATTATTATTCATTCCATCCACTAACTACACTTACCTATGTATTTATTTATTCAATATAGTTTATGTATTTATTCATTTATCTACCCAGTCATTTATTCTTGTCTGCTAGTACAATCCATATCCTACCATTGACATTGCTATGTATGCTGGTTCTATCCTACTAAGTTTCAACCTATTTTATTTGAGCTACTTTCTTTTTTTTTTAATTGCTAATTTTAAACTCTTATAGTATATTTTATTTTATTTTACCTTGCTATATATATTATACCCTAGTATTTTTGTCTGGACCTACACTATGACTACCCTTGCTCTAAAACCTAGCCATTGATTATACCTTCTGTGTTTTGTTTATATCTAGTTAATGGCCTGATGAAGACGCTAGTACAGCGTCGAAATGCGTAGCCTATTGTACGTCCGGTGTGGAGACAATAAAACGTGTGTTTTTATTCACAAACATTCTCTTTGCAAATATTTTATTGATATACCCTTACTTGCAGCGCTCAACCATAATATTCCAGTTTTTTTCTCTACTTTTTTCTGTATTACGTTACCACCAAACTAGTTTTGGATGGTCGCTGGGTAAGAGCAGCAGCAAGCCTTATCTGAACAGTCTAGTACTGTTCTATTACCTTACCAACCCACCATAACTCTGTTACGGGGGTGCCAGGATCTACTTTTTCCCTATTACACAGTAC
Source organism: Leptodactylus fallax (assembly GCA_947044405.1). Classification (NCBI taxonomy): domain Eukaryota; kingdom Metazoa; phylum Chordata; class Amphibia; order Anura; family Leptodactylidae; genus Leptodactylus; species Leptodactylus fallax. The sequence goes on from CAMRHE010000407.1 coordinate 867,112, forward strand.
ATCAACAGCGTAATCTCTCCTATTGCTATTATCTTCAAAATTTTAATATTTTAACTAAATGTGAAAACTTCAAATTTATGCATAAAGTTTAGATTGGAGATACAACTACTTAAACCACAGGAAAGTAAGACTATTGGATAAGTTTATTGATACTTGAAGGGCATAATCTGAAGTGCACTAGATAAGATATGTAAATTTAGTAAGAGCCAAATGGCTCTTAGGCTGCGTTCACACCACATTTTAGCTTTTTGCTGGAATTTCTGTCAAGGTTACATATTTGAATAACTGATTAAAGTATTTAAATGTTTGACATTTAAAATCCATTTACTTTAATAAAGGCAAACAGAGTCAAAAGAGAAAGTGTAATTTTTATACGAAAATATTTATTTTGCTATCCTATGTATACAAATGGATGTAGCAAATAAAATTCTGTTTTGTGCTAATGGGCCATTTAAGTAGTAACTGCCTATTCACTTGTATTAAAAATAATATTCAGCCTGCTGGTAACTATTGTATAAGTTAATGTCTGACTCTTTAAAAAAAATCTTGCAACATGACTTTGGATATAAGCCAAACCAGAAAAAAAAAAATCTCTTCCAAAAAGGAAAAGACACCCACCCAGCTGTTTTCAGTGTTGGGTACTGGATGGCAAGGTGAGAGGTCAGTGATGTGGGTTGGGAGTGTACACATGCAGTGTAGTGAGATTGGCAAAACCAAGCAGACGCTAGTCTAGCTCGCTATGCAGGGATTTAAATGTGCATGCTCAAGCTAGAAAAGAAGAAGTACATTTTCAGTATAAACCTCTATGCCAATATTATGTACATGCAAAACTGGAAAATATAAACATGAATTTTTATTTATTTGAGCAACAACATTATACAAATATTCATTAGAAATGATCCGTCAAGAACACGAGGAGGGAAAAAAATCTTCAACTTTATTCCAGCAACATAAAAATCCACAGGAAAGCGAGTAGTATAAGCTGCCTACGTGATTCAGACTTATACACTATTTTTAGTCACAGCACATTGTTCCTTTAAAATTACCGAGTTATATACCTAATCATGTGACTACAGTAAAATCCGGAATAGAAGTCCTTATCTCAGTAGACTGGAGTGAAACCACTGGATTAAATAAAAAAATCCTGAATGGAAAAATACCTTAAAACAGACATGCAGTAAAACAAAGATACCTATACTAATAATGCCCTAATGTACCTAAACTGTACAACAAGCAGTATGACACATCAGATGGATCCAATGCTCTAATGGCTACATTCTGAGAAATGGAAGTATACAAAGATGATACATCAGAACAGAGCCCCCTATATGCCTCCTGCCACATCTTACCTTGAAAATTCTCAATTTGTCATAACTTGTCATAAAATCATCCATATGTACATTAGAAGGAATAAAGATTTTAATCACCAAGTCCCATTTGGTGCTCCTGTTTAGGGGTGTTGTAAAGCAATTTAAGTACCCTTTTAACAACCTCCTGGATACTATCCATGCATTGTGTTCTAGACTCCAAAGGGTAAAACATATGGTTACTTGTTTAATGTTTAACCTCCTTATTCTGGATGACAGAATGCTGTTGTAATTGCAATGAAGTTCAATCCTGTAAACTCATTAGAATCTCACTATAATACAGATATAGTATGTTCCTGTTCCACAAATAAGTGATGTTTCATCTTTGATAAATGTATTAATATTCTTTAAAGTGAAATACAAGTCAAAGTCACTAAATGGAACAAGTAATAAACCCAAAGATAAAACCTCTAACTCCAGGCTTGGACTGGCCCAAAGGTGAACAGGTGAATCCCCGGTGAGCCCCTGAGCTAGGTGGACCCCAAATTTACCCTGGCATTGCACAGTACACTCATTGTACTTCATACAGATATTCATACTCATCTCAACCAGGCTATGTGATGGTCTAATATACTGGATATTATATCCCAATTTATTTTCATATAACGTAGACACACTGGGTGGCTGAGATGACATCTCTAGGTGCAGAGTCAGATCAACTAACATCCTTCCTCCCTTGATCCCATCTTCTCAGGGTCCTGACAGAACCTAAGGACAGACACAATCAATAGCAAGGTCTAGACAGCAAAATCTCCTACTGAAAAATAAATTTATGTCAGTGACATTTTAGGAATTTGCAAACAAGTGTCAGGTAATATTTGCATGTAGATTTATAGTGGGTCCCCAGAATTAATTTTACTGGCGGGCCTTAGACACCCAAGTCCAACATTCTCTACCTCTTTTTATGTTTCTGTAATGAAAGTTTTTTTCCTTCATTGTGTACTGGACAGATCTTTTTTAATGAATATTGTACACACGCTGTGACAGAGCACATGTCCACCGCACTGGAGGTAATACACAAGAAGTGGGCGATCTGGTCTTTGCTCCCACATGATTATATAAATATGCATGGATTACTTGTACTGAGCAAAATATAGCTTGATGCACTAATGTCACGGTACACTTTAATCTGTGTTGAGGTTTGTAATACAAGATACAAGTTAAGGATAGTAATAATAATCTTAGACAAATAATGAACCTTTATCTTTGCTTATAGATGTTTAAGTTAAAGCAGTTGGCCTCTTTAAGGCAAGTTTATCTAAATTCCTTCATCAATAGCGCTAATATACTTAGTAATTTCTTAGTATTTTAGTAATTTATAAGTATTCTAACTCTGTACTCTGTAAACTAGTCCAAGGGCATTGGAGGAGGCTGAATGACGTGTATGGTTACATGCCCCTCTACCTGCCACCATCTAATAGATGGGAACTCCATGCTGACAAGATATGGGCCAACAGTACAGTGCAGCTTGGAAATGCTGTATAGGTGCCAAAATCACCTATAAATAACACTATTATTCAAAGGCTTTTAGATAAACTTGCAGACCACGCTTTAATGAACAATTTAAAAAAAAACTATAGTTATTACTGTTATAATAATGTACAATTGTGTATAATAATATACAATATATTTTGCTAAAGCAATTCTATCTCCAGTTGGTGTATACACCTTATATGCACAGTGGGATGTGAAACATCTAGTAAGAAGGATAAATCTTTATCTCCTTGAGTAAAATTGATATTCACCTGAATGAACACCTTAGTGTAGTTTAGCGTATTTTTAGAGTAAGATGGTTCTTTAGTATCACTGTCTACTATAATATACTTGGTTTTGTAGTGCTGTCAAACTCTCTCCATTTAAGTCTTATCAGGAAACCATTACTCTTTCCATTCTCTATTTTAATGACTTCTGTCTCCTTTTCATTGCCTTTCATCTGATTCCATTTCTTGTGAACATAATATATGTACAGTAGACTCATTGGTTCTTCAGGGGAAAGGCACTGAACAAATGATACATCACTCACTGGGAAAGACTGTTATAACAGAGCTGATATTACAAGAATGTTCCTTATAGCTGATAAAAGCTTTATACATGTATAGAATTCCTTTATATGAAATAAATAACATAATTTACTTACAGTTCCTATTTTCTTTATTTTTCCTTTATTTACAGCATAGTTGTAAAACCAACATTAACCAGTTCATATCCAGGGTACTTATGGTTTCTAGGATAACGCACAGTTAAGCCATCATTTTCTGAACAATAAATGTGATTTTTGTGACTTTTATTGCAATAGGATCCAACAGAAGAGCATTGTGTATCATACAGAGGCTACTCTGGTTTTTTAAAGGGATTAACCACATTCTAATATTGATGTCCTATCCTTAGGATACCACTTCATAGATCAGCTTGTCCAGGACTGCCCTGCAGTTTCTAAAACAGCCAATACACTTTGTATGGCGAATGAGTAGCGCAGCTCCCATCATGTAAACATTATTGGGAGACACAATGTCTCAGAGCAGGTGGTCTGCAGGTGCCCGGGTGTCGGAGCCTTGCAGATCAAATATTGATGGTCTATACTAAGGATAGTCCCTTTAAACCCCTTTAACCCTTTCCCGGGTCTTTAAAGATCACGGCCACTGTATTACACAACAGAGACCTGGCACTAATGCCCACAAGTATAGGGAACTCTGACCACGGACAATTCTTTATTATTTAAACTCCCCGAAACCCTCAAATTGCTCAGCAAGATTTCAGGAACTGTCCTGATCCTATGACAGCTAGGAGCCTTATGAAAGCTTCCAGGCCTGTCAAAGGAATACAGCTTTTGAGGCTGCTCTATGGCCAGTCTCAATAGATATGTAGTGAATCTCCCATAGCCTGCAATACAGATGTATCACAGTCTATGGGACAAGCAATCTAAAAACTGAAAGTTCAAGTCCCTTAGTGGGGCTAATGAAACAGTTACAAAAATTGTAAAAATATTTTTAAAATATAAAAAAAAAAAAACTAAAAGTTCAAATCACCTCCCTTGTGAAATAAAAATGAATAAACTAAAACAAATTATGCATTCTCATGTCCTAAAATACCTGAGTTACAAACATATAAAAATGTTTTTCCTATACAGCCAATGCCAGAGTGGAAAAAAAAAAATCAAAAGAGTTGAACCACTGTTTTTTTGCTGTTTCACCTGCTGTAAAAATTTCAATAAAAAGGAATCAAAACATCAGACATTCCCCAAAATGGTATAAATGAAAAGTACATCAAGTACTTTATGCAGCCCCATACACGGAAATATAAAACAGTTATGGGTGGCAGAATATGGCTCCAAAAAAATTATTCTGCATTTCTGTAAGGGGTTAAAATGTAAAGAAAAATCTATATAAATTTTGATATCAAAGCAATATTATCCATCTATAGAATACAGATGACATGTCTTTTTAGATGAATAGTGAACCCTGTAAAAACGGACGAAGCCTATAAGAAAGTTGCGCAAACAGTTTTTCTCTATTTCGACCTCATTCTGAAGGTTTTTTTTTTTCCAGCTTCCAAGTACATCATATGAAATATTTTAATGGTACTATGACAAAAAAAATTTCCCACAAAAACGAAGCCCTTACACACCTCTGTGTACATAAAAATAAAAAAAGTTATGGCTTTTGGAAGGAAAGGAGTAAAAATAGAAAAATCAAAAATCAAAGAATGGCTGCAGTGGGAAGGGGTTAAACAATAAAAAGTTCAACTCTAAGGGTATGTTCATGACTACAGGATTTTCTGTGACATAATTCCATGTGAAAAACCTACAGCATTTTACAGGAGCATGAAACTGGATGAGATTCCATACACCGCAATTCTGCAGAGTAAACTAACTTGCGGTGCAGATAAATCTTTAGCATATGAATTTATGCTGCAAGTTTTCACCATGGATTTCAGTTTTGCAACGCATGCGATGATATATTCAGCAAACCCTCAACAATTACGTTTACGTTACAACAAAATCCACACCATTTCAGCCACTTCCGCACTATATTAGTCTTGTCTGGACAATCCATTTATGAAAGAAGAAAAGAGGAAGACAGGCAGACAGAGTATTATAAAAATAGGATCAAGTTGGAAGGGGGTAAGAGCCTAATGAAATCTAATGGGCTCTATGACTTTTGGCAATAGTTATTTTTTACCCTGCAGGATTAGCGTATTTTAGGAAGGATCTGTACATTTAATCCAGGGTGACAAGATTTTAAAGAATTTAGGATGGTGATATTAAATGGATATCACAATCTTTTTTTGTGGATTCAGCGTTTATTTTTTTTTCCTTTTTTATTTTTAACACTTCAGGAAAAATTAGTTAATTTTTATACATTTTGATACCAAAGGAAATTAGCCCCGTTACAATGATGGTTTACTGTTAAGGTGATGGTGGGTTTAGTTAGATCTACAGCAACCAAATTTAGTAAAAAGTTTTCTAAATTTAGAAGATGTTAAAGGTAACCTTTCCTGTTTCAGATACAGTTTAATTTTTTGGGCAGCATGGTCTAAATGAGGAGGAACTGAGCAAACTAAATTATAGTTTCTATATTTTTTTTTAATGAATTTAAATCACTACTCTTTTTATGCATAGAAGTACCATGGTAGGTCCAATCAGTTATTGACAGCTATCACTGTATGTACAGTCACACGGGGAAAAGCTGTCAATCATCAGGTAGGACCACCCAGTAAAGATTTAAGACTAGAAACACATTGAAATACAAGTTATACTGAATGATTTTCCACAAAACTATCCTGCTTTATAACACATTGCCTGCAGACTAGATAGCTTTTCAATATAACAAGATTTAATGAAAGGATTTACAATTTTGTAATCTGTGTAAAACACAATATTTTTAGTAAGCCTCATTTATGTTTTAAAACATACGTATCACCATTTTTTTTATTTATTTATTAAAACCAAATAAGAAATCATTGTTTCTTAACTTGTTTCTTTGTGCATGTAGATTTTTTACATTTTATTCTCTATACATGACTATCAGGGCTTCCATCTTGCCTGAGCTTCTCCTCTGCTCTGTTAACAGCATTTAGTGATATGCTGTATAGCAATATAGTCATGGAATCAGTAGTCTAAGGCCAAGGCCCCACATTACAGAAAAGCTGCTTTTTTTGTTGTAGATTTTGCTGCAGTTTTTTTGAGCTAAAACCAAGAGTGGATTTAACAGAATGGAGAAGTATAAGAGCTTCTTTTATATTTTCCATTCCTTTCAAGCCACTCTTGGTTTAAAAAAATGCAGCAAAATCTGCAACAAAAAAGCAGCCTTTCCGCAACGTGGGGCCTTAGCCTAAAGGTGACTCATTGAGGTTTATGAAAGAGTTTTCTAGGCATGCTCTGTGCAGGGAACAGGGGGTAGGTAAACTGTAACATTGTCTATTGTAAGTAGTAGATGCAATAATGGGTGTTATGTGGTATTATCTGTAGATGTAGATTAAAAATATGTTTAACATAAAAACATTGATTTAATAATAATAAAAATAATAATAATAATACATTTTATTTATATAGCGCCAACATATTCCACAGCACTGTACAATTTAAGTTACAGAAGGATACAAAGTAATTAATATACAGTATATTTCAGTACTTAACTAAGTTGGTCCCCATGTTTGATACAGATAAGGTGCCCTTTTATTCTAAACACCCAGAATGAGTTGTATTGATTTTCTATATCTGTATTTACTGTAGTCTTCTTTGTCCTTCTCTGCTTATTTAACATGATTTTTGTCACCAAGAAAGTCAAAAGCATCTATAAATATTACTGTATTTCCATAACAAACAATCCACCTCTGCAGTCTTTCTTTCTGTTAATGTGGCATTTTATCATTTGTTGGGCATGAGCAATTTAATCTAAAGTCATAGATTGAAGTCCTATTCATTTTCTGTAAACATTTAGAATTCTAGCAGTAATTCACCTTATGTATATATTATAATTGACATTAGAAAGTGAATGGCTGTGCATATGCTAATATTATATAAGGCAGCAATAAGCACTGTCACCTTCTAATTAATTGGCATCTTCAGATCATTCCTTTCCATCGTTCATAAACACAACAAAGGAACTCTGAATAATTACATTATAATTTAATCAAGAAAATGACTCATTGCGGTATTGGCTAGATGTTACATTTACATTCTGAAGTTGCCTACCTCAGCTATGCACTGCACTTTAATGGTGTTATTATATACTGTCTTGGTATCAAGGGCAGAGGGTAATTGAGAAAAGGTTAACAGGTGATATATAGTGCTGTCAATATTTTTCTCTATTTATATATTCCAGAACTGGTTTATCGCTGGGTCACTAGCAAATAAGGACTGACTAACGAATCGGCAGAGTCAAGACCGATAAGACAGATGCCATTTTAAAGCAAAGCTGACTATAGTCTAGATCTCTGCTTGCTTTCATTTATTCTGCTCACTCCCAGTGGATAAAAATCAGTCCATGGTCATTGATATACAGCCAATAGTCCACTGGGAGTAAGCAGAATGAATGTAGAATGAAGAATGTAGAATGTAGAATGAAGAAATCTAGAAAACCATGGTGTGGCAGTGCAGTTTTCCAAGTGGATGGTTTGCTGGAGTGGGAAGAAAAGATCAGGTTCCACTCCATATAGCAGGGCAGTCCATGATTTGGGTTGCTTAATGAACCTCATTAGACATCAACTGAGATGACGCCTGAAGAAAGGAGATCATCACTAAGACATGGCTGACCCTGAGGAAGGCAGGCTGAGCCAAGGGCCTGGGGAGCCATTCTGGTATGAACATTGTTTTGTGTTGAGGTTCTAAGTGCTATGCCTACACCCAGGGTCGGACTGGCCCACCGGGGAACCAGTGAATCCACCGGTGGGCCCCGAGCCCCGACTATTATTCCTCATGTCATGGGGGCCTCATCGGGATCCTGACCATCCTGATCGGGCCCCTGACCAGTGGCGTTACGATCGCGGTTGCAGGGGGCGCGACCGCGACCGGACCCGGCAGGGTACGGGGCCCGCGGCCAGCTAGAGATGGCCGGGGCCCCATACCACTATGATAGCGATCGGGGAAAGCATGGTTCCCCAACCGCTATACATACTGTTATTGGAAAGGGACCCTGGCATATTGCAGGCCCCTTTCCAATAGATGGCAGGGCAGGGCACCCAGGGGAGGTGACTGAAAATAATAAACACATATTCTCCCCTCTCCTGGGCACAGCGTCCTCTCCGGCGCTCTTCTGTCATGTGACTGAGGCCTGTGATTAGGCCCCGGCGGTCACATGGGGCGCGACCGCGTAATGACGTCAGTGCGCCCCCACGTGACCGCTGAGGCCCAATCACAGGGAAAGGGCCTGAAGACGCTGAAGACGACAGGATGGAGCGAGGATGCCAAGGAAAGGTAAGGCAAGGTGAGTATGAGTGTTTATTTTTAATCACTTCCCCTGGGCCTCCGATTATTATACTCTGGGGTCTGAGGAGACCCCAGAGTATAATAATAGCACTGAAGTGGAGCGGAGGGGGGCTATTGGGCACATATAATACTGGGTGGGGGCCACTGTGGAGCTTATAATACTAGGAGGGGGCTACTATGGAGCTTATAATACTGGGTGGGGGCCACTATGGAGCTTATAATACTGGGTGGGGGCCACTGTGGAGCTTATAATACTGGGTGGGGGCCACTATGGAGCTTATAATACTGGGTGGGGGCCACTGTGGAGCTTATAATACTGGGTGGGGGCCACTATGGAGCTTATAATACTGGGTGGGGGCCACTGTGGAGCTTATAATACTGGGTGGGGGCCACTGTGGAGCTTATAATACTGGGTGGAGGCCACTGTGGAGCTTATAATACTGGGTGGGGGCCACTTTGGAGCATATAATACAGGGTTTGGGCCACTGTGGAGCTTATAATACAGGGTGGGGGCCACTGTGGAGCTTATAATACAAGGTGGGGGCCACTGTGGAGCTTATAATACTGGGTGGGGGCCACTGTGGGGCTTATAATACTGGGTGGGGGCCACTGTGGAGCTTATAATACAGGGTGGGGGCCACTGTGGAGCTTATACTCCATACAGTGGCTCCTTCATTTTTTTTTTTAATTACGCAGGGGCAGGTGAAAAAAACAAAACAAAAAAACCCCCCACAAACTTTCTTTCCTGTCCCCAATGTCTCCCAGAGCAGTTCTGTCCTGCAGTTTTGTTGTTTTCTTCCAGCTGATGTTCCCTCTGCACGTGACTACCTGTGACGTCACGTGACCCCTGAGGCCAATCAGTGGCCTAAGGGAAGGGACCTGGGACGTCACAGCCAGTGAGGAATTCCGGCAAAAAGAAGACAGCAGAGCTGCAGGACCGGACCGTGCTGGGAGGACACCAGAGCACCGGAGACAGGTGAGTATGTTTAGCATGTTTTTTTTTTGGGGGGGGGGGGGGTAGGGGGGATTCACCTCCCCCAGACTAATTATAAAAAAGAAAAAAATTATACTGGACGATCTCTTTAAAGTGTGGTGCATTAGGGGTGTATATTAAAGGGGTTGTCCAGGCATAATTTGTTATGGTTTATCTTCAGGATAGGCCACAGATACCTGATCTGTAGGGGGCTGACCCCAGACCAATCAGCTGTATGGAGCCACTTCTGATGCCCGTACTGTACACAATACAGGGCCAGACGCAGAAAGCTCTGTCCACTGTATAGGGGCCGGGCACCTTCACTGTATTTAAGCACTTATTGAAGTCAGTAGGAGCTGAGCTGCAGTGAAGGCGCTGGGCTGCTATACAGCGGATGGAGCTTTCTGCTTCCGGCCCTGTGTTGTGTACAGAAAAGGTGCTGGAAGTGGCTCCGAACAGCTGATGGGGCCATGTGTCAGCCCTCTACCGATCAGGTATTTATGGCCTATCCAGAGCATAGGCCATAAAAAAGATTAACCCTGGACAACCCCTTTAATATGCCCCGCACAGTTTAATGTCCCCCCCACAGGATGTTAGCCCCCATCACTGCTCCCACACAATATAATGACCCCACCACTATTCCCCATACAGTATGGGGGAACCAGTGAAGAGGCCACTATGTGGGGGGACCAGTGAAGTGACCATAGAAAAATTTGGCCCAGACAACCCCTTAAAAGAGGTTGTCCATAAACTGGAGCGACCACTGTGTCGGCCGCCAGGGGAGGTGTAAAAATAAGAAAATTTTTAAAAAAGCATACTCACTTGTCCCCAGCATGCCGTTGTCCCCTGCCTGTGTCTGTTCGGTCTCATGGCGGCGCCTCATTTCTGGAAATCCTGTACCTAATTGGTCTTAGCGATCACATGAGGTGCAGGACTCCCAGCAAGGAGTCGCCGGCATGAGACTGAATGGACACTGGCAGCGGACAATGGAGCGCCGGGGACAGGTGAGTATGCTTTTTAATTTACTTATTTTTTACTTTACACCTCCCGCCAGCTACATAGGTTGCTCCAATTCCTTCGACAACCTCTTTAAAGGATTTGTCCATCTTCCTAATATTGATGGCCTGTCCTTACTATAGGCCATCAATATTACATCTGCGATGATACAACAGCCAGGACCTCTGCAGATCAGCTTTTCCAGGACAGTGCGGCTACAGGTAAAGGTAACAATTCTAGGAGCCACGCTGTTCACTTGCCATACAAGGTGTAGCAGTAGGTTTAGGTAGTGCAGTGGTGCACATGGTATAGTGGGTGAGCAGCATGGCTCCCGGCATGTTATTACCTTTAGCCGCCCTGTCTCGGTACCGCTGATCTGCAGGGGTTCTGATGGTGGGCCCCTAGAAACAATTCCACTGGTGGGCCCTAGACATCCGAGTCCGACACTACCTACACCCTGATAGTAAGGGACACTATGCTTTGTAGTTAGTGGTAGGATGGCCAGGATTTGTTTTATTGTTAGAACTATTTTGTGAGCCTGTGTTGTATCTTTGCATGCTGTGGTTGGAGAAATAAAATTGCTGAGGTCAGTTCTGAACCTGATGTGCCTGTGTGGAACTGAAGTTCTTGGATGTGCTAACCATCTTAGGTTGGAGATGGCGATCATGTGAGCTGTTTAAACCCCAGATTGTTATAATAGTATAATGTAATATAATGTAATACCACCAGTACAATTACAGTGAAATATCTGCAAATGTTTGTGATTTTTTAATTTATCTCTCCAAATTCACCTTTTTTTAACTGAATGTTGCTCTTGACCACCAATGTTAGGGTCTTGCCAGACGTAGCAATACCCTCACACTACTGCAGGGGTCTGGGAGGAAGGACAGAGACAAGTGAACCCTAATCTCACCCCAGCCACTGTCCCTTCCTATTGCCTCAGTTTACCCTAAACGGTAAAAGGACAACTTGAAGACGAGCCCTATACTGAGTAAGTGACCACACAGAACAAGACACACAACAGAGGAGAATGGTAAACAAGCGCGGGGTCACAACCAGAGAAGCAAATGTGGTACCAAATCGAAATCCAAGAGAGTAGTCACAAGGCAAGCCAAAGGTCAGAGATAATAGCAAGGTCAAAATCAAAGGTACAAAGAAAGCAGGCAAAGTCAGTGCAATAACCGGCAACTTGCTGTGAAAGTATATAGAGAGTATATAGTATATAGAAAGTCTGTGAAAGTATATAGAAAGTATATAGTATATAGAAAGTCTGGGCCTAGCCCCAGACCAGATAGGCACACAGGCTGTCAATCACACAAGCAAGGAAAAAATTAACTCTATGCGGTCCAGAGAGAAACAATGCTCAGAACACGGGTGTGGCTGGAAATCCATTACACAGCAAGGGAACTAGGACCATGTTCAGACTAAGCATCCAGAATCCTAAGCAAAGAATCAAACTGAGGACGTCTCCTACGCCGCAGCGTGCGGGCAGACGGTGGCTCAGAGACCCGAACAGGCAGAGACATAACAACCAGTCAAAGTTAAATATAGCTCACAGTAAACAAAAGGTTAGGGATCCATGATATAGATGTTGAGCAGAGTTTGATGAAGGAAAACAGGTTGGTTGCATACAGAAATGCTCTCTGTCTACCTTATTTAATATTAAACTTCTTTCCCTTTAATATTAAACTTCATATTTGGAAAGTTCCCAGAATGCAACTAAAATCCAAAGGCTGTCTCTGGTATTGCAGTTCAGCTAAATTCACTTCAAAAGGGAGAAACTGCAATACTATATGCACCCGATGTTTAAGGATGCATAATGCTACTGTATGAAATATAAATATAATACATCATCATATTGAAAATCTTAAAGGGCTGTATTATTTCCATAAGTAATATTTAGTAAAAATAGTCCAAATGTCATATATGTACTGTACACAGTATTAGTAATACATTGCATAAACCAGAGAATGTGGAGCCAAGAGGACAGATATAAGCTGTAATTTATTGATCTAAATGTTTGATCTACCTAATCTTAGGAGCCCAGTGGGTTGTCCTAATCAGTGACATACACATACATACAGGGACATACAGGGAAGGCTGTCAATCACTGATTAGGACCACCCACTGAGCTCTTAAGCCCAGAATGTACAAAGGCTTAGATCAATAAATTGCAAATAATGCTGCATCTTTTATGCAAAAATTATATATACATCTGCTTAGCTACTCCAGCTGTACAACATGCTGCTTTCAGAGCAGACTGCATTTGCATTGTGACAGCTTCCCTTTAAGGCCCTTCCTCAGCATTTTGCTATTATACTATTTCTGAAAAGAAATTTGCAGTTCCAAGTTGGTAGATTTAAGATCAAAGTGCAAAATAAAGACTCACAAATTAGTTTTAGTCAGCCATTTTACCATGCCACACTGAGGGGACACTTATCTCTATATAAAAGGTAGAAGATTTACCCAGTTAACGATAAATCATTGTAAGAGCTATAGATCCAGTTACATAGAAAGAAAAACATATATTATTAATATATGTAGTTGATATAGTTATTAAGTTAGCATACATAATGTCTTTGCTAGAAGATAAGAATCTCCACTGGTGCCTGCTACAAACTATGGAAGAATGATATATTACCATGTGCACTATCTGCTACGTTGTAAACCTTTAAAATAATCTGTTCTTCTGTAATGAGTGAAACTAGTTTATAAAGCCTATAAAAGAAAGGTCCTTGTATATAAAATTGAGATAAGTAATATTTACAACAAACATGTCCTCAGTGAAATCATTTTATGTAGTCTTAAAAACCACATAAAGTAACAATACAGTAAGTCTTATTCAAAATCGAAGTCAAAATCTTGCAGTTCCTATGAACATTATTTTCATTATTGAAATGCAAATGCAGATTTCTATCTCTTAGAAGCATCTATTAAACACAGACCTCAATCCTTTTGTTTATCTCTCATCTACAATGTTCAGCCAAGCTGGAATTAGTAGAACATGTGCCAGGAGGCAGTTATTTTCTTGCAACTTAGAAATGTGTTGCACGCAATTGCAAGTGTTTAGTATTTATAAACATGCTCATATATATTATTAATATAAGTTCATATGTACCTCAACTACTGTATAGCAGCAAAATATGTTAGATCCAATGAGTCATCTCATTTCAAATAAATGAAACTTCTATGTCAATGTTTTTTTACTTAAATATAACCTAATTTATGAAATAGCACAGGATTTCCATTATGTTAGATTTTTACTTTTTCTGACATCAAATGGTCACTAACTTTTCAGACAACTTACACGCCAACAGCCTCAGAGACAAATGTAAAATGTGTTGCGGCCATAATAGGAATATTAGCAGGAATATGGCTATGTATATACAGTTGTGCTAAAAAGTTTACATACCCCGGCAGATTTTTTTTGTTTTTTTGGCCTTTTTTCAGAGAATATGAATGATAACACAAAACCTTTTTCTCCACTCGTGGTTAGTGGTTGTTTGAAGCCATTTATTGTCAAACTTCTGTGTTTTCTCTTTTTAAATCATAATGACAACCAAAAACATCAAAATGACCCTGTTCAAAAGTTTACATACCCTGGTGATTTTGGCCTGACAACATGCCGAGAAGTAGACACAAAGGGGTTTGAATGGCTACTAAAGGTAAAATCCTCAGCTGTGACCTGTTTGCTTGTAATCAGTGTTTGTGCATAAAAGCTGAGTGAATTTCTGGGATCTAGACAGACTGTTGCATCTTTCCTTCAGCCACTGACGTTTCTGGATTGTGAATCATGGGGAAAGCAAAATAATTGTCCATGGATCTACGGGAAAAGGTAGTTGAACTGTATAAAACAGGAAAGGGATACAAAAAGATATCCAAGGAATTGATAATGCCAGTCAGCAGTGTTCAAACTGTGATTAACAAATGGAAACTCAGGTGCTCTGTAAAAACCAAACCACAGTCAGGTAGAACAACCGAAATTTCGACCACAACTGCCCAGAAAATTGTTTGGGATGCAAAGAAAAACCCACACATAACATCAGCTGAAATACAGGACTCTCTGAAAACTATCGGCGTGGCTGTTTCAAGATGCACAATAAGGAGGCACTTGAAGAAAAATGGGCTGCATGGTCAAGTTGCCAGAAGAAAGCCATTACTGCGCAAATGCCACAAAGAATCTCACCTTCAATACGCCAAACAGCACAGAGACAACCCTCAAAATTTCTGGAACAAGGTAATTTGGAGTGATGAGACAAAAATCAAACTTTTTGGCCACAACTATAAATGTTACATTTGGAGAGGTGTCAACAAGGCCTATGATGAAAGGAACACCATTCCTACTGTAAAGCACAGAGGTGGATCACTGATGATGTGGGGATGTGTGAGCTTCAAAGGCACAGGAAACTTGGTCAAAGTTGAAGGAAAGATGAATGCAGCACGTTATCAGCAAATACTGGAGGCAAATTTGCACTCATCAGCCAGGAAGCTGCACATGGGACGTACTTGGACATTCCAACATGACAACAATCCAAAACACAAGGCCAAGTTGACCTTTCATTGGCTACAGCAGAAGAAAGTGAAGGTTCTGGAGTGGCCATCTCAGTCTCCTGACCTCAATATCATTGAGCCACTCTGGGGAGATCTCAAGCGCGCAGTACATGCAAGACAGCCCAGGAATTTACAGGAACTGGAGACTTTTTGCCAAAAAGAATGGGCAGTTTTACCATCTGAGAAAATAAAGAGCCTCATCCACAACTACCACAAAAGACTTCAAGCTGTCATTGATGTTAGAGGGGGCAATACATGGTATTAAGAACTAGGGTATGTAAACTTTTGAACAGGGTCATTTTGATGTTTTTGGTTGTCATTATGATTTAAAAAGTGAAAACAAAGAAGTTTGACAATAAATGGCTTCAACCAACCACTAACCATGAGTGGAGAAAAAGTTTTTGTGTTATCATTCATATTCTCTGAAAAAAAGGCCAAAAAAACCAAAAAAATCTGCAAGGGTATGTAAACTTTTTAGCACAACTGTAGCTGTGTTCACCAGACAATCATTTGTTTAAGGGTTGTCCTATACCTAGGTTATTTGTCCTATACCTAGGTTATTTATATATAACTAAAGTCAGTGTGGTAGAGAAGTGGTTAGGACTGTTTTATTTTAGATGCCTAAACGATATCCTTATGGAGCCCTATATATTAATTGTATGCTATTCTATGAAATTTGCATTAAATATTTGCATATTTTCTTTGGTTTTCCACTATGGATCAAAACTTACACTCACCAGTAAACTACCTATTTTTTAACCAAGTTTTTGATTATTTTTTTAATTCTCAATGTCACTTTCTATATTTAAAAAAGTACTAATAAATCCTAATTCCCTCCTAATTAAAATTCAACGGACATTACTACATTATACAGTACCTTAAACAGTTATGTTTTAATGAGCTACTATATACTACGTGTGTATTAACACATTGACGCTAGATTACAAAAATCAAATGTCATACATAAATATATTACATGTAATAATCCAGACAACATAATGTTTTTGGGAAGCAAAAATTAACACCTAAGCAATTCAAGATGGATATACAGAAGTTTACTTTTATAATTTGGCAAAAATGGAGAATGAGAATGAAGCGGTGGAAGAGGATGATCGAGGTGGAAAGTTACTACAACAACAAGTGATAATATAATAAAAATCTAAAATAAAGGATTTTATGATTAATGATTTTTATGCTTAAAGTGTAGCTCCAATTTTTAAATAACTTTTAATAAATGAAAGTGCAGGTTTCATTAAAGGAATATGTTTCCTTCTCCAGTTATCATAATTGGTTACTTTTTATATAGAGGTTGATGGAGAGTGAATGTAGGAAGGATAACTGCTGGAAAAGACATACTCTACTACACTGTGAGTGAGGAAGCTCTACCACTGCACAGAATGAGGCAAATCAATTCATCCCTCCCCTTTCTCTCTCCATAGACTTCTGTGTGTGAGGTTAGTAGGGGGGAGAGTTTATTTATTCTACATAAGAATTCTTCTAAATAAACAGTCTGAGTTAGAGAAGAAGGAAGAGAGCAGCCTGATAAGTGGAAAAGGAAACATAATTATTTAATTATATTACAAAGATATATTACAAAGTTTAATATTCAGATGAACTATTAATTTATTAAAAGTTGCATTTTAATATTTAGCTATTTCTTTAGTTGTACCTACTAAATAAGGCTTATAGCTCCTTATTGCTAGCAGTCCAATTACTTGCCTTGCTAGAGGATTTTTTTAGCATATAACACATACATAACTGGTAGTAATCACCATTTATTGCTCCACTAGAGCTAAACCTCACAGCACTGAAATGTACATGGTGTATTCATTCTCTTAATCATATTATGAGTCCTGTGTTGATACTAGAAGATTTTAATTTAAACATTGGTCTTCCCCAAAGGCAATTATTAATATTGTCCCTGTCCTTTCATTTTTACACAGTACAACACACTAAAATATTTTAACATTTCATTATTTTATTGCTTTTGGCTCAGTTTTATAATTAAAACAGCTGTCCAGCATATTACATAATACTGAGCTAGCTAGCACAGTGATTCGAGAGAACACAGAGCTGCTCTAACCAGCTGTATTGCATTTTTTTCAATTGTCTCATTTCTTTGAGCCAAAAAATATAATTATGTCAAACAATTAAAATGCATACTACTTTCAATTCTTAAAGGGGTATTCCCATCTCAAGGATCCTATCTATACTACTTGCTAACATAAATTCAAAAGTTTTCCTAAATACTGCTCTCTGGGGGAGGTAGGGTGAGTGCTCTCACTGTTGTGTACAGCTCTGTCTGCAGAACAATCAGTTCAGCTAATTGTAGTTTGCTGATAAAGTTTGGGGACCAGTAACCGGTTCGGGGGGGGGGCCCATGTCAAATGTTCGCCTTGGGGCCCAGCCATTCCTAGTTACGTCACTGGTCTGAATCATTTAAGTATCAGGTCTGCTATATGGATGAGTCAGGGGTCTGGTCTTGGTTCTGGAATAATTTTAGGATTTGGAGGTCTAGCCTAAGATCTCAATTTATTTCCTCATCTTTTGTGTGTTTCTTTGTGTGGCGTGTGTCTCCAGTTTGAGCTGTGTTTTTGTGTGAATGAAGCTAATAAATAAGCAAAATATTGAAAATGGGCTTTATGTGGAGACTCAATTTATCTATTTTGCATTATTACTTAATTTTAATTATATTATGTTAGTATTTTAAGTTACCATATGAAAATACTTTATGTGTATACAGTAGTATGCTTTCAGTGTATCCAAGTACCTCTTTCATATTCAAGCCCATGACTCCCCTTTCCTTGACAAATCTGGAATCTTGAAACTATGACTAAAATCACTTTTGTGCCTGAAACATTTAAGGAGACTTTCATACTCTGTAGTGCTATCCTATTTGGATTTTAATCTTGTGCCATTAAATAAGACAATGTTTTATCGATGACCAATTTAGAGTTACAATACATTTGTAATAAATTCTGCATTTTCATTATACGGTCTGTACTTTTCACAATTTCCTTTTACCTTTTTCCATCAGCCTCTATATTATTTGCCAAACAATAGCTCTTTCGCTTATAAAACAATGCACATGTAAATGTAATTTCTTCCAGAAAGACAGGCCAGGAACGCTCATCTTAATTGTTTCCTGCCATAACAGAGTTTCTCTACTGTCTGAAGACACAATAAATTTTTTGGCAGAAATAAGTGATGTATTTAAGCTTTATTCTGTAACAGGAAATTGAGTCACAATAATAACTTACCACAAACTATACTGAAAATCATATACTGAGTGACTGAAGAATGTTCTGTATATATTACCTAGCTAAAGAACATTTTTATTTATTCCCTCTCAGTCAGGGGTAGATCATCAAATGTTAGGAATATGTCTGAAAGTACTGCCAGCTTCTTTACAAAAATGAGAGAAATGCATTTATTTTGAAGGAAGTCCCTACATTCTATGATCAGTTGTATCCAATTTCATGCTTCAAAAGAAACAAAAAACTTTAATAAATGTAACCATTTAGAGCCATAATCTTTGTTAAGTGCTATACTTGATGTTATATTTGACCTATTTTATAACAATTTGGTCAATACAACAATAACAGTATTTGTAATAGTAACAAATCACTCCAGAATTCCACATGAAATCCTCTAATTATGATGTCTGAAGTGTTCTCTATTGTAGGTTGATCAATAATAAAATATTAGCCTAGATAGTAACACGCTAGGAATGTACTGGGTGACAGCCACAAATCTGCACAGCCCTGTATATTTTGATGTTGTCACTGAATCTTATTCAGGATGCTTTCTTCAGATGTGATCTAGTCAATAAGGCTACTTTCACACCATGATTTTTGTTTTAGATATGGAATCAGTCTATTTTCTGAATGCTGAAAAAACTGATGCTTTTTTTTGCTGGTTGGAAAAGTGTTGATGTGTGTGCTTTTCTATCCAGCATTTTTTTTTTTAAATGCATGCAAATTAATGAATATGGATCAACAGATCCGTTTTATTTTATTACACTCAGCAAAAAAACTGATTCTCTCACTGTGATGTGAAAGCAGCTTTACATACAACTACCAGATTTCAACAATTAAAATGGACAGAATCTGTACTCTTGTCTTCTAAAAGGTAAGTTGGACACAGGAAAAAGTACAGATTGTACTTGTACTAGTGTGAGTCACCTGCTATGTTAACTTGTGCTATAGGGCAATTTGTTTGAATTGCCAGATAGGTCCTGCATTCATTTACATTCCAGGGTCTGCGGGGCCTGCCTGGTTCTACTTATGAATTGCAGTTCAGTGGCTGCTTCCTTAACCCACTACTCCTTACCACAATTATAAAAAAACATTGGTGGCACAGTGGAGGGATAAATAAGCACACAGATGCCACAATGCAGGGATAATATATACATTGGTGACATAGTGGAGGGATGACTAAACAGTAATGTCACAGTGGAGAGATAATATATACATTGGTGGCACAGTGGAGGGATAAATAATCACAAAACACAGTGATGTCACAGTGCAGGGGTAATATATATATACAGGGGGTACGGAAAGTATTCAGACCCCTTTAAATTTTTCACTCTTTGTTTCATTGCAACCATTTGCTAAAAGCAAAAAAGTTCATTTTATTTCTCATTAATGTACACTCAGCACCCCATCTTGACAGAAAAAAAAACCCAGAAATGTAGATATTTTTGCAAATTTATTAAAAAAGAAAAACTGAAACATCACATGGTCATAAGTATTCAGACCCTTTGCTGTGACACTCATATTTAACTCACATGCTGTCCATTTCCTTCTGATCCTCCTTGAGATGGTTCTACTCCTTCATTGGAGTCCAGCTGTGTTTAATTAAATTGATTGGACTTGATTAGGAAAGGTACACACCTGTCTATATAAGACCTCACATCTCACAGTGCATGTCAGAGCAAATGAGAATCATGAGGTCAAAGGAACTGCCCAAGAAGCTCAGAGACAGAATTGTGGCAAGGCACAGATCTGGCCAAGATTACAAAAGAATTTCTGTAGCACTCAAGGATCCTAAGAGCACAGTGGCCTCCATAATCCTTAAATGGAAGAAGTTTGGGATGACCAGAACTCTTCCTAGACCTGGCCGTCCAGCCAAACTGAGCAATCATGGGAGAAGAGCCTTGGTGAGAGAGATAAAGAAGAACCCAAAGATCACTGTGGCTGAGCTCCAGAGATGCAGTAGGGTGATGGGAGAAAGTTCCACAAAGTCAACTATCACTGCAGCCCTCCACCAGTCGGGGCTTTATGGCAGAGTGGCCCAAAGGAAGCCTCTCCTCAGTGCAAGACATATGAAAGCCCGCATAGAGTTTGCCAAAAAAGACATGAAGGACTCCCAGACTATGAGAAATAAGATTCTCTGGTCTGATGAGACGAAGATTGAACTTTTTGGCGTTAATTCTAAGCGTTATGTGTGGAGAAAACCAGGCACTGCTCATCACCTGCCTAATACAATCCCAACAGTGAAACATGGTAGTGGCAGCATCATGCTATGGGGGTGTTTTTCAGCTGCAGGGACAGGACGACTGGTTGCAATTGAAGGAAAGATGAATGCGGCCAAGTACAGAGATATCCTGGAAGAAAACCTCTTCCAGAGTGCTCTGGACCTCAGACTGGGCCGAAGGTTCACCTTCCAACAAGACAATGACCCTAAGCACACAGCTAAAATAACAAAGGAGTGGCTTCGGAACAACTCTGTGACCATTCTTAACTGGCCCAGCTGAGCCCTGACCTCAACCCAATTGAGCATCTCTGGAGAGACCTGAAAATGGCTGTCCACCAGTGTTCACCATCCAACCTGACAGAATTGGAGAGGATCTGCAAGGAAGAATGGCAGAGGATAATGCAAGGATAATGCATTGATGGGATAGTGGTGGCAGCCCCATTATAGCTAGTCAAATTTAGGATAAGGCCCCCACATTGCAGAAAAGCTGCTTTTTTTGTTTTTTGAGCCAAAGCCAATAGTGTATTAAGCAGAAGGGAAAAGTATAAGTTTTTTCTTTATATTTGTCATTCCTTCTGTAGCCACTTCAGTGTGCTTGATTCATGAAAATTGAAGAAGCAATTTTTTTTTTTTTGGTGAAGTTTCAGATTTGTTTTCCTCTGGTTTGTATTTATCCTGTGGGTTCCCAGCTGCAGCAGTACTGTACGGAACATGATGGACAATGCAATGCATGTGTCGCTATTTAGTAGTAGTAGTAGTAGTAGCAGCAAGAGAGTGGCTAAATGGCTGTGCTGAGCTAGTAGACATGACAAATAGAGATGTCTGAATCAGTTTGTAATGAACCAGGTTTGTCCCAAATTTTCCAAATTGTTCGTTTTTTACAAAACCAAACAAATGGCGATTCACTTTGGACAAACAAAAATGGCCACACTACGAAAAAATGGCCACCGTCACGTTAGACCAGGAAATACAGAGCATACAATGTCATGTGTGCAGTGACTCACACATCACATGATAGCAACACCTGACAGCCTCTCAGCCAATAGACAGTGGTAGGTGGACCTTACAGTGCTGATATCATATGGTGTATAAAAAGATTGGACAAAACTGATCAGCTTCAGTTGGTGTAATGGTTGACATGCAACGCTAAGCTAATCTATAGGCAGCACAAGTCCCCGTGATCTTCCTGGTAGGCAGGCCACATCTACACGTAGCACTAGCACATGGACATCATTATCAACATTACCACTAGTCATCCATAAGGGAATGTGTGGCCTGGAGATAACAATATGTGTCCAGTCATCTGACAGTTGTGCAACTTAACTTGCACCTAGCCAAGATGCTGGTGGTGCAGTTGCTGCCTTAACATTTAGTAGATTCCACTGCTTTTCAATAACCAGTGGTAGGCACTCAACCTCAATGGAGGATACCTATCCACCATTATTTCTCTAAGAAAGCTGTCCCTGCTTTATATGGCCATGTGGCGGAGAATGTGGGCCCTTCTTTGGATATGTCAGTTCAGAGAAAGGTGCACGCCACTGTTGGCATGTGGAGTAGCAATTATGGACAAATACATGGCTTTCACAGCCCACTTAGTCAATGTTTTGAGCGGCAGAAACCGCAATCCAGAAACTCAGCAAGGCCAGGTGCTAGTACCACCCCAATTGTGCAGACTCAGTTCTGACACCATGCAGGACCCATCCACCTGTAAGGTGGTTTTGCAATTAATGAGCCTGGATCAGAGGAGCCACACAGTGGAGCAGCTGATTTGCTGTATCCTGCAGCAAGTATCCAACTGGATACTCATACTGCTTATACTCATGCAACGAAGGAAGGAAGAGGAACAGTTTCTACCCTTTAGTCAATGTCATCACCCTGTGTTGATGGAGGAGGATGAGAATGCGGGTCAGGGTCATTATGGCATGGAAACTGGGACTCTGAGACTGGAAGAGAAGGAAGACTCTCCCTTGGATTTAGAGGGGGCCCTTGATATGTCACAGGCACAGCCAGGGAAGGAGGCTGACCCTTATCGGTTTCAAGAAGAAGATGATGATGATGATGACAACGCTGGCCAAGAACACCAACCATAGCAGGCCCCTGGGTTCGTGCACACACTGGCAAGCATGGCAGGCTGTATGCTCTGCTGCTTACACAGCGACAAACGTAATATTAGCGTCAAGCAGAGGAATGAGTACTGGATGGCACTGCTCTTAGGCCCTTGCTATAAAGACAACATGGGGGAATTCTTCCTTGCCTGCCAAGAAAAAATAGAATATTATCAGGATAGGCTGTATACCCAGCTTGTTGAAGTGTTTAGGGACAGTACTGCAACTGCCAGCCATACTCGTACCCAGATGGCCTCTGCCTGCTCCAAGTCCAACTCACTCAGCCCATACTCCACCTCCTCTGCCAGTGCCACAAGTGGCATGAAGAGTAAAAGCAGCAGCAGCCAGGCTCAGTGCAGTATCTGGAAATTGATGAACCACAAGTTTTTCAGCTCGCAGAGTCAACTGGACCTACCGAATAGTGGTGTCACTCTCTCCCTTTATCATCATTTTCCATTTACTGTATTGCTGCTCATTCTACTCCAGACCACTGCCACCACTCAGGCAGACATGTCCTGCGGCCTGGTCTATCATATTATGCCCTGCTGCACTGCCAAACATGTTGCCACAGCTGCCTAGTGCTTACCACAACTAGGCAGACACGTCCAGTGGCCTGGTCTGTCATATTATGCCCTGCCACACTGCCACACATGCTGTCATAGCTACCATCACTCAGGCAGACCTGTCCTGCGGCCTGGTTCACCATCACATTCCACTATAGCACTCAGTTGATGCCATCACACAGTATTGGTATAAAAAAAAAAATATATATATATATATATATATATATATATATATATATATTATTTTTTTTTTTTTTTTTTTTTTTTTTTTGAAAAGCCAATTCTTCATTATTTCATCACTCTCAAATAACAATAAACACTTACAAGTCATCAAACGGGTTAAAGTTTCTACAAAACCATTGCTTTTTGCAATATAACCTTCATGTGTGTCTACAAATCACAGGCATGCACATTTTCTAATAAATGCCTTTTAAATGTAAAAGCAAATGTCAGAGCAGTGTATTGTTCAACTCTGACTTTGTATCCTTTGCTTACCATTTTTTTTTCCATAGACATACAGTACATGTCACATTCACTTAGACATAATGGCTGTGTTTGCTAAAAAATTGGATAGGTAGGTTCTAGGGAGCTCCAAGATTATTCTAGACTATGTTTTAAGCCAATTTAAAGTGTGGTTCATACCAAACTTGTTCATCCCGAAACTAAGTGAGGACCTGAGCTGCCGAACCTGAACATGAAACATATCTTGAGAGGTTTACCCATTTCTACTGCCAACAGGAGCAGCAGAAGCTGAATAAGTGGCAGAAGCAGCAGTAGTACAGTATAGCGCATGATAGACAACATAGGAAATGTGCAGGGCTATTAGTAGTGGTAGCAGTGGTAACAATAGCTGAAGCAGTGGTAGCAGTAGTACAATATGGAGCATGGTGAACAAAGCAGGAGGTGAGTGGCTGTGCTAGTGTAGTAGTAACTACAGCTATAGCAGCAGTATAATGTGTAACATGATGGTCCACACAAGATATGGACTGCTGTGTTGGACTAGTAGTTGTACCTGCAACAGCAGCAATAGTACAATATGGAACATGTTAGACAGGCAGACAGTGGCAGTGGCATCACTGACCTAGTGATGAGTAACCAGTCCCCAGAGCCAGCACTGACAGATCTATTTATTGGCATCAATATTTTCCACAGTTGTAGAGGACTTGGTCTTCAATTTTGTCCACTTGTGATGCTGCATACCTTTTCTGACAGTACACTAAGGGATGGATAAGACAGTACACTGGTGGAAAACTGGGCCAGTTCCTACCACTCGTTCAATCTGCTGACCTAGAAGTCCATGGGGTCAGGGCTTAGGGTCACTGTTACCTCTATGTTGTGCAATGTGGAAATAATAAAAAAAGTTTAAAAAAGTTAAATACCTCACTCTGCATACAGGTATAGCTGTTATTGGACTTATTGAACTCATTAGTATATTGGTTTAAAACTGTCCTTCCCAGAGTTCTCAGCTTAGAGAGAACACTGCTTAAGGTATCTAATAGAGAAAGGGCACAGTCCAGGTATAACTGAACCTGGTTGTTCAGACGATGCATAACCCTTTGCTTATGCACATCATATTGGCACAGTGGATGAAAACTCTATTCCATCATGTTCAGCAAACTATATTGACTGCTGCTGGTGTTAGTGCTTCTGATACTTATAGCAGTAGTACTGCCAGAGTGTGGTGGAGAAGGTCCTCCTGGTCTCAGGTCAGAGGTAAAACATGTTCTCGATGAGAAATTCAACCATCGTGCAGTTGGGTTATGATCCTTAGAATTATTGCTCATCAAATCTCACATAACTTTTTTATGCCAAAAGAAGGAGCTTTCTGGGAAGTTTTATAACAAAGTAAAAGAGTCAGAACCAGGTAGTGAATTAACTTATTGAATGAAATGTGCTTAATTAAACCCAATTAATTCTCTGAGAGCAAAATTAATGAGATCATTCATAAAAAGAATGCTGAAAGCTGTTTGGTCTTACTTCCCTTTTTATCTAGAGTACCAGTACACTTTAGAAACTATCTCCATTATTTTAATTTACCAAAACCCATCATTAGAAATAAAGCACAAATAAAGAGAAAGCTCCGGGAAATAAGAATCAAAGCTCTTTCGGATTCTGAACTTGTTGACATTTGACCAGATAAGCCATACAAAAAATTGAATTTTTTTATTTATTCTTTGCTGATTATTATTCTAGTAAGGTAAGAAAGTATAGAAATTATGCCCTGAAGGAAAACAAGCAAAACAGCCAGCTGCTACTAGACTAGAATATCAGCATAAAATTGATGGGGGTCCCTCACCCAGACCATGCACCGAGCAGTTAATCTGGTCACATCCCAGCACCAGGGTACTGCAGCTCTTTGCGCCTATTACCTGAATAGGATCAGAGCTGCTTTCTGTCCTGTGCCGTGCTGTAGCTTCTTTTGCAGGGACATGGCTGGATAAACTGATCCATGCAGGTCCAGGTGTCAGACCCCCACTGACTGGATACTGATAACCTATCCCATGAATAGGCCATCAATATAAAAAAAAAAAAACACCTGGGCACTGGAAAACCCCTTTAACCCCTTTGTTAAGGGATAATACAAATGTAGCAATTGCTTACTTTAGAAAGTAGCAAAACTCAGATCTAAATTGGAACACGTAAAACAACCTGTCGCTTTTTGATTTCTAAACATTTTGTTTACTTCACTGAACACTTACAGTAATCTTATATATATATATATATATATATATATATATATATATATGTGTGTGTGTGTTTTTCATTGGCTTAACCTTTTTGTGGGATCATTCAAATATATAAATCGCTGACTTTAAAAATGCTGCGCTGCTCTATGCCAATAGCAAGGCGTGCCATGGCACAATACTCAACACAGAGCAACATTTGTAAAGCTGTCAATTGCAACATCTGTATCATTTAATTGTTATCATCTCTTCTAATCCACAAAAAATATGTGTGAAGGAAGCCTTAGACTCAAATTCTCTTCTCAGCACCTTCATTTTCCATGTAGTATTTTGAAAAGGTGCACAAACAGGCTTTGTAGTCTTACTATATACAAAAACAAGGAAAATTTGTAAGAAATTACACAAATTTAAACAATTAAGAACTAAATTAGATGGATACAATATTGGATTTACAATATGCTGTTTCCCCAGCTAATTGAATTATGAGGCAGCTTAAATAAGGAGACTAGACTTGATCAGGAGGTTGCACTGAACTATAGATTGATGGAACAATTCAGGAATCCCCTGGTTTCAAATTAAAGTCTTGCAAGAAGATGCAATTTTCATAATAGATAAGTCATGTCAGACACTCAGAAAGAAAGCTGAACTGAAAAAGAAGATTGTTTTCTTGCACAGCAATCCATCTATATGTTTTATGAAGAGACGCTGCTTCTGTGAGATTAACTACAATACCTAGGCTTCTGTTCCTGTTCTTTTCTATATAATCTTAATATGAAATAACAAAGAAGTAAATAAAAGTTTCTACAAGAACACAACTTTATAAACATTTCTCGAACCCTTCTTTTTTCTCTTGACTTCTGTCATAAGAAATTTAAATTTAGACAACTCAGTGACTAATATATATAAGGAATTTATCTATGTTATTGATATTCAGATGCCAAAGAATATTTAATAGCTCTAAAATGGATGGATGGATGGAGAGACAGACAGATAAAACATGTTCTCTAAGGAGATCTTAGAGTATAATAATATTACTTTTGGAAGTAAAATTTGTCCCCGAAAATTTTGTAAAATTTGGGTGAAATTTGGTTTGAGCTGAACGGGTTCATTCATCTCTAGTCAGACAATTGGCACCCTTACCAATCAGGTGATCTAAGGAGCCATGACCGCAGGAACTGGCACAGCATATAAAGCCAGCAGCAAACAGCTGAAAACACTGTGTTATAGGATTACTTCATCTCGGCTTCCATTTACTTGAATACCTTAACACCAAAATCAATTACTATAAGTACCAGACACAAAGTGTTTGTTGGTGTGCATACATATACACACATTTTTTCTAGTTATTAAAAAAGATAAATCACTCACCGTTTTCAGTTTGGTAGGATATAAAATTGAAAGGGGAAAGAGCACTCTGTACAAACCCAATGCAGAGCTGACCTGGTTGGATATGAACACATAACTCCTATCTCTGACGACAACATTTCTACTGCTTAACTAAAACTATATATATATATATATATATATATATATATATAGCTTTGTATGTGTATACTCTGTAATTGAAGGAAACTGTATTAGTCTTGTAAAAAAAACTGAAAACAATAAATAAAAAATATAAAATGAGCAGACAAATAAAATTTGGAAGGAAGGTGGGAGAGGAAACATTCAGTCCTGAGGCACTTCAAACAAATACATAATTTAGATGTTGTCTCTAGTAAGAGTGGAGAAACCAGTGGGAGGTTAAACTACAATAGACTGAAACACCTTTTATTTTATTATTACTGAGATCTTTTTATCCCATACAAAAGAATATATTTATATTATTAAACAACAGAGAAATAACCATAGCTCACTGAAGTACTGTTCCCAGCTGAGAGATCCAGCTATTCTACTATTGGATGACTGCAGCTATCCTACGGTGATTGTTAATATTTAGAAATATCCTGAATATGGATTATTTAATAAGCATCTCCTAATCCATGACACACAGTTTACCCATTTCTATACTTCATTGTTGATCTAAGACTTTACCGTGATCAAAAAATATAACGCAATTCAAAACTATCTTATATTTTGCAGTCAATAAAGTAGCCAGCCTTTGCCTTTAGAGCAGCTTGGTACCATTGTTTAATTCTCTCGTCCAACCTTATGAGGCAGTCTTGGAGTTATTATGTACTGTTTGATAAGCACTTAAGGGATGCTTTAATATAATACTCTACTCCAAATTATTCCAAAGCATCTCTTTAGAATACAGGTCAGGAGCCTGTGGAAGTCAGATCACCTGACACAGCACTCTATCACTATCCTTTTTTAATCGGTAGCACCTGCACAGAGTTTGTGGTTCTTTGCTCTGTTGAAACACAAATTATAGCCACATAACTAAGCTCAAACTAGTATTAACAGCGTGTCAGTTAAAACCTGTCATCAGGTCTGAAAAGCCCAATAACATACACTATGTGATAGGTACTGTCCCCTGGAGCTTTGTTGTGCTTTGTGTATCCAAATCTATTCCGCCATTCCAAAGATATAAACCCTTTTAGTGTTGATGCAATTAGGGTATACTAGCCAAGTGGGCGATAACACTGCATGACATACACCACACTGAGACCCACTTGGCTCGTACACCATAAAAACTAAGTGAGCTTATAGCTTTGGAATGGATGTATGGATTTGGATAAACAAAACACCAAAATGCTTAGGGAAACAGTACCTGTCAGATCATGTATATCATTGAGCTTTTCAGACGTGGTGACAGATCCTCTTTAAATATATCCTAATTCTGTATAAATCAATACACCAGCCAAGCACTTCCACACTATCAACCCCCATGCTTCATGTTGCAAATCAGACATCCAGACATCATGAATTTAGAGCCAAAAATCTCAATTTGGACTCATCAGACCAAGGACAGATTTCTACTGATCTGTGTTTCTTGTTCCAAGTAAGTTTTCTCCTCTTGTTTGTCTACCACATTACTGATTCACGTGGTCTCCTCTAAATAAATGATGTTCAAGATTTGTCTCCTGCTTAAACTCATTGAAGCATTGAAAAGAAAATCCTGACACT
The DNA here is from genome assembly GCA_947044405.1 of Leptodactylus fallax. Taxonomy (NCBI): domain Eukaryota; kingdom Metazoa; phylum Chordata; class Amphibia; order Anura; family Leptodactylidae; genus Leptodactylus; species Leptodactylus fallax. The sequence continues at coordinate 896,324 of CAMRHE010000407.1, forward strand.
ACCTGCTAAAACTGGACAAGTTAAATTACATATTAAGTCTTAAACTTCACATTGTCTAAGCCTCCTGCTTACATCAGTGATTATTTTTAATAGAAATCTGCAATTTAGTAAATTCAGGTAAATAGTTTTCTCTCCATTAGAGCTTAAAATAGTTAAATCTATATATAGGAAATCTTGGCAGCTGCAGTAAGTCATTTGCCAGTATAAACTTATCACATACGATGCATATGTTTTATAGAATACACATGGAGCGTTTTGAAATTTATCTACTTTCACATTTTTATATTTAGCCAATGCTGTCTTATCCAGTTTCTGCATTAAATTCATGTATATAAAGCAACATAAAAGATCTTATGCTTATGGATGTATCAGCAACCTCACATTTAAGTGCTTACCTCCCATTCCTGAAAGGTTCAGGATTTATTTACTATAGCACAAGGTTTGCTGCAAGCTAGATTCTTGTAAGCCGGGAGTAGCTGCTAAGCTTAAATTCCAGCTCCTTTATATGTGTGTGTCCAATGTTTGTAAAAAAAAAGATATAAGATGTCACAACATATTTTTGAAAACAAGTGTTTAAAAAGAACTGGTGTTTTCTACTTCGCTGGATCTATTTTTGTAAAATATTGTAGCACTAAAATCTGATTGTTAACAATGACAAATGTAATCATATTACAGAGGTAATGTAAACTTGCATGATATAATATAAACTTATAATATAAACTTGCATAATATAATATAAACTTGCAAAATATAAACTTACTTGCATTGCACAATAATAAAGGAACAGTAAAAAAGTTGCAGTTTTTGCAAGCCTTCTGCATACATTTCATCTCTATAGTAGCTTAAATGTGTGACAGCAGCTTCCTCCTAGATTTAGTTTGGTTTAATACATTATAACTTTAGCACAAGGGAAGTGTATTTAGCTTATAGCATATACTCAGTTTCTGGCTGTAATAAGGAGCTAACAGCCACATATATAGCTAAACAAATGAAATACAAATATCTAAAAACATGCACAAAAATCACAATTAATATACATTTCAGCTTTTGTCTTATTCTATGTTTAGAATTTTATGTTTTTAAACTAAATGAAAAAAAATTTGCCTTTCAGAAATGTAATTGAACAACTCTTTACTATTTATACATCGATCTCAGGTTACCAAATGTAGTGGAACTATGGAGAACTCAGTCCTTGATATGAAACTTCATAGAGAATGATGCATTGTTTATACCAATTATTAGAGTTTAAACGTATGTGCATAATTTTTGCTATATATATATATATATATATATATATATATATATATTGTGACAACTTGGGGGGATTAGTCTCAAAATGGCGGCAGAGCCCTGGTCCGGACAGCGGTGGTTCGTGGTACTGGGCGCCGGATATATAGTGCTCAGACGGTCCAAGTGTAAAAATTAAACTGGCTTTATTCAGCTTACATGCAACATAACAAAACAAAAAAAATCTAGGCCATAGTTAGGGCACTAACTGACTCCTTGAGCCCCTAACTAGCCTGACTACTGCTCAGCTCCAGCAACAGTCCCCTGTGGACCCCAGCCCTTCTGGGACAGACCGTCTCTCTCTGTTCTTGGCTGGACCACCATCTCCTGCTCCCTGCAGGATACTCCAGCCTTCTGGAGTTACACGCCCCACCCAAAGGTGTGGCTGAGGGCCTTGTCAGGGCTGGCCTGGGTCGCTCCCTAGCGCCCTCTAGGTTCACATACTCACAATATATATATATATATATATATATATATATATATATATTCCATTTTTTGCATTGTTGAATTTAAATAAAAATAAATAAGTAACATGAAACAATTAAATACATTAAAAAATTAGAATCAATATCTTTCCGCCTCTCCTACAGATCCTTCAACCGCTCTATCCCCCTTACACTTAGGGATCTCAACTGGCTTGAGAAATTCCCTGACTCCAACAACCCCCGGAATAGATCTATTTCCCATATATATAACAGTTTGATCTCACCCCCCCCTTTCCTCCATATTTTGTTGGTGAGTGGTAAAGGGAACTGGGGCTTGGATTCTCGCCCTCCAATGTCAAACATATCCTATTATGTTACCATGGCTTCTCTAGGTGTGTTAAGATTCAGGAAAACTCGTTCAAGTTGCTCACCAGATGGTATAGAACCCCATTTTTTCTTCACAAAATTAACTCTTCTATTTCAGATCGTTGTTGGCACTGTGGCCTCTCCGAGGGGTCCCTCTCGCACATTTGGGTCACCTGCCCCAAAATTAGCTCCTTCTGGGAGGCGATCGAGAGAGAGATCAAGTCCATTTGTTATGTAGATTTAAAGCTGGCGTTGTAGCCTCTCCAAGGGGTCCCTCTTGCACATCTGGGTCACCTGCCCCAAAATTAGCTAATTCTAGGAGGTGATCGAGAGAGAGATCAAGTCCATTTGTCATGTAGATTTAAAGCTGCGCCCCAAAACCATTTTGCTCTGGGCATCTTCTCCCGACTTCTCCCCCAGGTGGTCCTGCCTTATTGCCTGGTTAAATTATTGATCCTCCTAAGGTGGCGTGAGATGGACCCCCCCTTCCAGAAGGGAGGAAGGGAAAAGGTTAACTAACTCTACAGATTTGAAGAGCTCTGCAGTTGTGGACTTCCTGTTTAATCTAGCTTCCTCTCTACCTGGGAACTTTGGTACCTATACACTCGCAGAGATACCTAGCTCTCAACCCCCCCTCCCCACCACTTGTTTGTTTTTTGTATTTGGCTTCTATATGTCTCTTGGTACCCCATATGCACTCGCATAACCTACTCTATATGGACATTTGTGGTGTTGCTTGTGCCTACCTACCTCCCACACTCTCCCCCCCCATTTCTTATTTCTTGTCTTGTTTTCAGTTATTGACTTGATTTCTGTAGGCGGTTGATGTGGTATTGGTTTCGCTGCATTGCCTGTATGTATCTCTGCCATACCATTTTGTCTTCTTCTGTTTGTTTTTTATTATTGAAAAAATATTAAATAAAGATTGAAAAAAAATAAAAAACTACAATCAATCTAAAACAACTTATTTCACAATTTTTTAAACTAAAAGTGAACTTCCGCCTTTTAGAAATGTAGTTAAAAAGTAGTCAAGCATCTTGGTAAACACTTTGCTTTGCTATTTATGCGTCAATCTCAGGTTGCCAAATATAACATTTTTTTTAGTGGAACTAAATATAACTCAGTTCTTCATATGACACCTCATATAGAATTATTACTGTTTATACCACAAATTACAGTGCAAAAATAGGTACATGATTTTTACTATATATTTTTGTATTTCATTTTTGTATTGATGAATAAATAAATAACATAAAGCAATTAAATAAATTAATAAATATATAAATAAGTAATAAGCCTACTTGACTAAAAATGCTATGAATAAAATATAAGAGTAAAAAATGTTTGAAATGCAAAGCATATAATATGTAATCAAAGTAGTAAAGTAAATTCTTCATCAAAATAAGACTAGATGAGAAAAAGAAGCTAAATAGCTATGAACATGATTATATCAGAATAGCATATTAAACTGTTTCAGGATAGCTTGAAATAGCATATTATTGTGAGAGTTTAATCACATAAATCGCAAATTAAATACTTAAGACAAATGCCTAAGCAAAGTTCTAAAGCAAACTTGAATCTCTTAAAAATACCAACACTCTGATTATATAAAAATCTCTAATGAAGCCATATTCAAAATAGAAGGATAAAAGGATAAAAAATAAATTTTTTTAGAACAAACTGTTTTTTTGTTTCAACCTTTCCTACTCTAACACCTCAAGGGTCTTTATGGTCTTAGGGACACCACTTTTTTCATCTCACATTCAGAAGGAAATAACATTTAAAAATGTTACTTTCTATTAACGCACCTATATGAGAACTTGTTTTTGGCAGGATAAGTTACATTTTTTAATGGTGCAATTTTGGGATACATATCATCTATTTATCTCTTATTTTTATTTAGGTTTTAATACTTTTGCATAATAATATACTCTAAGACTAATTCTCCACATTGTATTTTGGCTGCTGTGGAAATTCAGTGTAAAAAAGTTGCATTTTACAGTACCAGTAAAATGAATGAGGTTTTGGTTATGCTAAGTTCACACTAGCACTGGCTGTCTGTCGTTTGAGACTGTTGGGGAACCAGAACAATGGAGAGGTGGACCGCTAAAAAAGTGGATACACACAGAGCCCAGTGGACCCCGTTGACTATAATGAGGTCCATCCAGTGTCCATCATTTTTAAACGATATGCAGAGAAGGAACTTTCCAGGACTTTTTCCTTCGATGATTTTCGGCAGACTCTGTGAGGGAGTCCTCCAATGCTGATGTGAACCAAGCCTTAGACTCATCCACACACTGCAGCAGGGGCGTAACTAGTAGTAGTGGCTGCCACAGGGCCTGGGACATTCTTTTTTTTTTTTTTAATAGGCCGTTACCTGCTGGAGTAACCCCAGCAGGTAACGGGCTGTATTTACTTAACAATCCCCGCTCCTGCCCATGGCTGCCTGCGCTTCCCATTTGGGAGGCGGAGGTGACTGTGAGCAGGAGCGGGGATCAGTAAGTGAGGCTGCGGGCCGCGAACCCCACAAACACTGCTATCATTATACTCGGGGGTCTTTTCAGGGGGGAGCCCCATGTCAAATGTTCACCTTGGGGCCCAGTCATTCCTAGTTACGCCACTGCACTACAGGAAAAAAAGTTTTATAAAACCTACGTTTTCAAAAACTCATTTGATTTTGAAAAGCACAGCATGTTAATTTTAGCTTCTGAATCGTGAGCATTTTCCCTATAGACTTAATAAGGGAAGAAAAATGCAGAGGAAAATGCTGTATAAATTCAATGAAAGACATCTTTTTTTATACAGACCTTAGCCTAAAATAGTTATTTGTTTTTGTGTCACTGCATTTCAAGTGTTATAATGTATGTGTTTTCCCATTCCTGTAAGTTTATGAAGGCTTGGTATTAAAGGACATGTTGTAGCGTCCCTTTTTATCATTCAGAAAATGTTGTTTAGTATATTTTTGTTTGCTTTCAATTGCCAAGGGGGATATTTAACATGATATTTTTATAGATCGGATCATTATAGTTATGTGTCTGTTAGTATTATATATGTATGTGTGTGTATAAATATCTATCTACACACTATATAGTGTTATATATATATATATATATATATATATATATATATATAACATGTTATATATATATATATATATATATATATATATATATACAACTTTTTGATAAGTTACCATTTTTTCATAGATTTTCTATAACGAACATCATATTTCATATATCCAACTAAACTTCAGAACTAGGAACTTTGTTCTTTGTACAATCTGGGCCTGAGCTTGCTCTCCCCTGCCATTTCAAACTGAAATTTAAATCAGGCATTGAAGGCTGCCAATGAAGAACTGAAAACTGCTCAGTGAAAAATAAGATGAACTAGCAGTGATTGACATTAGCTCCTCACAGTCAATGATAAAAATGCAATGATGAAGACAGAATAATTTCCATTATTACAGTCTTTTACTGTATTACTATAATGTATAATTTTAATAAGAATTGTTTCTTACACCTCAGATTTAAACATTTAGGAATCTACAGAGCTGTAGAATAGTTGATCAGTAATAGTAATAATTGAAAAATATAAATGGTATTTAAAAAGGAAAAAATGGAATGAGCAATATTAATAACTAGATCTCCCCATACAATTTTAACTATTTGTAACCTACATATTGTATCTTAAAGGGGTTTTCTGGGCTGAAAAGCTTTTCACACTGATGATCTATCCACAGGATAGGTCATCAAATAATAGGAACTATGCTGTAGCCCCCTCCACTGAATAGTGGTGGTTCTGGGGAATTGCAACACCATTCTTATTACTTGGATAAGAGCAGTGCTGCATGTGCTGCCCATCCTCTAGCAGCAACTGGAAGCTGCTGCAATAGCTGATATAATTTGGATAGATCATCAGTATTAAAAAGCTATATAGGGCCGGAAAACCCTTTTAATATACTGTAAAATTATTTTTGGTAATGAGCAAATAATGACTTGTGACATCTTACAACAATAGTAGTATAATGTTGTACCATGTTAGCCATTGAAAGTACCACCACAGGCCTCTATGTGGGGGAAACAGGGCAGAGACTCAGTCAACGAATGAACTCACACAGATCCACCATTAATAACAGCAGAACCGATCTCCCAGTGGCCGCACATTTCTCCGGAGAAAACCACTCTATTGAAGATTTGCGGGTTGTGGTTTTAATGGGACATTTTAAGACACAGGAGAAAAGAAAAGAAATGGAGTACAAATTTATGCAAAAATTTCAAACTCTGCAATTTGGACTTAATATTCATGCCAGCTTCATGTCACACTATGTTTGAACCATGAACTGAACTCAATATTCATGCCAGCTTCAAATCACACTATGTGTGACCTGTGAGGGTCACAAATCACCTCCTGATAGCAAACAGATAACAGCAAGAATTACTGATCCCTCCGTCACGCACCACAAGTTTCCAGACTGTTTTTTTGACCTGTTGTAAATAACTTCTCTACTTAGATTGCAATTTTTTTAAGGACTCTAAAATGCTTTGAAAACCATGTGTATAAAAATCTGTTAATTTTCAGTTCTTGTATCACACCATGTCTGATGAAGGGAGCGAGTACTCCTGAAAGCTTACTTATAAATATACTCAGTTAGCCTCTAAAAGGTATCGCCTGATTTCTTCACTCTTCCACATCTTACAACAATAACTGCAGGCAAAGGGTATTTGGTGCACTTTGGAATGTTTTGTGAAACCTAACTATTTTAGGTGACAAAGAGACAATAATTGATTCAATTAGATCTGCTTTTACATATTTTTCATTTCTAGCTCACATGTGAATTACAGATGTTAAGTGTTAATTTGGCTATCTACAGCATGATAACTTTCTGCAACATGATATGTTATCACAGAAGACAACAAAACTGGAATGAAATGGATCAATGGAAAGGCTTAGAAAAATGGAACGAACAGTGGTATATGGAACTGCTTTGCACCTAATAGCAATGTACAAATACATGAAGGGACAGAACAAAGAACTTTCTAATGATCTTTTTACTCCTAGGCCAGTGACAGTGGCCTAGGAGTAAACCCAGTGAGGGTTTTATACTGATTACCAGATTGGAGTCAGGAAGGAATTTTTTTCCCCTGAAATGGGGCAACTGGCATAAGCCTCATGGGGTTTTTTGCCTTCCTCTTTATCAACACTGTAGGGTACTGTAGGGTTATAAGTTGGACTTGATGGACTGATGTCTTCATCTAACCACATCTGCTATTTAACTATGTAACCAGATTGGTTCTGGGCCACTCCCAAGGGCATTACCTAAATAGGCTTCCCATTTTCACCATTTAACCACTGTACGGGGATGAGGTCTTTGCCACAATTGTCACCTCTCAGAGTGGTCTCAGTGTAGGTGGCAACTGGGCAGAGAGATGGGCAAAGAATTGTCTTGAACGGTCCAAAGATCTGTGGCAGGCATCAGGAGATCGAGCTCATAAACTAGCAAAAGGGTCCAGGCAGCTCACACCTAATACAGGCAGAGGTCATGTACGGGTAGGCAGCAGAATTAAACCAACAATAAAGTCAAAGAACAGTCCAAGGTCAATAACTGGACTTCTACAGTAACACAGTGACAAACATCCTCATAGAAATCTAGAATACCAGATCCAATATTGCTCGGGCGCGCTGTGCTGATGGCTGAACAGATATAAATTCTGTATGCCATTCTTAGTGAAATTCCCAAGATGAGCTAACTGGCTTCAACCTCTTAATAATTCTGCTCCTTTTCTGTTTCATAGATAAAGATTAGTATAGTTATCCTAAGTGAATCTATTAATATAACTCAGTCATATAATTACTTACAGTATATAATATTCTATGAATGTATTATTCTTATTATTTCTGTTTTATTCATGGTTTAGTACTCTAATAAGAAGAAAGTTAACAAGTTTGTCAACCTGCTACTTATTAATGTGATTTGAGTTTATTTTATACTGCTTATAAAAGATACAAAATCCAAAGTTAACTAATTGGCCAAGACATAAACATAACATACATACAGTACTTCTGAGAAGATACTGTACAAATGAGATAGTTGCTTGGTACTTGCTTACATTCTGGCAACTTGTGTTAAAACATCCAGCCAGGGAAACCTTAATTGGGACTTTAGTGAAACCATGCAATTCTGTTATTATATTGAAAATCCAGATCCAAAATGGTAAATCTCAAACACAATAAATTGTTTATTAATGGTCAAGTACAGATATAGCATACTTTAACTTGCTAACAAGTTAATGAAGATCTTTCACCACCTCCATCAACTCTAACTCTTTGAAAAAGTTGCAGCCCACTTTAACTTTACTTTTTTCAATTGCTTTCAATGGCTTTTGTTCTGTGTTATCACACAACAGCTCTTTTTGTAACTTTGCGCAGTGCTGTTCCTCTGCTACCCTTCTTAGAAAGCCTTATTCACATGTCTTTATTTCACGTAAGTGTTCTGTCTGCATTTTGTGTGGACAGCATATATATTCATTAATTTCAATGTATTCATTTGCTTCATAGACCATAGTTTGGCAAAAAAAACGGAAGCACATCTTTCTTAGAAATGTATTTTTACTTGCTCATGTCCGTCCTCCCCCTACCTATTGGAATGTTGTGTTTAACTTGGGTTTTACATTGCTGGACGATACGCTTCACTGGTTTTATGTGTGTTCATGGGAGATGGCTTGCTATAGCCAGGCACTTTTATTATCCCTGGCCAGATGGCGATGGGGATAGCAAGCCAGTGACCTTAACTTCACCCATCTCTCTGAGGGTTCTGCAAAGGAGGGAGAAGGGGGGCTGCCTGTGTGGAAGGGGTGGGTGGGGCGCTAGCCATATGCTGTGGGCAGACCTGGATTCGGGGTCATTCAGCAAAGAGGCAGTAAGGAGCTCTGATCTGGGAGAAGAGGAGAGAGCTTGCCCTACTGAGGAATGCATTGAGGGCCTAGCATTGAGGCCTTAAGCCTTTCCCTTTGTTCTGGACAACATGTAGAAGGATTGTTTTATGCAACTTGCTTAAGCTTGCGCCCTAGGCCCAAAACTCTGCTGTGGCCTAGAGAAACGGACTACGAGCCTATGCCGTTATTTTCTCTTTTATTTCCATTTTTGTTTTGTGCCGTATCATTGCTCTTTTGCTTGTATGTTTATGCTTGATCATATTAATATTGTATATTTCTGTATATGCTATTAATTCATACCGACCCACTTAGGTTATTAAACATATAAAATTTATATCACTCGTTTCGTTTTATCCTATGACCCGGTCTACTCACGGTGTGTGAGTGGGAGGTTAAGAAAGAAGTTTGATCGCAGGCATGCCAGGCGGCTGGGCGAGGCGATATTCTTCACACACGTCCATTTTTTGGGGGGGGGGCATCACGGATGCATCACATCAATGAAAGTCTAAGAAATTATATGGGAAAGTCAATTGGATATACAAAATAAAGGAATCAAAACAAAAATAAAGTTGATCTGCTTTTCAAAGATGTGAAAAACAGATCAGCCGTGGACAGCACACCATCTGTAAATAAGAAAGGTGGGATGCTGTCCATGAATAGCACAGAGATAAGGCCTTACTATCTGTTGTTTTTATCAGTAGATCAGAACAACAATCTGTAAAACTGTCAAAATGACTGATATGGATGAAACACTTTCCACTTGTATCAGTCATCATTGACTGCATTGCTTAAAAAGACAGAAGTTCCTTCCTTCCCCAAACCTCAGTTTTGTTATTAGAAAAAGAGAAAAAACAACATGAATAAAATTAAAAGCAGACAGAAGGAACCTTCTGTCTTTTTAACACCCTGGAGGATCAGATCAATGGGTTGTACAGCTGCAGTGTGAAACAGGCCTAAAAGAGGGACAACATTTCAAAAAGTTATAAATGATGATCCAGAAATGTTTTATTAAGGACAAATTCACATTTTCACTAAAACTAATATATCAGGAAAGCCAGCAGACTTAAGCTACATTCACACGACAGTGATTAATTGCCGTATGACGTCCATTTTTTAACCAACGTTACTAGGCAGAATTAGGTTCAATGTCAGTGAATGGAGGCTACTGTCCATTGTCACAGACCGTCAAAATATAGGTCATGTCCTATTTTTGGCCATTTTCACAAATCACGCCATACACTCTAGTGTATGGGGGATCAGTGAAAATGGTGCCTCTCACATACAAGATGGTAATGAAAAATGGATGTTTTCAGGAAATACTAGACTTCTGGGATTTATCCTGCATAGATTGCTCTTAATGGCATCTGTCATTTTACAGATCAGAAAAAGACAGAGAAAAAGGATAGCATGGCATCAACAGCAGTCTAGTGGGCTTCACTATAATGCCTTGCAGGCAATGCTCCCTCTGTCACAGCCAATCATGTGGGACTATAGGTGTAAGTCTATCATGAATTGGTGGGTAATTCATAGCTACTACAATACAGCCAAACCAGGAAACATAGAATACGATGTACCATTGACTGGGGCACGATGGCGCACGTCTGGTGGGGATGTACACTATTACGCCCCTTTTGGCCGGATGCCCGTCGCATTATTGAGACGGTCACTGGCATCGCTTTGGAAGATGACCCTGCTCCCCTACTCCTTCCTTAAACAATAGGAAAATTAAATAACTTTATTGTAGGGGGTGATTTATTTCTACATTTGCATACATTGTAAAAGGCGGATAAAAAAAATAAAAATAAAAAACACTAAACTAGATAGATGATTTTAACTGTAATACATACTAGTAGCTCAACACGATATAGGTAAATGACTCTGAGGATAAGAAAGTGCAGTTGCTGATTTAATAACTAGAACATTTATGGTTATTTATTCCTGCATATTTGCAGGCTGTCACACTGTACAGAAGAATATATGAATTGCGTGTACCTTTAAATAAATATGGATCGACCAATACAGAATAATAGAATTTAATCTGTTTATTTGCACATATTTATTGGTCTTAAAAACAAGGAAATATACTAGCCGCAAAGTGCAATGAGCTCTCCGTAACTCTGAATTGTCATCAGGGTTTATTCTCTATACACTTGTGTACTGTTTATTTCTATAGTACTTTGCTATCACATTTACCATAATTGTATTAGTTCTTTTGGATGATTGTTTTTACTGTTGATGGTGACAGAAAGGTTCAAATGGAAAACTAAATGGTTATCTGTAATAACTCTATTACTGTCACATCATACAGGCCCCACTAGAGAATATGGGCATCACAGATGGAGTCTCCTGTTCGGGAATCCCTCTATCAGTCAGAAAGTACTGTAGAGCTAATATGTGAAATCAGCTCCAGTTGATATGGCCCATCCATGCATTAAATAGAAAGTGTCTTCCTCAGGTGATTACAGCTGTGACTTGTGGTTAGATATGGACAGCGTTATCATTTCTATTTAAAGTGAAGTTGGCTTCATGAGACAGTACTTTTACATACTACTTGATAAGGTTTTTTGATGGACTTTTCAAGCTTTTTTTAGTCAAAACTAAACTGTATACTTTTCTGACCATCAGAAATCTAAATAATACTAAATCAAAAGAAAATTTGAGTTCTAATCCTATTCCTATTACAATATATTGAAATAAAGTTGCCTAAAGAAAGGATTTTAAGATGTCTATGAAAAATACAAATAGACTTATTGGGAACCTTTCATGTTGAAAATGTAGTTCAAACAGCAGGCAGTATGTTATAGAGCAGGACGAGCTGAGCACACTTATATTAGGTTTGTTAAATAAGTTATAGTATACAGTAACTTGTATTTTATTCATTTCAATATCAACCCATTCTTTTCTTTTATTTCTTTTTATTTTGAGTTGGAAGGGACCTCAAGGGCCATCGAGTCCAACCCCCTGCAAAAGCAGGTTTTCCTAAATCATCCCAGCTATATATTTATCCAGTTTCCACTTGAAGATTTCAATTGATGAAGAACTCACCACCTCCCGTGGCAGCCTATTCCACTCCCTCACTACCCTCACTGTTAAAATGTTTTTCCTAATGTCTAATCTGTATCTCCTTCCCCTTAGTTTCATCCCATTACTTCTCGTACTTCCTTCCGCTAATGAGAAAAGGTTAGATCCCTCTGCACTGTGACTACCTTTCAGATATTTAAAGACCGCTATTAAGTCTCCTCTTAGCCTTCTCTTCTGCAAACTAAACAATCCCAGTTCTTTTAGCCGTTCCTCGTAGGACATGGTTTGCAGACCTTCCACCATTTTGGTTGCTCTTCTCTGGACCTGCTCCAATAAATCGATGTCTTTCTTAAATTGAGGCGCCCAGAACTGTACACAATATTCCAGGTGGGGTCTGACCAGGGCAGAGTACAGCGGAATAATTACCTCTCTTGATCTAGATTCAATGCTTGTCTTGATACATCCCAGAATTTTGTTAGCCTTTTTTGCAACAGCACCACACTGTTGACTCATGTTGAATTTGTGATCTATTATTATGCCCAAATCCTTTTCCCCTGTGCTATCACTTAGTTCTATTCCTCCCATACTATATATGCTTCTTGCATTTCTGTTACCTAGATGTAGGACTTTGCATTTGTCCCTGTTAAATACCATTTTGTTCACCTCAGCCCATTGTTCCAGTGTGTCTAAGTCCTTTTGAATACACTCTCTCTCCTCACTAGTGTTGGCTATTCCTCCTATCTTCGTATCATCTGCAAATTTTATGAGTTCCCCAATAATCCCATCGTCCAGATCATTTATAAAAATATTAAAAAGTACTGGGCCCAGGACACAGCCCTGCGGCACCCCGCTTTTACTTTCTTCCAGTTTGATGTATAGCCATTTAGTATTACTCGTTGTGCCTGATCTTTAAGCCAATTGTGAATCCACCTCACTGATTTTTTATCAAAGCCATACTTAATCATTTTTTCAATAAGAATGTTATGTGATACTTTATCAAATGCCTTACTAAAGTCAAGATATACTATGTCCACTGCATTCCCCTGGTCCAACCATTCAGTGATTTTGTTATAGAAGGAAATCAGGTTAGTCTGACAAGATTTATTGGTCATAAAGCCATGCTGGCACTGATTAATTAAAGCCTTCCCATCCAGGTACCTAATTAAATGTTCCTTAACAACTTGCTCAAAGATTTTTTCTACTATCGAGGTCAGACTTACCGGCCTATAATTTCCTGGATCATCCTTTTTCCCCTTTTTGTAGATGGGGACCACATTTGCCCTTTTCCAATCTAGAGGGACCACTCCTGTTTCTCATGACTTATTGAAGATTATAGCAAGGGGTTCTGTTATTTCTTCTGCTAACTCTTTCAAGACTCTAGGGTGTAAATCATACGGTCCTGGGGACTTGGTTTCCTTAATCTTAGCTAAGTGCTCTCTTACCAAACCTTCACTTATAATCAGCTTGGAGTCCTCTTTCCCCTCATCACTATCACCATTAATGTTGATATTTCCATCAATTTCTTGGGAGAAGACGGATACAAAATATGAATTCTTATCATTCTTCAGGACTCCAATGGTTTCCTTCACTTTTCTTTAGCTTTTAACATATCCCCAAAAACCTTTTACCTTACTCTTAGCCTCTTTTGCAAGCTTCAATTCGTGTTCAGCCTTAGCTCCTTTGATGCTTATCTTGCAGAGTCTGCAAACTGCTGTATACTCTTCCTTAGATATAGTTCCCATCTTCCACTTATTGTATGTTTCCTTTTTCTTTTTTAGCAGGTTATGTAATTTTCTAGTCATCCATCCTGGTGTTTTTAGGTGCTTCCCATTTTTCTTCCTTCTAGGTATTGTTAGTTCCTGTGCATTAATGATTTCCCTACGGAAAATTTCCCACCCTTCATGTGCATTTTTGTGCTTAAGAATTTTTCGCCATGGAATTCTACTAACCCTTACCTTTAGGCCCCTAAAATCTGCCCTACTAAAATCGAGCCTTGTAGTCTTTGTCTTCTCAGGTCTTCTTCTTCTTACAACCCAAAACTTGAGTATAGCATGATCGCTGAATCCCAATGTCCCTGCTACCCTTAGTTCCTTAACCATATCCTCCTTGTTAGTTAAAACTAGGTCCAAAATGGATGTTCCTCTCATGTTTTCTTCTACTAGCTGGGCAATGAAGTTGTCTGCTAGAGAGGATAAAAATTTGATAGAGCCTTTACTCGTAGCTGTGTGAGTTTCCCAATGAATGCCTGGGTAATTGAAGTCTCCCATGATAACTATTTCATATTTCTTCGAAAGCATGGTCATTTGCTGTGAAAAAATCTCATCCATGTCTTCCGTCTGTCCTGGTGGTCTATAATAAACACCTATTATGATGTCCTTATCATTGTTTTTCCCTTGAATTACTACCCAAATATTTTCCAATAAATTATCATTCTGTAAAACTGTAATTTCTGTTGAGATGTGTTCTTTTCTAACATACAATGCAACTCCTCCCCCCTCTTTATTAGTTCTATTCTTTTTGAATAAGTTGTATCCTTCCATCTGTATGTTCCAATCATGCCTGTCATTCCACCAGGTTTCTGTGATGCAATGACATCATAATTTTCCTTCTGTATTAACAATTCTAATTTTCCCTGTTTTCCCTGTTTATTTCCCATGCTTTGTGCGTTTGTGTAAAAACATTTCAGATTATACTCTGTTACCTCTTTACCACATCTAATAACCTTGTTTATTATATCCTTTAGCTGCATGTTCTTATCTTTCTTTTTTCTTCCCATCCCCTCCACTTCTAGTTTAAAGCCCTCCTGATGAGTGTAGCAAGTCTTCTGGCAAATATGTGTTTCCCAGGTTTTGTGAGATGTATCCCATCTCTAGCAAGGAGTCCATCATAGAGGTAATTCACGCCATGGTCCAAAAATCCAAATCCTTGCTCTCTACACCACTGCCGAAGCCACTTGTTCACCTCTAGTATTCTATTCCATATCCTGATACCATAACCATCAACTGGGAGGATTGATGAGAATACTACCTGCGCATCCAGTTCCTTCACTTTCTTCCCTAAATTTTCAAAGTCTTTGCGGATAGTTGGTAAATCATTTTTTGCCGTGTCGTTTGTACCCACATGTATCAGTAAAAATGGGTAGTTATCCTTGGAGCTGAGGAGGCATGGAATCCTATCGGCCACATCCTTGATTTTTGCTCCTGGGAGGCAGCATACTTCTCTTGCAGTTAAATCTGGCCTGCAGACAGCTGCCTCTATGCCTCTTAACAGTGAGTCGCCCATAACCACTACTCTTCTTTTCTTCCTCGCAACACTATTTCTTGTTGCTCCTACTTGTCTCTGGGTGAATTTTGTTTCTTCTTTTGCTGATAGATTATTTTTGTCATTTTCATCAGCCTGCATAAGAGTTTCATATCGGTTACCTAGCTGTGTAAGTGGTGATGGCCTTGTGATCCTTTTGCATCTCTTGGTCACCTGTATCCAATTTTCTGCCTCTATAGGCTCACTCAAGTATTCTTCCCTTATTATATTTTGGAGGTTTGCTTCAGCCTCTGCCACTGTAGGCTCTCTCATACTTTCTTCCCTTACTATACTCAAGAGGCTTGCCTCTGCCTCATCAATAAAAACCTCACTTTCTTTGATGCCTCTCAACGTCACTATTCTTTCTTCCAACCTCTGCACTTTATCTTCTAAAAGGGCCACTAGTTTGCATTTCATACAGGTGAAGTTGGCTTTATGGTCTGGCAAATATGTAAACATATAGCATATGCTGCAGCTCACCATGTGAGTTTTCTCCTCTTCCATATTGCTCATTAAATTTAGATGAATAAATTTAGTCCGGCTTTGTATTTAGGGTTTTGGAGGTCTCTATGATGCTGTGTTGCTGTGATCCTCTCGTTAACCTGGCTGTATCGGGAGAGGGTTTCTCTGCGGCCTCAAAGTGACTCTGAAAGGTGGCCCCTTCCACCGAGCACAGCTCAGACAGCTTACAGGACACTCGGTGCAGCTTTGCGACCAGGGGCCTGCACTCAGCGATCACTTCCCCCAGAGCCTAGTACTCTCCCGTGTGCGGCGCCTCCGCTCCTCCTCCCACTGCTGCCGCCCGGCAGTAGGTTGGTAGCTCTCTCCTGGCCATGCTGGGCCACTGTTCACTGCTGTGAAAGGCTCCGGGACATTCTGGGCTTAGCAGTCATGTGGCCAGTCCTACACAGTGATTAAAAGCCTGTCTTGTATGATTGTGAATATGGAAATAGCTTACAACCAATAAGAGCAGATTGAGCAGAGATTTAACAGTTTTTTTAATCTATTTAGCCACTTCTGCTCTATAACATGCTCCCTACAGACTGCACAGTATTTTGAATGTGATGTGCACTATAAAGGGAATGTGTTGACAGAAAATTACTTTTTTTTTTTTTTATCAAGTTTTATGTTAAACATATTTTTAAATAATTTTTGGTGAGGTTTTTAAAAACTATCCTTAAAATCCTGCAATTCTGATACTGTCCACTAGGCCATATAATACGCTGAGACTTCTTGTGTTTTGAAAGAGATTTTTTTGCAGCAGCCTTATTACTTGTCAGCACACTGATATTCACAGCTACTATGTATCTGTAGATAAGACATCATCATCAGTCACAAAAGAAGAATTCACATCTTATCAACTCCCCTCTCAACACAATGACCTCTACCCAGGTCACAGAGCAGAGTCTAGAAAACTCTCCCATACAAGTGAATAGTGTCTGCTCCAGACCATTGTGTCTATGACATAAGTTTCTTCTCTAGGAAACCTGAAGTCATGGAGTGTTGTAGGCTTAGTGGCAAAAATTGGAATAGCAAGATTTTTAGAATTTTATCTAAATATAGCTATTAATTTGGAAAATGAAAAACATCACCAAATATTTTTAAAGTTGTGTTTAACATAAAAATGTGACTTATAGAGGACCTTTCACCACCTCCACCAATTCAAGTTCTTAGCATCTGTTAATAGCCGCTGCTCTGCTGATTCCAGCACAGTTGGAATTTTCTCTCTAGTCCCCTCCATTCCTGAGCAACAAGCACAGTTAGTTTTGGTGTCTGATGTGTCTGATGTGTCTGTAGGGTGATGTCAGGCATGGGGGATGTGATTCAGAACTCAGAATCACACCCCTTGTCTGGTCCTGCCTGATACCGTCCTCCTTACAGTACAGAGCCTAAATAGTATATCAGGGACCAAAACTAACAGCAGTGATTGCTTGGAAATGGTGGGGGAGATAAAACATTCTAACTGTGCCGGAATCAGTGGAGCAGGGGCTGTTAATTGATATAAAAACCTGGGCTTGTTGGAGGTGGTGAAAGGTCCTCTTTAAACAATAAGTAATTTCCTGGCCACGCATTTCCTTTAAGTGTAGCCTAGTATTCCTTATAAGAGCTTATTCCACTGATAGGGCTGATATAAATTAAGATACCTCATTTAGAATGTCCAGACAAGTATGAAAGAGGAGGCTGTCAGGGTAAAAGGCCACCATTTTACACTATTAAGCAATGTCAATCAATCAATGTCAGGCCACCAGGCAATCCATAGTATCAGTGCCTGGTAGGGGGAGCAATAAGCAGCTGGCATCATAACCACCAGTACATACACTTATGTTTTTTAGTCACCTGATAACACGGCAATATTCAAGAAAATGTTTTCCTATGAGAGTACAATAATTTGAGAAACTCTACCACTTTTAGAGGCAAAAAACACTAGCTCTGAATGCTTAAAATATATTGTTATAGCTAAATAATAAATAGTTGAATGTATCATCACACAAAACTTCTCCTGTAAGTGTAAACTTATTGTCAATATATAAGCACAATAAGCAAGGGCATAAAACAATTTTGCAATGTCAGCATTCATATTTTAAGTATGATAGCAAGCCAGGGACCAACACTCTCCTAAATGATGATGGGCAGTTGGGCATTTATGTCATGGGGAAGCTTCTGCTGATAAGTGGGGAGGGTGGGGGATCCCCTGTGGACTCCCATGGACACCCCTCTGGAAAATCCTGGGTGCATCCCATCAAATAACGAACCCTATAAGTGAATTTCTGACTTGAAAAAGAAACATTAAGCATGACTAAGAATATTAGTCAAACCCAGCACGTATCTTTTTTTGGAGGAGAGTTTTCATGGCTTAGATGCCACCAAATTGCGGCAAAATTTTGGAAAATTCTGGCTTAAAATAAGCCAATTAATAGATAATATAATCTTAGATTGACAGTCTAAAGATTTCTAAAAGTTATCATCCAGTCCCTGGCATATTTTCAGACAGTCAAAATCTTAATCATGATTACTAAATCTGCTGTAATTCATTTTTTTAAGAAATATTATTTTATTAAAAAAAATAGATGCTACTCTAAAGTGAACCTAATAGTTAATCGAAAAAAAAAAAAAGCCTATAAATTGGTGGTTATTTGCTATGAGTATCGAACTGAGGGGATCATTATTTGTCATGGCCATACTCTATACCGTTCTCTTGAATTGGGTGTACTCATGTACATACCATTATCTTAATATGAGAAAACTGTTATGAACATACATATTTACTATGTTAAATAGGTATGCAGAGATATAGATGCCTTTCATGTTTGCTTACAATTTGCCTCTCTGCTGTTTCGTTAATTCATTTCTTCAGAAGTCTTAACAAATGTAAATGCAAAATAATATTTGGCTCAGCATGATGTCTCATGTTCACGACTGTTCATTTTCCTATTTATATACATAACAAAGAAGTCTTTTTACCCTAGATAAAGAAGAATTCAGCTCCTTATAAACAGCAGAAAATGCATTTCATGAAGCTGGAATTTGCTCAGCAGTCCAATCCTTACAGAAACATATTAACATATTTTTATTTAACTGTTAGAAGTAGACTAAAATGTGATGTCAGTTAAAGCACTTAAAAAAATGGATCAATCCTAGCGAACTTGTTCACATACCCGGGAACACATAAAACAGGCTCTTTGAACAGTGCGGATACAAGACTAAATAAATAATAATATAAAACATGTTATTTTTACCGCTCCAATCAAACTACCAGAATATTTACTTCTGTATAAATATTTGGTTCAGAAAGTGCACAGATTATTATTGCAGGCCATTGTATTGATTTCAAACTAAAATGTGTTTGATAATGTGAGGGAGCAAAATAAGACTACTCAGCTAGCTGAAGACATATGTTTGCTGAGGTGTGAAATTACATTTAACTCGCTAGCTATGAAAACATGTTTATGAAAACTGTCTAAGTTTTAAAGGTGTCTTAAGCAAACTGTGCAATACACAGACCCGGGAAAACACAGTTCTGCGATCACATGATTGATGTGGATCTGGAGCAACTGAAAATAATTCTCATACACATTCTCTACAGATATAGATATTAAACTATGCAGTCAATGTAATCCATTAGGAATAAGTGGAATGCTCCACTAATGTGAGATGATCTATCATGCAGAGAATACCTGTAGATCATTCTTGTAAATTTGTGAATGTATTTGGAAGCAACATTGGCATTTCTATTAAAGTAATAAAAAGATAAGATATTACAATGTGGGAAATGCAATAAGAAAGCTATAAAACCATATACATTATCATATTCACAATTGGGGAAATAGAAGGAAGAAGCAACAGCTGCTAGTGGACTAAAATATTAAAATAAAAAATAATCCTTTATATATTGTAGAAAAAGCTTTGTTCAAACTGGCACTTCCAGGATTAGTTCCAACAATGTCTTGTTGCTACAACAGACAAAAAAAGGGTAGTTTGCTGTGCTTTCTATCCAATACAGAGGTAGAGCTAGGTGAAGAAACCTGGGGGGATTCATTTAGAGATTATGGGTACCGGGGGTGGGACCTGCATCGATCAGATATTTATGGCATTTATTTACCTGGTGACTATGCCATAAAATTTATTTTGTGGGCAAGCCGCTTTAAGTGGATCACTTTCTTCAGTGATCCCAAATCACAAAATGGACAGGTATAGGACCTGTACTGAGTTTTGTCCTGGGCTCATGGTCCTGTACAGAAGCCTGTGATAATACAAGAGTGTGAGTATGGAGCCATTACAATAAGATTGGTCAGTGTGCTAGGACAATGCACACCGTTGTGTAAGACAATGTACACCAAAATTGCAGTACGATGATTAATAGTTAGTAGAAATCTTGACTAGACAGTCTGAGGATGTAGCAAATTTAGTACAAAACACTGTGATAAATCTGGTACATTTTAGACTAGTCTAAGGAATGGGGTGTATTAAGCCCTGCACTCCAGAAGTCTGGCAACAAAAAAAATGGAATTAAGGGATTAGCAACTTTTTTGAGTTTTGGACAACTTTTCCATTTTCTGCACCATTCCCTCCACTTTTGAAAAGTGAATAGAAAAGTTGGCATGCAGATTTATCAATGAAAGGATTTTAAAAGCTACAGATGAAGCAAAGTTGAACATTACAATTAACACCCTACACTCTCTCAACTCAACATTTTCAATAGAGTTAAATGGCTTTCGTTGTCTTCTATTGACAAGATGCTGTGGCACAATGTGTTAAAAGTGTAATTTTAGACTTTGCTACTCCTATATCATTGCAATTTTACTGCAGCAGAGCAGTGGAGTGCTTGACATATCTTGAGATAAGCGAGGTGAGATGACCAGCTTACTTAAAGACAAAAGTATTATTTATTGATATCTGTTAGGAGTTATTTATGCTATATGTTCCTATATGATGCCAAGAAGTGGTTGTGATGTAAATTGCCACCTGTCAAGAGTTTTGCTAACATGTCAATATAATGTATTCCATTTTTATTGTGAGAAACTGGAGTTTCATGAAAATGCTGGAAGGTAAGGGTGGACACATCATTCTCACCTTCCTGCAGATCATCTTTTTGTGCCCTCAGGCTCTCTGGAAATGTTTGGAAAAAGAAAAATCTTATTTTCGATAACACAGAAATTAAAGGCACAGAGGAGAGTCTAGGGAGGAGAGAGGAGCAGGAGCCAGGTTAGTCAGTGTCTAAGTCTTGGCTCAGACAGGATACTATGTCTCATTAAGGAGACATCACCTTACAGTGTACAGGGACTTATTAGGCAATGCATGACTTATTTGCATATTCTTTTCCCAGTGTTTCAGTCTGTATATGAGACACCCTATGAGAGGGGAACAGAAACTACAGGAAGGAGCTCTACACACACACTGCAAAGCTCCTGTCCATTCAACATAGTTACATGAAGACAAACTATGGTGATTTTTTTTATCTAACATGCACCTACAGCCGCCTATGAAGGAACTGTGATTTCCACCTTTTAATAACAGACATTAATTAAGTGATTTATTATAATAGTTTACTATTTCACAAGAATTTAATCATCCATATGTTATCAATTGCCTAGCACACAGTATCACATTATCATGTCCACATTTTTTAACACATACTGTATTTATAAATGGCTTATAGACAGGCTTGAAAAACTTGATAAGTACAATTGGCAATTAAAAAAAACTATTATGCTAATTAAGACATTTAATAAGTAAGTCTGAGAATAATTTGTCTTGGCGCAGATCCACAAACACATGTTCAGTTTTGGACATTAATTAACTTTGCGTCCTTTGATGTGCAGGTATGTGAACAGCTAAATATAGCTCAATTTAATCTTCAATTCAGTGAATATCTTATTATCTGTAACCACAACATTCAAAACTATTAAATGTGTCAAGGTCAGGTGCATGCTCCTTAAACCTTCTGCCAGTGCCACCTGCCCATAACATAAAAGAAGGAAAAATCAAAGGATAGAAACAGAACACAATGATGTAATAAATTTAGATTAGTTTTATATCACCTGTCACCAGAACCCAGCATATCAACCCAGTGCTGCAGATTGATCATGGGAATCTATCTGTGAGGGTCATGTGAGGCAGGGTTCACACTACCGTTGGAGTCCGTTATGAAGGTGTCCGTTAAAAAAAAAAAAAAAACGGACACCTATCATAACGGACACTAACTGATGTTAATGTGTCCATTTTTTTTAACTGATCCAATTAATGGTTCAGTTAAAAAAACGGACACATTAGCATCAGTTAGTGTCCGTTAGCATCAGTTAGTGTCTGTTTTTTAACACTGTCCTTTTTTTTTTTTTTTTTTTTGTTTCTCCTTTCTGAGCATGCACAGGAAAAAGTTTTTTTCAAACAGACAAAAAGTCCTGCATGTAGGATTTTTTGTCCGCGAAAAAAAAAACGGATTTGGTGTAAACGGACACAAATGGACACAAACAGACACTAACGGACACAATATAAAAACCCATTGAAATGAATGGAAATTTTAACGGATTTCTGACAGTTCAGCTAGTGTCCGATGCTAAAATCTTGTAACGGACAATAGCAACGGACACTACTGACGGTCACCAACGGTAGTGTGAACGCCCCCTGAATCAAACTGTGTTTTCCTGTTGTGAATTGATGCCTCCATTGCCAAAATATTGTCTTCTTTGTCAATATGCAAGTAATGGAGGCATCAATTCAGGCACTGAGCACTGCTGCATCATCACTAAACACTCCCATCCTGCATTCAGCCCCACTGAGCTGAATGGGAGGATCAGCTCCCAATTATCTCTACCCTATGGACCTGCAGCAGGAGTAGAGCAGAGTCAGTGATGTCATAGAGACACAGAATGACAGCAGGTGAGGCTGAACACTTGGACTTCTTGTACCTTGCTGCACTCTGCATAAGCAATCATTAGTATTAAAGCTTATTCAGTACAGGAATGTACTGGTAAGCTTTACTTTTTCCTGTATAACCCCTTTAATTAAATCACGAGTGGACCCTACAACAGCATATAAGTGGTCAAGAAGCAATTTTAGTGATGGTAAATACCCATGAAAAGTCTACAGGGAGGAACTTTTTCTGTAAGAGATTACACATTTCAGACTTGATGACAGAATTTTTGTATATACCATAGTCACATTTTAGGCTTTCCATTTCTATAGAATGAGAAAAGGTAGCGTAATTGTTCCTGAGATCTGACCAATGTCAATGTTCTTCAATAATTGGACATGCAGATTCAGACAGAGGTCACTGAAATCTGTTAAATCCTTTACAAATGTGGTTGTTACTGTGAGTTATTGAAATCTGAGTGTGTGAGACACTGGAAGTGAAATATGAAAATCAATAAATGAACAATACATTGCTTTTAAGTGACTCATTTACATGACAAAAATGTCTTGGCAAGAAGAATCTCATCAATACTGATTATCTCATTGTCTCTGAAGGATTTTCAGATGCGATGGCGACTTCTTCCTTCTGCAATCTATCCCTGTGTACTTTCATCAGCTTTGCAAGAGCACCTTAAGGGATGTTTGCATGAATATCCTGTATTAATTAGTGCATGACGAATCTGTAAAATGCCTACTTTTTCTAATCACATTTAAACCGTTTTGATTATCAACGCAGATCATTTATCAAATTACAGCTCAGTTTAAAGTTTGCTTAAGGATTCGTCTCTGTCGGCTATTTTTTTTCCAACTCCAGTCTCTGCTTACATTAAAATTCCATACTTGCAATACAGCTTTAACCTTCACCAATGTCCCCCTTAAACATAGCTGTAGCAGTGAGATCCTCTGTAACTAAACAATTTCAGTTTAATCCAATCCCCCATTGCTTCCAATGGCCAACGGATGGTTATAGAATGAAAAATTCTAGTAGACCTTTTTAGATTTTTTATTTGCAAACATTCAGATAGAAGACTGAATTGCATGATGTACAAAACTACACACCAATACTGTTAATGTATATTTAAAACAAGGTGTATAAGAACATTTTACCAATTCTAACATATAACAGCAGAACAAACCCAGTTGTTCCCAGTTTCTTCCAACCTCCTCTGTGATGTCAGCAGCTCCAGTTCACCGCTAGGTCCTATCAGTGAACCTCAGCAGTCATGTGGGAGATGGCAAAACCATTAGTCATTCATCAAAGAGTCATGACATCAATGCCCCTACATGACTGTTAAGGCCCAATCACAGGCTTCAGCAGATATAACATCAGAGATTGGAAAACTCTGAGGATGCCTGGAAGACAGGGCACTGTGTCAGAGTCCAGAAAAGGTGACGATTGTTTCTTACATTTTTGCACACCTTCCCTGGGTTTCTGATTATTATACTCCGGGGTATGAAGATACCAGAGAGTATAATAATGATTCATGGGTGGCAAACCCAAAAAATTCTATCTCATCTGTGGAAAATTCTTAATGAATCCGATTCATTACAAAAAAGTTTGCAAATGTTTCTGTTGAATTTTGCAAACAAACACATTCATAAATAAATTCACAATGAAGTCAAAACTGTTGTATGTGTTTATTTGGCTTTTCCATGTGTAATGATACATTAATCAAGGGCTACAGTACATCATTTCAACATGACAGCCACATAAGCACACATTTGGAAGGGGTCAAATATTTTTTTCACTTCACTGCCCCGGTCTTTGCAAGATCTATATTTATTGGCTTGTATCTCCTTTTCCTCAGACTCTGGGTTATCTTCTGCATTGGACAAAACTGTTGAGCGCCACTTTGATATGATTTTTTCCACAAGTAATGTGACAAGTAATTTTGTGGCTATATCTTTTCTATCTTAAAATCCTACACCAGAACGTCAAAGTGTAGATCAGGAAGCAGCATGATATATAATTACTTTGGAGCCAAAATAAGTTTCACAGAGAGATAAATCATTGAAAAAGCCAAGAAAATCTATATATTTTGTAAGAGGAACTAAGGTTAAGATACTGATTGAAATCTTGCAAGATTTTTACCATGTACTAATACCAGAAATGAAAAAAATAACAAAGTATTGGTTTCTTTCAGCAAAAAGGCTTTCTAGACTCCAGTGTATCCACATAAAAAATAAAATGAATACAGAAGACATCAGAAAAAATATGTAGTTAGAATTCTTTTGACTAGTACACAGCAAGATGAAAAAGAATAAAGAATTTTCCCAAGGATCTTTGCATAGGTTGACTAAAGAAAAATGGAGGCATAGAACATAAGACTAGATTTTTACCAACATAGATAACACATAAAAGAATTCAATATCTGAACACCCAGAACTGCAATTTTAAGTTAGCAATATTAGCCATTTTAATGGCCACTTTAAATGGTTCAAATATCATCTGTTTCATAGCAAAGGTTTTCTTGTTCTTTATGGTAAAATAACTTATACAGACAATTCAAATTGGTTCTCTACAATGCTAAAGAATCACCACTTCCGATGGTTTATAAAACAGACACAAAATATTAAACATAGACATTAAACTCATTGGGATTCAAGGAAGATGACCTAGCTGGTGTAGAGAAAAAAAACTACAATGATGTGTGTAGAGAGAAAACAGATATGTTAGTAATGTCTAACTGTAGGACCAGACTACACAAGGTTTATTTGTAGTCTGTAACTGTGGAGACAAATTTACTTAGAATCTGTATACACAGATTCTTCAACCTAGACATTAAGATGGCTAAATGCTATTTTAGTTTGAATTTTATTTGGAATTCTAAAAAATAGTGTTTGCAAATGTGGAAAAAAAAACAAAAAGCAATTGTGCCAAACTATGAAGTTAAGTATGAAAAAGTTCCAGTATATCTCTTGTATAGTCTTGGTAGAGGAATTTTCTGTGCAGTATATTATATGCCTTATATAGAGGTGCCTGCATTTGTGATGATCAAGATATATATGTATTTTTTGAATAAGCTGAAAGTTGATATTTGGACTTTTTTTTTACTGCAGAAACATTTCTGGACAGTATTTGCTTTTTAGCGTTTTTATTACTTTCTACTACTTTCTACAACTTTACAGATACACCTAAAACCTAAGGCTGATATGGGACACCCTAAAAAGGAGAACAACCCATGTTGACTGTATCTCTTGTTTTATTGAGTGATAAAAACCTGTCCAGAAATTTCCTAAACAGGTCCTTCAACTTAAGTAAAAATAGGGCAAACAAGTCCTCCTGACACAGGTGGTTGCAGGATCTTGTGATGATGGCCAGCACCAGAAGGAGACCACATACTAGTCTTTTCCATAGGTTTCCTTCACTTCTGTGTGTATCACTGTACAAATATATTGCTGCTAGGAGAACAGTATTGAGACGTTTGTTGTTTGCATTGTATGATCCATTTTTTTACATTGCAAATACTCTTTGAGTTAAAAGCTTTCATGTGAACTAAAAGGAATTCTATCAATACCTGATGAAAGCTATGAGCTGGAGAAGAAATTTATTGTTTACTATGAAGGAATTTATTATCTCAATAAAAGAAGTGTCTGTGTACTTTTTATATGACTTGGCTGTGGAATACGCCTTCCTATGCATCAATATTATACCTGGTATCCTAATCATTTGGAAGTAGTGCTGTAGGACTACCATACTACCATACTGCCATACTACCATGCTGTTCTGCATACCTGGAACTCTGCATACTTTGGTATGCAGTGGAATTTTGTCAAGGTGGTCAAACTTGCAACTTCTATTTCCCAAAGTATTAGACCCAGCGGACTTTGGGTCTATGTTATACTGGATACATACACATGAATAAGGTGAGAGCATAAGCCTGTAGATTGGCCTTTTTATTGCAATATGTTTGCTGGCATCTAACATACTACACCTAGAAAGTGCCTTCTGTCTTCTTCTCTTACATGGCCTGACCGCAGCTCAGTTCCATTCAAGGGAATGGACTGAGCTGCAATACCAAGCACTGTCACTCTATGACTCTGTAGTTTGTAAGCAGTGAAGAGACTGCAGCATGCACCCGAACACTGCAGCCTCTTTAAACAGCTGATCGGCTGGGAGCCCGGATGTCGGCTGGAAGCTCTGCCAATCTTTAATTGATTATCTATGCTAGGGACAGGTAATCAATTATAAAGCCTGGCAAAACCTTTTAATTAATAAATGACTAGCCTCACAATCATGTAAATAAAGTAATATACAATCAGAAAAAAACATTAAAAATGCTGTTTAAGCACATTGTTTAATTACTTTAAGGAGATTTAACCTATTAAAGATTCTGTATAGCAGCTCCAAAATTGGATAGACCATTTTTAATTCATGTCTCTGATTTTCTAAGTTATTCTATTCTCATTTCAAATTTATTGTAACCAAAAAAATCTTTTTTTTTTTCTATTTGCAGTACTTAATTATGATGATTGACTAAATGACTGTATTCATGAATGAAGTACATTATTTCTCTGTATACCAACACTGAGGTGGAATTCTCTATAGGGCTGTCTTATTCTGTACACAGATCATTAACTGCCTGAGACTTCCATTTGTCCTGTGACATTGAGGAAGGAAATTGTACTTCTTTTTCTTGGATTTGCTCCAGTACTCAAATTGCTGCTACATTGCTTTAGCATTTGTCACCATTGATGACTTATTGTAGCTGATAAATGTGTCAGGTTTGTTAAGTTATGATACATGATGTTGCTTAAATATCTTACAAAAATGTAATATTAACTCGAAATACCTGTTCAATAGAAACTTCTTACAAAATCATGGGATATGCGAAAATAGATGAGGGTTTAGAATTGGAAAGAAGAATTTGTCCTAATAAGATATTTTCAATTAAGCTTTGAGCCACGTAATATCAATCTCCATTTATTATTCAAGTCAAGTTCTCTAATGCACCAACTTAGACACATGGTCTATTCTACTGGAACTAATGAAACCCCATTGAAAATGAAAGTTTATGCCCAATTTCTATCGTCTCCAAAAAACTTGTACAATATCTTTCCTCAAATCAAAGTTCTTTGGTCACCTGCTAAATCATTTTTATCCAGTAAGTTTATGAAGTCAATATTCAGTGTGAACGATTGACATGACAACCCTGTTCCATTACATGGTCTTGTTTTAAGCGAACCTATTGCTATGATAAACATATTAAACTTGAATACTATTAAGGTAAGCAAATTAGGTCATTCTAGTAACCAGTGGCATCTCAGGGACATAACTAAAGACTCATGGGCCCTGGTGCAAAAGATAAAATTACACCTCCTGTGCAACTTCTCGCAACTGTAAGCTCTGTCCCATCTGTAAATTTTGGCAGCATTTACAATTCCCTTTCCTTCTCTATTTGGGCCCAGACTGTCATGACTTTCTCACTCCACAATACCAGAGGTAAGGGGTAATAAATTTACTATGCACAGACTGTTAGCTATAAAACAAGATCAAACAAATTTAACCAGCCCTAGTGTGTTGAAAAAGACCTGTGAGTTCCCCTGGCTTCCAACCACTTTGACCCTTATAGTTACGCCAATGTTCATGATTTAACTCACTGCATCCACTCCTCTGCCAGTATACTACACTTTACTGTATATTGCTACAGTGTGGATATAGTGTGACTATAGTATGGTATAGCTACAAAGCACAGTGTGTCTGTTACACCAGTTACAGATCCACCCATCAGTGTTTATGGCACACATGAACAACAAGTCCCAGAAACAAAAACGAAAATGGTAAAAAGGCACTAGTTCAGTGTTGGAACATGGGCTGAGCCAAATACAAAAAGGGACAGCAAGCAACTCCAATCACTGGAAATGTCACCTGTGAGGCATTACATAAGTCCACAGTAATCACTCTGTAGAACTGTATCATCGTGTAGCACTGGTATCTAAGCAATACTTGATCAGTACATTGTTTTTTTAGGTTCACTGTACACTATCACAGAATCTATGTAAGCCTGGCATGTTTAAAAATCTGTCTTGTAGATATGCTGTCCCAATGTACGAGCACACACAGTGATGATCAAAATTGCAGACACTTTTTTATGTCCATGTCTTGCAGTTTCAATCGAAGAAAAAATAATGAAATGCTTACTTAAAAAAACGACAAAAAAAAAAACACACATGTGATTGAGTTAGAAGTGGATTGAAGTGAAAACCCTAATGGTTACAGTCTTTGGTTTGGGACCAAAGAGCAGTTGCTGTTTCTAGGAACTTTTTTGGGTATCAACAGCTAAACCATGGTAGTTTCAAATTGGTTAAACTATACTTTCCTGTTCCTGTGTCAGTCTTAAGCTGGGGAAAGTCAGTTTTGCTGTGTGATCTTTAGGTAACACAGTTGTCCGTCTAACTGAAGCAGAATTTGGAAATTGTGTGAATATGATTAGCAATTAGTCAAATTTGGTTTGGAACCAATCAAAGAGCAGTTGCTGTTTCTAGGGACTTTTTTGGGTATCAACAGCTAAACCATGGTAGTTTCAAATTGGTTAAACTATACTTTCCTGTTCCTGTGTCAGTCTTAAGCTGGGGAAAGTCAGTTTTGCTGTGTGATCTTTAGGTAATACACAGTTGTCCGTCTAAATGAAGCAGAATTTGGAAATTGTGTGAATATGATTAGCAATTAGTCAAATTAGAAATAGCACCAAAAAGAGTTGACTCTTTAAATAATCTTTTTCTTTTATCCAATGTACTTTCTGTGTCAATTCCTCACAGTTTTCTAGATCTCTGCTCCCTGTTATTCTTTGTTTACTTCATGGACAGTCCATGGTCATGTGATGGACACAGAGGTGCACAGCTCATTATAGTCATAGTACAGTAATAGGAACACTGTATTGTACATCTGTGCGCCTCTGTGTTCATCACATGACCATGGATTGATTTTTATCCACTAGAAGTAAACAATAAGTCATAGCGAGCAGAGATCTAGAAAACTGTGAGGAATTGATACAGAAAATATATTGGAAAATTGCTTACAAAAAATAAAATTTATTTGCTGAAACTGGACGACCCCTTTAAAGTGATGAAATTAACAAAATCCTTATTTAATAGTGATGAGTGAAAATATGTAAGATGTAGAGTAAAATGTTTTTCCCTACCACATAGCAAAAGCATGTAAACAGTGATTCATAAGAAAGGCATTCAATTCCTGGCATGGAAACTACCTTGACCTGAGTATTTGTGGCACCATTTGATAAAGCTTGTATGAGTGAGGTGGCCAACAAATAAAAGGAAATTTTTCGTAGTATAGTGTAGATTGTAGTGAAGACAGGTTTGCAGTATTCCCAGCATAACTTTTTTTTTGTAATACAGATGTTTTATGTATTGGATTAAACATTAAATTATTTTTCCAATGATATGCAAATATTTACATTTACTGAAACATTACATTCTCTATAGGCATGCAAAACTGAAAAATGAGAAAATTTCAAACTGTGTCAATACTTTTGGCCAACACTGTGTGTTATATATATATATATATATATATATATATATATATATATATATGTCTTCAGAAATGTATACCTGTTCATTTAAGACCCTAGCAATAGAACCCACAAATACAAAACGTAGTTCTGTTGAGTAACATATTGTATTTAGAGATGAGCGAATTTCTCAAAAGTTCGAATTACTTTGCGGCGAATAAATAGCTATTTCAGGGCTGCAGAGAGCCGGGGTGGGCAGGTGGGCGACAAAATGCCAGAAGCCCTTGGATGCCACAGTCATGTTTCTCTCTCTCTCTCTCTCTCTCTTCAGCACGGACAACTTTTATTCATGTGGAAGGATCTGCTAACAAGCAAAGACACGCCTACCCAATCACATCACTAGAGAATATCTTGTGACCGTCTGATGTCACAAAGGTCTTCACTAGATATTCATTACCATGAAGCATCAGGAAATCCGGAATCATGGAGAATCGAAGATTTCCTGAAATTCGGATCGAATTCCACTTCTGCAGAATCGATTCGCTCATCTCTAATTGTATTACATAAGTCCTGTCAGCCAGTCAGCAGCTATGAAAATCAAATGACATACACTTCAGAACTTCTTAGAAACAGGAGTCACATGCATGATGCTTTTCAGAGCTGTTGGCTAAGATCATGTAGTACACTATATGATTCTACAATTCTTCCTGTTTGTCACTTCTGAGAGTTTGCCTATTAGATGCAATTACACCTAAAAGTAAAGCTGTTTTTGGGTATCACATTGATATCATTAGTTCAACATGTCTCTCACAGTGAAAGGTTCCCTTTAGAATGTTTTTATTTTTTTCACAGTAGTAAAACATTAAAAGGAAGGTGTCACCATTTTTATTTATTTATTAAAACTAGATATTATAATACATAACTTTTTAAAATCTTCTTTTATTTTCTCATCCATGCTTTCTCAAGGTCATAGTAGACAACAAAAAGTAACAAAACATGACTCTCTTATTCAATGCAAACGTACGTAAGAGCTGAACACAAAAATTGACTTTTTAGTATATACAGTAATTACATTGGGTAATGGTACTGTTGCTATTTTCCTATAAAGCACAATAATTGTAGCTTCAAACACTTCACTGTCAAGTCACATGGTAAGTAAAGTGTCACACGTCACATAGCAATTATGTTTTAGACGAGACATTTGAATACCATAAGCAATCAATCACACGCTGAACAGGCTAATATTAGCATTATTATTGTATGCTGCTCCAACATTGCTATATAGTTGTCAGCAAAAATCTTCTGAGATTAAAGGAGAATGATTTCCTTCATTACACATCATATGCAGTTAGATTGCTAGACTCTATGTTCTTGTATTCATTATTTCTCCTATAATATCAATACAATCCTAAGAAAAAAATGTATAGAAGTCATTGAAGAGAACCTTTCACCAGCTCCACCATCTCCCATCTCCAACTCATTACAATTTACAATTGATTCCGGCACAGTTGGAATATTTTTTCTCTAGCCCCAACCCTTCCCAAACAATTGTTCTGTTAGTTTCAGCACAATTATGTTCTCTAATGTCAGGTGGGCAATCCTGGGCTAGAGTAGATAGGGACCACCTACTTGACAGCAGAGAACATAATTGTAATGAAACTAACAGCACTATTTGCATAGGAACAGTGGAGACTAGAGAAAAAAATTCTAACTGCACTTGATGAGCGATACAAAGAGTTGGTGTTGAAATAATAAAGAACAATATATACACTGTACCCTGAGAAACCTGTGCAACAGAACATACAAAACCTACAAGGCAATATGTGACAGACTTCAACTTTAAGACAAAATTGCTAAAACTGTATTTTATTTTAATCAAAAATATAAAAAATATAAATAAACGTGGATCAGAATAACAGACCGGACCTGGTAATTGCACATACAGCAATATTGAACATATGACAAAAAAAAAAACCTACAACCATGCAGAGATAATATAATGTCACAATTACTTTTACATAGAGGAGCTAAGAAGTGCACAAAAATATATATGTGGACACTAGGTCTCTTACCAATCAATAATGAACCCTCTATTCATAAAACATGTTATAACAACTGGCAAAGTCAACACATAGGACAATGTGAAATTAATACCTTAGGGTGGGTTCACACTTGCACCGGCAGTCCATCCACCGTGAATCCGACCTAAATGTCGGAAAACAGAATAGGGACTGGATAGGGAAAGGTTTGCGACGCTTTGTTTAAAAACTCATTCACTTGAATGGGTTTTTAAAGCAATGCGCGGGTGTGCGCTTACACCCTCTGCGCCGCAAAGCCGTTTTTTTTCGTCAGACACAAAGTCCTGCATCTCCAACTTTGTTTCTGATGAAAAAAGCCGGCTTTGCTGCGCAGAGGGCGTAAGCTCACACTCGCACATTGCTTTAAAAAACCCATTCAAGTGAATGGGTTTTAAATAAAGCGCTGCAAACCTTTCCCTATCCAGTTTTCCGACATTTAGGTCAGATTCGCGGTGGACAGAGTGCTGCCGCAAGTGTGAACCCACCCTAAGTCATAAGTAGTAAAGTGCATTAACCTGGAGACTCATCTCTATGCAGGTTTCCTCTACTTCCTCTGTTATCTCTGGATTTACATACAAAGATAACAGAGGCACTGATCATCACTGTCCTAGCCCTTATCAGGACCCAGAGCAGAGAGTGAAAGAAGCGAATACGGCTGGCCAGGAACAGGATATGAGTCATCAGCCTGCCTAGAGAGGTGGTCTGTAACCTAGGCAACCAGCTGCAAACACTGAGGAGACATAATGAGTAGTATCTGGCAAATAGAGCAAGACAGACACTGCAATGTATAGGTTAAAACACTTCGGTTAGTTTAAACTTCAGGTTTAAATTCGATCACGATGATGGGAATACTCCTTTAACTAAGGATTACAGTTTCTGTGCATTCTCATATCCTAAAGTCTGGATCTGGTGCTATGAAAATCCGGTATTTATATATTAAGGTTTCATTGTCATTTATGGAATTTCAGTCATCTTGCCTACATTACTGATGGCACACTGAACATGACAAGTCATTCAGTGGTTACAGTTGCAACAAAGAAGAGGATTGTCTCTCTATGTACTGTAATATCCTTGACTTTTTCAGATATCCATTTGGTGCTTAATTTATCATTATTTATATATATATATTTATTTATTTATTTATTTATTTATTTTGCTTACCTATATAGCACCATCATATTTCGCAGCGCTTTACAGACATTGTGAGCCCTATATGGGACAGTGATTGACAATCTACATTCCCTATCAGTATGAGCATTAACAGCAAATAGCAATCCCTTAGAACATGTGATGTATTTCATATAGACTTTACCCCTTTGGCAGCTGTCTAGATGCCTGAACCCAACAAGAGTGCTTCTGTCACTTATTTTGAAGAGATTTTATTATGACAGATGTTACTTAACCACTTCAGTACCAGCCCAATTTCTCTGGTTCAGGATCAGACACATTTTCGGGTTTTTTCATATGTGCGGTTTTGAGGGCTTTTTATCATTTAGCTTATTCAACTAATTTTTGCTTCTTTTTTCAGTGACACATAGGGCTTTATTTTTATGTTGTTTTCATTTTTGCATGTTTTTTAATACATTTT
The DNA here is from genome assembly GCA_947044405.1 of Leptodactylus fallax. Taxonomy (NCBI): domain Eukaryota; kingdom Metazoa; phylum Chordata; class Amphibia; order Anura; family Leptodactylidae; genus Leptodactylus; species Leptodactylus fallax. The sequence goes on from CAMRHE010000407.1 coordinate 930,200, forward strand.
TTATATCTGGGAAAATCTAAACAAAACACTGGGGAAAACGTGTCTATTTTTGACTTTTCGCTTTTTTTTATTTAATGGCAAAAAAGGGCTACTAAAAAACTTAAAATAGTTTTCCTCTCCGTTACAGTAATTTTTATTTCGTATTGTGTCATCGGGGGGTGGAGCTAGAACCTGTGATGAGGGTGTGGTATCGGCATATTATTTATTTATTTTTTTAATTATCTTACTTTATTTTTATTTTTTTTACATTGTGTCCCCATAAGGTCATTATAGATCTTTGGGGGCATCTGAACACTATTTTTCTGGTGGGGGAGGCTGATTTCCCCTGTAACTAGGGCTGATACATTTAGACTGTTGAGCTGATCTGGGTCTTCTAGGACCCAGTAGCTCTAACAGTCTCTGATACCTGGCAGATCACGTGACCACCGGATCAGAGGCGAGCCACATCATGACAGCTCCCATAGCTGTGTATACAGCGCTCATTGAGCACTGTTACACAGTGATTGGGAAGGCAGGGTCCTTAATAGACTGTCCCTGCCTTTTCTAGGGGAGCTCTGGCTGTAGTAACAGCTGGCTACCCGCTTCTGCAGCTGCATGATTTCGTGCAGCTGCTTAAAACTGAGAGTGGGACTGCCTGGATGTATATACTATATGGGTGGTCCAGAAGTAGTTAATTTGAATCCTTCAAAATTGAACAGCAAGTTCAAAATTGGGACCATGCAGTAACCTGACCTGTAGGAGTTGGGCTCATCTCCAATTAACACAAATAATGGCTCCTTGGACCAAAACATCATATCTGTAATAAAGATCCACATTTGATCCATGTTTGACCTTAACTTTTGAAGTCAATTTTCTTTGATAATAATTAACACAAAGAGCACCAAGTAAATTTTTAGAAAATCACAGCGGGTGAAACCATTTCAGGACATTATTATAGTGCTGAAAAAAGTTTCTACATTTCATGCCTATTCACAATATAACTGAAAGTGTCCCACAGGGTAGTGAAAATCACATCACTCTATTACAGAGGTTAAAGATTCCTATCTAAAGCCTATGAATGAAAGACCATCGCAAAGCCAGAAGATGTTTTATTCCTGACAAAACCTGCCGCAGACAAAAGTTTACATTTTTGTTTATATCATGCTTATGGTTATGGTCTAATAGATTTTTTTTACCTGCTATGGGATTTGTCAAAGATGGAATGGGCAGATAGACTGCTGCAAGCTAACGCTGATCTACTGCTTGTACTTTCTTAGAAGCCTGATAGAGACCTAAGCAATCCCTAAAGTGGTAAACAACACATTTATAACTATTCATGCCAAATATTGCTGACCTTAATGGAGCTCAACAGGTTCAAATATATTTGTTAATTATTAAACATGTGGAATGATGGAAATGTACAGTGTATTCTGCCATGGGAATGTTCTCCAATTAAACTGGACTGCAGTGAGCTGCGATTTGGAGAATTGTACAGCATGAATATGAGATGACTGGTGAATATAATGAGGTGTCAGCAATACTTTTCATTACTGCTGCACCTGAAATACTCTTATGGATATAATAGGGAACCTGGATAATGAAAGTCAACATTAAACATTTACAATTATATCTACATTTAATGCAGCTTTTATTTGCTGCAAGTATTTCTGTTTTAGTTAATCTCCAAGATAAGCAGAAATGTCCAGTTAGCATTTTTACATTGGAATGACTTGAATTTTTTACATTGTTATTTTACTATTTAGCATTAAGTAACCTGCACCTTGACTGAAAACTAACTCTGATATCAATCAACAGCACAACTAGCAGCGGCCTGGGATTAGCAAAACCATGAAGATAATGGTTATGTTGGAGGAAGAGCCTACAATATAAAATATTCCATTTCTGATTGTTAGGTTAGCCTGCTTTACAAGCGCCCTACTTCATATACACCTGTAAGTCTCTATGTTGTCTGCTTTTGTAAACACCAGAATAAAGTACATTAAAAAATGCTAACAGTGTTCTTAGACCCTCATCTACAGTACCTTTCCTTTCAGAGCTCAGCTGCAGACATTTCCTCCTTCCTAATTCATGAACAAAAACTACTGCCTCAATATAGACACAGATAAAGTAGAGCCGCATCCCAGTGGCAGTTATTGTTTAAGACTTTTATGACTTTCAACTCATGATACTTTTGACTCTGTGTTTTTCTCCTCTCTCAATTTTAAGTACACTCCTGTGATCATGCAAAGAAGAAAGTGTCTGCTCTAATCAGTGCCTAGGCTGCTGTAATCACAGGACTTTATTGGCTGTCTGCTTTAAAGACACACAAACTGCATGTAATTTCCTGTTGTTATCACTTTCTGCCATTCTACAGGTCACATCATGTTTAATCATTGTCAAGGCTACTGTAATCAACAGACTCTATTAGCTAGAAGATCTGCTTTACAGACACACAAACATCATGCAATTGCCTGCTTAAGACAATTCAGTTATGCTATCTATCTACCTACAGTAAAGGGAGTTTGTCATCAGCACCCCGCATATCAACCCCATATCAATACCAGCCCTGCAGATAGAAAGGTTGGAGTGACCTGAAACAAACAGGGTTTCATCAGTGGTCCTGTTGTTGCCTTTTTTGTCTATATGAAATGAGCTTCCAGAGCAACAAGGGCGTTGTCTTTGTTCCAAAGAGCTCATTTGCATATTGAAAAAAGAGCAATATCTCACCAATGGAGGCATCTATTAACAAGGGAGAAACACTGTTTCAGATGACACTAACCTATTTATCTACAGGTTTGGGTTGATATACTGGGTTCTGTTAATAGAATCTCTTTAACACTTCTATTTTTGAACCCATTCTTACTTTGCAGCATTTTTCCACACCTCCAGATCTATCTATCTATTTATCTATCTATCTATCTATCTATCTATCTATCTATCTATCTATCTATCTGTCTCGTGATACAGCTACAGTATCTGCTTGTAAAGATGACGTAAAGATGATGTAATTTAAATCTCCTTCTTTCTGGACTCATATTCAAATGAATAAAGTAGGCAATCTGCATGTATTTTAATTGTTTTAATTGTAAGCTCTAAGCCTGAATATAGTACACACTTAGCTTTAAACTCTATTCCTTTTATAAGGTATACCTTGTACAGTGAATGGGGGCTAGCATTTTCCATTGATTTTGACAAAATGTATTGGCAAAATATTCACATTACCCCAGAATGTCATACCCTTAACTACAGTATTTCATAAACACGAATATTCTAATTAATAATCAGAGATAGTTCATTACTAATCGTCAACAGTAATTAAAGCAGTTGTCTTATATTTTCAATTTATGGCCTTAGGATTGGTCAAAAATATACTGTATGATCGGTGGAGGAGAAACAATTAAACATTGATGGTTAGCCCAGGGACTGAAAATACTTCAAATACTATTTAGGATTAAAGTTTAGTATAGGTTATTAGTGACCAGTCCCTGGAGAATCACTTCTCAATATTCACTTTTTTTTCTAAATTTACCTACAGTAGTTAAGTATCAATATCTATCATCCAGTGTAAATCCATTTCAAGTATAATACTGCTGAGTTAATGGTTTGTTTCTTTACTCATCCCTGGAGATCAGGGATGACCAATATCTGAATTCATACTTGTATCCATCATATTTTTCAATGTAGCGCTGCTCACAGCCATTGCATTAAGGTTACAATGCCTACCAGTCAAACTCAGGCTGGGTCAACAGCCAGTCAGAGCTTTGGGGTGTGGTGCCTATTAGAATGCTGCTTCATAGTCCAATCTTGAGGTATTTAGACCTAGCATTGAGGCTCATCGGATACCTGTTGTTATATTGTAATTAGGTTTATTCTCAGAATTTATCTGGATTTCTGTTGGTTACTGATTTTGGCTTGCTTTCTGAGTTATACAGTTTCTTGCTTATTTGGCTTTATCCATGAACTCACTGACTTGACCCTGACTTCTTATTTTTATGCTGTCATTTTGGATACTTCTGTGCTCTCCTGGTTTTGACTCAACTTGTATTTTATACTAGGCTTACTGTAGGTTAGTTGGTCTGATGTTTAGTCCACCAGTGTATCTTTTTCCAACACCAGTTTTGAGGTGTAACCTGGGTTCTGATCTGCAAAGTCCAACCTTGAGGGCTCTAGTGGAAACCTTGAGGGTCCCATAGACTCTAATAACCAGAATGGTGTTAAATTATAGATAGTTTGTTTTCCTTGACTGCTTAAACAGAAATTCCATCACTTGAGAATTTAAGCAGCAATTCCATTATAATCAAGCCACCCTGTAGCCATCTCTGAAATGGACATCACAGGCTTTCCTGTACATACAGTGGGGAAAAAAAGTATTTAGTCAGCCACCAATTGTGCAACGTCTTCTTTAAGATCCTCCTCTGTCCTCCACTCATTACCTGTAGTAATGGCTCCTGTTTGAAATTGTTATCAGTATAAAAGACACCTGTCCACAACCTCAAACAGTCACACTCCAAACTCCACTATGGTGAAGAACCAAAAAGCTGTGGAAGGACACCAGAAACAAAATTGTAGACCTGCACCAGACTGAGAAGACTGAATCTGCAATAGGCAAGCAGCTTGGTGTGAAGAAATCAACTGTGGGAGCAATAATTAGAAAATGGAAGACATACAAGACCACTGATAATCTCCCTCGATCAGGGGCTCCATGCAAGATCTCACCCCGTGGGGTCAAGATGATCACAAGAATGGTGAGCAAAATCCCAGAACCACACGGGGGGAACTAGTAAATGACCTGCAGAAAGCTGGGACTAATGTAACAAAGGCTACCGTCAGTAACACACTACACCGCCATGGACTCAGATACTGCAGTGCCAGATGTGTCCCCCTCCTTAAGCCAGTACATATCTGGGCCCGTCTAAAGTTTGCTAGAGAGCATTTGGATGTTCCAGAAGAGTATTGGGAGAATGTCATATGGTCAGATGAAACCAAAGTAGAACTGTTTGGTAGAAACACAACTCGTAGTGTTTGGAGGAGAGTGAATGCTGAGTTGCATCCAAAGAACACCATATACTGTGAAGCATGGGGGTGGCAACATCATGCTTTGGGGCTGTTTCTCTGCAAAGGGACCAGGACGACTGATCTGTGTACATTAAAGAATGAATGGGGCCATGTATCGTGAGATTTTGAGTGCAAACCTCCTTCCATCAGCAAGGGCATTGAAGATGAAATGTGGCTGGGTCTTTCAGCATGACAATGATCCCAAGCACACCATCAGGGCAACGAAGGAGTGGCTTCGTAAGAAGCATTTCAAGGTCCTGGAGTGGCCTAGCCAGTCTCCAGATCTCAACCGCATAGAAAACCTTTGGAGGGAGTTGAAAGTCCATGTTGCCCAGCAACAGCCCCAAAACATCACTGCTCTAGAGGAGATCTGCATGGAGGAATGGGCCAACATACCAGCAACAGTGTGTGCCAACCTTGTGAAGACTTACAGAAAATGTTTGACCTCTGTCAATGCCAACAAAGGATATATAACAAAGTATTGAGATGAACTTTTGTTATTGACCAAATACTTATTTTCCACCATAATTTGTAAATAAATTCCTTAAAAATCAGGCAATGTTATTTTCTGGATTTGTTTTCTCATTTTGTCTCTCATAGTTGAGGTCTATCTATGATGTCAATTACAGGCCTCTCTAATCTTTTTAAGTCGGAGAACTTGAACAATTGGTGGCTGACTAAATACTTTTTTCCTCACTGTATATATATATATATATATATATATATATATATATATATGTATATACACTTCAAAAAGATTCAGACAGCACATCCCAATGTGAACAGGTGCACGCTACTGTGGTAAAATGTATAAAAACAAAAAGGTGTAGCAGCACTCTGACACAGCACAAGGGTATATAGAGAACAGAGATAGCATTACTGCTATTATTGGCACCTACAAATTAATATGGTGTATAAACTAAAATTTTGAGGTTCTTAGTTATACATATTTGATCAAACAGTAGGAAGCCCACCTGCCCCGACAAGGCGACCTCATTAAGGTGGGACCCTATACTAATGCCTCTATTAAACCCAAAATAAATCTACAATGTGAACACAGGGCAATAACATACCTCTCTTGGACCCAGAACAGGTCTACAATGTGAACACAAGGAAATAACATACCTCTCATGGACCCAGAACAGGTCTACAATATGAACACAGGGCAAATAGGATCTAGAGGACCCAGAACAGGTCTATAATGTGAACACAGGGCAAGTAGGATCCAGAGCATACTCAACTTAAAATAGCCTAGGGGCAAATGGGGAAATGAGAAATATCCTCTATTCCACTTATATAAACCCGTGCAATTGAATGGGAGTGCACGTCCAATTAGAGGGAACCACACCCCCCATGCAGCACACACTCCAAAAAGATTCAGACAGCACATCCCAATGTCCCACCTTAATGAGGTCGCCTTGTCGGGGCAGGTAGGCTTCCTACTGTTTGATCAAATATGTATAACTAAGAAACTCAAAATTTTAGTTTATACACCATATTAATTTGTAGGTGCCAATAATAGCAGTACTGCTATCTCTGTTCTCTATATACCCTTGTGCTGTGTCAGAGTGCTGCTACACCTTTTTGTTTTTATATATGTATATATATATATATATATATATATATATATATATATATATATAGCACGTTACATCACACATGGTGCTCTTACACATTATTTCTAAAGTAATATACTACTCAATAAAGAAATTTTTCAAAATTAAACCTTATATACCTGCTACTAATACACATTTTTACATTTAGAAAAATTCTTTAAACATTTTTTAAATTATTATTTTTTTATTTATTATTATTTAAAGAATTTGAATTTGATGCTTTTTGTAATGGGGTGTAACTTTATGCTGTCTAATAGGTATTATTAGTAAAATGTGAGCCATTAAATTGCTAAATGTGGGCCATTATTTTGTTTTTTTCCCCATTTTATACCTTAAGCACCACCTTTCTTCTCTAACCAAATTAAAGGTTGGGGGCAGATGTGAGAATTACAAAAGAATCATATCCATAGTGGTTGTCACATCCCTGAACCACAATTGTGACAAAGCCCCCTCCAGTCTAAAAAAAATAAAATAAAAAAACAAAAATAGTGGTGTTTGTATAGATCGTTAATTTGTTTAGATTGTATACATTTCAGATATCATAGTAAACAGAATCCCTACTGTATGCTCAAATTACAAAAATGACAATTCTAATTTCAGCAATGCAAAGTCAACTGATTGTGCACATAAACTGACCTTTCTTGCTTTATAAATCTGAAGCCTGTTTAATTTCATGTTTGATTGGCTGGCTGGCATTTGGGAAATAAAAAGCTTACTTTTTTACTTAAAGTGACTTGGTAAAGGTCAGCTTCAGTACTTTAAACAAACCAGATTTTGCTTTGTCCATAGTAGAAGTGTGAAATATATAAAATTCCCAAGCAATCAATGCACTTGCCAACAAACTGAAAGATAGTTTACTCTAATAAAAGAAATCGTATTTTATGGTATTCTAGGACGTGTCATAAATTGCTCTTGTCTATACTACAATTCTAATAAGAATAAATATAAACATAACACATAAAAAAAGAAAATCACAGTAAAATGGGTAAGTAAATTAATGGTACCGTTCTACAAGTGTTTTCAAAGAGAGAATTTATGACTTGTTTCCAGTCAGCATTCACAGTGGTACTTAATGTACAATATATAACCCATCTGAGGAAATGTGAAAAATGAGGCAGAACCACAGTACTACACCTCTCAAATATGTTGTTGCTTCAGTACAAAATACAAGCTTAATGAATTCATAAAAAATATAACAATGCCAAATAAGAATTGTCGAATTATTAACAAGTTGCTAATAAGACCATAATATAACAAGTCAAATATCTACACTAGAACTTGTGACTTAATTTTAAAATGTTACCCACCACCTTCCAGAACTATCAACAGTAGGTCATCACCTAAGGAGTTTTCTTATCAAAGGGTTTCACCTACTCTTCTGTCTCCTCTCCCTTCCACTTCCTGGTTTCAGTGACAAGTCCAGCAGTTTGCCTCTGAATTTTAAACATACATTGTTATCTCTGGATTTACATCCAGAGATAATAGAGGCACTTATCAAGCACTTTTCTAGCCCTTATCAGGGCTCAGCAGCTAAATGCACTTTGCAGAGCTGACAGAAGAATCTATTAGATGTCAATCACAATGAAGAGAAGAATAGTGGTGAAGTCACCAACCCAGCCATTGATAATAAATAGCAGAGGTGGTCTGAAACTTAAAAAAAACAAAAAGCTCTAAATACTGAGGACACATATCAGATGATGATTCCTATCATCATACTAATACAGAGATATAGGGAAGTCTGGTCCATTTCCTGTCCAGACTGTAAAGGTATAGTTTATATAACTACCAGTGTGTCACTATATGACACATGACATTCAACACAGGGATTATAACAATAACTTGCATGCACATACAGTTAGGTCCAAAAATATTTGGACACTGACACAAGTTTTGGCATTTTAGCTAAAACGCATTCAAGATACAGTTATATAACCAATAAAGGCTTAAAGTACAGACTCTTAGCTTTAACTTGAGGGTATTCACATCCTAATTGGAGGAAGGGTTTAGGAATTACAGCTCTGTAATATGCTTCTTCCTTTTTTTCAAGGGACCGAAAGTAATTGGACAATTATCTCAAAAGCTATTTAATGGGCTGCATGGACTATTCTCTTGTTAATCCATCATCAATTAAGCAGGTAAAAGGTCTGGAGTTGATTCCATGTGTGGCATTTGCATTTGGAAGCTGTAGCTGTGAACCTACAACATGCAGTCATAGGAGCGTTCAATGGAAGTGAAACAGACCATCATTAGGTTGAAAAGTACACTCTAGTCAGCTCAGGAGCTCATAAATGCCTGGACATCCATTAAAGATAATAGTGGTGGATGATCACAGGATCCTTTCCAGTAGGTATATCTACCATAAAGCAAAGACTTCATGAGAGCAATCACAGAGGGTTCACCACAAGGTGCAAACCATTAATCAGTCTCAAAAATACTGTAGAAAGGCCAGATTAGACTTTGCCAAAACCAGGCAAATTCTGGAACAGCATTCTTTGGACGGGTGAAACTAAGATCAACCTGTACCAGAATGATGGGAAGAAGAAAGTATGGAGAAGGCTTGAAACAGCTGGAGGCAATGTGATGGTGAGGGCATGCATGGCTTCCAATGGCACTGGGTCACTAGTGTTTATTGATGTTGTGACAGAAGACAGAAGCAGCCAGATGAATTGTAAAGGGTATATGGATGTATTTTGTGTTCAGATTCAACCAAATGCAGGAAGGTCGATTGGATGGCGTTCACAGTACAGAAAGACAATGACCCAAAACATACTGTGAAAGCAACCCAGGAGTTTTTTAAGGCAAAGAAGTGGAATATTCTGCAATGGCCGAGTCAAACAAAACTTAAGGCAGAAAGATCTGAAGACAGCAACAACTGAAGACAGCTGCAGTAAAGGCCTGGCAAAGCATCACAAAGGAGAAAACCCAGCATTTGGGGATGCCCATGGGCTCCAAATTTCAAGCAGTCATTGCCTGCAAAGAATGCTCTAAAAGGTATTAAAAATGAACATTTTCTTTTTGGCAATGTTAATTTGTCTAATTATTGTATTTTTGAGCCCCTGAAATGAGACTTTGCAGAAACATTGTTGCAATTCTTAAACATTTCACGGGATATTTTTGTTCAACCCTTTGCATTAAACCTAAAAGTATACAAATCAATTGCGTCTCAGTTGTTTCATTTCAAATCCAATGTGGTGGCATGCAGAGCCCAAACCATGAAGTGTGTCACTGTCCAAATATTTCTGGATCTAATCTCTATGTTGTATATCTGAGAATCACCCACTGTATTGTATGTAGAAAACCCCATATTTTCTTAATGCCTACATGCAAACCTGTGTACATCCTTATTTAAGATAATAACCTAGGTAATTCCAGCTTTTTTGGCAGCATAAGAAAAAGTACTTTGTGGTGAGGTATTCTATACTTATGTGGGATTCATAGACAGAGGTCTCCAAATCCCCTTAACTTTAATTCATTTTAACCAAATTCATTTTAGCACAATTAGATCATGCAAGCATCTCTTATTTTAGGTGATAGCATTTGGAATATATATCTCCTACAAATGAGAGTAATTGTGAAGCATTGCATTGACATGTATTATACAGTGAGAATGCGCATCCGTGATATGTTTGTATTCCCATCTGTTTTGTGCTTAATTGATCCTAAGTGAAAAAAATACAATTCAGTAAAGCATCTTTCCAGACTAGAGAGAAGGAAATCCTGCAGAAGCACTGTTTATTATCAATGGATGACATCATATTTGTTCTGTGAGTCATTTTAATAGGTTTCTAATACGGTCTGCACTAGTAATAGTAGTGTATTGTATTAGTGATCAGAACCCCTGGGGTTCAAGACCCTCTAAGGGGATCTAAAAATAAAAGTTAAAAAAGAAAATATTAAAAGTTCAAATTGACCCCCTTTCCCTAGCTCAGATATAAAAATGAAAAAAGTATAACAAACATTAGGTATCTCTGCATCCGAAAATGCCCGATGTACAAATGTAACAAAATATTTTTCCCATATGGTGAATGCAATAACAGCAAAAAAAAAAAAATCAGAAGAGCTTAACCACCCTTTTTTCACTGTTTTGCTTCCCATAAAAATTTGAATAAAAATTGATGAAAACATCAGGCATTCTCCCAAATGGTATAAATAAAAAGTACATCTGACCCCGCAAAAAAAGTGAAATTAAAAATGGAATAAAAAGGAAATAAAAAAAAAAGTTACTGGTGTCACAGTAAGGAGTAACTTTTTATATGAAAAACTTTGAAATTATTTTTCATAGCTTTGGATTTTTGAAAGGTATTAAAGTGTAACTAAAATTGTTTAAATTTGGTATTGACATAATCAGGCTGAATCGCAGAATACAGGTAACATATTTTGGCTGGACCGTGAATGCCATAAAAAGGCTGCAAGACAGTCGCACAACACACTATTTCTCTAATTCTAAAAAGACAAGCCTGGGTGCTGTCATAGCAATGGATCACTGTCCCCAGATCTCATTTGAACTGAGTTATCAGTAGGGTTAATTCCAACAATCAGTGCAGGCATTGACGTCTGGTCTCCCCCTGTATAATACTCCTGAGCGGCTGACATGTTTAAAGACCTGACATTTGCCGTAATAGTATGGCAAATGTCGGAAAAGGGTTACATTAGCTTGCCTACAAATGCAGCTTATCCGCCTATCCTCAGGAAAGATACTGATTCCCTATCCACAGAACTGCCAATTTTATTGTAAATGGCACTGGTGGAGGTCGTCAGCTTACCATGACTTGTAGGCACAAGCTAAAAACAAATGAAAAGGAGTAGACTAGGTGGCTTCACTAATAGTTTTAGTTTTTAGTTAACTTTAAATTGACCTTTAACACATCACATGTAAAAAAAAAACCTGTTGAATAAAAAATTGGGAGAAATAGCTGTTGGTCACACAAGCATTTGGCTTACAGCTATAAGGCTCAAAGTACAGTATACTGTATGGCAACCTTCAAGACAAAAGATACTTTATATTACATTATCTTACCAAATATAGAGTAGATAGGCCTTAGTTTTGGAAACCTGTCAAAGTAAACCTGTGCACCTTTAACCCCTCATACACTTCATCGACAGAACCCACTGATTTCATGAGGACCACAAAAAGAGGCCATAAAAGTATATTCATATACTGTGTGGGGGGAAAAAAAGGGCATCATATACTGTGAGGGGCCATAACAAAAGGGGTCATATACTGTGGGGGTGGCATAAAAAACAGGTTATGTACTGTGGGGGGCCATAAAACTCTGGGTCATATACTGTGGGGACAAATAAAGGAGGTCATATACTGTGCGGTGAGCCAGTAAAATGGGATCATATATTGTGTGGGGGGGGTCAGAAAAAGGGGGCCATATAGCATGTGGGGGGCCAGAAAAAGGGGGGGTTATATACTGTGTGCAGGGTCAGAAAAAGGGGGTTATATACTGTGTGGGGGCCAGAAAAAGGGGGTCATGTATCATGTGGAGGTCCAAAAAAAGGGTGTTGTATATCACGTGGGAGCCAAAAAAAAGCGGTGTTATACTATGTGGGAGCCAAATAAGAGGATTTTTTGATCTGCCAATGGTTGGGCGTGTTCTAATTAAGGGGAGCCAATCATGCAACCAAAGATAGCTGCGTTGGGATTTTTTTTTTGGGGGGGGGTTGTCTTCCTATAGTTCACCTCTGACAGCAGAGATTTTGATTTCACCCCTGCATGTATGGGTTCATGAGCTGGGGAAAAACTCAGGACAGATCCTATTCCTGTCTGTTTTGCGGCTTGTGGTCACTGACTTCAGTGAATGGGGTCATGGAGGTACGGGCAGCACATGGATGTCACATACGTGCCACCAGTACCATTTAATTAAGGCCCTGCTACACGCATATAGTCATGGGCATATTGCCTTACTATTATTATTAATTTAAATGTGTGACATACTAGTATAAATCTCTTCTATTTCTAACTGTGGCTTGTATATTAGAAGAAGGTCGGGGGCATATATTTTTGTGTACATATCACCCACCTCAGAATACAGTTATATGGATGTCTACTTATATTGATACCTAAACATTTCCCAGTCTCCTATGTCTACACAAGCTAAATGACTGGTTTATTGATTTCAACTGTAAAAAATTGTTTAACTTGTATTACATAGTTTATTTCCTTCATCTGTACTACTGATTTATACAAAGTTTGTGAACAGGTTAGTGACCAGTTAAGTTTCACTTCATTATACTTAAGTGTCCTCCCTTACCTTCACTCTTGCTTGGACATGTCCAGGTATGTGTGTCACAGTCAAAGTGAAAGTGACATGTATGTCTATAGAAAAACAAATGGTAAGCAGTGGATACATAAGGGTCTGCCTCCTCCCCTTGCTGTGCCTGTGACATATCAAGGACCCCTCTACATCTAAGGGATAGTCTTCCTCCTTTTTCTCTACTTCCAGTCTAAGAGTCCCAGTTGCTCTACCATAATGACCCTGACCTGAATCCTTATCCCTCCATCAACACAGGGCAATCACGTTGACTAAGATGTTGAAACTGTTCCTCTTCTTCCATTATCATTGCATGAGTGTAAAAGTTTCCCATAAGATATACAATAGAGGGATCACATCGCTGATGCTGCAGTCATCCCTGCTGACAAATTTGGTGTCTTATTCAAAGGGCTTGAGAAGCTGGCACACTTCACTCATGAGCCTCCAATGACGTATATCAAAGTAACACATTGTACCTGTAGTCTGCTGCATGAAATCATTCACCACCTTCTGATGCTCACATACTGTAGATGCTCCAGCATGTTTAAGGTGGAATTCCACTAAGTTTGAACCTTACAGATAAGGCGGTGCAAAGGCAGACTGTTTTGTTGCTGCAAATTGAGCAGAGTGTTTTTTGCAATGTAAGAACGACTGAAATGCACAGAGATTTTTCTGGCCATCTTTTTTAAGCCACTACACAGGTTAATAAAGTGGAATACCACCAGATTATGGACATGTGCCATACAGGGACAATGTGCCATTCGTCATAACTACAGTGCAGCAACAACATTGGCACCATTGTCAATGGCAACGCTGACCAGTTGGAGTTGGCGAGGAGCCATCCAGTGGGATACTTGCTACAGGATATAGCAAAGCTGCTCCTCAGCATGGTTCCTCTGATCCAGGCTCATTAAATGCAAAACCGTGTGGCGGTGCTTTGCCCTATACTCATGAAAGCCATGTATAGTCGTGCTCCATAATTGCTGCTCGACATGACAATGGTGGCAGGCACCTTTCCACAGACTGATATATCCAAGGAAAGGCTTCTCTAACACATGGCGATATAAATCAGGGAAAGGTTTCCCAGAGAAATAATAGCAGCTATGTATTCTCCATCAAGATGCACATTTCATTGAGCGTATGCCAGCAGCTTGGCCAGGTGTGAGTTAAGTTGCACAACTGCTGAATGACTGGGTGCATATTGCTGTCTCCTGGCCACACATTACCTTATGGATGACTGATGTTGGTGTGGAAGAAGAGGAGGAGAAACAGTTGGTGATGATGATGATGATAATGGCTACATCTAAATGTAAAATTACAGATGTAGCAAACTTTACCAAGTGAAATAAACTTCTGCTGCACACTTTAACTTGACTTTTTCAGTATTTTTCTGTGGCTTATATTGCGTGATATCACACGGAAGCATGTTATTAGATTCAAGTTACAGACTGCTGCATCTGTACATGTAAATGCTGCTTACAAAAAATATATTTTGCTATATTAAAGAATAAGACTTTGATTGCTAGAACGGTTGGTTAACCATGCTGTCCAAACGGTGACTTACAGATCAGTTTAGAAAAACGAAGCAAAGTAATTAATGCTGACTTTCATCAGTTCAGCACTGCAAATGTCCCAGTAGACAATAAAGGTGTTGGATATGAAAATACAGAATTTTAAAAAATTGCAAACTAAATATAAAAACTAGCCTATAGGTTAATGTGCAACCAAGGTCAAGGGTCCACATCAAAATCATTCCTTAACATACCTGAAAGAGAGTCTGGATTCTTCCTTTTAAAGAGGGTCTGTCACCAGGGGTGAAGCATATTAAATGAGTGCACAAAAATAGACAGAGGAAAAAGTCATTTGTTTCAGTCTAAGGCCAGGGCCCTACGTTGTGAAAACACAGTGTTTTGGCCGCAGTGAAAACACAGTGTTTTGGCCGCAGCAAAAACACTGTGGCAAAAATCACTGTGTTATACATTATCTGCAAAGTGGATGGGATTTTGGTTAATCCGATCGACACACTGCAGAAAAAAATCTGCAGCAGAAATGCTCTGATTTCAAAAACGCGAGTGAATTGTTTTTCACTGTCATGTGAATAAAGGCAAAAAAGGACTGACGTTCATTTTCTCAGATATTAGGTCTGTGAAAAATGGATAATATGGTCCAAATATGTTGGAGTGCAATACTTTCAGAGGGATCTACTAAGATCTATCTCAGCACGAATCACCTCACATGTACAATCCCAAGTTCCTTTCATTGATGCTTCAACAATTGCACAAACCACTAGGTATTAAGTATACAGTAATAAGAATTGAACAACCAATTGAAAAATAAGGTTCCTGGTTAAACAAAGACCAACATATTTGTTAAGGAAGTAAAATAATAAAACCATAAACTGAATAAATGTTTTCCTATAGTAAGTATACACTGTATACATTGGTTCCACTTATTTCACTAAAAATATAGATTCACAAGTCCCACTGTTACTATGGTTTATATCCATGACCAGCATAGATCAGAACACCACTGAGGACTTCAAATCCAATAAGCTCCCGTAGATCCTCTCTCCATATCCTCCTTCGGTAAATAAGTAAGATGCCTGTGTGATTATAGTGTTATATGACAGTCAGTCACTGCCAAGATTTACTGGGTCAGTATGAAAATAAATTCTATTTGCAAGGGGTCCTGACCATACTGATAAGAAAGACAGCATGAAAGACACACAGCGTATTTGTATGATAAGATGATTGTAGTTAAAGGTTATGTTCACATCTGCAACATTATTTTATTCCAATGTATCTAAAATAAAAAAGAAGCAACTATAGAGCATTGATTGAAAATATCCTACTGGTTTGTGTGTGCCGCTCCTGCACACATCTATGTGTCTCCATGCTAAAAGACTGCAAAAAAAAAAAAACTGTGTATTCTGAGCCTCAATTCATAATACTTTCCAACCATGTTTTATTCTTCTTCCAAATATACTGATAAAGAAAAATAATCATTATACTCTTTCCTAATAATTAATTGCTAATATATTGTAATCCCATGGTATATATATATATATATATATATATATATATATATATATATATTACCTTTATTGCTGACATTTTCACATGTGGCCTTGTCATATGAACAAGAATGTTCACCTGTGATCTAGTTACTTGTAACCTAGTGAGTCCAGAAACAGACAAAACAGACAAAACAGTTTGATAAGCGCTGCCTTGAAGGGAGACAGGCCCAATGTTTAGGCCACATAATGCTCTTTAGAGTAAACTATAAATCATATGTATAATTTTGTTAATTCTGCTATGAGAGTGACATTGGTTGTAAGAGGATACTTTGATGGCTGGTTGCCAGAAATTTGGTTTAACAATCCCTGTTTGGGGACATTTACCAGACTTCTCTGCCCTATCAGAGCTCTGCGTAGCTACGTCTCTTTGTTTTGTTTACTATCTCTAACTAGAATATTCTTATTGTTGTAACCTCACTTCTAAATAAACTTTATTCTGCTTTGTCCACCTAAGAGATGGTTTATCTCTTGCTTTTGTGTAAAAGTTTCCATAACATACATTTAGTAGGATAGTAGAAGTCTATGAGTTATTGAGTTTTTCCTCACAAATAATTGTTGCTTTATCAAAAAGCGGTGTCAGTTAATAACAGATATAAATGACATTAATATTTTATGACATCATTTTTGTAACTGATTCTCCCTGCATATGTGACACACAAGTCTATCTAGATATATTGGGGTAGATTTACACTTATTCGCCTCTCTTGCCCATAGGAACCAATCACAGCACAGTTTTCATATATCAAGAGCGCTATAAGAAATGAAAACTGTTCTGGGCAACAAAGTGAGTTTTTCTTTTAGTCATTTTCATAAATCTCCCCCAGTGTTTAGAAAATAGTATTTTCTGTGAATAGAACTGAACGATATATTATTTTCTATTGGTTTGGTTGTTTATATTCATCTTTCATGTCACTTTTGGGTGCTGTTTTGGTTTATTGTATGCTTACAGTGGAAATATATTTCTCATGTGCTGAAATGATTGCTTAAGGAAGAAAGCAAATTGTACAATATTAGAGAGACCTGGCCTAGCATTGCTTTACTTGCATTTACACCAAACATTTCAAAGCAAACCTATTAAGTCTTCATAGGTAGTAAAAGATGTAGTTTAACCTGCAGGGGTCTATTTAAGAGAACTGTAAGAGAATTGTAAGCGCTGCAGTTTCATCCATTGAAATTCTGTTATAGCAAATCATTTTCTTTCATAAGACTGGACAGAAAGAGCAAATTTCTCAGTTGCAATAAAGTTGCAGTAATACATGGCAGTGAGTAGATTCCATACATAGAGGAATATGTGAATATGCACATTTTATGAAGGACATGTCAGTTTTCCTACAAGTCTGTTCAATTACACACTTATATGTCTCATGAAATAAGAATTCCTAAGCATTTTTTCTTGGAATACTGTATTGTGCTGTTCCTGTTTCTCATACTATAAATACACCAAAAGAAAAAAATGAAAATAAGACAAATGAGCCATCAGAAAATAAGAAAATAGAAAAATTACTTTACTAAATGCTACTAACATGTACAGGCACTAATAAGTTAACAGTGTATCACGTAGATACATTCAGGCATCGGGGGCACACAAAATAAGCGTACATTCCATAATGACCTCCTCATTATAACTACAGGGCAACATGATAGAGAGATAATATAAACATATATAACATTTGAACTCACTTGTCAAGGATGTAATAAAGTAAATATGAAAACCGTAACCCCACAAATACACTTACACATCTATGTAATGAATATAAATTATCCAAATACAATACCTGAATTGCCAGAATTAGTGGGTGTATCTAAGGCTGGACTAGCCCTTGACCCTCTCTGTCCCTGCTGTACCAAAGGCCATGCTACTGGGCTGCACAATTATTTATTTGGACTATTAACTTGGAACCTTCTAACATCGCATTTATATTCCAGGCTAGTAATAAACATGTTGGAGTAGGATCCAGTCTTTGGCCGTCATTTACAGGATGTATAGCCCAGAGTATCAGAGTCAATTCAGCCTTACAATATGATATTATAACATGAGGGAGTACAGGAATTTCTCCCCTGACAAAGAAGCATGATGGACACCTCTGCATGCTCATGGGAGTACAGTAGTATACTGTTGATGCAGCCCTATAAAGAACTTTGCACTAGGGTATAAATCTGCAACGCATTCGATGGTGCAAGAGGGCAATTGTAACTGTCTGGTGATGGACCAAACTATGGGTTGATGGATCAGATTTTTCTCCTTAGAAACAAGATTGTTAATGTTTTTAAACAATCACTGTTGACCACAGAACAATCAGTATACACTGTTTTAGTTTTTATAGTGAGGCCAGTGAGACATTATAGTGAGACATGTTAGACTACCTTTTCCTGTTAACACCATCCAACTAAAGCACAAGCAACTCTTGCCCACAATGTATCTGAATGAAACAAAGCCAACTGTAACATCACAGTGAAACGTAAAGTAGAAAATAAACCCTAATAACTGATTAGGAAGGATCCATACAAAAGACAGCAAAATATTAAACCCAGGGGGAGGTTATCCACCACATGTATTGCCACAGATTGTGGCTTCCTTAGGAGAATATATATAAATACATGAATAAATTGACAATTGAGCATTATTATACAAATAAAAAAACAATGACAATTGAGAATATATCTCCAGAAACTGATACAGGCAAGTGTGGACACAGTCAAAATCCCCTCCATCACAATAAAGTCATATACACATTAATGACAGCATCTTACAGTAAGTGCAGCAATGTGGCTGTTTCATGCTGAAGGAAGGAGCTCTAAAGCCGGTTTCATACAGCCGAGTTCAAGTCAGGAAATTCAGACCTGCCCAAACACAACTCAGCTGAAATGAACTGACATACTGAGTTCAGCTTAACTGTCCAGCATTTGGGTTGGAAAATGCAGACAATACATGTACTGAGTTTAATAGCCTTAACTCAGCCGTATGAAACCAGATTTAGATCTCCTTCCTTCAGCATGGGAGTCACTCCTTCACCTAAGGAGTCATTTCTGAACTCTGACTCCTTGGATTATGATTTTCCTCCTTGACAGTAAGGTGTCTTCCTACACAATATGACCATGAAGGGACACACCTTTTTAACCAAGGGAATAATAATTCCCAGTTTTAAAGTTATTCATGTATTTTCAGGCAACATAGAAGAATGTTAAAATGCAGACATACAATAAAAGATAGACCAGAATTGTGGTTTTATGGGAAATGCCTTTCCCCTGGAAAGGCATAACAGCCTCTTGTGATATGTAAGCCTTTACTGAATATTCTCATATACTGAAAATAGCCTGAAAACAAATTCTAAAATTGTATAAAATGTACAAACATTGGGGAAAAGTACCGCTGTTTACTAAAAATCAAGTGTGGTAATAATGTTATCTTTTCAGTGAATGCTCAATGATTATTTCCCATTTAGCTTGACTACTCACGTACACAAGCAAATTGAACAGTGACTCATTCACCCTCTACTTATAACCGAAAGCTGGAATCATTTTTTTTTCTATTCTACAATATACTAAGTTAAACAGCACAAACCATACATCTATAGAAACGTCTTTGGCACTAGCCACATGCATTAAGCTAGACAATAATGATATTATATTTAATAAATATTTGTTTATGCCATCGGTTTCTACAGCCATACATCAGGATACTTACAATTACAGCTATAATAACCATCCCATTTGGGAAGTCAAGAAACAATTATACAACTAAATGTCAGAAGGTAGGAGAAGAGTCATTCAACAATGTGAGACATTTATAGTAAATCTACAGCAATGTGTTGGACCAATTTAAAGGCTCCTATGTGTGAAGTTAGGTGTGCAGCTTGTGCATGTGATTATTATTGTAATTATATTTTACTTCTATTAATCTTTGCCTTATAATTTAGATTTTTCAATATGATAATTATTTCTTTGACTTTGATTTTGGTTAAATTGTCCTGAAAAATACTGGTTGTCAACTGTAGTGATGTCGACTGCTTAGAGGTGTACTGTATACCATTGGTTAATGCTGGCTACATATTGTATGTTGGGGTTCAACCATAGGAAAACAAGAGAAGTTGTAGTTTTATAAGATGAATGGCAGCCTCAAAAAGGAACACAGAGGAAAATTAAGTCTGGCATTTACAATTCCAGTCTTAACATCTCTGTAAAGGTTTGTTAGATGTCATATGTGCCAGAATTATTAAGAGACTCTGACCTCTTAACACTTGGGGCATCATAAGAAGTCCCCGTGCACCAAAATTAAAATCTATACCAACCACTGGCAACCATGATCCCACTCCTCCCAATTTTCCCAGAAGAGGTAAAGAGGTTGGAATATGGAGACATTTTGGTGCAAAATGCCAAAGTATTTTCATAGTATTTTTTGTACTGAGCACTGTGGTTATCTTTATCTATTTTTCACAAAACAGTAATGAAACTTGCCTACGGATGTTCATTATCAAACTCAAGTATAAAAAAGGGAATCTTTATGGGTACACCAAAGTATATTGTAACTTTATAGTACTCTGTACAGGATATCACATGAATTATATTTATTGAGGAATTTTTTTCACCTTTTCTAAACACTGGCACCATGCTAATCCTCACTCACATCTATTTTTATGATCCAATTATTCAAGAAGTTTCTTACAATTCCTGTACAAAAAAGAAACAAAATACAAAAGAGAAAACTCCGGGCTTCAAACTACATTGTTGATTTATTTATCAATAGGGATGTAACTAAAGGCTTGCAAATTATCCTCACAACTCACAAGATGCCAGGGGTAATAAAGTTACAATACACAGAACCCATAATTACACCAGGGTTCATCAATGCAACGTATTTAAAAACAAAAAAACATTTTTTTATATCTTTCCTACCCCTTTTCTTTATCTGCTCCATTTACCATATGCCTTGTTGGTGAGCAGTAGTGCCGCCCCACGTGCCCCTTCTGCCACTCTATCTCCAGCTGTCTATTGCAGGTATAACCATTGCAGGGATGATTCAGTGTAGAGAAATTAAGATGTAGTGTGTGAGTGTAGGTGTGTAGAGATTTTAATTGCCTTTTGCCCTCTACTTAGCATCTACATATCACAAGGCATTATGGGAAAGGAGCTGGGGAGCTCATGCGCCCTCTATTGGATGTAACAAATCCTCAATTTGCTTTTGACTCACCGAGCCTTGAGACAGCAAAAGGGATTTTAGCCAAGCCAATTTGATTTTAGCCAAGCAAATTGAGGATTTGTTACATCCAATAGAGGGCGCATGAGCTCCCCAGCTCCTTTCCCATAATGCCTTGTGATATGTAGATGCTAAGTAGAGGGCAAAAGGCAATTAAAATCTCTACACACCTTTACTGGTGCTCTCCTCAATGTGAGAGATTCTTGTCCCTAACCCACTCATTGCCTCCCACTAAGCCAGCCAATTCACTTTGCTCTGTACTGATGAAGGACACCGATCCGGAAACAGCGCTGTATGCAGATAAGTGAAATTGGCTTGGCTAAAATCCCTTTGCTGTCTCAAGGCTCGGTGAGTCAAAAGCAAATTGAGGATTTGTTACATCCAATAGAGGGCGCATGAGCTCCCCAGCTCCTTTCCCATAATGCCTTGTGATATGTAGATGCTAAGTAGAGGGCAAAAGGCAATTAAAATCTCTACACACCTTTACTGGTGCTCTCCTCAATGTGAGAGATTCTTGTCCCTAACCCACTCATTGCCTCCCACTAAGCCAGCCAATTCACTTTGCTCTGTACTGATGAAGGACAACGATCCGGAAACAGCGCTGTATGCAGATAAGTGAAATTGGCTTGGCTAAAATCCCTTTTGCTGTCTCAAGGCTCGGTGAGTCAAAAGCAAATTGAGGATTTGTTACATCCAATAGAGGGCGCATGAGCTCCCCAGCTCCTTTCCCATAATGCCTTGTGGTGTGTGAGTGTGTGACCTTCTCTGCCATCTTGTGAAGGTGGATTCAGGATGCAGGATTCATTTGAGAAAACTAGGGGGCTGGTGCTAATGTATATTATCTTGGCACAAAAACAATAATTTTAATGTATTTAAATTGCAAATATAGTATAAATTGTGGGAATTTTTATGGAATTTTCGTATCAAGGATTTAGGTTTTTACTGATACGTGATTGGTGGGGGGCCGACAGCTATTTGGAGAGCTATATGGAGATGCTCCAGGTGCCCGTACTATACACAAAACAGGGCCACAAGCAGTTGGCTTCGTGCCCCGTACAGTGGTCAGGTGCTGGTACTGCAAGCTCAGCTCCCATTGACATCCAAGGGAGCGAAGCTACTTTCGCTCAGAGACTATACAGGGACTGGAGTTATCTGCTTTCAGCCCTGTGTTGTGTATAGTATTGGAGCCAGAAGCAGTCCCGTACAGCTGATCGGTGTGGGGGGCCAGATATCAGTCTCCACTTGATTACATTTTTATCCTAAGAATAGGCCATAAAGACCTAAATCCTGGACAACCTCTTTAAGTATAAATTTGTGCCTGTGATCAGATTCAGAACATCTTTACTGAGCTGCTAACATACCCATGTCATAGCATATATAGTAACCAAGCTGCTATCATGCCTATGTTATAGCATATATAGTAGCTGCTTTTATGTCGATAACAAGTATTTCAATATCCTGTTTTGCTTCCAGAAAGAAATTCCTTCCATTTGTAGTCCAGCCTATTACTGCCTTTGCTATTGCAATTCTATGTATTGAGCTCAGCTTATACATTATTTGATCCTGCACTAAGGCTTGTGATCCTTGCATCTTCAATACTTTTTGTACCTGTAACCTAACCCAGTCTTACTAAACTGTATCATTTTATCTCTAAAATTACACTATGTTGCTGTAACCTCCTTTCAGTGGCCAGGAGTAAAGGGACTATAAGACTGCTTACCTCTGTAAAGCCAAGGCTGATCCTCTTTTAACATCACGTCAAGCCTTTCAACATTAAAAATGAATCTAGAGAATTCTATAAGAACACAATGAAAGAAAGGCTATGCTGCTGAATGAATCATAACGCTATTATTGCTGTTTATGTTGTGAGACAGGTAGCTTCATTATAATGTAGGGAACATATTTCCAATAAATCATGCTATGCTAGGCTGCAGCTCTCCAGGCCTGTATAAATATGGTAGACAATGTACCTGGATAAAAAAACATACAAAGAAACAATAAAAGCAGTCTTAATAATAATGGATAGTTCCACTCAGGTTTGGCAGGCCATCAGTTTTACAGAAGGCTAGCATTTCCTGTGCAAACATTTGCTGGAGATCCATTAGATTTCCTTTTGCAAGTTTAATATTATTTCTTCTGGGAGATACTGCCCTCTCCATCTATTCTAAAGATAAATGCCACAAAAAAAACTAATTATAAGTCACTTTCCATTTTTCATATTTTTTCATAAATATTTTAGACTCATTATTACTCTCATAAACCATACCAGATTCCTGGTTACACATTCCATAGGAAGACCATGAAGATGAATGTGGTTTATTTCACTCTGGTTTATTCATTCTATGACTACGGCTATATGACATATTTGCAATTGAAAAATTTACATTTTTTTTTTTTTTTTATAAATTCTGTATGTTAGATATTATACAGAAATAACAACAAACAATGATGGCATGAGCCAAACAAGCGCTTGGCCTCGAGGATCGAGGCATACATCAGCGTCAATGCATAGTAACATGGTAACATGAAATAGATATATTAGAACATCAGCTGCTGCTAATCATAACAGTTGTCAGGGGGACAAAAGGAATAAAGAGGGGGGAGGAAATGGGAGGGGAAGGAAGAAGGAGGGAGAGAAAGAAAGACAGGGAGAGAACGAATGTGGGAACAACAAGTTAACACACAAATGACAGACAGGCAAGGACCCCGACCTCTCCATGTCGGCAGCGTAAACCTTAAATCAAGGTCTACCCGTCAGGTCTCTATAGGCCTGGGATCCCTGAAAGAGAATCCACGGCGTCCAGGCCGCCATGAAGGATTCCCTCTTATCACGAAGGGATGCCGTGAGATCCTCCATGTACTGGATGTCCTCCACTTTGCGGATCCAGTGCAGGAGAGAAGGGGGATTAGACGATTTCCATAGCGCTGGGATACACGCTCTAGCGGCATTGACCATGTGTCGTAGGGAGGATTTGCGATAGGCACACAGGGGGTAATCCGAGAGGTGTAGCAGAAAGAAGGCTGGCGTGTTAGGAATGGAAGTTTGGAATATCTGACCTAGCACCCTGTGTACCCCCTCCCAAAAGTCTCTCAATATCGAACATTCCCAGAAGATATGTAAAAGCGTCCCCTCCTCCAAGCAACAGCGCCAACACGCAGGAGAGGAGGACGGGAAGAGTCTGTGTAGTTTAGACGGAATATGGTACCATCTAGTCAGGATTTTATATCCCGCCTCCTGATAACTGCTAGCCATCGAACTCTTGTGGGTAAACTCAAAAATTCTGGAGCACTGTTGGTCAGAAATAATCTAATCTCGAGTACACATCCCTAGCATGGGAATAAAAGGTGTAGTCTCTCGTGTCAGGATGGACCGTGCGCCATAGGTCTATCAATTGGTGAGAGAAAAGCAGTCGACGGATACGTCGGAAAACCTGCTTAGGCATGTAGGACGAGCCTCTGGAGATGTCTACCGAGGGGTCCAGTGCTACATTGAAATCTCCCCCCACTAAAAGAGTGCCCTCTGCAAAATCGGCCAGTTTAGCCAGGATGCCTTCCAAGGCGGCTGCCTGATTGGAGTTGGGGAGGTAGACATTGGCTAGAGTAAACAAAGAGCCTGCTAATTCCCCCTTTAAAAACAGGAATCTACCCGAATCATCACGCAAGGCTGCCTTGTATTTCCAAGGAACCGAGCGTGCGATAAGGATGCTCACCCCCCCTGGACTTGGACCCCGGGAAACAGCTATGGTATACGTCGGGAAATCTTGAGGAGGAAAAGGTAGGGACCGCCCCCTCCCGAAAGTGTGTCTCCTGGATAAAGGCCACCTGGGCCCTCTTACCCCATAAAAGGCGGAGAAGGGATGATCTCTTCTCGGGAGTGTTGAGACCATTAGCGTTGATGGAGGAAAACACCAAAGAGTCCATGGTGAGGGGCCGGGGTCCTGCAAAGGGAGAAGACAAAAACAAACAAACAACACACACAGGACTCACAGAGAGAAAAGAGAAAGGGAAAGAAAACAAACAAACAAAAAACAAAAAACAAAGGGGAAGAAAGTGAGGGGACGAGAGAGTGCAAAGGAAGGGATAAGAGACCAAGAATTACAACAATTAATTCCACTCAAGGCTAATCCAAGAGCAGTAAACAGAAAACAGTGGGATAACCCACTTAAGCAGGTCTCAGGAGCACACCGCAGTATACACCCAGAGAGCTGCTAAGCTAGACTATCGGGGGAAAAGTAAAAACCAAAATCTAGTTGACACCCTTTCCCCGAGCATGAGAATGGAAAGAGTAATCAATACCTCTCTACTAAGGTGGAAGAGAGAGGGGGGCTGAACCCTTACTAAAAAGTAATCCCAGCCGATCAGACGGGGGGGGGGGGGTAACCCCCTGCGAGGGTATGCCTTACAACTGGGTAGGGGGAGCTAAGGCACAAGAAGCTCAACAACTTAAGTAGGGAAGTGGGGAAGAACTTAGGATAAAGGCCTCTAACCGCCCTCCGTTGGATTGAGGACCCTTATGCATCCCCCAGGGGGAGATAAAGCTAGAGACCTGCAAGGTGCCCCCTCCCGCACAAAGCATACCAGGTGCCCTGTTCGTCATTAACCAGAATATGTGTTAAAGGGGAACACCCTAGAAAAATACATCACATTTCAAGTAGACCTCCGCCAGACACCCTCCCCTCGAGGTCGTCTCCGAGACAGGGCAGATGAAGGTGGGCGCCCTCCTGGAGGCACAGGCGTCAGCGGGTAGACCAGCCAGTTAGGGAGAGAGAGATTAGGCATATCCAGAAACTTCGCCAGCAAAGTCTCTTGTTCCGGAGAGTGAAGTGCAAAGGTAGCTCCGTTGCGACGTATCTGGACATGGAAAGGGTGACCCCATTTATATGTGGCCCCAGAGTCTAGGATGGCTTGTAAGGTTGGTTTAAGGATTCTGCGCATGGCTAGTGTACGTCGGGAAACATCCGGTAGTAGGTGCACTTGGGTGTTCATAAATGGGACCGGGCCACCACGCCAGGCCTCCTGGAGAATATCCTCCTTCTCCCTGAAAAAATGGACTCTACAAAGGACATCCCTGGGCTCCGTGGTGTCCTTACGCCTAGGACCCAGCACCCGATGGACTCTGTCAATGGTGATCTCCGTGTCCAAAGGACGAGACAGGACTGTGTTGAAGATCAAGGTCACGGCAGAATGGAGCTCCGAGGGGGGTAGACTTTCAGGGATACCTCTAAATTTGACATTATTTCGACGACCTCTATTTTCTTGATCATCGACCTGAAGAAGGATGGATCTGTTGAGGTCTCTTTGGGTAGACTGGAAATTTTCTACGGCAGTGAGGCGTTGGTCCAGCGAAGCAGCCTGCTGTTGTTGAGTAGAGAGTTGTGTAGATAGAGTCTGTAGTTCCGTTTTAAACTCAGACATGATTTTCTCTTGCTTTTCCTCAACTCTGCGGACCATAGCTTCCAAGTCCAACTTAGTAGGCATATTGCTGAGAAGGTTCTAGATATCCGATAATTTAGGACGCTTTCGGCGGTGGGAGGGTGAAGCTGCATCTCTCCCAGAGAAGTCAGATAGGTCAGAGGAAGCTGGAGAGTGAAGGGTTATCGGGGTGCCCGAGAGGTCAGGTTTCAGGCCCTCACGCCGGTCTGAGGCGCCAGGGACAACGGTCTCCGACCGTGGGTCTACTTCATTATGGGACGCTCTGGTTGCTCCTGTTGTCAGCGGAATGCCGCCCGGGGAGGGCCTGGCTATATTTGGATCCATTTCCAGAGGAACATCTGGGGTCTCTACAGGATGTAGTTTATTCTGGGAGGTCATAGACTGATAGGAAAGTGACCCTGATTGTATTATAGAAGGCATGGGAGAGTGAGACAGTGAGCTTGCACCAGAACCAGCTGGGCCAGGTATCTCATTGAGAGAGGGAGACTGCAGGAGCTCAGGAGTTAACTGTTCCTCGGTGGGAGGTGAGGGTTGAAGCGTGGGAACACCGCTGGGGCCGCCATTTTGGGAGCGGGGGGGGGGGAGGGGGGACCGGTACCTGCCCGTGGAGCGCTGAATTCCTCTCTGTCGGCGGCTGGGACGGCAGCGGAGAGGATAGCTGCGTGTGGGGCCTCCCCTGGGAGTCTGGAGGGTCCGCTGGGCATTGAAGAGGCGCCGCTTGTGTCACTGAGCCATTTTGGCTCCCTCCTCCTGAAGAGGAAGGTGCGGAGAGCAAAAAACGAGCGATATGCAGCTCCGTTAGGGAGGAGGAGGTCGTCCCCCTGCGTCCAGGGCGCTTAACCATTTCAGGTGAGCCGTTCAGGGGCAATTTTAGAGTAGTTTTTCCCCCATAAGGATAGCTAGAAGCGCTCGGGGTCCGGGAGCTCTTCAGAAGTGCGACTTTACGGTGACATGTCTCGAAAAATTTACATTTTTGACAATTATTTATTTTAAAAGTCCTTCCATGATTGGTAATGTATTTGTAAATTAATTTCCGAACATAAAATGTAGACAAGCAGGTTGATGTAATATCTCAAGCTGTGGAATACTAGAGCCTGTATACACAATCTGTCTGATATGCTGTTTTATATTATTAGAACTAAACTACCAGACTGATATGAATATTTCCAAACCTAACAAGTAATAATCTAAATGCGTCAACACACAATACCTAATTTTAGGCACAGAATAAAAAAAAAACCACACGCACACACACACACACACACAGGCCACATAGGCCACAATTTGTTGGCCAAAGATGGCCCACTTGACTTTTGCCTAATGTAATAATCTTGTAAGTTGTGGAGGAGCCCATACCAAAATAGTAAAACTGTTGTATTATCCCAGTTGCTATGTGTTTTGTACATAAATATGTTTTGAGATTGTGGCACCGCTTTGTTTGAATGTGAACTCTTAACCGAGTTTTTCCTCGCTGTCACAGGTGCCATGTGGTAGACAAGCTACCGTATTATAACTGTTATTTTATTTATATATATTTTGCTGAGTGTTACTCCTACATTGACTGCTATATGATTGGGTTAATATAGTTTTTATTATATATGTATTTCATTGCTATACTGCAACTTAGTAGCCAAAGCTCTTGTTTTCCATTCTGCAGGACCGTTGTCTCACATGGCCCTCCGTTGCATGACCATAAAGCAATTAGACAATTGTGCTTGCTATTCAAATTCATTTGCTGTGGAGTTGTGCAATTGTTGTGCCTAACCAACCTGGAATTAGGTAAGACCAACCTAAAACATGAGGAATGTTCAAGAAATACACAGTGATTGATCTATGCCAGTATGTGAACACATTGACATATGTGTGCTCAGGGGTGAACCTAGCCCCTCTGCTGCCTGAGGTGAACTATAGAAAGCTCCCCCTCCTTAAAAAAGATACCCAACCCAGGACACCTCCCATTTACAGATCATAAAATCCACTTATTTGACCCCAATATAGTATAACACCTCCTTTTTTTGTCCCCCGCACAGTACACACTTTTCTTTGGCCCCCCACATGGTATATGATCCCCTATTTTTGTCCCCCACATGATATATGAGCTCCTTTCTTTATCCCCCATACAGTATATGGCCTCCACATAGTATATGACCCCCTTCTTTTGGCCCCCACACAGTATATGACCCCCTTTTTCTGGCCCGCCATACAGTATATGACCCCCTTTTTTGGACCCCCCACAGTATATGATACCCTCTTTTTTATGGCCACCAAATAGTATACGAACCCATTTTTTACTTGGGTCTCACACAATGATATGTTAGACCACTACCTATTGACCTATTGTATTATTGCAATAGGTAGGGGATGATAACTCACTCACCCATCCAAGCTCCTGTCGAGGCCAGCCTCCACTGCCAGCTCCAGGATGTGCTGTACCAGATACTGAAGAACGCCAGGACGCTGGCAGTAGCATATGATTAAAAAAAGAATGCTATACCATGAGGCACCGCCTGAGGCCATCACCTCAGGTCACATCATGCATTCCTTATATGTAAGGCAACCTTTCCCTCCAAAAGCAACTTGAGCGTATGCTGATGAAGTGGATTGTCCTCTGTGATTAAAAACTTGAGTGTCTGCAGATCCATCACAAATCATTGTACAATAAAGCACTACAAGCTGACTTTTTCGTTCAGCAATTTCTGTTAAAAAATGATCACCCAACGGACCCCATTATAGTGAATGAAGTCCTCTGAGCTTTGTTTGTGACTACTATTTTTGCGGTCCACTTTTCCATTCATCTGGCGCACCAACAGACCAGAAAAACAGACTTACCAGTGCAGATTTGAACCTAGCATCAGCTGAGGTCATTGGGGGTGGAGACTAGTGCTACCCTCATCTAATCTGACACCGTTCCTGAGTGTTATATTGGGACACTGTGAGGTAGACCCTGGTACCAAATACAAGTCTTAAAGAGGTTCTGTTAAGTGTATCTGCCATAATACCCCTGCATCAGAAAAGCATCTAAAACCTATATATGCATACCTTTGGTGCACAACTAGGAGACACCACAGCAGCAATCTTACCAAGCCAAGCATTTATGAGTTTAACTATCGAAGTTGCAATGCTTAAGAGACTATAAGACGCTATGAGACAAAATTGTTTTTACCTCTGTGCCTGTGCCATTAATTTCGAAGACTTGCCTGTGCCACACTACACCACATTGGGGATGGGACCTCTTGACCACATTTTAAAATCTGAATTTTATTAGTATGGATATCTGCTATTCCAGTGATAGCTAAAAGCACACAATATCACACAAAAATCCAACTTTTTAATGCTTTCCCTTTTATTTATGACAGTAAAATCGTTCACCATGTATGAAGTGTTTAAATCTTTGAAGATTTGGGGCAAACCCTTAGATTTTGTGTTTTTTCATCATATGGATATATTTTCAAGGAGTAATCCTTTTAGCAACGACTCATATTTTCATGTACATATTGTAAACCTTGTTCTATGCAGGACTGTATTTAAACATAAAGAGCCTGTAGGCAACTCCTTAGGCTTAGACAGATCGTGTAGGCTTCATGTTAAAGTGGTTGTTTCTCTAATGTTTTTACCAAACACTAAATATAATCACAATAAGGATATTGGTGACAGTTACAGTGGTTATGTTCATTCACCCGTTTTCAATTCCTCGGGGGCTCCTTTTATTGTGCACAAAACATCTGCAACAGTGACTCTCCTTGTTCTGTAAACAAAACATCTGCAGACAGAAGCAGCTGTGGTTAAAAGTCAAAGCTTGAAAGGACAGAAGGGCACTATGTAAAATTGTAGCCAAAACCCCCCCACAAATTACGACCCCTGAAGTTATTGCAGAGTTGAATGCCATTTTAAAGAAGACCTTTTATGTCCTCTAAGATTGCACACTGACAACTTTGCAATGGTATATAAAATGTCCTCTTTAAAGGCACAAGTATAAGTGAAAACTGTCAGTCATGCAGTCAACAATGATATCTATGGTGGCGCTGCAATAGGCAAAACAAATTCAAGCTTTGATTTTTGACTACAGCTGTGTAACGCGGCGCTCGTCATACTCACCAGATTACATTTGTTACACACTATGTAGTTACAGTACCTCTCATAAGGTAGGTTGCTTGAAGGCCTAATTCTGACCCAGTTCTATTGTCTTCCCATGTATGACCTCTGTCTGTCCCCAACCTATGAAACCAAGTTGCCCGTCCTGACTTTTTGGCCTGTTTATGAACTTGCTCTCCTGCTGCCTGCCACAGACCTTTGGATCCTACCTGACTATGCTTTGCCTGATGCTCTGTTGCTCTGCACTGGCATTTCTCTCACCTTGGCCAGCTGCTACCTACACTAGGACCATTTCAAGATGGAGTGACCTGGTAGTCTCCCAGCAGGAAACAAAAGATCCCTGTACAATGGCTAAAGGGTGAAAACCGGGGAGGTTACTTGGATAACACCCTTGGAAATGGCCCAAAGTTAAATTGGTTAGGTGGCACAACAGGTCCACCTCTGCTGCCTGTTACAAGCCGTTTCTGTCTGCAGATATTTTAAAGGTCTTTGCATACTAAAATATGATCACAGAAACAGTAGAACTTGACACATCAACTTGGGTGACATGATCCAACAGTCATTCCTCTTTGAAACTCTGTCACAAAACAGCACAGGTAATAAAGTTTATCAATAGCGATATGTAAGCTACATAACTGAAAAAATGGGGCATTACCGGTGATGGCAGGTGTGTCAGGAAGAATTCAACTTGACTATGTGAAATTCAGGGTGTTTGAGTTATTTTGCCCAACCCCTGTACATCTCCGTTAATAGTCAGGCATATACAGTAGTTTACCCATATGTGACTGTGATTTAGAGCAGCCTGAGTATGATAGGGCCACTCTGATGTACTTGAATGCAAGATTTGTTTTTGTGCATATACAATCAGCCCTGCTTGCTTGAACTGCACATGCCTGTCAAGTCAACCATGTAATATTTATGGGGCTGTCTGGTGCTATAACACAGAGATCTATGAATGGCCAGCCACCTCAGGTGCAAATGCAGTTCATCGTGTCCATGGGCAACAATGCTTTAGCAAAGAAGATGGCCTAAAGTCTAAGTGGGAGGATAACTAAGGGTAGGGCTATATTCAGAAAGTAGGGCCAACACCTGATAGTGATTAGTCACTGTGGCTGAGCCCAACACTATGTTGTCCTGTTGTTCTTCCTGGCAAGGCACATAATTCTACTGCCATAAAATGCGCAGGTGGTTCAGTTTCATCAGATCAGAATTAGGGTAAGGTCAGCTTTATCAGACTGGTCTCCGAAACGTACATACCATTGTTATGAATGGACTGACATATTTATATATTTATTTACTTATATTACAAAAACAGAATTAATTATTATGGAAGGTTCTGTTTTAACAAATATTCCCCGTCCTATCATACTGCTTTTCATATAGGGCACAATTACATTTACTCAGTTCAAAACTAATACTTAGATTTATACATAAGAACCTGAAGACAAGAAAAAGTCTGCAAATTTCCTTTAGAATGTTTGAAAGTTTCCTTACCTTTTTATATAATATAATATAATATAATATAATATAATACAGGAAAATAAAGAAGCTTGTTTTTATTATAGGTAATTGATAAATGTTGAGGCAACATGAGCCATCCTATGGCTATTTCTGGTATTGCAAAATAACATAAACTTATAAAGAGCTTCAGTGCAATGCTGACTTATGCAGTAGGCATGCTGTGACACAAAATAAAGCCACTGTACTGTATGACTAAATAAGTATGTGTATGTGTTGTGCTCTTTTCTTAATAGGAAAGTTATTTTTAAACTTCATTTGTAAAAAAAGACAAAAGTTACAGGTATATTTCATTCACTTCAATTAGTAGTTACCAAATGAATTGTGTAAGTGAACATTTTAATTGAGAAATGTCAAGTCAATGGCACTTTCTACTCAATAGTTGCATATTATGGCTGAGCCTGCTGCAAAGTCTAAGAACACTAGAAGTTATCAAAGAGTTTCAGGACCATAGAAAAGCATGAAGCTATTGTCGTACTTCATATATACAGATTACAGAGCTCTAATTGACTTCTAATATTCTTTACACTTTATAGTATGGCTACAACATTCCTTCTAATATACACCTCAGCTGCTGCAGAAACCCTTTTTAAAGAGAAAGGTGACTTTCCTGTTTAACCGTCAAGTGATTGATATCTAATTCCCTAGTCTTTTTTTTTTTTTATAAAGAAAGTCCGCAGCAGCT
Organism: Leptodactylus fallax; assembly: GCA_947044405.1. Lineage (NCBI taxonomy): Eukaryota > Metazoa > Chordata > Amphibia > Anura > Leptodactylidae > Leptodactylus > Leptodactylus fallax. The sequence continues at coordinate 963,105 of CAMRHE010000407.1, forward strand.
AAGTTGTATATTTTAGATTGCAGGAGCCAGACCACATCTGTTTTAGCTTTAAAGGGAGAACTACTTGTCTCCTATGTGAAACCTTCTTCTGCAGGAACAGATAAGTTGTATATGGTGGAACACTGCTCATGGCTATGTAATCAGGTTGTCACAATGATAATACAGATATTATTTATAGATATGGAAAAGGAAAATTAAGACTGAAGTGTATTATAAAGTAAAATATCTGACATTAGTTTTGTCTATCAATGTGGTGTGTGTGAAATGGGAGTGCAACATGGCTTGTTCCATATACACATCCTCCCTCTGACCCTTCACTCCTTGTTGTACTGATTCATAATGAATGCTCACTTTCCCATTCAGAAAGTGAGTACATTACATTACCTACTTCATGCCTCATGATAATGTAATAAGACCTTAATAATAGAGAGAAAGAGAGATAGATAGACAGATAGATAGATGTTGCAAAAACTACAAATAATAGGTCTACCTTTAAATTTTCTCAATATAAGTCAGTCTTATACTTACTGTATAAAATGGCAATGCAGAAAATGATATATTAAACACTAAGCTTGGATTATAAAGAGAATGAAGAACTCCCCATGCAGTTGCTGATAATACATGAAGTATTACAATTTATTAATCTCAATACAGGTATACTCATAGCAGTATATGTGTTCATGTTCATGCCTTTTATCCACAAGGAGCCACACATGAGAAAACGCACTCCGATAAACTAATTGATCTAGTTCAGCTAGAGAATGACTTTTGACACAACTCTTGACATATTCATAAACTCATTTACAGCATAAAATTATTTGCTTTCATGCCAGCATACAAAATATATCATTAGTAGAAGCAGACTATCTCAATTTCCATGCTTTCTTGGACAAATTAAATTGTGAAAAGTAGATGGATGAGTAATAATGAGAAGATGCAAAGTAATGATAACCCCCTTTTCCACTCCATCACCCCTCCCATTTTTGCACAGTACATGTCATGTAACACAGTACAGGGGTCCCTAAAGTTACAATATTAATTGGTTTGAGGTTGATCATTGTACGATAAAATCATTTTAACTTGACATCAGAAACATATGAAAAACTACTTACTCCTTCCAAATACCCCAAAATATTGCCAAAAATAGGACAAAAAGAAAACTAAAAATTATCAGTTGACTAATGTCATTAATCCATACACATAGAGACTGAAAGAGCTGCCAGAAGCTGTGATTTCCTATCGGGACAGGAGGCTTTTCAAGGTCCTGATAAGTAAGCACAGTATGCATGAAAAAAGTACCATGGAGTCACTCTAACTAGGTATACACAAGAGCAGCTCATCCTGGTACAGGTAAAGAGAAGTACAGAACATGTAGTACTTCACTATACTGTACAGAGGCAGTACTAGTCAGGCAGTCAGTGCATGTACTTCACTAATACAGGGGTTTTACCAGTGAAATGTCCATGATGATTTGTTGGAAACTCCATCCAAGCATTGTATGTTGAGTTTGGTTTCAAGTTACAGTGATCCAGAAAAGACCAGTATTTGTTGAAATATTGTATCATGAGGCCATTGTATGGACCACTGTATATAGTATTTTAGGATCCAGGAATTGGCAAATCCACATACAACAATAAGGCCAGGTTCACATCTGCATTCGGGTTTCCGTTCGCGGAGTCCCGTGGACCCCATAGACTATAATGGGGTCCATGTGATTTCCGTAAAGTTTCCGCACGAAGCAAGCGGAGAGGAAAATGCTCCAAGCAGCACTTTCCTCTCCGCATGTTTATCGTCTATGGGGTCCGTGGGTTTCCCGGGTAAACTGCCTTTTTATGCGTATAGGTTTCCATTCGGGGGGTCCCTAAGCTTACCCCCTGAACGGAAACCCGAAGCAGAGTGTGAACCGGGCCTAACAGTATTTCACTTAATGCTTATGTCACAACCCATGCCTGATCCTGTCACTGAACCAATACTGTAGTTATCACAGGCCTACCTATGCCAATAGCACCTCATTTAGCTCCCATCTTAAAGGATCTTTAGCCTGATAATCAGTTTTATTCATTTTAATTAAATAAGAAGTGTGAGGAATAACAAATCCTATGTAACCGATATCGATATTACATGACAGTTACTCTACATTATTATAATAATTGTTTTCCTTCCAGATGTAATGTCATCCTATCCAGTAATGTCATCCTATCCAGAAAGTACAACCACAGTATGTATATAAAATGACTGATAATTTATGCCATATTTGAGCCATATATAAGTAAGGCCACAACTGAAAGTATAAGATACATTGCATTCCCAATAACTTACGTTTGTATACTTGCAGAACATAGTGGACAACTAATGTGTATTTCACTCCAGAGGCGTAGCTATAGGGTACTCAGAAATAGCAGTCACAGTGCCTGAAGGGCACAATAGCTCTTCTGTTACATGAGAAGATATGAGAACTATATATGGTTCAAGGTGGAGAACTCCCAGGTCTATTACATTTAAAACACTCAAGTGAGGATATATGTGTTCCGTTTGGATTGGCCCACAAGAGTACCAGAAGAGCATCTGGTGGGTCTAGGCTTTAACAGAATAATGGTCCAGTAGAAGATACCCAAATTTGAAGGGTGGGCTCTCAGTATCATTTTATCTGGTTGCACAAGGAATCTCAGTCTACCACTGTATATGTTGACCAATGCCTTAAATACACATTTACAAATACACAATTGAATTAGGACACTAGTGTGAACAGAACATTTTCCTCACAGTATTAGTTCATATATTCTCAAGCCTCGGAGATTCTATTCTAAGCCAATGAGGACTTCTGTAACCAGTTTTATTATTGATTTAATGCATCCAAGATAAGAAATGAAGGAAATATCAATTAGTCCCAATAAAACATATTCTTCCATCAGCAGCTTCTCTGCAGATCTACTCTATGTGACTCTATGGTTACAGACTATTTAAAGAAGCTACTCCTGCAGTAATGTGTTACGCTCTTCAGCTGACCGCTCCTTATTTCTAGGCTAAACGGAGGGGGAGGAGTAACACATGACTTTAGGGTAAGACAACACACATGCTTTACTTCTATTCTGTAACCATTATGATGCATAATTCTGTATTAGAGCTGTATACAAACATGGTAGAATATTCAAAGGGGTTTTATGGCAGGCTAAAATTGCATAGGAAACAAGAAAAATGGGCTAAAAAGATCCCTTGCTGCTGCCAGTGGAATTTTTTACCAGATCTCCTCTGGTCTCTACTTTCTGTTCCCATCTCAACACTGAGAAAGTATGCACTCAGAGAGTCACTGGCCTACTACTGACTAGGTGATTTCCAGGCGATTTCTGCTTAATTGAGATGGGTCCGGAAAGTATAAACTAGCGACCAGTAAGTGCTAGAACAGCAGCGGGAGAGGATCGTTGAGGATCAGTAATACTATTTTTCTTTATTTTTTTAGCCCATTCTACTCCCTTGCTAGAAAATTGTATCCTGTCAGAAAACCCTTTTAATGGTGACTATTGTAAAATTGCTTTATTATTTAGATGCAGTGAAGAAAGTAAAAATTGTATCAAAAGTATAAATAGCCTTTTCACATGCAAGCTGTAAAGAAGCCTCAAAAGCAAATAAAATAGATACAGTACATTGCCATTCTCACTCTATTATTATTACCATTATCATTATTACCTTACAAATATAGCCCTGCTTGCATTCTTCAGGTGTCATGACCTATATTCAGGCGGATTCTGCCTTATAAATCCCATTGAAATGAATGAGACGCAGAAAAAAAATGCTAGACGTTTTTGGAACAGTTTTTGAAAAGAGGAACAAAGTTGCCTCACTCCCATTAAAGTGAATGGGAGAGTTGGGAGGTGTTTTTGAGAGTGATTTTGAAAGCAGATTCTGCATCAAAAATCCGACTACATTAAAATCTGCGTGAACTTACCCTTACTAATCCGATTCTGTGGTTGTCTGGAATATGTTGAAAGCTTAAAGAGAACCTTTCACCAGCTCTAACAAGTCCAGCTCTTTACATCAATTCATAGCTGCTGCTGCCTCTGATTTTGATGCAGTTGGAATTATCTCTCTAGCCCTCATTTTTTCCAAGCAATCAATGCTGTTACTTTTGGTGCCTGACATGCAATTTAGTCTCTGTACTGTCAGGAGGGCGGTGTCAGGCAGGAGCAGACAAGGTGTGATTCTGACACTCTGACACTGGCTGCCTCTGATTGGAGTTCTGATTCACCCTCTTGCCTGACACCGCCCTTCTGACATTACAGATAGCACATTGGACACTAAAACTAACTTGTTGCTCAGGAATGGTAGAGGGTAGAGAAAAAATTCCAACTGAGCTGGAATCAGTTGAGCAGCGCCTATTAACAGATCATAAGAGCTTGCATTGATGGTAGTGAAAGGTCCTCCTTAAGGACACACCTTAAGGACACTGCCCAGTTTGATACACAGATCCTTTTTTGTTTTTTGTCACATCACGAAAGCCATGACTTTTTTCATTTTAGTGCTGACATAGCCATTTGAGGGCTTGTTTTTTGCACAGTGAGTTATACTTTTCTATTACACCTTAAAGGAAACATTTATCTTATTGATCAAATGTTTTTAACTGTTTCTTAGCACAATGGCAAAAAAGTCAGTTTATTTACGTTCTAACATTTCTGAGATGCACTGGGCATCATATATAATATGTTACTTTTATTCTGCTGGTCCCTACGATTACAGCAATACCAAATTTATACAGTTTTTTTATGTTGTACTCCTTTGGCACAATAAAATCATGTTTTTGCAAAAAGTTATTTGTTATAGTTTCACCATATTCTGACAGCCCTATTTTTTTTTATTTTTCTATCATCAGAGCTATATTATGGCTTGTTTTTTGTGGGATCGGCTGTACCATTTTGGGCAATATGAGACTTTTTGATCATTTTTCATAATTTGTTTCTAGAGACAAGGTAACAAAAAAACAGCAATGGCTATTTATTTATTTATCATTTTATTTAGCTTTTTTATTTTACATCCATACTTAATTGTATACTGCGACTTGAACATTAGTTCCAGCATTGGGACTTGAACATTGCAATGTACTATAGTAAAAGTTAGGCCCTCTGTCACCATGACAATGCATCAGCACCCTGCAATTACATTGTGGAGTTGCTGGTAGGGGCAAACACAAATAGGGATAAACGACCACAAAAAGTGTTTTCACTGCTTGCAGCCTTTAGAGCAGAATTTCAGCTGTGTATTACAACTGACGACCTCTCCCAATGGCGCTGTCTCTCCTCGTGAGCAGACTTCATCTTCATGTCATACTATTATGTCAATTCTCAGGAACAGGCACCCACCCCAGACAGGAACTGGTTAAAAGTGTTTTCCAAGATTTTAATGTTGATTACTTATCGTTAAACCAGTGCAGGTCTGACGTCAAAGATCCCTGTCACCGCCTATCACCTGATTGAGGCTTCTCATCTGAGGCCTTTCACTGCACTTCAAGCACAGTGCCATACATTGTGTAGTGGTTGTGATTAGTATTACAGCTTTATCCCATTCACTTTAATGGGACTAAGCTGCTGTATATCCATGTGAACAATGAATGTAATGTAATTGGACTAAGAAAGCAGCCCTCACCTGAGCCCCATGGCCTCTTTAATCAGCAGGGGAGTTGGATAGGTAATCAATATCATAGGCCTAAAAAACCCTTTAATAATGTTAAAATTGTATTTATTTTTCACTTCCCATTGGAGCTTTCATTTTTTTTAAACCACTATCAATTTACATTGATAAAGTCATAAAGGGTTCCCGAAATATGCTTTATAGAAAACTAGTTTTTATATACCACTTTAAAACTGTATCAGTTAACAAAGCATGTATGTTTGTGTGTGTGTGCTTATGTGTGTAAGTCTTTGTGTGATGTATTTGTGAAGTCATCAAAATAAGGTGAAGACATCAAAATAATAAAGCAATATCTCATAACATATATATATATATATATATATATATATATATATATATATATATATTTAAAGGTTATATCAGTGTTTTAGGATTTCTAAAACAGCTGTCCATTTCCTTGTGACATATACACATCCTTCCACTGACCCTTCTCTGCTTGTTGTACTGATTGATAATGAATTATGAAAGTTGGCTTTCCCATTCAGAAAGCCAGTACATTACATTACCTAGTTCATGCCTCATAATAACTTGTTACTTGTGTTAAGCAATGTCGATAGAAAAACCGAAGATTCAGTAAGACCTCAATAATAGATAGATAGATAGATAGAAAGAAAGATAGATCTTTCAAAAACTACAAATACTAGGTCTACCTTTAAATCTTCTCAGCCATACAGAATAAGTCAGTCTTATACTCATTGTATAAAATGACACTATAACAAATGATATATTAAACACTAATCTTGGACTTTATATAGGGTATAGGACTCCCTACACAGTTGCTGATAATACATGAAGTATTACATATGTGATATTTATTCATTATCTCAGTACAGGTATACTCATAGCAGCATATGTGTTCATGTTCATGCCTTTTATCCACAAGGAAATAGGCAACACATGAAAGCACACTCAGATAATTTGATTGACCTAGTTCAGCTAGAGAATGACTTTTGACACAACTCTTGACATATTCATAAACTCATTTACAGCATAAAATTATTTGCTTTTATGCCAGCATACAAAATATATCATTAGTGGAGGCAGCCTATGGAGCCGTGAACATTTTCCTATAGCTTAACAGAGCAATATATTTTTAGAGTAGAATAGTAACCAGTACAATATATAGTAAAATATTTATTCATCATTCATATACTTGCTTAGCAACATTAATGTATTTTAAGACATGGCTCAAGAAGACATGAAGATGTTTCCATTATTGCAATCTCATACTACTATATATCACCCACAATCATTTCATTACCAAGTCAAGTGCGTTTGGTCATGGGTGATGGATGGAATGTAAATAAATAGCAGGATATAGAGTGGTAACAGAATGATACTTAGTAACAGATAAGGCAATGTGAAGTTCAAAAGCATCTGTCTATAGCAGAGCAGTACTTTGTTGTGCATCATAAATCACTGGTAATGGTAGATCATATATGGAGTGCAGCATCTATAGGAAGCAGCCTTTGTTAGCCTACTTTATGCTTATTTCTACAATATTCATGTGAAAATAACAATAATAAAAATAATAATTCTAACAATAATAATTATAAGGTACACTCATGGGAACATGTAACTAATGACAGACCCTACCTATAAAAATGTACCCCAATCCCTGGGCTATGGGGTATCCTTATATACATTATACTATCCATAACAGCTGTTATTGTGTGTATACTCATATATGGGGTTTTACAATATCAAATAATGTGATTATATATATCTAAATATAGTGGGCTCAGTAAATGCACACATCTTCAAAGCTTCCATACAAACACTAGTAGCTGTCACATGTGACATGGGTGATTGACTAGATGACCATAGCTAGGACTTCATTAAACCTGACTGACAACTATATGTGAGAGCATTATCCATATCAGAGAGAACTGACTTATCTCCCCTGCCTTTTGTCTTTAAACAATACTAAACAATAAAGGATAGAAATATGCATTCAAGTTCTAACCGGATAATAATACTAGGTATAATATTTACTGAATGTATAATACAATGTAACAGGAGATTGTAGTTATAATATATGTGTTACAATGTAATGTGGACTAGACAGTGAAGCCTGCCTGCTGATATAACCTGCTAAGCAGCACTACTGTCAGGGCAGGGAATCATTCTGCATATTCAATGTCTGTCTATCTATCTATCTATCTATCTATCTATCTATCTATATAGACACTGTATATATTAGAAGGACACTTCTCAGTGAAGTTAAGAATCGGTATGTGTGTAAGACAAGACATAGAAAGGCAATCCAGATTCCATGAGGACGTGGAAGAAAGTTCTACCATCTCCTGCCCCAATTCTCTTCCTACACGTCTTAGTTCTACCACCACCAATTCTATTGGTGCTCATTGCAGCTTTGGTTCTTATAGATAGCTCCTACCTGCTTTCTCTGGAGACTTTATCCGTGCATGAGGAAAGTTGGACACAATCTAGACTCAGAAAGTCATCCTGGTCCTCCAGAGCCAGGCTGTGATCTCTCTCATGATCTCCTTATGGAGCAGGAGTATTGATGATCTCCTATCCAATAAACCAATTCACTCAGCTTGTGGCTTGCAGTGACTGTCAAGCGACAGGTGATCCTGGACAGACACAGACCCCCTGTGATGTATGTAGAGATAAATAGCGATGCTCTGCACGATCTGACTATTTATATCCCTCCTGCTACAAAGCAGAGAACTGCTGCATCCTAAGAAGCTGCTTCCTTGGACATCATGCGGCAGAATGCAAAGAAATGTGTTCACACTAGAGAGCAGGAGATGTCATGATACCATTCCTTGGTCATTAGCATCCCACATTAATGATGATCATAGCAGAATAGTACACACTTGGCTGTAATGATCCCCAGCAGATGACACTTTCAGGTGTCCCCCTCCAATATATGCAGTAGTCTCCAAAATGAGGGGGGTTCTCCTCTTGAAGGATGCTATACCAAGATAGAGCAGGGAATATAAGGTGTCTCTTCCCAAGATGAGAGAGAGGGACAGAGAATTTTCTCTTCTTGCTTGTGCTGTGTTACTGTCCTTCACCAGCAGGTGACTGACTTCACTACTCTCTTCTCTGGGCCAGCACTGAAGGGATTTCTCTTCTCTGTGAAAAGCAATGCTGCTTCCTTTCCCATGCCTTCTGGGTCTTAGTGCTGCCTTGCTTTTATCAGATCCACATTAACTGGCAACGACAGGGTCTATGCAATTCTGCAAGTTGGCAGCTGTTCTGGGTTTGTGAGCTCTTCCTGCTTTCTTAGAGGCACCATGAGCTCAGAACATGCATTTAGAATGAAGATGCTTGATGTGTTACACAGAACATCCATATATTGCTGCATTACAAGACTGCTCCACAGAGAAGAAGCAGATTCCTTCCTTCAGCCTGCATAGAAAAGTGGATGCATGAGCTCTTGTATACTGACTGTGCTGTCTCCTACCTCTTCCACTGCAATACAGCACAGTCCTCCAATGAGGAACACAGACAAATTTTAATGCTTTACAAGTGAGAGAAAGATAACAGAGTTATCAAAGTTATCTTCCTGCTTCCTTCGCTTTGCTGTCTCTGGTCCTGGAGGCTGTGTGCTGGATCAGAGGAGGGTCCTTGCTTGCTGATAGGGAGGGTGGAATCACAGCATGTTGCAGCCAGTTTAACCACTTCACATCAGAGCTAGCCGCACAAGAAACATCTATTTCCAGATATTTCCAGAAATATTGCTATGAAACAAATGCAGAATTTATTACTGCACTGCTACTTTAAATGTAACCTTTGTATAGTCCCTTATTTTTTGAAGAAAAGAATGAAACCTTAAGTCAGCCATTGGTTTTTAAGAGGTTAAAGCAACTACCATATATTAAAAGGCACATACAACTGTTCTTTAGTCTATTTTAAAGCAAGAGGGACAAACCATTATATACTCTCTATTACTTATATAGGGCTAACATGTTCTGCAGCATTGTACAGAGATTGTTACCATTCATATCAATCCCTGTCCAAAGTGAGGCTTAAAGAAGACCTTTCATCACCTCCTTCAAGTCCATCTCTTTAAATCATTTAATAGATGCTGCTCCACTGGTTCTGGCATAGTTGGTATTTTTCTCTAGCCCCACGTTACCGAGTAATCACTGCTGTTAGTTTTGGTGCCTGATATGCTATTTAGACTCTGTACTGTCAGGAGAGCGGTGTCAGGCAGGAGCAGACAAGGGGTGTGATTCTGAACTCTGACAATGGCTGCCTCTGATTGGCGCTCCAAATCACACACCCCTGTCTGACACCGCCCTTCTGACATCAAAGAACTTAAATAGCACATCAGGCACCAAAACTAACTGTGCTTGTTGCTGAGGAATGGTGGAGGCTAGAGACAAAATTCCATCTGTGCTAGAATCAGTAGAGGATAGGTCATCAATTAGAGACTGGTTTTATTCTGACACCTAGGACCCCTGCTGATCAGCTGTTTGAAGAGACTGTGTTGATCATACTAGTGCTGTGACTCCTTCATTGTTTATATTGCACACCATCTATTTCAAAACAGCCATGCAATTTAATTAGTCCCATCCCATGAAAGTGAGTGGAACAAGGCTGTAGATATATCACACAGGCACTATATATAAGACAGCATGCAACAAACAGCCTCATCCCATGGAAGCAAATGGGACAGGGCTGTAGTTACATCACATGGCCACTATAAAACTGACAGAATGCATAAACAATGAAGAGGTCATAGCACTAGTACGAGTGGCACAATATCTTCAAAGAGCTGATCAGCAGGGGTTCTGGGTGTAAGACTCCAAAAATCTCTTATTGATGACCTATCTCCAGGATAGGTCATTAATAAAAATGACTTGGACAACCCCTATAAGTCTCAGCGTGGTCAGGGATTGATATAAATGGTAACAGTCTCTGTACAACACAGCAGAACATATTAACAATATTTAAGTAATATGGACTAAATAACTGATATGTCAGATCAAACTAATTTACTTATTTACTTTTTACACACACACACACACACACACACACACACACACACACACACACACATAGGGCACAATTTCCTAGTGAGCCAATTAACATAAGCCAATGTCTTTAGAGTGTGAAGGGAAACCAGAGAACCCCCCTGCAAATAAAAGGAAAATATGAAAACTCCATGCAGGTGTTACCCTTAAAGGGAATCTGTTAGGGCAATTTGGGACACTAAACCACCCACATGTCCATATGGACCTGGGGTTTAGTGTTCTAAATCATCCTGTAATAATGCAATCCATGGCCACATTAAAAATAAAAAAGCTTTATACTCACCCTGCCGCTGTACTCCCCGCACCTGTGCAGTTCTTCAATGAGGCCAGAGGAGTACACCTCGGCTTCAGTGCGCATGTACCGTACCTCCGGCAATTGCGCAGTGAAGCCTGGGTGTCCATCTTTGGCTTCGCTGAAGAACAGGTGTGGCAATGAAGAAGCTCATAAATAAGCCGGACTGTTCTCTCCGAACTCTCTAGGAAAGTTTAAAGGTTTTTTATTTTTAATGTGCCTGCAGATTGCATTACAACAGGGCGATTTGAGACAATAACCCCAGGTCTGTGGGTGGTTTATTGTCCCAGATTGACCTGACAGATTCCTTTTAATACTCATTTTCCAAAGCATTCTACAGTGGGTTATGTCACTGTGTGGTACACAGACAGTACATGCCCTGGAGTATGTGAAAACCTGAACAGTGCGGTATCTAATTTTGTTGTAGTGTGCCTCATATTATCTAATATGGCACAGAAATCAAGAAAAACGGCACAGCTAATGAACAATGTTTTTTCTTCTATGTTTGTTAGTAAGTTTTGTTATTCCAATGATATATAATTGTTAATGGTTGCATAAAGATTATATCCACCACTACACACATCACTCATAAGTCATCAATAGTGGTATAAAGGTTGATTACACACACCATCCCCCTCCGCACATACACAAAGGGGCCATGGATAGTAGTTGTGAATAATTATATGTAAAATGTGTACATAATTATATGCTTACAACTATAACAGAAAATCAACAACTTTCTACATGTTTAATACTATGCTACTTAAGATGGTTAAAGGAATAGAATTTATGGCATTATTACTATTACTAATCTGTTACTAAACTGTTACTAAAGTCTATCTCTTTAGCTGCTGACTGTGTCCAGGTCCTCGACAATCATAAGTCTCTTCCTCTGACTGTGCTACTCATGCATCAGTGATAATCCAGTGACTGTGGCTCACATCCTATATTCACCCGCTGCCAAAGGTGTTGCTAGGGTCTTAAAAGTTCTGGAGCTTAGATGCAGTCACAGGAAGGCAGTTATAATACATTCCTGTTATATTCATTGACTCACAGGTGTTATCTCCATTAATTGTAGTAATTCTCTTTCCTCATCTTCTCCATTCAGCCTAGACCAACATAAACACTTCTTTCAAGAAAAGTTTGTCACACAGATGTCTTAGGTTTCATTACTTTTCTATTATCATCTTGTTGCTACTCCTAATAATATTCTGAAGAAATAACTCAGAGATGGTCTCCCCTGAAAATACCAGTAGCGCATAGTGTCCACTACAATAATTATTTTCACACTGTAACCAGCAAATATGTAAACCATTTATAGTAATAAAATTTCCCAAATATGTCCTGTTAGTAATAGTGCCCTCAACAATAATAATGCTACCTCAAATTGTCCTGTTAGTAATAGTGCCCACAACAATAATAATGCTACATCAAATTGTCCTGTTAGTAATAGTGCCCTCAACAATAATAATGCTACATCAAATTGTCCTGTTAGTAATAGTGCCCTCAACAATAATAATGCTATCTCAGAGTGCCCTATTAATAACAGTGCCCCATTAGTAGATATGTCCCCCAGTGTGCCCCCATTAATAGTAATTGTGCCCTCAATAGTAATATGGCTCCCCAGAGTGCCTGATTAGACACTTAAGAGTGTCTTCAAGAACTGTACAAAGAAGTTTCTATGTTGTATAATCTGTGTCCTGCACAAAAAATAATGACAGTATTGCAGTATTTGTGTCACACACACCCAAAATGTTAATAAAAGTTAAAGAAAAATAAATGCACCCCAAAATAGTGCCATTTAAAAATACAACTTATCACACAAAAATAACAGAAAAAAAAAGTTATGGATTTTTAAACGTAACCTAAAGGGAACCTGTAAGGTGTTTTTTCCACCATAAACTGGCCCCAGTTCATGCAAGATGAAGTCACAAGTTTTCCTATGTTGTCCTATGCATTAGGCTACTGAAGTGTTAATGTTTTCTAGGCAAATTAAATGTATGTAGTCACAGGGCACAGGGAGAAGTAACATCTAGTCATATCATTCCGGTGCTAAGTCTCACCCTGAAAGGCATGATCGACAGGTCCTTCTCAGCCTTTGTGAATTGCAGGCCAAATCTCCCACCGCCACAACACAGCCACAATGCATAACCTTTTATAACTTTATAAAAGAAAGCTTGTGGCTTCATCTTGCACAGACTGGGACCAGTATATGGTGGAAAAAACAATGTCCAATGTCCAAACTAGATGGCATCCTAGAGCTAGATAACACTGTCTAGATGTTCAGATTATGCAGGTTTCTTTTTAGACATTTTGGCATGTTTAAAGACCAAATGTTATAAAAAGCATAAGGACTAATAATAACCTAATATTTTTTACAGTAGGTGTATAAGAAGCATATGGGGCTCTTGATTTCAGCACCATGGCCAGCAACATAATTGTAGTCCTGGCTTGGCTATACAACAGTGAAAAGCTGATTTCAATCTATTGACGGTTCCCAAGTAGATTGGCCAAGGTAATGTCATTGTTTTTTTTACTGGCAGTTAGGCATTGCAACAATTTGTTTGCTTCTGAATAGCTTTTCTATCTCTTGTCAAGCTTATCAAAAGAATATTTTCACACTTTATTATTTTTTTTATATACTGATATTAAAATACTGCTTTGTTTTTTTCTATGTTCCCATAAATCTACATTTGTGTTGAAGTCAAATGAACTAATTTTTATGTAATTCACCTTTATTTCTAAAATAACATTTTTCCGCAGAGTGGTGAGTCATATAGAAAATATGCAAGAAGAGTCTATTTTTCACAGTTTTTCATTCAAAGTTCATAGAAGTGTTGCAGCTGATGGATCTTTATGTCAAGCTGGAGGACAAATAAAAATAGAAAAAAATAAAAGATACAACATAACAAACTAGCATATAGATTGCCCATTGTTATCCACTTGTGATCAGCCTGAAGACGAACATATTTTTATTAGATAAAAATCACCAATGATGTGGCCAATTGTTTGATGATGGAATCATATGAATCATTCCATCATCAACACAAATAACTAAACGGTCCAATCAGGAGACAGTTTGGATGACATGACAGTTGTACAACTTGGCAAATGATTGAGGAAACCTGTCTGAGTCACAATGTGTAAAGAAAGCAAGCGAGTTATCAATGTGAATGAAGGAGGGGAAACTAAGCATACAGGAGGTGTGTACAGTATGCACAGTGAGGATAGAACAGATAGTAGATAATGGAATAGATAGTAACGAGAGGTCAATAAAAAGAGGAAAAGACGCAAGTAAAGAATAGGGAAAGCTTGTAATAATCATTATCTGTCCATTTCCTTAACATAGTGCTGAATGATCAAGGCTCCATGCCAGATTTTGTTATGGGGTCCCAAGTACACTTTTATACCTCCAGCAATAACAGCACCATAAAACAAATGCAGTAGATCAAAAGTTGTATACTCACCCTCTTTTCTAGGTTAGAAATGGAAAGTCACTTATAGGTAGCCTTTGATCATAACTACACCAAAGAGGCAGCTCCTTCAATGCTACAGTGAAGCTATGTGACTTTTGTAATTTACTCTATTTACCTGTCACATTAAAGGGGTTTCCCACAAACATTGATAGCATATCCTTAGGGCATGCCACACAATGATAGAGATATTGCCATTGTGAAAATGCCACTTTTCATTTTACTTTAGACACAGTGACACTTTCATCAATGTTATGTGCCTGTGTTTAGCTCAGTCCCATTAAAGTGTAAGGGGTGTTTTGCAATTACACACAGAGCAACTAAATGAGAGTAACGCTACAGGGTGTCAGGGAAAAGTCAAAGATGCAGTGCCTTTAAGCAGACATGAGCACCTTTAATGTTGGATCGTATTTATATGTCATCAGGAATCATGGATGGCAGCTACAGGGGATGGCTGCACAGCACTGTGAAAGGAAACATAAAAAACCTCCTGTCACAGTAAGAGAATGTGTAAATGGGAGCTGCATGTTAATTATTGTTCCCGAGCTTCATGCTGCCTTGCCCAAAACCAATTTTCTGGTATTTTTCTTAAATGAGTACACATCAGAACCATAATGCCTTTGTTGGTAGCATCTCTAAATATAAAATATAACTTTGTTGTCATTTTAGTTTTATTCTTTACTAAAAGTAGCATTTATATTCTATCTCAATGAAAGAAATGACAGATGTGGCTAAAATGGCTGCACACTGTATGCATTGTGATAACTCTGGGTAAAAGTGTTATAATTTCAGCTAGATTTCATTGTCTAAGGCTGGAGAAGTCTATTATTGTTATATGGAAATGTATCTCACTGCTACTAATACATTGGTATTTTATGGAATTATTATTTGAGTACTGTAAAGCCCTAATATTTGACCTCTGCACCACGTAATATCATTTGCCTACTGAATCACAAGGAATGTTGGCTACTCTACATTATGTATTAAAAAAATTAAAGGGATTTTCCCACCAATACAACTTTTTTCCTGTCTATTCTACTATCTTGAGAATTCCCATAGAAATAAACAGAGCCTCTGCCTATCCATAGCTTTGTTCAGACTGGCATGAGAAGCACCCTATTAACATTCTCAGATCTCCACAGATCTGCAACTAATCCTCTATCCTGTGGATAAGGAATAAATTGCATTTGTGCGGAAACTTTCTTAAGGTTGGTTTCACACCATCATTCAAACTCCGTTTGGGGTTTCCGACCCCAAATCCTCTTGAAAAATGGGGAGAGAAAAGTCCTGAAAGCAGGGATTTTCTCTCCACATTTTTCAGGCGGAAACCCGGTGGACCCCACAGACTATAATTGGTTCCACAGGTAACCGCTTTTTAAGTGGATTAGCTATTTTTCGGGTCCCCAAGCGGACCCGAAGAACGGAAAGCCCAATGCTAGTGTGAACCTATCGTAACTTCCAACCCCTTAAGAATATTAACTCATTTTTTTTTTCTTTAAAGGAGTTATCGACTAATATTGATGGACTATCCTTAAATGGTGTCTATCACCTCCCCCAGCCACTGTTAACTGCTACTATATGCTATAGATGCTATTAGCTAAATTAAAATCATACCTAAGTTGTGTTTTAGAGTCCCATGGATACATATAAAAAGTACTTTCATTCTTTATGCAAATGAGGACTTTGGAGCACAGGAGGCAATTTCTTCAACTGCCAAGCCCCATTGCATCATCAGTAAACATGCCTATCCTGGATGTAGTACATCCCCCTGGGGAGTGTAAGGGGATCCTACCATTGCTTTGATTTCACAGATAGCTGCTGCAAAGTCCCACACATATGCAGTATGCTTGTGTATTCCCAGACGAATCCGAGCATACTGCGCATGTGCCACCTAGAAATGCCCCCCTACAGCTGGAAGAGAAGGAGAGGCTTGAGTGGAATGACTCTGTCATACTAGGTTATTGACATCCTCAGCATCCTCAGTACCCAGCCATCAGTGCAGTGTACTGCACATGCGCAGGATTCCGCAGCAGCTCTGTGACATCAGAGTGTTGGATGAATGAACTTCCACTCAAGGGACAAATTACATCCAGTATGGGCATGTTTACCAATGACATGGTGGTGCTCAGCATTTGCATAAATAATAAAAGTGCTTTTATATGCATCCCTGGGGCTCTGAAACAAAACTAAGGTATAATTTTAATTTCTACAGCACTATGGCAGCAGTTTAAAGTTGGCTGAGGGAGGCGATAGACTCCCTTTAAGGTAGGCCATCGATATTACATCAACGAGAGTCTGACAACCATGACCTCTGCAGATCAGCTGTTCGGGGACAGCTTGGCTCCTGGTAATGTTTACAAGCTGCTCACTCGTCGTACAAATTGTAGCTGTGGATTTAGGTACTGCAGCACTGTCCCAGCATACCAATCGTACGACGAGTGAGCAGCACAGCTCCTGGCATGTAAACCTTACCAGGAGATGCTTTGTCCCCAAACATCTGGTCTGCAGGGTCTCAACTGTTTGACCCTTACAGACTAATATTGATGACATATGCTAAGGCTAGGCCTATAAAGTTTCCTTTAATGTGAAAATTTATAGTATATGCTACTGTTGGTAAATTTAACTGGCAATGTGTTTGCCAGCTTAATGTTGCTCATCTATGAAATATTCTCGATAGTTTTTGCTAGATTTTATGAAATAATTTTTACCCTTTCTTACAATTTTTGCTCAATCTTCTTGCAACTCAGAGTCTCATTTGCAACATCAGCTTCACAATGTTACACCATTCACTGCCACAAATGCAGGTGTCACAAGAGATATTAGGTCATACAACAGTAGTCGTGGCCAAATTCACCGTGTGGCCCTAGCCTAAAACTTTTAAAACAAGTTAACCTTTTATACCGTTAATAATATAAATTAAATCAAAAGTCAAATAAGTTAAACTTTTAACTGTTTAATAATATGTTTGTGTAATTTAGCATTTATGCTCATATTCATTATGTGCGATATGATCAAAAATTGCAATGCTAACATTTTTTTTGTATTATTTTGCACACCAATTATTATTACCAACTACTATAGTGCGGTAAATACACTAATTAGCTTGCCATGGCAACGCCAACTTTTTGATGCATGTTTTGGTGCACAGTGTTGCATTTTAATCCACACCCCTTTTTGAGAACCCACATCCACTTTCCTAGTAAGTCCCATCTTCTTGCTTGCCAAAGCAGAAAAATGAGCACATACTAAATGTGGTGTGTGGCAGATATGCTAGTTGTTGTGATGCAAATTACAGAGGAATTCTTGTGCATTTTTCATGAGTAAAGATGCTCTATTCAGTCCTATCTTTTCACTGTTATATACTGTCATGTAACTAAATGCAAATAGATTATATCTGAGCATGCATGTTAGGGCACACCTAGCAGACAGTATCACAAAAAATACAGTAAGCCTGGGGACATTACTGAAGTCCCAGGCTGCAGCTATATAACCATGAAATCTGCTAATCCTGATGCCAGGGTCCAAAGTCTCGTACTGTAGATCCACTCATCTTGTTGACGGTACAGGTACTGCCTCTTATTAACAATATACATGTACTGCCAAGATATAACTGTCTGAAGGTGACCCACCCCCCAAGATTTTCATAATCACACAGGAGCCAGCCCACCCATACTCACTGTGAAAAGTAGTCAGCCCACCCATACTTGCAATGAGAGGACTTTTGCTGGCAATAAAGAAACAGGGGAAAGAGTACAGAAGGGTCAGAAAGTGGACTTCTGCACAAGATTTAATAGAAAGGAGCCAAAATTTGTCAATAAATTATATTGCAAAATTTATTACAGTTAAAAACACCGCCAGAAAATCAAAGGTTGCTCAAATCTTTATGTACACTAACCGTAGAGACTGTAAAAAAGTAAACAGGGTTAAATAATAAATTACTAGTAAAATCACATTAAATGTAACATTTCCATTATAGCGCCCCATATCAGATTAGTGTACAATATATTGGCAATAGATATATTTTTCTTTCACACGTACGTGAAATATAAATCAAACCTTTACTGTAAACTGCAATGTTACCTGAAACTCTGGGAAACTGTAGGGAATTGACTGAAAACAATGTTTTTCTTCATTTGATCTTACTAATGACCTACAAAACTGTAATATCACCTTCTCCTCTCTGCTGTTAACACCTTTTTACAATACATCTGCTATCATGCTGGTTTTCCAATGTACTCTCTCTTTGTAAGCTTTCTGAAATAATACATAGTATTAGTGCTGCAAGGACAACATTATATTTACTACTCATTATCCATACCAGATATTCCATAGGATTGCAGTGTGAATGGAGTCCTCGAGACCACCCACGCATCAGAAGAAGCTGCAGAAACAATCGCAGTGCCTGTATTTGTATATCATAAGCCAGGTGAATGAATGTATATACCGATATAATAGAAATAGACAATTTTAACTATCACTCACTAAGCATGTCTTGGGTTTTGGTTTACGCAATATATCTTCAATGTAGTTTGCCTCTTAGCATTCATTCCTCATGCCATCTTTCCTGGCCATACTCTTGACAGTACTGTATTTAAAGGAAACTAAGAAACTCTTTCCAGCAGTGTTTCCTGACGGCTGCATACCAAAAAAAGAGAAATATGTCAGCCAGCTTTGGAATCTCTAGAGTATGTCATGTAACAAAATACTTGCATACTGCAGAAAGTGCATATCAATTTATTGAACCACTTTACTAATGCTCAGGAATTGAACGGATTTCCATGCTGGTGCAAAAATTCTTGTTTTAAATGTTTACATTTCTCTAGGCTCGTGTAAAGTCATATTAGGAAATACTTATGTTATTCAGGGATCTATTTAGTATGCTTTGAGTTAAACAAGATATATTAAAATTGAAAATAATAATTTTAATAATCAATTTAAATAAATTAAAAAGGTTTTCTAGGAATAGATTTTTCTTTAAGCACAAACAGCATAGCATAAGCAAAAAAAAAAAAAAAAAACAACGGTACCTACTGCTTTCTGCTCCCTGGTTCTTCTCAACAGTAAAAGCCCAGAAATGACTTTACTAGCCGCAGCTCAGTGATGTGGCCACCAATTGGCTGAGCATGTATTTCCTGTGTGCCGAGCAGAACCTTGGAGTAGAAAGCTGTGGGAACCTAGGCAGCACAGAAACAGAATCAGCAGGGGATCAGTATGGTGGGTATCTGATTCACGCTAGGTTCACACTAGCGTTCGGCTTAACATTCTTCGGGTCCACTTGGGGACCTGAAGAATGGAAACCTAATCTGCTTAAAAAGCAGTTACCTGCGGACTATAATGGAGTCTGTCAGGTTTCTGGCCGAAAAATGAGGAAAAATGCGGAGAGAAAAGTCCTGCTTGCATTCTCCCTGCATTCTTCAAGCGGATTTGGGGACAAAAATCCAAACAGAGTTTGAACGCTGGTATGAACCTAGCCTTACACTGTTTGTTCATTTGCTTCTTATGTTTATGTTGAAAAACAAAGTGGAAGACTCTAATACAATGTAGACAGAACAGGATTATTTGTGTTTTGTATGGTTTAGTTCACCTTTGCAACCAATGGCATCAAGAAGAAATAGGAAATGTTTGGAAATTTAGTTTAGCTTAATTTAGCTCCTTTGTCACTTATAGATTTTTTTTTTTTGCTAATATGTTCTTCTTACTATTACTGTTAAAAGAAGCACCCATACTATCATAATACATGTCAGTGTTTGTTGTAAGTCATCTTTATTTTAATGAAAAGTGTAATGATTTATTAACTATAGATATTGTTCCGCCTCTGTTATTATTAGAGATGAGTGTACTGGTTCATAAGTCAGTTTTGTAACAAATCTTCTGAAAATTTTGGGTTTTGCTACCCACTATACCCACTAATCATAATTATACTCTGGGGGTCTCTTTAGAATGTAGAGTATAATAATTGCAGACCTTGGGGATATGTAAAAAAAAAAAAGTAATAAACAGACCTTCACACGACCATACTTTTGATCTGCAATTGCAGATACACACTTAAGGATCAAAGTACGGACACATGCATTTCTTTGGTCCCATACGAACAGCCATGGTTTTTGCGGCTGTGTGTCTGGGCTGTAGTGAAGAGCCGCAAAATATGGAGCAGGTCCTATAGCTGTCCGCATTTGCAGCTAATTCCATTTACTTCAATGCATGCGTTAGTGAAAGGCAGGGATACCAATCCATGTGTCATCCATGCTGTTCTCACTGACCCCAGTGACATCAGTGGCTCAGGGCAACCACTGATGCCTGTGATTGAGTCTCTGCAGTCACATGAGGTTCTTCAACATCATGACGCTTTGACACAAGCATCATAAGGCTGACGCACCCCATGTAAAAAATGAAGGCTGGAGGAATCTGGAAGATGCCCAGGAATGAACAATAGACACTGTGAGAGAGCCTAGAAGAGGTGAGGGAAGGTGAGCATGACTGTTTATTGTATTTCCACATCTCCCCCAGGCCTCCGATTATTACACTCTGGGGTCTTAAGAGCACTTTCTGTTCAGATTGAACGCATTCTATCCAGAACAAAATTGACAGTCAAATCACATAAATATTCAAGAAGCAAATCTTGCACGTTCATCCATTTCTAGTTATTGTAAAATTGTATATTTTCAGATCACACATGATTATCAGATGTCTAACTTCTTCCAGTGGTTGCTGTTACTTGAGGGAAGTTATATCGGGCCATATGCACAGCTGCAGCAATTGACTATGTAATCCATGGATGTGACAAGTCTGCTACAGTAGGATATGCCCTAACATAATTGAGTGGTAAGTTTTCTTTTTGACCTTTATATACATTAGTAGGCAACATTTAGTACTGATTTCTGACACTTTCATTAACAATATGTATTTCTTCAATTTAAATCTATAATGGATGGAAAGTAAGACATCATACCGCATAAAAAAAGTATATATGCATACAGCACAAAAACAAATTGCAGGAGTCTTAAAAGATTTATCTCCTTAAAAAAGCCAACCAAAATGGGTGATCATCCCAAAATGGGTAAATAATTAAATTCACCCACCATGGGCCAGAAACTTAAATAAGCGCGAGCGTTGGGTATGCCAAAATTTCCCCCCATATCCTTGATAATTTGGATGAATGAAATTTTGGCAATTTACAATTATCAGAAGTAAAAACAGATATTGGTTTATTTATTTATTTATCTAGCTGTTAAGAATAAATTTGGAGACAGGCTAGAGGAGGTAGAAAATAGAACTAGTAACATGAAAGACATTGTGCATCCTACAGTACGTGAAAAGATGTGAAAGCTAGTGTAACTCCCCTTTAAGTTTTTATTTTTATTTTTCAGGAGAATATTTTTGTAATGTACTTTATTATCCTATCTAACTTCCTATGCGCTAAGCTGTACGCCTGTACTTAATGCAGTATGTAGAGTTGTAGCATTTGCCAATGGGGGGATTGCTGAATCTCTGGTTCTGTACAACCTAGAAAATTCTGGTATCACATGAAAGCTGAGATTCTCAAGATTGCAGCTTTAGCAATAATAAAAATTCAGCTATATAACTAGTTAAAAACACAGTTGAGAATGTGATTTTATATGCAGCTTGAACTACTGCATGAAATGCTCAAATTCCTGACTGTGTTTTAATTAGTGATATTCAGATTAGTTTATAACTAGTACTCCAGTCTTGGCAGCATATAAAAACTGAAAATCTCACCATTCTTCTAAATTATATAAAACCAGAGATACAGCCATTTGGAGTGATCATCCCAACTTTGGCAAATGCTACAGCACTACATCCTCGCAATACAAATGTTTATGGATTTTCCGTGACAACAGCTCAGTTAGAGGATTGCTAGGGAGAGTTTTATAGCCTGTTTTTTTTTTTGTTTTTTTTAAGGAAGTTAGATTGGTTCATTAAGTATATTAAATAATGTTTACAAAACAACCCCCAACACAACAGCAATAAATAAAATGGGAGTTAGGGTTTGTTCATACAGCGGAAAATGAAGAGAAATTCCTTTTCATTTTCCCGCTGCCGTATTTGGCCATGGGACTGCCATGACGGAATGCTGATGAAGGCATCAGCATTCCGTTGCGGCTTTCCTCTGCTGATTAGGCCCAGATGAATGGGCCTAATCAGCAGGGACTCCAGAGCTGCGGAATTCACGGCAAGATTGAGCAGGACACTGTTTTTTTTCTGCATCCCGCTGCGATCCCTGCCTCCGATTGAAAGCAATGGGAGGCAGATTTGGGACAGAATCTGCCACGGGTTTGGGGGTGGAATCCGCTCCCTTATCCATGGCAGATTCCTCCGTGTGAACCTATCCTTACAGTTTAAAAGCCATAGCCACTGAATTGTCTCTCAAATTAAAAGACATCGAGGAACGGATTAGGTGCTGCAATATAAAATGTATCAGTTTTCCTGAAAGCATTGAAGGTTCTGACTGTGTCAATTTCCTTACTAAATAGATTATTGATAATTAAGGGCAAGACCACCTCATAGAAATGTTCACAATTAAGAGAGCTCATAGAATTCCATTAAACTCCAAACCCCAGGTTCTGATCCTAGACCTATACTGTGCAAAGTCTTAACATCAAAGGATTGCCATACTCCATTGAAGATGGCACATGAAACCTTTAACAACAATAAGATAATGATCTTCCCTGATGTTTCCGCCAAGACTAAGAAGGAACTCGTGTTTTACTGATGTGAAGAAATAGTTGCAGACTGAAATTTGAAATACTGAATATTATTCCCCGCCAAACTGTGGGTCGTTCATAACAACAAGGCTCAGTTTTTTAACAGCCTTCGGGAGACTATTACCTGCCTAAACTTTATTCTAGTACCCAAACATGAGTTTGTCACACCTGATGACTTGTGATTGGAGATGTCTTATATGTTGTGTTGTCCAACAAATATACAACAAAATTTGTATTGTGTGTATAATAACCTCTGATGAGGTAAGGTTTACCCATTTGTAGATGATGAAATGTGTCCCCTTTAATGCAACATGGACAACGGAGGTATGGAATGTGCTGTTCCATGGTGCCTATAGGAAGGATTGTCGGGAATTTTGATGTAACTGCCTACATCAGCCCTCACATGTTGATCTCTAGTCTTTTTGAGGCGTTTGTTGCACATTAGGACCAATTGGAAAAAATTCTGTGATACATGGATAAGCCCTTTGTCATAGTGACCAGTGTATCTGTATGACTTGTTCAACTTTGCAGAAAACTAGAAGATAAGAATATAGAATAAAAATGTAAGCATGTAAGCTCTTGGGAGCAGGGCCATCACTCCTATTGTTGAATATGTTTATTTCTTTGTTACATTGTAATATCTCATATTGTCTGTTCATATGTCCTCTGATTTGTAAAATGCTGCGGAATATGTTGGCGCTATATAAATAAAGTTATTATTATTATTAATAATAACCCTTTCACGCATAATCACGTAAATTTACTTGATTATGCAGGAAGGGTTGTATGGAGAGGGCTCAGGAGCTGTATAATACAGCCAGCACCTGCCGCTAGCAGCTGCGATTGGTGCCTACACTGATCATAGCGGTTAACACTTTAGATGCCGCGGTTAAACGTGGTCGTGATATCTAAAGTGCGCAGGCGCCATGGGCACCGCCATAGGCAGCGCGTAATAGAAGTGAATGGATTTTACTATTCGCTGAAATATATTAGTATTGCAGTGTATAGTATGAACGATCAGACCCCCTAGGGTTCAATGCCCCCATACGGTGAATGCTGTAGCGGGGGGAAAAAAAATCAAAATGGCCAAATGGCGATTTTCTCAACACTTTCCGTCCTATAAAAAATGGAATAAAAAGAGATCAAATCACCAGAACTTCCCCAAAATGGTATCAATAAAAACACCATTTTGTCCCGCATAAAAAGACGCCTTACCCAGCTCCATACACATAAATATAAAAAAGTTACAGGTGTCAGAACATGGCAACACAAACATTTTTTTCTATTTTGCAGAGTTTTTCATTTTTAAAAAGGTATCAAAACTTAACAAATACTATATAAATTTGGTATCGCCGTGATCGAACTGACCACATAATAAGGTAATATGTCATTTTTCCACATAGTGAATGCCGTAAGGGAAAATGTGTTATTATTTTGAGATAGGGCAGTGGGAGTGGCCACCTAATGAGAGCCTTCGAAGAGGCCACTAGATTTGTCAGTAGGGAAAAGTACAGCAACAGGTATGTAACCCCCCTTCCCAATATTTATATTAGAGCAGATACTAACACTTATACAACAAAGGATGGAGGAAGAACAACAACTTCCACTTTCCACTTATCGAATATGTATATGGGAGGAAATGGAGGAGGAGGAGGAACTAGGTCTGGGTCCTGGACTTGAGGAGGAGTTGGAGGATGTAGAAGAGGACCGTAATTGTGGCAATGATAATGATGCTGATGAAGATGACAGTGCTGGCCAAGAAGATCAACCATGGCAGTGCAGGATAAAAAAGCCCAACCAAGTCATTTGTGAGCATAGCAAAATGCATGCACTGTTGCTTTCTTGATGACAAGCCTATTGATAGCATTAAGTAAAGTTATTACTCTTGGATAGCCTTATCTTTAGACCCTCGCTATGGGAGCAAAATGGGGGGATTTTTTTTCCTGCTCCCAAAAAGTAGGCAAATTTGGTGTATTAAAGGAAATGCTCTGTAGCCAGTGCACCATAACTTTTGCGATTGTCATTACCAGCCACATGTCCCATCGCAACTCTACCACCTCTACTACATTGCAACTCTACCAACTCTACCACCACCACATGTCCCATCACAATCAGCAGCAGCAACCAATGCAGATCCAACGATATGATGAACTAGTTGATTTTTTTTTTTACCCACAATGCCACTGTCAATGTGATGCAGATGAGCAAATGGCTATGTAGTGCTTGTACAGCAAGGTTCAGTAGTGCCTGACTTCAGCAGATATACTGTTGGGGCTGGAGATTGGAGAACGTGCATATTTTCCCCTTGCTTGTATTACATTCTGGGTTTGTATTTGTGTCTGATTATTATTCTATACTTTTGTATTTGCAGTCATATGAAAAAGTTTGGGCACCCCTATTAATCATAATCATTTTTAGTTCTAAATATTTGGGTGTTTGCAACAGCCATTTCAATTTGATATATCTAATAACTGATGGACACAGTAATATTTCAGGATTGAAATGAGGTTTATTGTACTAACAGAAAATGTGCAATATGCATTAAACCAAAATTTGACCGCTGCAAAAGTATGGGCACCTCAACAGAAAAGTGACATTAATATTTAGTAGATCCTCCTTTTGCAAAAATAACAGCCTCTAGTCGCTTCCTGTAGCTTTTAATCAGTTCCTGGATCCTGGATGAAGGTATTTTGACCATTGCTCTTTACAAAACAATTCCGATCCAGTTGAGTTTGATGGTCGCCGAGCATGGACAGCCCGCTTCAAATTATCCCACAGATGTAAATGATATTCAGGTCTGGGGACTGGGATGGCCATTCCAGAACATTGTAATTGTTCCTCTGCATGAATGCCTGAGTAGATTTGGAGCTGTGTTTTGGATCATTGTCTTGCTGAAATATCCATCCCCGGCGTAACTTCAAATTCGTCACTGATTCTTGTACATTATTCTCAAGAATCTGCTGATACTGAGTTGAATCCATGCGACCCTCAACTTTAACAAGATTCCCGGTGCCGGCATTGGCCACACAGCCCCAAAGCATGATGGAACCTCCACCAAATTTTACAGTGGGTAGCAAGTGTTTTTCTTGGAATGCTGTGTTTTTTTGACGCCATGCATAATGCCTTTTTGTATGACCAAACAACTCAATCTTTGTTTCATCAGTCCACAGGACCTTCTTCCAAAATGAAACTGGCTTGGCCAAATGTGCTTTTGCATACCTCAGGCGACTCTGTTTGTGGCGTGCTTTCAGAAACGGCTTCTTTCGCATCACTCTCCCATACAGCTTCTCCTTGTGCAAAGTGTGCTGTATTGTTGACCGATGCACAGTGACACCATCTGCAGCAAGATGATGCTGCAGCTCTTTGGAGGTGGTCTGTGGATTGTCCTTGACTGTTCTCACCATTCTTCTTCTCTGCCTTTCTGATATTTTTCTTGGCCTGCCACTTCTGGGCTTAACAAGAACTGTCCCTGTGGTCTTCCATTTCCTTACTATGTTCCTCACAGTGGAAACTGACAGGTTAAATCTCTGAGACAACTTTTTGTATCCTTCCCCTGAACAACTATGTTGAACAATCTTTGTTTTCAGATCATTTGAGAGTTGTTTTGAGGAGCCCATGATGCCACTCTTCAGAGGAGATTCAAATAGGAGAACAACTTGCAATTGGCCACCTTAAATACCTTTTCTCATGATTGGATACACCTGGCTATGAAGTTCAAAGCTCAGTGAGGTAACAAAACCAATTATGTGCTTCAGTAAGTCAGTAAAAAGTAGTTAGGAGTATTCAAATCAATAAAATGATAAGGGTACCCAAATTTTTGCACCGGTCAAATTTTGGTTTAATGCATATTGCACATTTTCTGTTAGTACAATAAACCTCATTTCAATCCTGAAATATTACTGTGTCCATCAGTTATTAGATATATCAAATTGAAATGGCTGTTGCAAACACCAAATATTTAGAACTAAAAATGATTAAGATTAATAGGGGTGCCCAAACTTTTTCATATGACTGTATATATGATACATGGTATTTATTGTGTATTTATTAGTGGGGGCACATTTGTAGGTCTTTCTGTGGTGTGGTTGTTGTGCCCTGTTAAAACAGTGTGCGTTTTCTAGGAAATTGTAGGCCTATTATATTATTGTCGTTTTTTCAGTTTGCTGTGGATTTACTGATTTTACCTCCAGTTCAAGAGAGAGTATTCAGCAGGTGGCACTATCACACCAAAAAGTCAAAATTGTCTAACAAAAGCATGAAAAAACTTACATTTGTGAAAATGAATCAGGCTAGGCTCACATTAGCATTATAGACTATAATGGGGTCCACCAAGTGTCCGACGGGTGTCTGCCGTTTTTATGGATTACTTTTCCCTCTGTTGATTTCTGTGGCAGAGTCTCCAACGGACTCCGATGCAGATGTGAATCTAGCCTCAAGCATGAATCCAAGAGGATTTTAACTTACCTTAGGCTGATGTCACTGATAACTTTTTAAAGCAATTTGCACTTTTTGGCAGGCTATATAGGGAAGTAAAAACCTACATGATCGAATTTTCACTTGTTATTCTTCTTCCCATTGTTAATGTTCTCATATTTTCTTATATTCACTAAACTAATGTATGACATTCTTTTTTAAAAAGCTAAATATAATTTCTGATGTTTGTCTGACCAAAGTCTCTTATCAGGACTTATCAGTGATACCTTTCTTATGGTTCAAACCATATTAAAAATAGATCCAGAATGGTTTTCTTTTTATTGATCCTGAGCCTTTAAATGAGGAAATTTAAATTTTCATAGCTCTAAATATTAACTGTGCTAGTATGGGATGGTCTAAATTCATATATTAGAGGCTTATTCCTCAGTGCCATTCAGAAGCTTAAAAGATCTACCTTTTCAAGCACAAGACATAAAAGTGATTTAGTGCATAAATTGGAGCTGAAATATATTTCTACAGGCAGTTTGATATCATTAGAAATAATTAGGAAGACTTTTGTATGGAAGTAGCTAAGGAGAAAGGTTCCTTTATGGAATCTTCCTATTTTATTTGTTTGGGAAGACCCTAGTGCCTATGGTCTCACCCTAGTGCCTATTATAGACACCATTGTAAGTGTGATTCATTCTGTATGTGATGAAAATGCTCCTTTTCTTGTCTTGGTTTTAACCAACTGCTTGGCAATGGAAATATATAGAGTTCTTGTTTTAGAGAGTGGTGATTCTATTTGGGTTTCCAGACAGCTTTATAAAATGGGTAATTTCATAAAGGGCTATTTAATTGCCCCAATATACTGTATATATACTGTTGCTACTGTTGCACAATAATCCTTTGCCAAGATCTGCTCATTGTTCTAAAGGAAGGCCATTTAGATATTTGGTCCTAAAAATCTGTAATAACATAGATTAATTTGTTACCATAAATATATCTCCATTTCCATTGCTCACAGAGATTAGAAGGAAAGTTAATGTTTGTAGGGAAAGAAAACGCCATTAAATATAGCTGATAGGGTTATTTGGACAAAGTGATATGTCTGTAATATGCAGGAATTGATGGACAAGGACAACCAGTTATGCTTAACGTTTTTACTGACAGGAACTTAAAGATCCAAATGGATCTTTAATACCGATGAACTATCCACAGATCATCTGTATGTCATCTGTGGGGGTCTGACACCTAGACCCTGCACAGATTTGCTGTTCCAGTAGCTTCCAGGTGTTGGAAGCTTGTGCAGTGGACAGGAAGCATAAGCAGGCTGCTCCTATTCAAGCAATAGGAGCAGCACTGTAGCCCCATCCACTGTATAGCGTTGCTTCCGGGGAATTGCTCCCTGTTCACTGCACCAGCTTCTGGCAGCTGGAGGTGCATGAACAGCTGATATGTATGGGGTCTGGGTGTGGCTGGAGGTGCATGAATAGCTGATATGTATGGCATCTGGGTGTGGCTGGAGGTGCATGAACTGCTGATATGTATGGGGTCTGGGTCCCGGACCCCACGGACCACATACTGATGACCTATCCTTTAGTGATGACTACATTCAATATCACCATAGCTTTCTGTCTGTCCATTATGTTTCAAGCTGTACTGCTGCTGCTACTTCTACCCTTGAACAGCCAGACATTATCTCCTGCCTTTGCCATCTTAAAGATATTGATGCAATACTTGAAGAGAAAAGAAATCTTAAATGCCTAAAAAATCTGATTCATGAGGGGGAATTGGGGTACCTAACTTTAAACCCTTCCTGACATCTTAATAGTACAATGAATGTCAGTTAGCAGCTGAGCGGGTGCCAAAGCCATCAGGCTTCTGTTGTTTTATATAGGAAGGACCTGGCTTCAATTTCCTTGTTTAGAGACATCTCTGATCATGGGAATTCAACTTTTTTAGACATTATGAAAAAATAAAAGAAAAAAAAAATTCAGCTCCAAGTGAATATCCATTAAATGTAACTTTTAATGATCCTCATAAAAAATTACATCATGGGGGGGCGTGGCTAGCTGGAGCAGCGACAGGACGCACATTTCACAGCTCCTACTAGACCCTATTGTGATCCATTCTTTATCGCCTTAATCCTGCATATTTTGGACCTTTAATCACCCAAGGGCTCTCCCCTAAGCCCCAGTCAGTTGATCCTGGGTGTTAAAGCTGCGTTTCCAGCCTCTTAATGGCAGCTCAGTGTCGGGGCCTACCTGCACCTCTCCTCCTAACCCGCCATCTTCTCCGCACTCCGGTCGTCCTGCCGACTGTCCCAAGCACCGCGGACCTCCGCAAACTCACCTGCCTTCACCGTCTCTGCCAACGTTGTTTCTCCGCGGGATCAGAAGGCAATAGCGGCGATAGCCCCGTGCGGTGCCGGTTGCCGCGCGGGGCAGCGGAGCGGCGGCCCGCCCGGAGCGGCAGATGCTGCGTTGAGGCCTTCATTTGGGGACAGCAAAGCACTAGCAGTCAGCGGAGGTGGCCTGCATCCCTGGGTGGCACCGCTTGTCCCGGATCCCTGAGACGGCTCCTAGGTAGGAAATATACTGCAGACAAGGCGGGGAAGGGGAGTGCTGAGACCCTTCACAGGCACCAGGGGGACTCCTTACCTGACCCGACCAACATCAGCGGAGGGCCTGTACTGTGTCCCTGCCTGGGGTGCAATTCACATCTCTTCACCCTTACAGCATACGGGCCTCACTCGACCTGTCACCTTTGCTCCAGGTCAGCAGGATCCGAGCCCTGCACAGACCTCTACTTTCCCTCCAACCTACAAATAACTAGGCCCTGAGCGGACCCTCACCAACACTCCTGCTCTGCAATATATCAGCCTTGTGCAGGCCTGTACCTCCACTTCAGCTCTGCGATCATCAATTGGCCTCCACATATAGATCTCTAGCTGCAATATCATCGAGCTGCAGCTCGAATTCTCCCCATAGAATTCTCATTGGTACCTCTCCCCTTAATTAATGGCGACCTAATTTTGGGGATCTAGTGCACCTTCTAGCAACTCTTAGCGACTAATAGCCTGTTCTGGAATATCTTCCCTTCAAACGTTAAATTTTTGGAGACAAATACCTGGCAATATGGTGAAGGGTAGGAAATCCGTCAGAAAACCTGACAATAACCTAATTACTTTGAATGGGACCGTTGTCTTTGAACCGTTTGTTCATTTATTTTTGTTTATTGATCTTCTTACTTGTGATACTGCCTACCCTTCCCCTGCGGATTCAACATACTCTCGACGTTCTCACTCTAAAGTGATACTATGGTGATCAAGCTGGCCTCTCTTAATGTCCAAGGCCTAAACAGCCCACAGAAGCGTACGTACATCTGGAAAGAGGCTCTCTCACTCTCCGCAGATGTGTTTTGCGCACAAGAAACCCACCTTCTACAAAAGGACGCCTTCAGACTAAAACACCCCTCCTTCCCTGTAATCTGTCATGCACACCACCGATCAAAGAAACGTGGAGTCCTTGTCGCCTTCAGAGACTCAGTGGCATTCTCCTTGATGACACAAAGAGCGGACCCCCAAGGCAGATTCCTCATAATCGTCTGCCTCCTTAACAATGCCCCCTATACTATAGTCAATCTATACGCTCCACACCGAAACACCTTGGCATTTCTGCATAGAGTCCGAAGACAAATTCAAGAAATTCAACAAGGTGCATTAATAATTTGTGGAGATTTCAACAACATAATGGACCCCTCTCTAGATTCAACCAATGCCAACAGAGATAACACCTCCTGCCTACACCAATTTCCGAACACTGAAAATCTCCACGATATATGGCGCGCACATCATGCGGGTGAAAGGGACTATACATACTTCTCAGGAGTCCACGGCTCTTACTCTCGCATCGACATGTTTATGGTAGACCTTCATACCCTTATGAGTTCCAAAAAATCCACAATTGAATCAATCACATGGTCTGATCACGCAGCCATCACTCTCACTATAGAAGAAAGGACTCCACCCTCCGCCTCTCCGACTTTGGAGAAACAACACATACCTCATGAGTCATCCTAATTATCGTCCGACAATAGAAAAAGACCTCCAGGATTATTTCCAGACCAACTCCACCTCTACAGACGACCCCTATACTCTCTGGAACGCTCATACAGCGTACATCCGTGGCACCCTTATAAAAATCGCACATGGAAACAAAAAAGAACGCCAGAAAGCAATTAAAGAAACAATGTCTACACTTCGTACCTTGGAAACCGCGAACAAAATCAATCCTAACCTGATTACTTCTGAACAGCTCAGCCAGGCTAGACAGCAACTGCGTCTCCTTCTTTTACAAGACTACGAAAAAGCTCTGAAAAAATCTAAAGCTCGATTTTACTCCCAAAGCAACAAAGCCGGCAGATTATTAGCTAGACAACTACGAGCAAAAGCAGTTAAATCAAGGATTCCATACATCAAACATCCTGCAACCGAGAGACATCGCCAATTCCTTTAAAGATTATTACGCACGACTTTACAACCTACAGGAGCATACCCCTCTTCCATCAGAGCACCCCACCCTGGTGTCCGGCTTCTTAAGCAGCATCACGTTACCAGGCCTGACAGATGATCATCTCTCGGCCCTAAACACCCCTATCACTCTCCCAGAAGTGTTAAAAACCATAAAGTCCTTACCTAAGGGCAAATCCCCAGGGCCAGATGGTTTCTCCAATGAATATTTAATCTACTTTCAACAAATTCTTGCTCCATCTCTCCTGAACTTCTTCAACCTTGCTATGTCGAGTGCACCGCTTCCACGCGAATCCCTGGCTGCATTAATTGTCACCCTTCCTAAGCCCGGTAAAACAGCTGATGTCCCACAAAATTTCAGACCAATCTCGCTACTAAATTCGGACCTCAAGCTCTATGCGAAGATTTTAGCAGCTCGACTGGCTCCCATTCTCCCAGAATTAGTTGGCACAGATCAAGTGGGCTTCGTAAAATGCCGCCAAGCCCCAGACAACACCAGACGTGTCCTCCATCTGGTGGATCTACTGGAACGCAAGAAGAGTCCATCCCTCATGGTCGCCTTAGATGCCGAGAAGGCGTTTGACCGGATTAACTGGTCATTCGCCTTTTCTGTCCTGCAGAAACTACGATTCTCTGGCCCTATTTTCACTGCTATTTCAAACCTGTATTCCTCTCCATTGGCCAGAGTGTTTACTAATAGTACATTGTCGGACAGCTTTAATATCAGGAACGGAACAAGGCAAGGATGCCCTCTCTCTCCATTGATTTTCATACTCACCATTGAACCGTTAGCACAGACCCTGAGGCAAAATGATAGAGTTCAGGGAGTAAAAATATTGGGTTCCTCCCATCTCATCTCCCTCTACGCTGATGACATCATATTATCCCTAACTCATCCAGAAACCTCTCTGTCAGCTGCTATCGAAACTCTCAGAGAATACGGGGCCCTCTCCTTTTATAAAATCAATGAGTCTAAAACACAAATTCTCCCATGAACGCTCCCATGCCACTCCTGGAACATCTCAAGGAGAAGTTTCCTTATGATTGGAGATCGACAGATCTGGATTACCTGGGAATAAAGATCACTCCCTCTATCGCACAAGTGTCCAAAGCCAATTATATGCCTCGACTGATAGGTCTAGAGAAAGAATTTCAAGCCTACTCGAAACGCACCCTGTCATGGCTAGGTAGGATATCTGCCTTTCAAATGATGCTGCTTCCAAAAATATTATACTTATTCAGAACTATTCCTGTAGCACCTCCTCCCATATTCCTCCAGAAAATTAATGCTATGGTCAACAAGCTTATCTGGAATTCCAAAAAGCCAAGACTCCCATCTTCTATCCTACACAGAAAACGGGGAGTGGGAGGTTTGGGAGTACCAAACATTTATGACTACTACATGGCCTCTCACCTTTCTACTCTAAAGGACTGGTGGCACAACAACGCCCATAAATCCTGGATATATATTGAGTCCCATATGATACCGCACCACAACCTCAAATCCTGGCTCCTCTATTCCCTCTGGACAGATGTGGTACCTTCTCTCACGTCTCCAATTCTACAACACCTTATAAACAGCTGGCGACATATTCACCATTCTACAGGCAAGAAACAGACACTAAACATCACGCGGGCTCCGATTGAATTCTTGGAACTAGCAATCCTGGATCTCAACTTATCCATCTGGAAATCATCGAGTATTACTTCTGTCTCACAGGTGTGGAGTGAAGAAGCGTTGATCC
Source organism: Leptodactylus fallax (assembly GCA_947044405.1). Lineage (NCBI taxonomy): Eukaryota > Metazoa > Chordata > Amphibia > Anura > Leptodactylidae > Leptodactylus > Leptodactylus fallax. Next base: position 996,976 of record CAMRHE010000407.1, read on the forward strand.
CATTCCAGTCTCTACAATTCACCTTCTCCCTACCCTCCAATTGCCTCTTTACATACCTAAGAATCAAACACTTTCTCTCCTCCAACCACAACAAACAAATTACGTAATAAATCAATGTTGGACCTTCTCAAAATTCCCAATCCAGCTACCAATATTCTCAGCTCCATCTACAACACCATAGGCTCTAAAGATCATCTGGTCAAATCTACTCCACTACTTAGCTGGGAAACGCAACTTCATCAAAAATACTCGGTCATACAATGGCAGAAAGCCATGGCCTTCACAAAGAAGACCTTCCGGTGCACGACCCACTACGAAACGACTGTCAAAATTCTCCTTCACTGGTACTATACTCCAGAGCGACTCCACCGAATATACCCGCAGACCTCGAACTCCTGTTGGAGGGGATGTGGCGAGAAAGGATCTCTACTCCACTTATTGTGGACATGTCCTCAAGTGGTGCTGTACTGGCAAGACGTCTTCCGATGGATTTCTTCTCTAGTGGGATTCTTCATACCTCCCTCACCAGCTTTGGCACTACTATTCCTGCAGATCGATTCTTTCCCAGCACTCCACAGAGTGATGATTAGCCATGCCTTACTATCAGCATCATTGGCTCTTCTACGCAACTGGAAATCAGTTACTATCCCGTCTAGAGGAGACCTGGTGAAAATGGTGGAACAGACTCACCAATACGAGAGGATTCTTTCCCATGGAGCTCTTGGAGACAACCAATTCCAAAAGAACTGGTTTCCATGGACATTAAATGCCCACAAACACCTGCCGTAAATCCGGTTGTGTCACACTTAGAAGATCATAATTAACATTACTGTCATCTTTTGTTGCTTTATACTTGTATGAACCTCCTTCTTTTATTCTTGAAACTCTCTAACTCTTAGATATCTAAAGATATCTCCCTGCATATTAGTACACTGCTCACTATGTGTTTATTGTGACTTATAGCTACTTCAATCGATTACATGCTAATACTTTCTTGAATGTTGTTATTTGATCCTTTAAAAAATCTTAATAAAACTGCTTGAAATGAAAAAAATTACATCATGGAAGAGGAAGAAATGCTTACGCGTTTTGAAGAAAAAAAATCCTCTTAGTCATAGCATGCTATGACATGCTGCTGATCCACCAATCAGAACTTGGCAAACACTACACTCTGTATTCACACATGGCTCGAAATTGCTTTGGAGACTCATTGTGGCCCTGTAGTGCAGTCATCTGATCAGTTGTGTATGTGTTGGGGTGGGGTTGGTTTTTTTACAGGTCGGATGAGCAGCCCTCACATTGGAAGTCCTCACAGTGATGGTTACTCTGACACTACTGCTTAGTTTATCACCTCATTTACTGAACCTGCTTACCTTGAGTTGTGAGTAGAGATGGGTAAACCTTTACTTTTGCAGATATTTGTGAAGTTCACCTGCCAGTTTAGCTTTAGTCACGTAAGTAGTGCTGACAACATGATGCTTTGAGGCAAGCCACAGAGACCCAGGAGACTGAAAGAGAACTACAATAGAGCACCAAATGCCATGAGAGAGCCCAAGGGAGGTGAGAGAAGGTGAATATAAGTGTAGTCTTAACTATTTTATCGGGCTTCCCCTGGTCCTCCATTTATTATACTCTAGGGTCTCAGGAATCCCCAGAGTATAACACTGATTCATAGGTGATGAACCCCAAAAGTCTCAGATTTACCTGAACCCAAGATTTTAGGAAAATTCATAATGAATCTATCTTATTACAAACTGATTGACTTATTTCTAGCAGTGAGTGTTGTCAGCTGATTCATGGTGGGTTCTTTGTCACTTTATCAAATGGTAACACAATGTTGCAGATAATACTTCCTTTAACCAGCAACATTCTGCAGCCAGTGCTAGCTATGAGTAGGCAGGGTTTCTGTTGCATACAGTTAGCTACACCACAGCCCTTCTGTGAGCCAATACCCTTATAGTGTATAGATCATATTGATTATAAGATCATCTGTCAATCAGAAATCTGTGTTATAATTGATTCTCATTATTACAGTTACATTTAGGTTGTAATTACAATATTCTGAAAGTTCTGTTCTATAAAACCTTGGGACAACCTTTAGCAGAGCTTTGTATTCTGCATGATGAGATTACACTTTCACAGCAGGTTATATGTCTTTTAGTTTCAAACACTATAAACCAGTGAAAAATGGATGCATTATAGTTATCAATCAGAGTAGTGCTTATGGATTCAGATGAGTCATTGGCAACAAAACAAGAGAACTACAATGCAGAGAAATGATTTAAACATATTTAAACATGCTATTAAAGATTATTTGGTGAGGAAACGTTAAAAAATCCAACAAAGTTCAAATCTTTATTTAGAGGTTTTCACTCTCTTGGGTTCTGTTTACCTTGCGGGAGATTTAGTATACAAAACATGAAAAAGTCATTAATTTGTGTCACATCAAAAATTTGAGACTTTTTTTAAATTTTATGCTGTCCTCACCACTCTCCTAAAAGAGGGCGGGGTGAGGGGTGTGGGCAGGGACTTCGGCACCACAAGATTTATGATCATCTACACCGGTTTACTGGTGAAAATTATGCCTGAAATCTACGCCAGCTATGAGCATGGCCCTGCGGAGGATGAGCCTTATTTCTTACTAAGATGCACATCCTTATACATGAGGCACACCTTCTGTCAATGAAGTAGACCTCAATACTGGCATTGAAAATGCCAGTCTTCATAAATCTACCCCATTGTATTTAAAGGGGTGAGCCCCAGCAGAGACAAATCCTTTTGGTTTGGAGCTAGCCAGCAATCAGCCAATTTTACCAAAGTTAGCCACAGTCATTCAGTTTTCCTCTATAGCACCCACCAGTTGTCATTTTAATCATACAACAAATCCAGAACCACATCATGGCTTATACTTTAAATGAAAGCCATGGCATACAGTAAGTCTGAATATAACCTTGCTGTCACTGATGAAAGGGTTTACTTTATAATTTGGTAATTAATAAAGTTAAACTAATGATCATGTGTCCATTGGTGTAATGATCGCGGTTGAAAGGGGTGCAACCACAACAGAGCCTGGAGGGGTAAGTGGCCCACTACTAGCTGGAGATGGCTGGGGCCCTGCAGCACCATGATAGTGGTAGGGGAAAGCTTGGTTCCCCAAACGCTATCTCTGCTATACATCTCATTAATGAAAAATGGCTTGGCGTTATGTACATGTCGCCGTTCCCCTTTCCAATAAAAACTTGCCCAGGAGAGGTGAGTAAAATCAACAAACACTTATACTCCCCTCTCTATCTCCAGTGTCTTCTTCAGGGATCTTCCAACCTGCAACTGACATCACACACCCCAGGGGTCAACACTGAGGTTGGCCAATGTCATTACACCGGCATGCTCCACATGACCACTGATGCTCAATCACAGGCCCCAGCGGTGACCCCTCTGGCACATGATATCAGTCGCAGGTCAGAGAAACCCGTGGAGGATGCAGGAGAGAGACGGACGCAGTGAGAATGCCCAGGAGAGGTGAGTAAATGTTTGTTATTTTTACTCACCTTCCCTAGGCCTCCACTTATTATACCTCGGGTCTGAGGAGAACCCAGTGTACAATAATGGCACTGAAATGAACCGGAGGGCCGAACTTCATAAATATCGTCAAAATGAATTTTTGTGGGGTTCGTCTAAAGTGACATGAGGGGGTGTCTTAGGAGCACTTTATACTGTGGGGGACAACTGTGGAGCAATATACTTTGTGGGGCCCCTGGGTAGCATATTATACTGTATAAGGCCTTTGGGTAACATATTATACTGTGTGGGGCCTCTGGGGAGTATATTATACTGTGTGAGGCCTCTGGGGAGCATATTATACTGTGTGGGGCCACTGTGGAGCATTATACTGTGAGGCCACTGTGGTGTACTGGTATTGGTATACTATACAGGACCACTGTGGAGCATTATACTGGAGGGGCTCTGGGGAGCATATTATACTCTGTGCGGCCCCTTCACTATTTACATCACATCCTATCTGTTTCATAGCAGTCGTGCAATGTTATTACAGGCTGCAATTACATTGCAGTCATTATAAAACAGATACTGTACAATGTAAAAAGAGAAGGAATCATAGCGCTCGCAAAAGGACCATGGTCTCTCCAACAGCTGATCAGCAGGAGTCCCAGGTGTTAGGCTCTTGGAGGCCCTAGGGTGGCACAGTGAAGAGGGGTATGCACCTGGGTAATACATGGCGAAAGTTTCCCCCTGTTGTGGGTCTCCTGGCTTTTGGTGTTTCTGGGTAACTTTGGTGTAAGTTTCAAGTAAGATACAAGAGGCACAGTGTCAGATGAACAGGAGATGCTCACAGCACAGTTTACTTCAGCAAAACTTCCAGTCACAAGTAGCATGGAGGCACAGATTCTTTGGCAAGCAGTATCCACACACATCACATGCTATATACATGGACAAAAGTGGTACCTGCTTTTTACTCCCTACTCTAGTCCTCTGATCCTTTCCAGTGTGTGGAATCTGAGTGAACTCAGATTTGATCCTTTGTTTTAGCCACTATTGGGAAATGCAAGGTTTGTTTTAGCCGCATATACTAGGTCTCCTTATGAAGAAATGGACATGCTATCCTAACAATAAATAGGTTTCTTCTGTGAGCTGTGGGGACCAATGTTGTGGGACGGCCTGCCTTCGCCTAACTTCCACTAACTAGAGAGCTGAAAGGGGAGGACGATAATACTGAGCTCCACTTCCCCTTCTCAGGAAGTGACCTCATGTCCACATGGTCATGCTGCAGCTCAGTTCCATTCAGATTATTGCGGCTGAGCTATAGCATGGCCATGTAACCAATGGATGCAACATCACTTTCTGATAAGTGAAAGTGGAGCTCAGTATCATAGTCCTGAACAACTCCTTGAAGGTATCCTCTAGAATATGTCTACACTACACTGCAGCTAACTACACACTAACTAAATGCTAGAGTGGGGCTAGGCTGACCTTATCATCTGACCTTCTAGAAACTGACATAGAAACTGCTGATTAACCCACAAAGACTGAAAATGGTAATAAATAGCAAAAACACACAAAATCTTATTATAATAGTTAAATGCAACATTTTTACCACAAGGAATGTCCTTATAAGACATTACACATTTATGTATATGTGGATATTTATATATCAAACACAGCTGGCAAGATAAATTACTTTACATTACATCTGTTTTTCATTTACTTTTTTTTTATCTTTTTTTGGAACACATCTTCATGGTAAATACTTTATTTGACCTTCAATATCTACTATGTAATGTAATACACCTTGTCAGAGCCATTCTGCTGGGTGAAATTATTATGAAGGCATGTTTAATCATAGCTTAGTTCAGAAATATTGGTCCAAGGTTGCTCACAAGTAGTTATTCAGTAAAGACTCTTTGCAACAGTCTGCAAGGAACTTAGGCCTTATGCACACAGTCGTTAATGACAGTGAATAGTGGCCATGCAACGGCCAATTCTGAAGAGGCCTTTACAAGACCATTATAGCATGAATTTAAAAGGTCTATTCACATGGCACTATCAATGTCCATTCTGATGGACAAAGATAGTGCATGTCAATTTAATTTACAGCCGTGAAAAACGGACCGTCAAAAAAATGTGTCATAATGTGTCATAAATTGCACCTTTTTGAGGTCTTTTTCTGCCCTACGCTTCATTTATGGAGATCCTATTTAGGCTAAGGCCCCACGTAGCAGGCCGCAGCGAAAAAAGCACTGCACGAAGAAGTGCTGTGGATAAAACCACGGCAGAAACACAGTTTTTCCCACTGCGCATTTCACAGAAAGTCCGCAAAGATTTCCTTTTTCAAAAATACCTATAGGGAAACCTCAGGCGTTTTCATAGGTATAATTGACATGCTGCAATTTCCAAAACTGCAACGGTTTTGGAAATCGCAGCATTTCCGCTGCGCATATTTTTCTGCAATGTGTGGATGGGATTGCAATGTGTGGATGGGATTCAGCGTTTATGCCACGTGGGGCCCCAGCCTCATGCTGTATTTATGACTTGCGCCTTTTTTGCCCCTTTTTAAAAATGCTCTCCAGTACATGGGCAGCGTAAAAGAGCCTGTCAGGTCAGAAAGCATTAAAAAAAGGCAATTGTGCAATTTTTTTAGCAAAAAGGGGGCAAAGTGTACATGGCTTATAAAGGCACTCCTAAACGAACACATGTGTACAACATTTAACAAGGAGGTGCACCTACATCATAAATAGACACCACAGTAAAACTAGTCTAAAAAAAAGGTGCACCTGTGAAAAATATGGGCAAAAAAGGGCAAATGATAAAATCTAATTACTGTCCATGAGACTCTACTGTTACAGCCCAGCAACTAATGATATACAGCTGAAATTACTTGGTCTTTCATTTAGACTGGGTTCACACTGCGCTTTTTTGCTTAGCGCGGTTTTTAATGGCAATAATGAATAGAACATGTTACTGTGCATTTTACCTGTATGCTTACAACCAATAAAGCAAAGGTTTTCAGTTCAATGACTTTTAGCATACAGGTGAAATGTACGGTAACATATGGTAGGCATTGCTGCAATTAAAAACAATTTTAGGCTAAGCCCCCATTTAAAAAGCCGCATCCAAAAAATGCAGTGGAAAGGCCACAGCAGAAACACATCACATTTTTTCTGCAGTGTTTTTCACAGACAGTCCACGGAGGTTTTTTTATTGTTTACTTCTTATTTTTAACATTTTTTTTTACTTTTAACCTGTCCCACAAGGGAACTTGAACCTGGGATCTCTGATCCCCAGTGCAATTTACTGTAGTACATAGTATTGCAGCACATCGCACATAAGCTCACTATGTGTGATTGGTATAGGCAGTCAGGAGGCCGTTGTTTGGCCATGGCAACCCCTCACGGCACCACCTGGATGCTGTGATCACTATTGATATATGTAATTTGTATATATGTATATGTAATAATGCCCGTGGCATTACAGCACCGTACTATTATGATGCTGAGCATTAACTACACGTACGCCCATCTGGGCACACCCCAAGTATGCCCATTTATGACCCAATTCCCAAAATTATTCTGTCACAATTGAAACTGTTTGCATGTAGGCTCAGCACTCCAGTGGCAAATTACATTGACTTTGACATGGACTCTCTGCTCCAGTTTGATGCTAGAGACTTTTTTCCCTGATGCCTCTTGCTACACATTGGTGCTGCGTCCACATTTGTCTCATAGTATAAGTTAGTCTTTTTATAAAAGACTACAAAAAACTACATGTGTACTAAATTTGTAATATGTGTATGCTCATCAATAAGTATTTAATGTATGAGAAATATCATACACCAAACACCATAGAAAAGTCTTAATAGTACTTGTCTTCATCCAAAACTGTTAAAAGTTTATATAAACCATATACTCTTTGTAAAGAGAGTCCAGAGAGCCCCCGTAAGACTCCTTGCACACGACCATGTGGTTTGTCTATATCCTAGTAGTGTTTCACCGGCTAATACACTGACGCATTCTTTTTTTATGACCAGATACAAATGATTGTGTATTATCACGGGCCATGTGCCTGTCCATATCGCTTTGTCATGGACCCATACATGAACACATTGGTGTGCATGTAGCTTAACTCCACATTCACACGAGTTTCAACTGTGAAACATGGTCCGTGCGTTGGCTGGATTTACTGTCCTGAAAAGTATGCCTGGAGAGGGACTACTAGCATAATATTTATCTATGCTGATAGGAATCCCTGTCTTCCAGCGATATACTTTTCTGTACTATAATCAGTATGGAACAGTATGTGGCTGGGAGCCAGGGACTCCTAGCAGAATAGATAACTATATTGCTACTGTATTGCATACTGTTCAGGCCAGTAAATCTGGCCAAGACACGGACCAAGTTTCACAGTTGGTCCAGATGGACCAACTGATGGTCCATGGAGCCAGATGGAGCATGTCCACTGCATGGATAATTTCAATTAGGAGGAATGGCCAGTGTGGCAGTAAGAAGCACATATAGCAAGGTGCACCTGGGAAATGTAGTTATCGATAGTGAAACAGTCACATGTTGCATAGAAAGGACCGTCCACTCTGACCATTGTAGGCTGAAGATATAATTGAGCTATGTGGGGTACAGAACTTTAAAGAAAGAGTACATAAGAAGTGGGTGAAGTCACGGTTAGTTTGGTTTATCTTCATGGTTGCTCTAGTTTTTAAAATGTTATGTGTTGGGAAAACCCTTTTGAGAAATTTTTATACAAGGACAAACAAACTGAACTGTATATGGAGCAGCAAAGCAAGACTAACAACTTACTTACTTTTTTTATATTTTTGCTGCTGTCCATATTTGAGACTATGTATAATATAATACAGTACTGATTATTCCATGCAAACAACAATAATATCCTTGCCTTCCATCTCTTTCACTGCTGAACAGGTCGAATTTCAGGTTGAAGTTATGCATTTATTAAGTGTTAGTTGCCTGAAGCAAATATTATGCTTCCTAGGCACAGCCAACCATACTTGTGATGTTTCTGTAGCTCTATAGCGATATCAGGTTAATGGACTGAATGCAGCACCTGCAATACTTTGGTCTTTCCATTAATCAATAAATCATTTATTGTACATAAATCCTCATGGTTGAGGACTGCACTTCTATAATTAACAGACAATCAATCAATTAACTTTCCATCATGTGTCACTAAAACAAAAACTATTACTTTGTGTATGGAAACAGTCAAGTGACTGCGAGCAGTAGCTTTCAAGACCTGATGCACAAAAGTATCCAAGTAAAAGGATCTGATCCTATATTAATAAAATTGGAAATATATGAATAAAACACACATACTGTACATGATCTCTGGTTGATCAGTCTCATATGTACAGATAATATATTTACTTTATATTAGTTTCACCCGGAGGATAGAGTTGTGACCTGTAACTATCTGGACCTCTTACTTCACAAGTATATCAGATATGAAATGCTTGAGATTTCCAACCAAATGCAGCAATTTGGCTATTTTCTGAAATTCATCTATTAACGGAATTATCCAGCGCCATAAAATTATTTGCAAATGATTCCATACTATTGTGTTTAGTTACTAATTTGCTATTTTCACAAAGAGCGGAAATGCCCATTGAGAACAGTCGCTCTGCCCCCTCCTCCACCGATCTCACATAATTACCTCTGAGATCAGTGGGGGGTGGGGCGGAGAACGGTTGTGACGTAGCCAGAACCCCCAGGTCCATCAGCTGCAATAACCCGGGACAGGTAAGAAAATTAACAGCCCCCGGGCAACCCCTTTAGGCTAAAGCCCCACGTGGCATAAACATAGCGGTTTGGCCACAACGGAGACACTGCAGCAAAATCCCATCCACACATTGTAGAGAAATACCTGCAGCAGAAATGCTGTGCTTATGAAAAATCGAAGCATGTCAATTATATCTGCGGAAACGCTGGCGGTTTCTGTATAGGTATAATGGAAGCAAAAAGTCCGCAGAGGAAAACTCTGCAGACTTTCCGTGAAAAGCACTGTGGGAAAAACTGCAATGTGTTTCCGTCGTGGGTTTTCCCACAGCGCTATTTCGCTTCAGCCCATTATGTGGGGCCTTAGTCTTAAAGATGTTTTGATCCTCCATGTTATCTTGCTTGAACTCACACCCTTCACATATTTATAAGACGCTAGAGTTAACTCAGTTATTTCATATTTTACATCTTTTTTTTTTTTTTTACAATAGTTACACTGTGCTATGTCCCATTGCATGCCATTGTACTATAGAAAGAAAAATATATTATATAATTACTTATATTGAACCTTTTGGACAGCAAAGATCAATACAAGCTTTTATATACGGTAGATATGGATGGTAACACATCAAGAGTGTTTGTATAAAAAGTGTCACACATATCACAAAGAGGTAGAGTTGACCTCCTGCCTCCATGCTGTGTTATTCCCCTGAAATAACTGTTCCAGAGGTCTTTGATCACTTGTCTATAATACCATGAGAGGTTACTGAAGAACTTCCAGCTGAGTAAGAATCAGTGATTATCGCAAAAACACCAAAATATACTTCCAACAAATAATGTGGGTAAAAGTTACATCAAAGGGCTACAGGACAAAATCTACGTGTACCAATGTTCAGATCACTTTGCGGAAGTTCATTTCTGTTGGTTTTGTACTACTTTCTTTTCAGATTTAGTTTAAAATGTGTCTGTTCCAAAAATATAACCATGCAGAATAACATGAATCACTTCTATACCACAATATGATCATTAATAGTTTGTGACTGCCTATATTTTATGGTGGAGGTGACCTCTTTGACAATAGGGTCCTGTACATATACAAATAGCTTATATAGGCTATGGGGGGTATAGTAACCAATCACAGGGCAGCTTTCATGTCTGATAGTGACAAATTACATCTGCACTATGACTGATTCTATGGGCAACAAAGACAGCTTACTAAATCTACCCCTATGTCTCGATTTTGTAATGATGTGGGATATACAAGCAATATCAGAACTAGACCTTATCCAAAGCATTCACCTTTCATGTTTATTAAGAATGTCTCCCAATACTTAGACATCTACGGCGTTTACAGTAGGGCCAAATTAGACAGTAGAATGAGTAACAATATTAATCATTTATCAACACAGCAGGTAAAAGGGAATACAGAAAACGAGACCTTGGATGACAGGATCTGTATGGGGATGATAAACAAATGGTTGGCCAAATGGATGATGATGGTTATAGTCAGCCAACAACTGAACCTAACTAACTCTCCTTGAATTTTTTCCTATATCTATTCTTAAATCCCCAATACTAACACCAGACACCATTGATCCTCTCTACCCCTATAGACATCCCTAAAATAAACTGTAGTCTGTAATGTAGAAAAAAGGAAAAAACATCCAGCACAAAAATAAAAAGTAAAAAGTCACTATTTAATTGTCTAACTTTGAAAAAAAGTATCCAAAAACACACAATATCTTGATACAATGATGTCAGGGCCAGCGACACAGAGCTATTCTTCAGTATGTGCCGGCATGTAATGCTTAGGTGGGCTGACTCTAAAGCAGAGGCAGAGAGCATCAGCTCCTTATATCATCAAGATAGGTAAAGAGAGAGGGGGCATTGGGCATGGAGAACACAGTAACTGCCTATCATGATTTATATTTGCTGTGCAGTGTTTTCTGTGAAGATTTCGGCCGGGATTAGAGGCAGAGGTCAGTGAGCCAGAACACTGAGCTAATGATTCGCCAGCGCACTAACCTGTGTTGTTAGAGTCCTGTGATCTGCATGTATAGATGGTAACTGTCAATCACAGGTAAAGCAGGCGAGGTGAGCACTGCAGTCATGACATAAGGCTGACTTATAAATATCTGTCTACTTTATCCTTTCTCCCATTCGTGAAACACCAATACCTGACCTCTTGAGCTAATAGCAGAACTGATCTGTCTGCAAACCACCTTCCTCTAGTGTTAGCTTTCTGTTACTCTTTCTTATGTTAACGGGTCGGTTTTGACCCGTGTCTTAAATCACCCCTAGGATACCCTAAAAACAGTTATTTATGATCCAATTTGTTTCTTACCTCTTAGTTACCTTGTTAGGGTTTCTCATCCATGGAAGGATTGATTTTAATATTTTTGTTGTGGCCCCCTGGGCCTTTCATTTGAGAGCGTACCCTTCATTTTCAATATAAAAATATTGTCAAATGAACCTCAAGAGAATAATATAAACTTTAAAAAGTTTGTTATATTACCTGACTATTACTGAAGGGTTTTAGAACACATTTCTTAAATGTAAAAAAAATATACATATATATATTTTATATTATTAACTCTAGTAACATCTATGGTGTTACGGGTCAATTTTGACCCATATCTAACTACTTTATGAAAAAGGCAAAAAGCAGATTTTTTTTTTTTTTATAGAACTTTAATACAAATAAAAGATGAAAATTATATTAACATTAATAGCAATAATAATAAAAAGTAGCTTTTCTAGGTCAAACAAACAAACAACAATCAATCAAGCAAATCAAATCAACAGAAATCAAGTACTAGTTTTTAGATGCATTAGTATTTAGATGCATGTGTAGCAAAAAGTGACACTTTTTGTGTGTTCTTTGCAGAGGTATTTTTTGCAGGCGAAGCACGATGTGTTTGTCTTTCTGTCCTTATTGCTAGGGCAGACCTGACACCTCTTTCTTTTAGAATCAGGTGGTCTCACTGGGGTTGTGGCTGTTGTGGTTGATGTTGAGGCAGGGCTGGTTGAGGAGGATGTTGGTGATGATGCTCTTTGTGTTGCTGTGGGTGTGGGCGAAGCACTTGTTGAGCTCTGGAGTTGTCGGACCAAGGCTGCAGCAGCTGGGTCTCGGGGCACCCGTTCCCTTTGGTCAATGTGCGCCTTGACAAGGGATCTTCCTAGTTCCTCAAGAAACATCCTCCGCTTGTTTTTTTTCTTTGAATTCCATCTTTGGGGAATGTGGGTCCACAACACAAATGCATTGTATGCTGACACATCAAGGATGTTGGAAAATACAACCATTGGCCATCTCCTAGTCATTTGCTGGCAAGTGTAGGTGGCAGTCAGCTTGTCCAGGTTGTCCACTCCTCCTTTGATTTTGTTATAGTCCAGGATGATTCTGGGCTTTTTGTCACTTCCTGATGACACAGCTGCATCTTTGTGAAGTGTGGACATCAGTACCACATTCCGTCGTTTTTTGGGGCAGTATGAAACAGCAGTGGTGGTGTCTGTAAAAACAAACTTTGAGGAAAGTGGAGCCCTGTCCTTCATCTGCAACAATTCAGCGGGCAGCTCAGGTTTGTTTTTTTTCACTGTGCCCACCATGGTGATTTTCCTCCTGAGAAGTTCTTGTCCAAGGTCATAGCTGGTAAAAAAAATTGTCACAAGTAATGTTGTGACCCTGCAGTCCAGTAGTCATATCGAGGACTACACGTTTTCCTTGTTTTTTTTCAGGGATGCCGCTTGCAGACTTGCCTGTGTAAATCTGTAGATTCCATGCATAGCTAGTTTTTGCATCACAGGCTGCCCAGATTTTTATGCCGTATTTGCCTGGCTTACTTGGCATGTATTGCCGGAAGGGGCATTTTCCGCGGAAAGGGAGAAAACGTTCTTCTACTGTCACCTCTGGCCCTGGGTTGAACATCAGTGGAAGGAGCTGCACCCATTTCTCCCAAACATCCCTGATGGGAGCAAGTTTGTCAGATTTTGTTCTGGTGTCTCTGTTGTCAAATCTGAGGACTCTTGATATCATTTGAAACTTTTGAAGTGACATTGTTGCCCGGAAAATATTCCTGCCTGTCGATGCGTCCCAGAGACTATCAGTGGCCTCATTGCAGGATTTGTACACTCCAGCAAGGAGAAGAACACCAATGTAGGCATCCAGGTCATCATCATGAAGGCCGTTCCACATGTTGCCGTGGACTTTTTTTTCCTTCAAGGTTTGTCATAGCAATAATGACTTTTTTTATTGACAATGGCATAAACAGATCAAAACATGTCTTGATGTCACTTACTCTTGTCACAGCAAACCTTGTGATCCCAGGGGTCATTTTTATGACATTTGCAGCATCTGCCCTGCCATGTACATCTGGAGGTACTGAGCTCCAAATGATCTTGCCACTTTTGGATTTGAATCTTTCAGCGGGAGCAGCTTCAGCACCGGTGAACTCCTCATCAGACTGATCAGAACTGTCTGTGTCTTCCGGTTGATACTCCACATCATCTTCCTCCTCCTCAGAAACCTGTTCATCTGTATCAGTTTGCTGCTGTGTGTCCTCTGATTCATTATCATCCAAGATATAATCCAGAATTTGGCTTGCATCTAATCTTCTCCTCATTGTTGCATGGTGTAAACTGAAGATGTATACTCTGCAAAGTACCAACTGTAAGCTGATTTGGCCATACATGCCTGGACATGTCCCTAACTCAAGTTGTTGGAGGTAGAGCTGGCTGTGGGCTGTTGGTTTATATTGTGTTTATGAGTTCAGTTTTGGGACTTATTATTGTTTTTTTACTCTTATATTAGACCTGGGTTGAAATTGACCCCAACAACACAAATGTTATAATTTTAATAAGAGCATTTTACAATTTAGCAAAATAGTTTTATTTTATTGTATTTTGTTTAAAAATAAGTTCCTGAAAAAGTCAAAAAGTCTTGATGCAATAAACAAATGTATGTAGAATTTGTATGCATTTAAAACCTAAAACGGGTCGGTCACAACCCTAACACTAGAGGAAGGTAAATAACCAATAAATTTCGTTCCACTTTACAATTGTGTCCCACTTGTTGATTCGTCACCAAAAAATTAAAATTTTATATCTTTATGTTTGAAGCCTGAAATGTGGCAAAAGGTTGAAAAGTTCAAGGGGGCCGAATACTTTCGCAAGGCACTGTATTTGTGGGAATTTACCTAGAGTTTAAAATGTGTCTAAAAAAAAAAAAAAAAAAAAACCTCAATTCTCAACTAATATAAATATGAATATTAATGAACGAAATATTCCTAAATTATCCTGAAAATCCTTTTGTGGGCTTATGTTGCTTTGCATACCCTTCAAAGATGAGTGGTAGAAGAGATGTGACAATTTTTGAACACATATCTGTCTTACAAATTTGGTTGATCATCTAAGATGAATATATGTTCACTTTACCACTGTGTGCTTTATATAGAGAGATACGAAAAGGGACTTGAAGATAGAGAAGAACTTGCAACATCTTTCTGGAGTTAAGAATCAGTGTGACGACTAAAGGTAAGAGAACCAAAAGTGAAAAAAAAGATAAAGGGCATATCTGATGTCATCTAATAAAAGCCAAGTCCTGTAGATCTGAGTGGGTCTGAGAAGGGTTCAGGCTACATACAGCATTTTTTTCAGTTCACTAGTCAAAAATTGAAACTTAAATTGCTATGTTCCAGTCTTAAGATATACATTTCATGCTTCATAACAGTTTCATAATGTTTTTGCTCTATTCTCCAACATACCCAAAATGTTTTCAAACAACAATGTACAATATAATACATGAACTATATTACAAGCTTAGCCAGATGAGAACCAAGATTCAGAGTTTATTATCTACTTCTGTCCAATCCGAGATCAGGATCTGCAGCAATGCACTTTGCAATTTCTGACAATCTGTGTTCTACCTATCATACAGGTGGTATATACTGTCATAAATAAAAGCCTGTGTACCGATGGCTTGCAGTATTAGTGGACCAGTCTTGGAAATAAATGTAGTACAGTAGAAACTTGAGGTTTCTTTGTAAACGTGAATAGATTTTCTGAACTTCATATCACCCATTTTTTTAGACCTTAACCACTTCA
Source organism: Leptodactylus fallax (assembly GCA_947044405.1). Classification (NCBI taxonomy): domain Eukaryota; kingdom Metazoa; phylum Chordata; class Amphibia; order Anura; family Leptodactylidae; genus Leptodactylus; species Leptodactylus fallax. The sequence continues at coordinate 1,012,329 of CAMRHE010000407.1, forward strand.
GTACCGGGCCAATTTCTGGTTCAGGATCAGACATATTTTCGGATTTTTTGTATGTGTGGTTTTGAGGGCTATAACATTTTTATCATTTGTGTTATTCAACTAATTTCTGCGTCTTTTTTTGCTGACACATTATTTTTATGTTGTTTTTATTTTTGCATTTTATTTTTTATATTTTTTTTTATATCTGGGAAAATATAAACAAAAGAAGAGGGAAAATGTGTCTGTTTTTCACTTTTCATTTTTTTTTATTTAATAGCACAAAGAGCTACTAAAAAACTTTTTAAGGCTAAGGCCCCACGTTGCGGAAACGCAGCTTATTTTGCTGCAGATTTTGTTGCATTTTTTTGAGCCAAAGCTAAGAGTGGATTGACCAAAGGTAGAAGTATAAGCACTTCCTATATATTCCCCATTCCTATTGGAGCCACTCTTGGCTTTGGCTCAAAAAAACACAACAAAATCTTTTACAAAAAAAAAGCTGCGTTTTCGCAGCGTGGGGCCTCAGGATCAAATAGTTCTTCCTCTCCGTTACAGTAATTTTTATTTTGTATTGTGTCGTAAGGGATGAAGCTAGAACCTATAATAAGGGTGTGTTATTAGCATATTATTTATTTTTACATTGTGTCCCCATAAGGTCATAATAGACCTTTGGGGACATCTGATCATGATTTTTTTTTTTTGGTTGGGAGGTTGATTTCCCCTGTAACTGGGGCTGGTACATTTAGCCCCAGTTACAGAAGGAATGCAGCCTCCTGTCCATACCTACAGAACTGATATGGATCCTCTAGGACCCAGCAGCTCTAGCAACCTCTGATCCCGGCGGATCACGTGACCGCCGGGTCAGAGGGGAGCCACATCATGGCGGCTCATATAGCTGTGTATACAGTGCTTATTGATTTCTGTGTACACAGCATTCGGGAAGGCAGGGACAGTAATAAACCTTCCCTGCCTTTTCTCGGGGAGCTCCAACTGTAGTAACAGCTGGCTCACCGTTTCTGCAGCTGCACGGTCTGGAAGAGGTTAAAGCGGTTAGCCACTTTCAGATTAATATTGAGAAACAAATGTTATTGTTTGTATTATGAAAATTTGTGCAATTTTCCAATATACTTTCTGTATCAATTCCTAGATGTCTGCTTGTTGTCATTCATTATCCTTACTCCCAGTGGATAAAAATCAGTCCATGGTCATGTGATATACAGTCCATGGTCATGTGAGGAACACACAGGTGCACAGCTCGTTATAGTCACAGTAATCATTCATCTGCCTGGTAAGGCGCTGTCCACCTGTGTGTCCCTCACATGACCATGGACTGTATTCACATGATCATGGTCAGAATTTTATCCACTGGAAGTAAGCAGAATGAATGAATGAATGAAAGCAAGCAGAGATGTAGGAAACTGAGAGGAATTGATACAGAAAGTATACTGGAAAATTGTACAACTTTTTATTATACAAAGAATAACATTTGTCTCTCAATATTGGTCTGAAAGAGACCAACCCCTTTAAGGTGTAAGTAAACTTTTATTTATTTTTTCATAAATTGATAGTGCAGGTGAAGGGAATAAACTTTGTAGTATACTTCAATTAAGAAAAGTGTCTGTGCCTTAAACTATTAGTAGTGTCTTTACTTCTTACCTGAGTGATTTTGGTCATTTTCTGTACACAAGCAGTGTCAGTTTACAATGAGGTCTATGAAGAGGGTAAGATGAGGAGGAGAAGAAGATAGACAGAGATATCAGGCAGTCTACAGCATTAAATGAGACATTCCTTATCCTCCCCATAGCCCTCTCCATAGACTTCTATTGAACAGATTTGGTCAGTGTCAGAAGTAGGCAAATAAGTCAGGAAATAATACTATATATTTGCAAAATTAACCTTTGTTCACATTGGTATCTTTTTACATTTATTATGATTAATTTTGTAAGAGATCCTAATTGGTTCATGGTGGGTCTATGGTGAATTTGGTTCAATTTCATAGAACCTCTTGGGTGCATGTACAGTATAGTACAATATAGTAACTGCAGTGTAGAACCTTAAAAGCATCTGTGTTTCAGCCATCTAAAATGGACTTTAGGCTACTGTTCATATTTGAAGACTTTCAGTGCTCAAATAGAGAGCCAAATGGCATTAGTTTTCATTAATTAAGCCAAAATCACTGTTCATTAACACTGTGGCAGATTTAAAGAAGTAGATGCAGACTGAGTTATGTTAGAGATCTGTGGTTTATGGATCTGTTGTATGTTGACCATAGCCCATATTGTACCTATACAAATCTCTGATTGTAGATTGAGGCATGTAATTCATTGTATACCCTATAAAGCCCCATTTACATTATGTATGGATCTTGGTTCACATCACTGTCATATGCATGAGCACTTCATAAAAAGCTATTGTGCAAGACACCCATATTCCAGTCACAATTGCAGGGTGGGTTATTTTGAGAATTAAATATTTTATTCTGGAAAATTAATCCATGTTACTATACTGTCTGGGCAGGACTTTTAGCATAATTTATCTTGATCCTCTTGCATTGTGAAAATAATGCCGCAACTGCAATAAACATTGGCACACAGGCAGGGTAGAGAAACAGAAGCGAGCAGGCTATTGTTTGTTTGTTCACTTGTTTTTCTATAATACGATCATCTTCCATGGTGCTGTGACTCTGTACAGAACTGGTGTTAAAATATAATACAACTCCATGTTATCACAGCAAAAACAGCATCAAATATGACAGTGGCAAGACACAGTAGGAGGGGCCGCTGCCCAGATCAGTTTGGTTGATTTATGGACAATATGGAGTCTATAGAAAACTCTTTTAAAATTTACATGCAAATACAAGTCAGTTCAATATTTACATGAGTTTAAATGGTAGAAATGTACCTTAAAGGGAATGTTACACCTAGAATTAAACAATTTACTTGGACATACTCCTTTTTCCAATTTGTTTTTATTTTCTGATTGTATACCTCATAGATTGTAAGCCCTTGCGGGCAGGGCCCTCAATCCCACTGTGCCAGTTGGTCACTGTTAGTATTGTATTTGTTTTGTATATTTTGTGTACTGTATGAAAAATCCTCAACTGTACAGCACCATGGAATTAATGGTGCTCTATAAATAAATAAATTAATGAATTAATATATTTTTTTTTTAGCTATATTTTCTTTACATTTTCATGTAAGCAGCCATCTTGTCTGTGTGTTTCAGGCATACTCTGTGACTTGTGAAAGGTCACTGTGTAGGGAGAGAGGAGAGAAGAGCTGTATCTATTACATATTGTCAATGTTTTCTGCCTGCAGCTTCCTAATAGGGGGTTAACTGTCATTGTAATCCTGCCTGTGATGATAATGAAGTAACTGAAGCAACTGTTTACTAAAGAAAATAGATAATGTTAGCTTATTATGAGGCTCAGTGTCCAGTTCAATAACTGTAATAATTAAGTTTTTTTTTTTAATATAGATTTAACCAAAATAAATAATAACTGAGTCGCATGGTATTTAATATGTTAAAATATAAAAAAGTTTATTAGGACAAATGAATAAAAATAAGACAAGTGTAAAAAGTAGAGTTTCGGCACTGATAACTCCCCACTGTCAGAAGAGCGTTCCTCACAGCCTAGCCTCATCGCACTGTCAGCTTTCTAGCGGTATATAAAACCGCACTTTCATGAGGACATGAAAGGTCCTCTTTAAGCTAAAAAATCATAAAGTTTATTGGATTTATTTTTCAGTAATATATAGAGAATAGTAACAACTTAAGCTCATAACTCGGATGTTATAAAGTGTGTCTAAGAGTGTCACCTTTGAACTTAGTAATGGATCTTGACTGTTCTATATTTGTCAGTGCAGTATAATATGTCAGTACCTCTCACTTTGCTATGGCCTTTAGTTGCATGTGTTACATTATATTTGATAAAAGACGCACTTTTTATTTTCTGTTATAAAGTCTATGCTTCACTTGCAATGGATGACATTTGTGAACGGCGTGTAACCCCAGGAGTAGGTTGTTGGTGACGGATGACTGAGCGTGCTGTAATGCATATAATAAATTGAGTATTTGTTTTCAACCTACATGTGATCCTTAAATGCTGTGGAAAGTTATACCCAAAGGGAAACTCTAACTACATCTCAAGTCCTTGTGAATTGATTTTTAAGTTTTTTTTTTTTCCTTTGCTTCTTTTATTCTGACATCTGAGCAGTCAGCATTGTAGTTAGTATTATCCATTTGCTATGTTATCTGTACCCACAGTAATGTCTTAATTTTGCAAATGTTAGTATATTGATTAGCAAGCAGACAAGCACTTTAAGTGCTCTTACACTTCAATTCAATAGGACTTCTTGTAAAGTAAAGACTTGCAGTACAAGAGACTTTTGTTACCCTACAAGCAAAATTGCTATGCGCTTTCCCCAAATCTTGCTTAATTTCTATTTTTACAGCATATTGTGCATTTATTAAATCCCATAAGAATAATGTTACTTGTTGCTATTGTTTTTGTATCCTTGTAAGCATCATTAAGCACTACAGGGAACACGTTTACAGTATTACCAAGATCTTCTCCTTTTCAAATTCCTATTGAAGTAGTTTTGATTATTATAATTACTTTTCATTATACTTCTAGGTAATGAGTTCATTCATTGTAGAACGCTACGGTTTGACTGAACTAGGCCATCTACACGTAACAGCAACATTTCCATGGGTAATATCACTAAAAATGGAAACTCTCTACAGAAAACAAAATGGGGATTAAAATTGTAACAGGATATTTGTGCTAATATAAATGTAATGTGATACTGTAATGAAGATTTATCCTAGTGTATGGGAAAAAAACAGAAAATGTTTGTAAATGTATATCCACCTTCATAGCAAAGGTATTCCAAATAAGGCACAATCCGTAACCACATAGGAAGGGAATGTTCACACACTGCAGATTCATTTTAGAATTTTCTGCAACTGAAAAACTGACTGTATGTCACAAGCCCATTCAGATTATTGGGACAGTCACAAGAATTACTACAATAAATCAATAAATGTGAATATATCCTAAGGGTTTACTCTAACAAGGAAATGCATGGACCCTAATAATGAAACCCTACTACAGAACCCTAAGCACTACATGTGTCACCATTTGGTACTTTTATTTTGGTGACTTTTTCTAAATTTGTTATAGCATACATTGAAGCAGAATTTTTTTTTTTCATTAATGCCATCTAATTCTGTGAAAAAAATAAAATATAATAATATAAATCTGCACCAGATTCTTTATAATATACCAGACAGTGACGTGGAACATGGAATTATATATCATTGAACAACTGATAAGGCCCCCACACAGTATTATATGCCCACAGTGGCCCCCACACAGTAGTATATGCTCAGTGGCCCCCACAAAGTATTATATGTTCCACAGTGGCCCCCACACAGTATTATATGCCCACAGTGGCCCCCACACAGTATTAGGCTCTCCAATTCCCCCCCCCCCTCCTAGAGCTGGTGCTATTATTATACTCTGGGGTCTCCTCAGACCCCAGAATATAATAAGTAGAGGCCCAGGAGAAGTGATTAAAAATAACAAACACTTATACTCATCTTGTCTTACCTCTCTGGGGCATCCTTGCTCTGTCCTGCTGTCATTCCCATCTTTCTTGGTCCCGCTGATGTCACCGCTGGGGCCTGTGATTGGACCTCAGTGATCACGTGGGGCGTGATGACGTCATTATGCCGGCACACCCCATGTGACCGCTGGGGAAGAGCACTGGAGAGGATGCTGAGACCAGGACAGGTAAGTATTTTTTTTATTTTTTTTGTCACCTCCCCTGGGCTGGCATCTAACAATAGGTATAGCAGTCGGGGAACCAGGCTTTTCCTGACCACTATCATGGTAGTCCGGGGCCCTGGCCATTTCCAGATGGCTGCGGGCCCTGTACCCCTCCAGGCTCGGTCGCGGGGATCGTTATGCCACTTCCTATAGGGAACCACCGGTGTTTCCGTAGGTATAATTGACTTGCTGCGATTTCCAAAACGTGTAGATAGAACCTCATCCACTTTACAGTGACTGTAAAACACCAATGTTTTAACTGTGGCATCTCCACCGCGGCCAAACCATGGTGTTTACGCCACATGGGGCCCTGGCCTTAAAATCTATGGGCTCTTGTTGTGTTTCCTGGAAACCAAGAGAAGTCAATGGGTAATAGTGATTCTGGCAATAAGTAAGGGTAATCTTTCCAGGGCACTTTCAATGTATTAGAGTTCTCCTTTGTAATGAGTCATGCATCTATCACAGTTGGAAAGGACCAGAACTCATTTATAGCAGAATTTGGCATTGAATGCAAGTGGAGAGTAGTAATACAAAGTGTATTAAGAGTTGCAGTACTTAATTTGAAAAAAAAATTCACTTTACATAAAGCATAAAACCCATTTAAAATGTATGTATTATACAGGTACTATATGGCACTGATATTTACGCACTAACGGTATGTTCTCATGGCAGAATCTGGCGCTAATTTATAGTCTGTAATTCTGCCTTCCGATGTTTTCAATGGGACATTAGATAAATAAGTATTCAGCTAATTAATTTGTGCCTAATAAGTGGCAGAAAGCTTATTTATTGATTTAACACCATCATATTCGGCAGCACTTTACAGACATTGTCACATATAGGGCTCACAATTTACTTTCCCTATCACAGCGTTGCCCATCCTTTTCCCCATCACGGGGGGGCGGGGCAGGGTCATATGGGGACGGGGTTATGCGCTAAACAGCACTGTAGACCCGGGTACCATGCTGGTGGGACCTCAGTGTACAGCACTGTAGACCAGTGCTGTTAACTATGGTAGGCGCTGCGTTTACCCAAGCCAGCCCGCCACAACAGACCCCGGACTGGTGGTTGGGGACCCCTGCCCTATCAGTATGTCTTTGGAGTGTGGGAGGAAACCAGAGTACCCATAGGAAACCCATGCAAACTTCTTGCAGATGTTGTCCTTGGCAGGATTCAAACCCAGGACACCAGCGCTGCAAGGCTGCAGTGCTAACCACTGAGCCAGCATGCTACTTCAGCCTTTCACCACGGGAGGCCAGGGGGGCAGAAATGAAGAGGAATTTGATGGGAATGACTGCCACAATTTCCTCTTTATTTTTGGGTGTGTGACCCAAAAGCGCTTCACTGTATTTTTTGCTGCATAAATTGTCCTCAGGTTACAACAATTCTAACATATAGTTAATAGTCTGTACTGGGCCATTGCAATTTGAAACCACCTACAACATACAATGCCACAGACAATCTGACTCTATGATACATGTAAATGGATGGAAAATATAGCAAATTAGCATGGGCATTTCACTGGGGAAAAAACAGATTGGATGTCTAGTAGCACCTCTCTACAGTATGATATAGGGTGGAGGGGCCCTACATGTTGTCTGGTTTACTTTCATGTTATAATGTTGTACTGCTGTCATAAGGGACAGATGTAATGGTTTGGCATGACTGTACTGCATGACCAAACAATATAGGTAGGGCTACATCAGTTTTAGTGGCCTGGCCCAGTAGAATATTTTTAACAGGGCTTTTTTCTACGAATGAAGATTGTGATTGTGATGTTTGGATGGAGATGAGAAGATGGCTGTGGTGGACATCTGTTTATAAGGAGGAGGATGAATTGAGTGCACCAGCTAGAGTGAGTGCACATTACAGAAGGAGGGTCACCAACTCATACCTGGCAGTGTGTTGCTTCCTCCTTTTACATATAGGTGACCGAATGGTCAGTTGTTTGTCACCAAACTACCTTATCCTTCCAGGGATGCTGCAAGTTACCAGCAATAACAACTCATTGCCTGCAGGCATGTCATCTCAGCTTCACACCAGGAGAAGCTGCTCCTTTGGACACCAGGTGAGAGCAACTCTACAGGTGCATCTCAATAAATTAGAATATCTTTGAAACGTTTATTTCTTACAGTAATCGAATTAAAAAAGTGACCTCCTATATTTTCTAGATTCTTTACACACAGAGTGTTCTATTTCAGGTGTTTTATTTCTGTAAATGTTGATTATGGATTACAGGTAATGAAAACCCAAATCTAAGAAAATTAGAATATCGTAAAAAGTTCAGTATTGTTAATTCAGTGTGTCACCTGCCAAGGTTTCCTAAGCCTTTAAATGGTTCCTCAGTCTGGTTCAGTAGGACACACAATTATGGAAGACGCTGATTATGGATTGTATTACTGAATCACTGAAATGAACGAACGTTTCAAAGATATTCTAATTTATTGAGATGCACCTGTATGTAATTTTTTCTCATATACTGTAAATACGGTCTCAATGCATAAAATGATTTACAGTTTCCAGCAGCTTTATCTGACAAATATGTGTGTGTGTGTATAGTTGTATCTGTACAAGTTATATGCCTGTTTTTATTTAAGGCCGGGGGCCCATCCACACATTGCAGAAAAATATGCGCAGCTAAAACGCTGCGATTTCCAAAAGCGTTGCAGTTTTGAAAATTGCAGCATGTTAATTATACCTTCGGAAATGTTGGCGGTTTCCCTATAGGTAAAATGGAAACAGAAAGGAAACCTCTGTGGACTTTCTATGAAAAGCGCTGCTGGAAAAACCGTGATGCGTTGCTGTCATGGTTTTTCCCGCAGCACTTCTTTGCTGCGGACCGCTACAAGGGGGCCTTAGCCGAAAGGAGTTTCTAGGACTATGATATTGATAATCCTTAGGATAGACCATTAAAATTTGATCAGTAACATCTGACTTCTGGAACACTTGCTGATCAGCATTTGGAAGAGCTTACGGTACTTGGGTGAACTTCACTTCCTCTTTTCAGGCCAGAGACATTACAACTATTGTTAACATGACTATGCTGCAGCTCAATCCCATTCAAATGAATGGGTCTGAGCTGCAAGCACATCCACTATACAATGTAGGGTACTGTACTTGGTAAGCAGTGAAGAGGCCTGGACGCTTGTCCAAATACTGCAGCCCCTTCAATCAGCTGATCTGTGCTGGTTCTGGGTGTAAGACACCCACCAATTCATTACTGATGACCTATCCTCAGGACAAGTGATCAATATCATAGTTCTATAGAACCCTTTTCTTCTTTAGCTTTTTCTCGTGTTGGGTTGACATTTTGTAACTTGAGGGATTTCGCCACATAGCTCTTATATTTCACGTGTAGTTTTAATTTTTGTGATGTTAAATATTTCACTCTTCCAGAAAATAGCATCCTCCACACAATGAACAGAGGCCTTCACAGACCTTGATGGCCATGGTTACAGCTGGTCCTAATGAATCAGTATTACAACTGAAAATGAAATGAAAATAGCAAAAATGCCATTACCCTTTCTTTTAAATGTTAGTCACCAAGTTTTCTAATCCTGAAACAATTTGTTTTATGCGTGATTGCATTAGGTATTTGCATATTCTATTAACATTTTATTCTAATACAATACCCAGGGCCGGTTTTAGACAAAGTGGGGACCTGGGCAAAATTAAAAGCGTGGCCCCAAATGCTGATATGCAAACAACACTATCGTCTTCCAGTGGCAACCCCTATAATAACGCCTCCTTTCTACCAACAAAAAAGTAATAACAAGCCCCATTTTACCACACACAATTCAAGTGAGCACCTTTGTACCGCCTAAGAGATTTTTGCACGCAGTCATCAGAAATTATAGCGCCTCCTTTTAAGCAATAGTCCCTGCTTATAAATAATATTACACCTTTATCAGTAATAGCGCCCTTATAAATGATAAATAGTGCCCTGTATCAGTAATATTCCCCCTTATCTGTAACAGTCACCCCATAAAAATAATACTGCTCCCTTATTAATAATAGCCCTCTCATAAATAATAGTTACCCTTATAAATAATAGTCCCCATTATCACTAATAGCCCCCTTTATAAATAAGCCCACTTAACAATTATACCCCCCCTTATAAACAGTTCCCCTCTTATAAATAATAGCTCCCCCCTTGTAATGGATGCCTTATATATAATAGTTCCCCCCTTATAATAGCCCGTCTTATAAATAACAGTTCCCTTTTTAAAATAGCCCCCTCATATTTAAGTTTCCAAATTCTATATAGTAACCCACCCTTATATATAATAGTTCTCCGTTATACAGTGTCGGACTGAAGGGGGGGATGACATAGCCATGGGGCACTACACGTATGTGCAAAATTATAGTGAGGGAGCTGTGATCATGGGCAATGTGAGATCTCTTGCAAACAAGATGGATGAACTAACAACTCTCACCAGGCATCATCAGGAGTTTCGGGCGTGCAGCATGATGCTACTTACAGAGACTTGGCTCACTGAAGTTACTCCTGACCCTCTGGTCTCCTTGGATGGTTTTAAACTCCTTCGGGCAGACAGGACAAGGGAGAGCGGTAAGAGGAAAGGAGGAGGGCTGGCAATGTTTGTGAATAATAGATGGTGTAATCCTAGGCACATTGTGATTAAGGAGCAAACTTGCTGTAAGGACATTGAACTATTAGCTGTGAGCATGAGACCTTTCTACCTACCAAGGGAACTATCACATGTCATCGTGATAGCTGCATATGTCCCCCCCTCTTCGAAAGCTGACACTGCCTGCGAGGTCCTACAAGCCACGCTGAGCCAGTTACAGTTAAAACATCCCCAGGCCCTCTTTCTTCTGTCGGGTGATTTCAACCATGCCTCTCCATCATCCACACTGCCCAGTTTCACACAGTATGTAACCTGCCACACAAGAGACAACAAAACACTGGACTTGTTCTTTGCCAACGTGAGGGAGGCATATAACTCATCAGCCCTACCGCCCCTGGGGAGATCGGATCACAACCTAGTACATCTCCGACCTGTGTACAAGCCACTTGTACGTAGAGAACCAGCTGTCACCCGCACAGTGAGGATATGGTCCGAGGAGAGTGATGAGGCTCTGAGGGATTGTTTTGACACAACCGCATGGGAAGTTCTGCAGGATTCTTATGGAGAAGATATAGAAGGACTCACCCACTGCATAACAGACTACATTAATTTTTGTGTGGACAACACAGTACCCACAAAAATGGTGAGGTGCTTCTCCAACAACAAACCATGGATTAACTCTGATATAAAAACACTACTTAAGGAGAAAAAGATGGCATTCAGGACAAGAGATAAGGAGGGGTTGAGGGAAGTACAAAAGGAGCTGAGGCATCAAATCAGGCAGGGAAAAGCCAGTTATAAAGAAAAAATGGAAAAGCAAATGGAAAGAAAAGACATAAGGGGGGTCTGGGAGGGGCTTAAGTCAATTTCGGGTCATAAACAGTCTGTCTGCCAGATTGAGGCAGATGTTAATTGGCTTAATGAACTAAACCTATTCTTCAACAGATTTGATCACACACCAGCTCCTCCCACCCCAGTATGTCCTTCAGCTTCCCCCACCACAATGACTTCTCCCCCATGCGACCACTTCCCAACAGACCAGTAAATCCAGAAATCCGTCTTTATCTGGCCACAGTCTGACCTTCACACGGGCCCAGGTGAGGAAGGAGATGAAAAAGATCAAGGCGAGGAAAGCCGCAGGGCCAGATGACATCAGTGCAAGGCTAATTAAGACTTGCGGGGACCAGCTGTGTGGTATAATTACATATATGTATAATATGAGCCTGAGGCAGGAAATAGTCCCTGAATTATGGAAATCTTCTTGTGTGGTACCAGTTCCAAAGAAACCCCACCCTATGGACCTCAACGACTACAGACCTGTAGCACTGACATCCCACCTGATGAAGATCTTGGAGAGATTGGTTCTCACACATCTCCGCCCTCTAGTGAGCCCCGCTATGGACCCCTCCAGTTTGCTTATCGGCCGGGCATTGGGGTAGATGATGCCATCATCCATCTTCTGCACAGGGCTCTGTCTCACCTGGAGAAACCAGGGAACACAGTGAGAATAATGTTCTTTGACTTCTCCAGTGCTTTTAACACCATACAGCCCAGGTTATTGAGGGACAAGCTGGGCCTTGCTGGAGTGGACCACCACCTCTCCAACTGGATCCTAGACTACCTCACAAATTGACCTCAATACGTGAGAGCCCGAGACTGTGTGTCAGGTACCGTGATCTGTAATACGGAGGCACCTCAGGGTACGGTTCTCGCCCCTTTCCTCTTCACACTGTACACTGCAGATTTTAGGTGCAACTCATCCAGCTGCTACCTACAGAAGTATTCTGACGACTCTGCAATAGTGGGTCTCATCACAGATGATGATGACAGGGAGTACAGAGAACTGAAGCAGGATTTTGTGGACTGGTGCCACCGGAACCACCTGAAGATTAACGCGGGGAAGACCAAGGAGATGGTGGTGGACTTCCGCAAAGGCAGATGCCCTCCAAATCCAGTGGACATCCTGGGGACGGGCATCGAGATTGTGAACACCTATAAGTACCTGGATTTGCTCCTTAATAATAAGCTGGACTGGGCAGATCATATGGAGGCCCTGTACAGGAAGGGCCACAGCAGGCTCTACCTGCTTAGGAAACTGAGAGCCTTTGGAATCCGGGGGGCACTTCTTAGAACTTTCTTCAACTCGGTAGTGGCATCAGCCATCTTCTTTGGAGTGGCCTGCTGGGGGAGCAGTATATCAACCAGGGACAGAAATAAACTTGACAAGCTGATTAGAAGGGCCAGCTCTGTCCTGGGGAGCCCACTGGACCCAGTGCAGGTGGTGGGCGACAGAAGGATACTGTCCGTGGTGAGCTCCATGCAGAAGAAGAAGTCCCATCCCATGCATGAGACTGTGACCGCGCTGGGCAGTACTGTCAGTGACCGACTGCTCCACCCTAGGTGTGAGAAGGAGCGCTATCGGAAGTCTTTCCTCCCCACCGCGGTTAGGCTGTACAACCAACACCGACCTAAGCAGAGATCATTACATACAGAGAACTGAAATATCTCTCTGCCTGTGATATCCCCCCCCCCCCCTCTGCTACGCCCTATCTGTCTGTCTGCTATTAATGTAATGCCTCTCACCTTGGAACATTCCTGTACATGTTGTATTTGTATTTGTATCTGCTTATCTTATCTTATCTTTGCTGCTGTAACACACTGAATTTCCCCATTGTGGGATTATTAAAGGACTATTATTATTTTTATTATTATTATGATGCAGACATAGCACACAGGGCTGCCAGCAGGAATTTTGAGCCCCTCCCCCACAGTATAATGCTCCACAGTATAAAATGCTCCCCTGAGCCCTCCACAGTTTCCCCACATGGTATATAATGCTCCACAGTGCCCCCACACAGTATAAAATGCTCCCCTGAGCCCCCCCATAGTGGCCCCACATGGTATATAAGGCTCCACACAGTATAATACTCCACAGTGGCCCACAAAGTATACTGCCCCTTAGTGGCCCCAGATAGTACAATATGTTCCCCAGCAGCCTCACACAATATAATATGCTCCATACAGTATAATATGCACCCCACAGTGCCCCCCAGTATAATGCTTCACAGTGGCCTAACACAGTATAACATGCTCCACAATGGCTTTCACACAGTATAATATACTCCCCAGAGGGGTTCTCCCAGTATAATGCTCCACAGTGGTCCTCCACAGTATAATATGCTGCCCATAGTCCCCCCCAGTATAATGCTCTACAATGGCTCCAGAGTGTATAATATAATCCCGAAAAGCCCCACACAATATAATACACTCCACAGTGGCCCCACACAGTATAACAGGCTCCTCACACTGCACCTTCCCCCATATATAAAGCTCCAGAGTGGCCCATAGCATAATATGCTCCCCAGAGGGCCCCCGCTAGTATAATGCTCCACAGTGGCCCAAAACAGTATAATATGCTCTCCACAGCCCCCACAGTATAATGCTCCATGGTGGCCCAAAACAGTATAATATGCTCTCCAGAACCCCCCCCCCAGTATAATGCTCCACGGTGGCCCCACACAGTATAATATACTGGAGGGCCCCCTCTGGAGAGCATATTATACTGTGTGGGGCCACCGTGGAGAATTATACTGGGGGGGGGGCTCTGGAGAGCATATTATACTGTTTTGGGCCACTGTGGAGCATTATACTGGGGGGGGTCCTCTGGATAGCATATTATACTGTGTGGAGCCACTGTGGAGCATTATACTGGGGAGGGGGTCCTCTGGAGAGCATGTTATATTCTGTCGGGCCACTTTGGAGCATTATACTGGGAGCCCCTCTGGAGAGCATAATGCTCAAAAGTAACATGCTCTCCAGAGGGTCCCCTCTCTAGTATAATGCTCCACAGTGGCCCAAAACAATATATATGCCATCCAGAGGGGGCCCCCCAGTATAATGTTCCACAGTGGCCCTACAGACTCTGGCAGTGCTATTATTATATTATACTCTGGGGTCTCTTCAGACCCCAGAGTATAATTATCGAAGGCTCGGGGAAGGTAAGGGAATATAACAAACAGTTATACTCACCTTCCCTTACCTCTGCTGGGCCTCCTCGTGCTGCTCCGCTATCCCCGCCGGCGAATGCTTCTTCTTCTTTGCGGCTGACGTCATGCTTGCTCAGTATTGAGTAGAAGCACCCTTTTGAGCTCACAACCATGAGTCTTCTTGGGAATGATGCAACAAGTTTTTCACATCTGGATTTGGGGATCCTCTGCCATTCTTCCTTGCAGATCCTCTCCAGTTCCATCAGGTTGGATGGTGAACGTTGGTGGACAGCCATTTTCCGGTCTATCCAGAGATGCGCAATATGGTTGAGGTCAGGGCTCTGGCTGGGCCAGTCAAGAATGGTCACAGAGTTGTTCTGAAGCAACTCATTTGTTACTTTAGCTGTGTGCTTAGGGTCATTGTCTTGTTGGAAGGTGAACCTTTGGCCCAGTCTGAGGTCCAGAGCACTCTGGAAGAGGTTTTCTTCCAGGATATCTCTGTACTTGGTCGTATTCATCTTTCCTTCAATTGCAACCAGTCGTCCTGTCGCTGCAGCTGAAAAACACCCCCATAGCATGATGCTGCCACAACCATGCTTCACTGTTGGGATTGTATTGGGCAGGTGATGAGCAGTGCCTGGTTTTCTCCACACATACCGCTTAGAATTAACGCCAAAAAGTAAAATCTTTGTCTGATCACACCAGAGAATCTTATTTCTCATAGTCTGGGAGTTCTTCATGTTTTTTTTGGCAAACTCTATGAGGGCTTTCATATGTCTTGAACTGAGGAGAGGCTTCCTTCGGACCACTCTGCCATAAAGCCCCGACTGGTGGAGGGCTGCAGTGATAGTTGACTTTGTGGAACTTTCTCCCATCTCCCTACTGCTTCTCTGGAGCTCAGCCACAGTGATCTTTGGGTTCTTCTTTACCTTTCTCACCAAGGCTTTTTTCCCACGACTGCTCAGTTTGGCTGGATGGCCAGGTCTAGGAAGAGTTCTGGTCATACAAACTTCTTGCATTTTAGGATTATGGAGGCCACTGTGCTCTTAGGAACCTTGAGTACTGCAGAAATTTTTTTGTAACCTTGGCCAGATCTGTGCCTTGCCACAATTCTGTCTCTGAGCTTCTTGGGCAGTTCCTTTGACCTCATGATTCTCATTTGCTCTGACATGCACTGTGAGCTGTGAGGTCTTATATAGACAGGTGTGTGCCTTTCCTAATCAAGTCCAATCAATTTAATTAAACACAGCTGGACTCCAATGAAGGAGTAGAACCATCTCAAGGAGGATCAGAAGGAAATGGACAGCATGTGAGTTAAATATGAATGTCACAGCAAAGGGTCTGAATACTTATGACCATGTGATATTTCGGTTTTTCTTTTTTAATAAATTTGCAAAAATATCTACAATTATGTTTTTTTCTGTCAAAATGGCGTGCTGAGTGTACATTAATGAGAAATAAAATGAACTTTTTTGCTTTTAGCAAATGGATGCAATGAAAGAAAGAGTGAAAAATTGAAAGGGGTCTGAATACTTTCCGTACCCACTGTATACCTGATGTCAGGTCAAGAAATGGTTCACTGCAGGATGCAGACAGGTCCACATGGTATATGGTGGAGATTGCACAAGTGATAAATACAGATGAGCATGCAATAACACACCTACAATCCATGAGAGATGTGGACGCCTAGTATTCCAAATCAAAAGACATAAGGCTTATATAAGGGGCCAGTCAAATGATGATGGTAGGTGCTAGCTTACAGCCTATTAGTATTGTCCACACTATTAGATTAGGAGGGTTGTCTACCATCTATATACATACATTCATTAATACTAGCACCCAATATATCATTTGAGTCCATCTATACCCTGCTGTGAGCTATTGCCTCACCTAACATCAGGTGAATATGGCCTCTGTTTCAGTGACATGATTTATAATGATGTCTCTTTGAGTGAATTATGTTAAGCATACTGACTCACAAGACATGGGGACCCTTGAGGGGCATTGTGAACTTGCATATTTTGGCTAAAATATCTAATACCTCATAGTTATTAACTATTTTTTTCAGGATGCAGGCAGACCCTGTTATTTCGGTTTACAGATGCTAGAGAGCCCATTTAATCTAAAAGTATAGATATAGTCTATCACTAACAGACTGTAAGCCAGCATTGTGCATCTCACATTAGCATGTGACTAGCACTTCCTATAAGCCTTATCTGTGTGCATTTGGAATACTAGGCATTAACCCTCCTCATGGGTGTGTGAGTGGATGTTCATTAGTATATAACACTTGGTCCTGTCTGCATCCTGCTGTGAACCATTGCTACACCTTCCATCAGGTAAATGTGACCTTTCTTTCAGTATATGATTTATAATGATGTCTCTTTCAGATGGTTGCTTTAATTCTATTTCAACCAATATGATGTAAACATCATCATATGCAATTTACTAATATAGTAATAATTACAGATGTAGCAAAACTTAATTGATACCAGTTGACAGTTAATTCACACTGCAGTTCAATATCTTATCAGAGGGCATATATATATATATATATATATATACACAGTATATATATTGTGACAATTGGGGGGAATGTAGCCTTAAAGGTGGCAGCCTCCTGGACTCCACAGAGGTGTTGGTGGTACTGGGTGCCAAACAAGCAGCATATCAGGCAGTGGTGATCCAAAATAAAATGGCTTTATTCAGCTTGTGAGTAAAACAGGAACAAAACAAAAAAACAGCCTAGCCCACACACAGGGCACTACCTCACTACTTGAGCCCTGACTAACCTCTGTGGGCAAGAAGTTTTACTGAGGCTTCTCCTCAGCAGTCTGGCTCACAATTAGCTCAACCAAGTCCGCTTTGGAATCCAGTCCTCTTGGGACAGACCGCCTTGTCTGTCTCCAACTGGTTCCACCATCTACCTGCTCCCTGCAGGTCTCCAGCAGCTCTGTTCTGCTGCGTAGTTGGGCCCCACCTATGGGTGTGGTTGAGGACCTTTTCAATCCTATTTTTGAGAGAGCGCCCTCTAGGTTCACACTCTCACACTCCCTCCCCCTCAGCTCACCACCCATGGGGTGAGCGACAATGGGTCAAGACATACAATGTCGACATCCCTCTCCAGTCATGTATGCTTGTCCAGTGTCTCTCCAGATGTCCCCATCCGGCGGTCTCAACCTCCAAGTTCCGGTCAGTCGAGATTTCCGATTTCTCAGCACTTTTTTCTTTTGCAATTCCACGTAAACAATTTCATCATAGCACTGGCTTCTGGTAGTGCAAAGTTCCCTTTCATTTTAAGTACATCAAGTTTGGGAAGGTCCTTGCCTTCAACCTCAGCTTTCTTCTGAGCAGCAATTTCAATAAACTTGCTAAGGCATTGTGGGGCCCTCTGAAGCAATGCATTCAGTTTTCCTGTGTCAGTAATTTTTTTATTACCATTCTCTCCATAATATTGTTTGTTCCAAGAACATTATATTTTCCAGGATTTTTAGCAGTTTGCTTATTGACCCAAGTAGTTTTCCCAGCTTCTGGCAAGCCAATCATCACGAAAACCTCATAATCCTTCTTCTGTTCAGGCCCTACAGGTCCTCTCACACGATCTATATCCTTCAGGAACTGGAAAGAATGGTTCAGCCTGTTGGCCGAAGTTAAACTCAACAGCACAATTGTGACAAAGCACATGTGGGAAGAGTAGTTTCTCAGACAGCACATCTTTGTCAACTTTAAATGCTACGCCAAGATCCTGACCATTCTTTGCAAAACCAAGTTCTACTTCATCACCTTCAAAATTCGCCATACAGGGGACCACATCATTTTCATCATATTTCTCGCCATAGTCTTCAGCCACCCCATTGCATGACTTTGATCCCTTTAGTGAATAGCCGTAAGAATTTTCATCTTCACCTAGCATGATTCCACAGGAGCTCAGAGACCAACCAACCCATACTTCATGCACATCAATGTCTTTAGAGTATAAATGTTTCACGGGTACCTTTTCTGTAACCTTCATCTCAAAGCAAACTTTGCCCTTCGAGACAACATATGAGGCTCTTCCACCCGTGAAATTTTGAAGTGAAGATCATAATTATAAGTATCAAGAAGAACATTATTTTCATCCAGTTTTTCATCTTCCTCTTGCACCGGTGGCTGTGAGGAATTAGACCTGCTGTATTTATTTTCTTCAATATACTTGAAGTAGCCACGGCCATGATCTTCACGTGGTCTTTTCACACCACGTTTCTTATCCTTTTGATCTTTGCCATCACCATCACTGGACAGGTCACTCATGTCTGTCTGAATTAATGGCTCTGCTTTCTCTGCCTCTATGCCGGCAGCTTTCTCAAATTCTAAAGCCTTGTGCAGCGCACAAATCTCTGACTCCAGCTCCAGAATTTTCTGAGCAGCCTCCATCTCAGTTTTTACTAGTGCACCGTGCAGGTCTTCCTCCTGTTTGTCCACTTGCAGTTTTAGTTGAGCCGCAAGCATTTTTAGATCTACAATCTGCGCAGATAAATCAGACATTTTTTCCTCAAACTGAATCCTCATATCTTCTATTTGGAGGTCCAATTCTCTCTTGGCCTTTTCCAGCTTGTCATAAGCATTGGCTTTGTCCTCATACAATATCTGCATAGATTCCAGGTTTGTCTGAACTTCTTTGTGACTCTCCTGTAAGGTTTGTAAATTCTGAGCATGGACAGATGACATTTCCATCAATTCTTTGTCTTTATTTTGCTCCAAAACAGACAATTTCTCATTATCTTCACAAGATCCTGTAAGCGCCCTCTCCAGACTACATATTCTAGCTTTGAGTTCCATTTCTCTTTGTTCCAGAACTCCAGCTCTGCTCCGCCATTCCTTCACTTCTTTGTTTAGTTGAACCTGCTTTAGTTCATGCAAGTTTTGCTGCAATATCTGCACCACAGATTCTAAATCACTCTCTCGGTCAGACACCTCCTTCCTCAACTCTGCAACTTCATTTTCTTTATCAGTTAATGCAGCCGAAAGTTTTTCACACTTCATGACTTGGTCATCCAAACATTCTGACTGACACTGCAAAAATTCACTTCTCTCACGTTTAGCAGTTTCAAGGTCATCTCTTAATTTTTCAATGACACTCTCTTTGGCAATGGAGTCTTGGACTTGCTGCTCCTTTAAATCCTGCAATTGCTTGTCAAGCACTTGCTTTTGTTCCACACTCTGTAGAACTTAATTAGATAGAGCACATTTCATTTCTGCAAACTCCTTAGTGACACGGTCCATTCCAGGCAAACCCAGCACCACATTTTCACAATGACTTGGATATGAACTCTTTATAGCGTCAAGCTCTTTCTTTAACTTAAGTTCTCTTTTTCTGATACCTCAAGTTGCCAATTCCAATCAGATATTTCATCCTCATAAATGAACCTGATGGTTTTAATCTCATCTTGAAGCTGCTGCACCATAATATTTTCATCTTGGCGCTTTCATACACTCCAGTATGAAACATACAGTCAGCAGGGACATATTCAATCATAGAACAGAGGTGCTTCAGAAAAACTAAGTCACCGTCATGCAACCCATTATCTTTACTTGCACTCCCCATGCTCTGTTCCGGGTTTTGTGTCTCTCTGCCTTGAAACTGCTGCAGTAACACACCTGTGCACAGCTTCTCTGCTTTCTTAGAAACTGAAGTTTTCTTTTTCTTGCCCATGGTTTAATAACAAGATTACACAATATTCCACAGAAACCTTGGGTTCAACCGGCAGCAACTTTTTACTATCTTCTGCAGTTACGTGTATTCACCAAACAGTTAACTTAACTGCAACAACCAGCATTTTCTTCTGTCTTCCACAGAAAACACAAACATGGCACCATAGCCTTTCACATAGACTGTTTGCGATATACAGTTTCTACACACAATGCTTACTTTCTTGCCATCAGCAAGCACTTTACAGACTTCTGTGCCACAGTATACACAAAGTCCATTCCCTAGATTCCTCATCCAGAGTTTTACTTTCACTAGTTTTGCACACAATTTGCTATTTTGAAGTTCCACTCACCCCTCCTGGGTTTCTCACTTGAAATCACCGACTTCTTTTTCCAGCTGTAGGTCACAATGCACATTCAGCGATACTGCAGTTACCAAACACTTGTCTTCCAGGACTTGCGTGGATCTCTTTTTTCCCGCATCCGAAGCACCATATGTGACAATTGGGGGGAATTTAGCCTCAAAGACGGCAGCCTCCTGGACTCCACAGAGGTGTTGGTGGTACTGGGTGCCAAACAAGCAGCATATCAGGCAGTGGTAATCCAAAATAAAATGGCTTTATTCAGCTTGTGAGTAAAACAGGAGCAAAACACTACAAAACTCACTACTTGAGCCCTGACTAACCTCTGGGGGCAAGAAGTTTTACTGAGGCTTCTCCTCAGCAGTCTGGCTCACACTTAGCTCAAACAAGTCCGCTTTAGAATCCAGTCCTCTTGGGACAGACCGCCTTGTCTGTCTCCAACTGGTTGCACCATCTACCTGCTCCCTGCAGGTCTCCAGCAGCTCTGTTCTGCTGCGTACACTCCCCTCTGGAGTTGGGCCCCACCTATGGGTGTGGTTGAGGACCTTTTCAATCCTATTTTTGGGTTGCTCACCAGCGCCCTCTAGGTTCACACTCTCACAAAATATAAATATATATATATATATATATATATACAGTATATATATGTATGTTAAGGTAGACTCTGCTACATTTGTAAGCCTCCAACTCTTATTATAGTAGGAGCTGCCCCTTATCAAGGAAACAAGTTTCCTTGGACTGCATTGAGCTTCTGTCATGAAACAGCCATTGATGGAGGGACATTTTAACCATTAATTTTATATTGAAGTCACTGGAATGACAGATGTTACATCATATTTTAAACCATTTGTCATAGTAATACTACAGTATACATCTGACATTTGTCACAACTAGAGCTGATCTTGTTCTACCCAGCAGGTCTGATTCAGCATTGGTTTCTCACTGAGCACAAGATCAGTCATCGGCCACTCTTTTGTTATATACATGATGCTGCTGAGTGCTTCCTCATAGATTGCAAGTTCTTGTGAGCAGGATCCTCACTTCTACAGTTTGAATTTATGATTAATTTTGTAATAGCTAATTTGGTCTGTCTACAACTTTAAAAGTGTTGTGGAATATAATAGTGCTATGTAAATAAATATTATTATTGTATTATTATTATTATTATTATTATTATTATTATTATTATTATTAATCATTAGAGAAGGCAGAAATGGTTAAAAAGTTTTCCATCTTCGCTACTAGGTAACTGC
This sequence comes from Leptodactylus fallax, assembly GCA_947044405.1. Lineage (NCBI taxonomy): Eukaryota > Metazoa > Chordata > Amphibia > Anura > Leptodactylidae > Leptodactylus > Leptodactylus fallax. The sequence continues at coordinate 1,034,016 of CAMRHE010000407.1, forward strand.
CTCATGAGTATTATTGTATCTCACTTGGGTCTAGTCCTGAATGCCTTTAGGAACGTCTGTATACTGTAATATGTTATCCACTGTTTTATCAGCTGCACTTTTACAATCTGTTTAAGCCGCTTTAAATTAAAACAACCGCAGATGAAGAAAAAAAGAAAACATTAAAAATTGTATATATTTAATATGGATACTCTTTAACAGGGATAGCTGTAACTGTCCTCTAGTCCCAGAATGCCTACTTGCTCTGCCCTTCTTGAAGCTACGTAAACACCAAATACAAACACAAAACACACCACAATATTAACAGATCTTTATTCAATCCAAAAATAGATTAAAAAGTCAATATAAAAGACAAAAAAAAAGAATTTTTATAGTCTTTTATATTGATCTTTGAACATTTTGGATTTAATAAATATTTGTTAATATTGGTGTATTGTGTTCGTATTTGGTGTTTGTTTAATTGTCTGCACAAACCTATATGGCTTTCTTTTTCTCTTGTTTTATATTTGGATTGGTATATCTTCTTGGATCTAGCCATAGAAACGAATGGATCATGCTAGGAGTTGTAGTTCCACAGCTCCTGGGTGGCAAAGGCTGCAGATCCCTGCTCTATAACATATGTATATAAAGTTAAACCTCTGCAGAAGACCACTTCTTTGAGGCAACCACCCATTTATCTGTGACATAATTTGCGTTTTGCCACATATTGGAGGGAATTTATTCAGACTGACATTTCCTACATTCATCTCAAAAAGTTTTTTAGGACTTGATGATTCGGGACCCAGCTACTTTAAGCAATAACGGTATCACATTCATCGGTCACATGGCCTGATGACAGCTCAGTCCCGTTCAAGTCAATGGACTGAGCTGCAATACCAAGCACAGCCACTATACAATGTATGGCACTGTCCTTGCTAAGTATTGACCTGAACGCTTCAGCCTCTTCAAACAGCTGATCATCCAGAGGCCTGGGTGTCAGACCCCTACTTATATTAATTGATGACCTAATAAAGTCCCCTACTGGTGAGAGGCATGTCCCATTTCAGTGTTCCAGAATTGAAATGCAGTCAGGAACTGGTGTAGATTTCATGCATAACTCACGCCAATTTTCTCATGTGAGTTATAATAAATTTGTCAAGTCAAGGCCCTCCTTGCTCTTCACCCAGTTCTGCAGACTGGCAAGTGGATTTGACACATCTTGGGCACAAGAAAGAGCAGTGTACCAAAGATATACCACATTAACACCAGTTTCTGGCATAGATGGTTTTATAAATCCCCCCCCCTTTAAGTATATTGTCCATCTTGTGTAAGAGGGCCACTTCTCTAGGAAACCATTTTTTAATGCAAATTTGGGTAACGATCTCAAAGAAGCTTTACTGTCTATCTTTATATTGTATACAATAGTTATACAATTTACTCCATAAACACCTATGACTCATATATTAAAAACATAGCGGTGGAATAAAGGCGAAGTAGTCTGCAGCTTGGTATAATTCAGCACTAGGACTAAATTATTCATAAATCTAAGATGTTTTCTTTTGATCGCCAAAAAGAAAAAAAAAAACTACTAGAGAGCGGGACAGTGCATGTAGTGTACATTGTATATCTCAGCTTCTCTCCCTGTTATCTGAAATCTCCCAGTAACACTTGTCTCTGTATACATAAAGGCAGAGAGCAACACATTCTTAAAAAGCATTTGACTACCACAGCTGCAGTGGAATACATTAGCTATGCTCCTATGGATGCTGTCAGCCGGCCTACACTGCAAGCTGCACTCAATGCCAAATTCTTCTCTACATGGATTTAGAAATGCATCATGCCCTTAAATGACTTGGCTGAATTAAATATCAGGCAATCGATGGGACCGGCCAGCTACCAAGGAAACACAGGGTCTATTTTTAACCATTAATTTGGGATCATTTGAGCTTGTGTATTAACTGGTAGTGAACTTTACACATCTTCATGTTTGTTTAATAACTGTGACCATTTTGTATCTTAGCTGGTGGTTAATATGCATTGACAGAGATATTCCGCTGACATGTATGTAGATATGTATCTAGTAATGCGTCCTGACACCAGAATGTGCTGATTATAAAGGTGTGCGGTTGATTCCGGTAGAACTGGAGTCTCCTGATGTTAGAGGTTACCCAGCCATTCAGAAACAGTCACCGGACTGCAGCCTGCACTGACAATGAAGCTGATTAGTCTCTGCTCCACTAGCAGCTTGTGTTCTGCCTGGTTTGTCTCCTCAGCGTCTCCTCCACCTCCTCATTTCTCCTTTTCCTCTCCAATACAACCTGCCTCTCTTCTTAGACTAAACTACCTGTCAATCAATGCACAGTGTTTGACATGAACTTTCTCCTTCCTCTTGTAAAAGTGATTCTGCAGCAGCTGGAGCAATGTACCTTACCTGATACTCCCTTTAGCAGCACTGAAAACAGAAGGGAATAGAAAAATGTTTTATGTCAATCGATCAGTCAACCAGTCCCCCTTCCCCCCATTTCTATTCTGCAGAGACTGTTACATTAAATCTTTGTCTTTCAGAAAAGCACCATGAATGAAAAAGGTTTGATAACATGTTGTAGAGGTTAACAAAAGCTATCAGCATATTTTCTGCCCCTAAAATGCAACTATGACATTATACCTAACATTAACAGGTTTCTGAAGATACTCCAGGGGAGGTGGGAAAAAATTAAAAAAACATCTCCACTCTTCTTAACTGCAGCTTCTGGTCTTCTTTTCTGGAGTCTTCAATGTCCTGGGTCACCACTGAGCACATTGATTGGACCTCAGCGATCATTTGGGGGCTGTTGACACCATGACATACAGTGTCAAAGTTTCATGACTTTGATGACCCCATATGACCACCAAAGCATAATCACAGGCCTCAACAGTGACCTGTGGGTGTTGATGTCACCTAGGAGACCGTAGGAGGCCATAAGCTGCATGGGAAAGAAGACTGTATGCCCCAGTAGAGGGCAGGTGAGTGTCAGTTGTTATTGCACCTTCCCTGGGCCTCTACTTTTCAGACCCCAGAGTATAGTACTGACTCATGGGTGGCGAGCCCCAAAAATCTCAGATTCTGCTGGACCCGAAATTTTTGGAAACTGCATAATGAACCTTTTATGAACCCATTACAAACACTCATAAGTGTATGAAATAAATCTCTAATTTTATTGCCAATCCAGACAACATTGTGACGTTTCGGTCTATGTGACCTTCATCAGACATCAGATTGCTACAATAGATATGGAGCAGAGCTGGAGTGTGGAGCACTAGTAGAAGAGCTGCGAGGTTGAAGCAACTGAAGTGCACGGATCATTAGTATCTATACTTTCCCATGTATAGGTCATCGGCATCCCTTTCATTTATATAGTTTAACAACATTTTAAATGTATCACAAACAGGTATTTCAAAACTTTTAGAGACTCAAAGTGAAAGGACAAGCGAAAGGACCTGGCGCAGATGACTTTATACAATTTGGCTTTCAATTCCTGCTTGACTCCTAACTAGATTGCTTAAATTGATTGTATTTTCCCACTGTCTTCATGATGTAATAATGGAAAATACTATGCTTATTTCCTCTAAGCCAAGAAAAGCCATGATCAATTTGGTAATTTTTAGACTGAGTTTCTTGTTGAAAAGTAATTTATGGATATATAAAAAGTTGGTTACTTCAGGTAAACAATCATTATCTTCCAATCAATGGAAATTCTGCAGTTTTATACATCTCTATAATTATCACTGAATCTTCCTGAATTTAAAGATGCTGTAGATAAAACTAAAGACTATTCTATAAAACTGAATGAATATAACCTAGAAAACAAACAATTCTGTCCTGAGAAGCACACAGGCTCTGGTGCAAGAGTTCCTTTCAGGCCCCCAGCCCCTTTACAGCTTCTTTCATGGGATCGTAACTGTCTGTAACTTTTATCTCCATCATTGTGTCTCTTAACCCCTTCCTGCTCCGCGCTGTACTATTAAGTTGTGGTGAGAGTGTAGGTAACACTCAGCACCATAATAGTATGGCACTGTAATGCTGCAGGCACAGAAGCTGCAAGACCGGGGGCAAGACCGCCACCCCTTGGATCCCCCATGATAATATCATGGGGTCCGAGGGGTTGCCATGAAAGCCAGGAGGCTGAGCAAGGGCCTCCTGACTGTCGATTCCTGTTACACATAGGGAACCCAGTTTCAAGTCCCCTTGTGGGACAGGGAAAAAGCTCAAAAAAAGAAAAAGTTTAAAAAGTTAACAATAAAGAATAAAAAATATATAAACAAGTTTGTATAAGCACCAACAATGGAGAATGTTAGTGTCTGACTACTGACTCTGCCAACAGGCTATGTAAGTCCTAGTAGGCCCCTTAAGCTGACCTACCCAAGGACATGCATCCGAATCCCTGTTACTTGAGTGCTTGCAGATGTAGAGCCAAAAAAAGCACAATCAACTTCTACAGGGTGTGTTACCACCAGTGCTTTACTGAAGTAGACGTTATTTAGTCACAAAGATAATAACAGTAGTTATTTAGTTGCACCAAGGATCAATGGCAGCAGTTCAACTTCAGCAGTACCTAGGCTACACACAGTGATTGCACAGTTCTCACAGGGGTTCACACTCAGCTCCTACAAGTCCCGCTTATCAGACACACATTAGCTTCACTCCTCTAGCCTTCGGATACAGTCAGGGCTCCGCCCTAAACTGCCATGGAAACACACAGTGGCGTAACTAGGAATGGCTGGGCCCCAAGGCAAACATTTGACATGGGGCCTTCCCCCGGGCCCTGTGGCAGCCGCTACCGCTGCTACCCCGGTAGTTAAACTACTGGAGACACATTATACTGATTGGTTACTGCAACAGTCACAACATAGTCTGGACAGGCGACATGAAAGACATGACAATTTATATGAAACTTTCCATCCAGGCGTGACTATCCAGGCATAGCGTGTAAAGGCCATACCTTGGGTAATACAAATAAGAACTTTTCTAGATTTGGAGAAAAACAATGGGGGTGGGCTTTCAGATCCAGGAGTACTGCTCTTGCTGCTCAAGTAGCATGGGTGATGTCATAGCAGTAGGGTATCATCTCTCACTGCACGTGTGGCACAGGCAGGGGATTGTAGGGGTCTGAGTGACAACAGCAGCGTTCCAGTGACCTAACGCCCCTAAGGAACACGGTGGTAGCAGTTGAATATGCTTGGGGGAGTTGATAGACTCCCTTTAAAGTCTGTTTTGGTGAAGTCGTCTTTGGATTTATTGGTGCTAAATTTATGATGTTTGATAAATTTGTATCTACTGTATATCTAACACTTCTATCCTAATATGTAACTCTTCTTACAATATCACCCACTCATTGTAGGGAGAGTTTGAGAATTTTTTTTTTTACGTTAGACAGGTAACCAAAAAAAGGTAACCATGTCATATTCCCAACTACATTTCAATAGTGGAATGAGTGATGTAAAAATGCACATTTTTGCGCAAATGAGCGCAAAAAGTTGAAGATGTCTTTGTGACTTTTTTAGACCAAAATTGTGGAGTGCAGGGTTTGATGCATTCTTCCCATTGTGTTTACAGCATATCCACAGTAAATATAAAAACTTAGAAAATTAATGTCCACTAGATAATCTCTAAATTAGAGAAAACACTAGTCTAAATCAGCATCAACTTCTAAAGCTCTAGCATCTGACCCATTTGTGACCCGGTATTGTAGCCCTAGATCTGGTGCTACTGATATTGTTAATCCTATTATAGTAATTGTACAAACCTAAAGGCAGTCACTATAAATTCAGAGATGTTTCAAAATGTACACCAAATTGTAATATACTTTATGTACTTTAATAAACCATATTAGGAAAAATTTCATGCCGTATGAAATGCAGCTACAGACAGGTAGTTCTTTTCTCAAAGTGAGAAATCTAAAAATAAAGTCAGCAGAAAACACCCACTCATGACATAATGTTTGAAAATAATCTAAATCTATTGGAGAATATAAAACATAGAAATACTGAAGCAGAGAAGATTGTTGGCAGAAAAATACTACCATGGTCCATCTATTCTTCTTTTATGTGCTATTCACTTAATCTTAGGATAGTGTTTATCCGAGGCATAAATAAATTCACCTAAGACCATTTCAGATGGCCATGTTTGGGCTTGGAAGATCAGCCCATGTATCCATCAAATTTACCAGTCCAAACACAAATTTAGTTGGGTGAACTCAACTCAAAGTGTCAGGTCATCTGAGCCACAGCTGGGCTGGAAAATGTGGCAATACACAGACTGTTTTTCCCAGCCCAAACATGGCTATCTGCTTTCCCAACCACATCAGCTGGAGGATTGTCCTAAACATGTACTGTACTCTTTCAATATTTTTTTGGCAATATTTCTGATTTTCATGAGAACTAATTTAAGATTGTGCCTCCTGGTATTTGTGTTTCATTTTCTATTATCTCCTGAAAAGTTTTATGCTTAAAGCATACCTCTTGTTTAGGTGACTTTTCAGGATAACAAACTCAAAATCGCCTATATCCAATACTCCATACAATGTCAGTCCCCTGACACACAGCTGAAGGCAGACTTCATATAATATGTGGTTGCACATGAAATAAGGGCACCTGCTCCACCCCTGTAGTCTGTTGGTAATCATCTATTGCATTGTGTGGATCTGGCTACTTTTTAGGATAAGCTTCTATGTCTGTGTACATGAGGTCTAATACTAATTTTGACCATTGTATGGCTTTTATTTTAGTACTTTTCCACTATCATGCTGTATCTATAATTTGTAAACCTAATCTAATTTGATCCATATGGCCCGCAGTCAGTCTCTTAAAAATCATAGAAGAAATTACAGAGTTAAAATTAATTCAGAAGAGGGGAGGGTGGGCAGAAAAACAGTGTCATAATTTTCTCTGATAAGATATGATACAACGTTAGTACATCATATTGCCTTTTATTATTGATTTATGCAAACCATTTATGATATTTTACCATTTGCAGACTCCAATCTTTAGGCCCATTCTATTTTATGTTTTTTGTAGGTACTGTAAGATCTACAAAAATGAAGTCAATATTTCAGATAACTGGAGGTATATATAGTGGTTCAAAATCACCCTCTTTCTACTGGTTATATCTCAAGCTATTTATTCAAGCATTTGATTTGCTTTTCCTACTACCTGACCACACTGTTGACTCGCTCAGAAATTGGAACTATTAAGTTCTATTCTCCTGCAACTCTGGCAAAGAACTGACAATGCAATACTGATAGTCAGAGAGTTTCTAAGTGCATTATTTTACATTTACAGATTATTTACTACATTATAGGCACATACAGGAATATCAGCCTCATTGGCTGGCAAACAGGGCACCCTTATCAACCAAAGCTTCTCCTATGTCACTTACAAACCTATGAAAACAAACAGGACCCAGAACAGAAACTTGTGGTCAGGGATCAGAGTGGATTGAAAATACAAAAGTACTGATACTCGCCTCACCGATCCCCCACTACTCCTGTCCCAACCCTGTTTGTTCATTGCTAGTCTGTACTTTTTGATCCCATTTCAGTGATTGTTGAACAGACATTTCCTGACATTTTCATTCCAGTGTTATATGGCTTATTTCAAAATTACCGTATATAGAAAATGGATGAATAGCACCGATGCTTTTTTTGCAGAGGACATACTTGGCCCTTATACGTTAACCACTACTGTGACTACCTTACATGATAACCTAAATATCACCATCTATTATTCTATGTTGAAAAACATGCACAAGGTACTTACTAAAAGTTAATCTGAAGCTGTGGGAGCCAGCTGATACTGTATTTTACAGTCATATATAATAAAGAGATTTTGTATTTTTATATGAAATGATTACTCCCTTTGTATTTTTGGCGACTATATAGATAGTGTAATCTACATAAGATGATCATAAATTACAAGTTGACTAGAACATAATGAGTGTTTTGGCACGCTCTTGGTAAATGAGGTTTAATAAGATGATCAATGTAAAATTATGAATCTGGGTACTAAAATCTGAACCATAAGTCCTGTGGAAGGAGGAGAGTCAGAAGAATCTGGGTGTACTTGTAGACCACAGACAAATAACAGCATCATTAAAAGGGCTGTCCAGGCTAAAATGTTATTAGTTAATTAGCCTGGGGGAGGTGAAAAAAAAATGAAAATAAACATACTCACCTGTCACCAGTGCTCTGGTAGATCCCTGCGCGGTCCGGTCCTGCTGCACCGTTGTTGTCTTCCAGCGGAAGTACCCGACACATGTGACCTGGACATCACAGCTGACGAGAAATTCCACAGCAAGAAGTCAGCCGAACTGCAGGACCAGACCGCCCTTGGAGGACATTGGAGCCCCGAGGATAGGTGAGTATTTTTTTTTTTCACCTTCCCCTGCCTAATTAGAAAATTATGTTTAGCCTGAACAAACTCTTTAAGCTTGTTCTAAGACAAGTAGGATATTGTCCAGTATTAAAAGATCTATGGACCCACAGGTTAGGGAAGTAACATTACTGCTTTACAAACAACCAGTGCAGCCTCATCTGGAAAACACACTTCAGCTATAGGCACCCATTCATAGACAGGATGCCATGGAGTCAAAAGTAGAAAGAAAAACAGCTATGAAAATATATCTCAGAGAGACATAATTAACTATTACTATGTGAGTGGTTGTTTCCCTCAGATGGTGGGGGCATTCCATCCAGCAGGAGATAATAAGGTTCAGTCTCCAGAGGTGACAAATCTTTGATACCTAGAACTGTGAATCTGCAGAATAGTCATCTCAGGACCTGGTCATAGTCGAAGTCTTCAAAGAAGGCTTAGCTGATTTCTTATAACAAATTAACAATATAGAAAGGTATAGAATTCTTATTTACAATGTTGATCCAGTATTATTTCCACTTTTAATCAGGACTTATGTTTGTCCTGACTTATGTTGTATGGGTTTTCTTTTTTACCTTTGCTGGATCCATAAGAGAAAACAAAGTTCATCCACATCCTCACCCATCTCCTTCTTGAGATTGATGTATATACTGTATGAGTTTTATGTAACTAGCCTATACTGAAAATTACATGACAGCTTTACAAAACTGAATATAAATTTTCCTTACGAAAAAAAAATGGCAGCTATACATGTATCACAGGTGAACTTCAAAGGATAATTTCATTTTTGCTAAATTCAAGTATTCCTAAATGTTGGGGCGAAGTTATTGATGGAATTGGATTTTTGGAGATTTATGCAGCTTTGTCTACAAATTACTTTGTGTGTTTTCCTCCTATACAGGGATTATTTATCAATGTGCTGTATTTCTCTAGAATTTGAGTAGGAAATGACTTTTATATCGCACTGATAAGCAACTAAACAGAATATTTTACTTTCACAAAAAGTAAAATCCTTTCTTCTTTGTGCTCTCTTCACATGACTCTGAGCATATCCTTTGTTTAGGTTATTTTTTCTTGATGAAACTTTTTGATAAAGCCTCAGACTTAAAATCTGAAATTCAATTACTTTTGACAGAATGCAATGGCACTATCTTTATTCTCTCCCCTGTTTTTATGCCATCATGCTGCATTTTCACACTTTTGATGTCTACCGTGGCATTGAAAACTTATTAACCTGACTGGTAAAGCTGAAAGAACTTTGCAACCCTTTTTTCTAAGGAATATTGGCCTGCTACAGATGTCTGTTGTTGAGCAGTTTCAGCACATGCTGTGGTAAGTGCTACTTGTATATTACTTGGAATACTTTTAGGAACCTTATTTTCTCTCTACATTAACACTTTTTTAGTTTCCAGGGTAAAGAAAAAGTATATTTATTTTCTAGAGACAGTAACATGTGCTGTAACTTAATAGACAGCATTTTAACGAGTAAAATTAGAACAACTAAATTACTTAAACATTAAAGGGAGTCTACCATATGCCCTAAGCATATCCAACTATCTCCACCAAGTTACAGACTATAATATAGTGATAAACAATATACCTTTGTTATGTATGTCACTTTTCTAGATTTGGAGAAAAAAAATGAGGCAGTTGGTTTACTGATGTTGAAACCTTAGATTCCTGGAGCACTGCAGTTGCTGCTTAGACCCCTACCATCTCCTGTCTGCACCTCCGCTTCCAGTGAGAGTTGATTCTTCCACTGCTACCATATTACAGTAACCATGCTACAAGAACAGCAAGAGCAGTGCTCCAGGAGCTAAAATCCCACCCACAGTGCACCTATTGTCTCATTTGAATAAGAGTTGGATTTCTCCAAATATACCAAAGTGACATAAATAACAGAGGTACGTTGTTTATCACTATATTGTACTCTGTAACATGGTGGCCATGCTAAATGTTTACATTTATGTGTGTATACCTTTATGTGCTGTATCTTACTGTCAGAAGATTAAAACAATGGCCTTGGGAATCATCTAAGATTCTGTCTGTCATGGTGGACATTTTAACAGTCATCCAATTATAGAAGCCCACTGCATCCAATCCATCCTGCATTGAAAAAGTATGTGGTCCATTTATTTATTTATTATGTTTATTTATATAGCACCATCATATTCTTGCTGCACTTTACAGATATTATAGTACAACTGGTCTTCGCTCTAGAATGCTACTATAGGATGGAATATTTCTCCATAGGTGTACAGGTTGATAACTATGAGTGTTGACATCTGCATAATGGATCTAGTGCTAGTTATACAGGGGCTTGCAAAAGTATTCATACCACTTGAACGTTTTCACATTTTGTCACCTTACAACCACAAACTTAAATGTATTTTATTGAGATTTTAAGCGATAGACCAACACAAAGTAGTAGATAATTGTGAAGTGGAGCGAAAATGATACATGGTTTTCAAAAGTTTAATCTAATAAAAATCTGAAAGTGTGACGTGCAAAAGTATTCAGCCCCCCATATCAATACTTTGTAGGGTCACCTTTTGCTGCAATTACAGCTGCAAGTCTTTTGGAGTATGTCTGTACCAGCTTCTCTACTGTATTTACACAGGGAAATCCAAAGACCGATGACACAATTAGGGATAATGTAAATTCTCCATTGAATGTCACCTGTTCAACCCCCCTGATCTAGATGGCATGCTTCTGAGTTCTGAGGGAATTATGTACAGTGATAGACAGGCCCTTATATCTAATATTTAAAGATTCGGTAATAACTGGGTCTGTTCCACAGAATTGATGCATAGCAAATATAGTGCCAGCGTTCAGAGAGGGGTCAAAAAGTGAGTTCGGAAACTACACACCTGTAAGATTAACCTCTGTTGTGGAAAAATTATTTGAAGGGTTTCTAGGAGCCAGGTAAAACTACCTCTGAAAAAGACTTGGGGATATTTGTTGACAGTAAACTTAAAGGGGTTGTCCAGGCTAAAATTTTATTAGTGACAGGTAGTGACATCCCCGGCCCTATCAAAGTCATAGGTGGGTCTTCTTTGCAGTAAGAGGGGTGAGACAATGGAAGTCAGTGCACCAAGATCTGGTGATGGCTGATAACCTGTACAAGTTCAAAAGAGGCCTGGATAGCATGCAGGAGCTTAGTCCAATTTCCATATTTGAAGTTGGGATGGTACTTTTTCCTCTGATGGGGCAACTGGATTTTGCCTCATGAGGTTTTTTGCCTTCCTCTGGATCAATTTGGTAGGTTTATAGGTTGAATTGATGGAACTGTGTTTTATCCAACCTTTTCAACTATGACTCTGTTCAATGACCCGACAGAGACTTGTTTTAATATATTTTGTAAATGGTTGATGTCTCTAAAAAGGCATCCAAAGTTAATGTTAGCTCTAATGTTGACATTTATGACCTTTGCATGGGAAGTTTGCACAAGAAGTTTATCATATAAAGATATCATCTTGCATGCTTTACAGTCTATTTCTATCATTCCACAAAGTATGTTTAGGACTCCAATTTCTAATTATTCAAATTCTGTACATTATTTCAACATGATACAAATACCCTTGTCAGGCTACAATCCGTATTGCAACCACTTGGTGGCCACATATCGACACATATAAGCATTAACATTTTCTGATAGAGTATCACAAAGTCATGTTTTCTTCAAAGCTGGTATCTCATTCCACTCATCTCGGAATATGTCAAGTCAAGAAGTAAGATGAAAACACATCTGTCTTTCAGATCCCTGAGGGTCAATTAATTTTCTCTTTAACATTACAAAAAGGAGTTTGTATAAACTTGTTTGTAAAAAGTTTTTTTTGTCCTTTAATAAGTTTTCTTCTAATCCATGTACAGTAGAGTTTTAAAAGCAAATTTTAATTGACAATCAAAATGGTTTCATTGAAGGGATGGGAGATCCAAATAAATAGTGATTTTAGATGTGGCAGAGCATTATGGACACTCCCTTATTGTTTCTTAAAACCAGTAACTGATATAATTGATACAGTTTGTGAACCTTATCTTTGTCTCTCCCGGTATATTGATTTTAACATTATGGTTGTATCTACAAAACATTAGATCAGCAATAGCCTCTATTTGCTGCACAGTTAAATACAATCTATAGTTTCCCATGAGAAACTACTCCAGGCTGACTATACTGTCCTCCAATGGGTTTTCTAATAGGAAGTCCTAAAAAAAAGTATGCCTTCATTTATGTCAAATACATATTTTTGAGAACTTCTAGAAACATTTACATGCATGAATGTAAATGACTGCCGACAGGTGCAGATTAAGATTACCATGGGCTTGTTCAGAAATTGTGATCCCCCCCCCCCCGTCCCTTCATGCCAAAGATCCCTGTGACTGCATAATCAAATGCAGTCACAGGGATGACAGAGAAATTCCATACCCATTACATACAGTGATGTTTCCTTGGGTTGTAGACATTCTCTTTCCTCATCTTCTCCATTTCCTGCAGAACGCTATAACATTTCTTCCAGCCATAAGTAATTTCTACAGAATTTGCCACACAAAAATTAATACTGAGGAAATAGGGGCAATTGCTTGAAACGCTGCAGCAAATTTAATATCGTAAATCATACCTCTAAGCCTACCTACTTAGCGCCCAGTACAAACAGTACCAGCCCAAACAGTACAATGTCCCATAGTGGGCCTCCTCAGAGAATGATGTCCCATAGCAGTGCTGCTCACTCATAGGCTACAGGCTTAAAGTGGCCTATAGCTTATAAGAAAAATGGAGGCACAGTAGGAGCAGTAGACCCCATGCCCCACCACAGTAATCAATTAAACATCCACTGATACAGTTTCTTATAAGGTTGGATTATAAAGGGGATAAATGGACATTTATTTGATGCTGGGCCCCATTGCAGCTTTGGGTCCTGGGCTATAACACACTTATTATAATAGGCCTGTGGCTGGCATAGCAGTAGCTTGCATGAATGCTATTTTTATAATCTGTAGACATTCATCTTAAATGGACTGGAGTTTCAACATACTTGCATAAATCAATTGTAGGGCAAATATATTTAACTTTGTAGTATTTTTATCTTCCTGCTCTCCTACCTCCTAAACTGTTCATTTACTCAGAAATCACTGGTAAATCTGTCTTGGTCTCTCAAGAATGTCAGCTCACTAAAGTATCAAATTGTGTATGCCTTTAGAAGTCTACAGAAAGAGGAGGGGAGGAGTAAGTGGAACCGAGTGAGAGAAATCAAAGAGACACACACAGAGGCTGCTGCAGCTACTGTGAATTTCTGTCTTACCCCAACAGCTTTATATTGTCCTATATGATTCTGCTGCTGCTTCTGAGTGAGTGGGAGAGACTTAGGTAGATAAATGTCTTTTTTTTTTCTTCATGTGCAATCTATGGTTATGTCTTGTCATCATAGCAGCTAGTCACCACCAATAAGCTTGGGAATAATGCTGAATAAGCAAAGGGGGTCAGAGAAGTAAAGCTACTAAAATGCAGAATACAAGTGATATTAGCAAATATAATGATCAGGAAAAAGTGTTATTCTTCATGCATATGTGACAGTTTATCTGGAAAAGTCATCTGAAAGTATATGTTTGTTTTAATGCTCACTTAAAAAATAATAATCTTTTTTATAATGCTAACATATTCTGCCATGCTTTGCAATTGGGCAAGTAGAAAACAAGTAAAATGACAAGTAAAGTGCATTAACAAGTAATGAGAGAAAGAAGAGAGGTCTCTGCCCATTTTACAGTTTATTCCTTAAAAATTGCCAGAGCCACTGGGAATGTTCTCTTGTCAAAAATGTTGGCAGATTTCCTTGGTTAGTGTGTGAAAAATTTATATAACAGAAATTAAAATATTTTTATAATTTGTTTTTTTTCCAGAAGTATAGACTCTTCCCTGCAAGTTATTTGTATGCCTCAGATTTATTAAACATACATGCTGCATGTCTCTATTGTTTGCACTATGTATTTTTCAAGATCAACCATATTAAATATGTATGGGAAAAATATCTGCCTTTCATAATTCCCTGTTATTATTTAAAATACACAGTAGGAGATTTTCTGAGCAACATGTAGTTCTTGACTCACAAGTACATTTGTAAATTTGGATCAGCATGAATTTTATGCCATGCTGAGAGTTAACTTTGACTTTCTCCTAGTTTTAATTATTTCTCCTATGCATTTTCAGTGGTCCTTAAATTAATGTTATATATAAAATATGCATTTCTGCAAAGAAATCTGTAGAGATATTCTTCATATAAATTTCTAAGTAGTGTACTAACGGAAGACATGGTGGGATTTCTTATGATTGAGTAAATAAGGATTATGTTTATGTAGCGAGATGAGTGAATCAATATGGGATGAACCAGTTTTTTTCTGAATTTACCAGAAGTTTTACATCCCATAGAATTCAAACCTTTTATTTCCATAGATTCTGTTGAATCTAAATCTACAGAAGACACAACGCAAGAATTTTCTTTGCATCTTCTGTGTATGCAGGGTGCAGCCCACTCATTGAAATAAATAGCAGATGACTCCTGCATTCATAAGCATAGCAGGAGCTGCTGCCGCTGCTATTAAAGGGGTTGTGCAGGTCTTAAAAAGTTTGGCTGCTTTTTTCCTTCTCAGGAAGTGACCTCGTGTCTGTTGTTCACATGGTAATGAAACAGCTCAGTAACATTAAAATGAATGGGACTGATCTGCAGCATGGCCATGTGACCAACGGATGAACAAAGAATAAAACAGCCATGTTTTCAAAGTCCTGCACCACTCCTTTAATTTCAATGGCCAGGTCAGCTTCAACAGTGATTGGTCCATCTAAATCCAGTGTTAACAACTTCCCACCCCATGAGGTAATAGTATGTAATGAAAAGTGACACTTTAACTCCCTATGACATACTATTACATCATGGCCATGGTACTAGTTCAGAAACTGAGCAAGCGACAAAGGTAGATGCAGAGGCATATCATGAAGCTCCTGGACCCCACTTACCATGTGCTTTCTATAATACTGATGTCTTTCAATGTTTTACAGGGAACTTTGGGCACCCTGAGGTTTCTGGGCCCAGTAGAAATTGCTACCTCTACACCACTAATGCCCTGGGCAGCTGTATCACCTGTACTCAGAGATGACTCCAATTGTTGAGATAAACTCCGTAAATACCCTGGTAGATCCATTAGTCAGACATTTAACCTATGCACATTCATATGCTGACAACCGTTATACACTGAACTATCAGTACTGCAGTGTACAATACAGAAAAAGTGAACAGATAATCAGTAGTTGGTCCCAAAATCAAAATGAAAAAAAATTGAATTCAAAAAAGTTCAAAAATGTTAAATAAGTAAAAACAGCTAAAACTGTCGTTTTACCAAGGAAAAATATTAACTAAAAACAATTAAGAAACATAAAAAGTTCATATTTGTTATTGCCGCATCCATAATAACCTGTACAATAAAAGTGAAGCATTATTTTACCCGCACACTATGCACCATAAAAACACAAAAACCCTACCCAAAATGAATATTTTTCTCCATCTCTACTTACAAGAAATGAAATACAAACTGATCAAAACCTTGTATGTACCCTAAAATGTTACCAATAAAGTATAGCCAAGTATAGCCAAAAATTTGAAGTAAATTATGCTAGAAATCTACTCCAGTTATGTATAATTAATGTAGAAACTATGCAAGAGTACCTCAGGTTACACCTCAGGTTTAGTGTTCACAAGGGAAAAGAAACTGAATTGACCCACCAGGATGCCCCCCATCCTAGGAGTTAATGGGAAAATAGTGTGAGATTTGGTGTACCCAATGTACTCTGCAAGTTTAGATATTCATTTTTCACCATATGCTGGGCATTCAGCCTGCTCACTACACCCTTTGATACATTCCTTAAAGAGTGTAGTTTCTAAAACTTGGTCAACTTCTCTGGGTATTTCTCTTTCCTGGTATCTCAGGGACTCTGTAAACATGACAAAAAAAAAAAAAAACTCTAAAAGCCAAATGGTACTCATCCTTCCTGTGCCCTGCTGTCTGTCCGTTGTTCTACAAAGAATAACCCACTTAACAATGTCATATATGTGGGCATAAACTGATGTTTGGGCAGGACATATGCTCAAAAAACAGTTGTATCCTAAATAAATAACCCAATTAACAGTTTTTGAGCGTGTGTCTATGTTGACTAAGGCTGAGCACAACATTTAGTACACTGAAATGGCGTATTTGTGGAAACATTGCAGTTTTCACTTCTTACTATCAGCTGTGAATTTGTTTCTGCGGCAGTTGTGGCATATTTCCATAGCAAGAGAAATTGCTTAACCTTCATTTTGTTTTAATTCTTGTGAAATGGTTAAAACTTTAACAAACTTCCTAACTATTTTGAATGTTTAAAGAGTGCAGTTTTAGAAATGGGATGGTTTATAAGGGGCTTCTAATATGTAGGTATTTTAAAACCTCTTCAGAACTGAATCGATATGAAAAAAAAAAAATAAAAAAATTTAAAACTTTCTTGAAAATTTGGAAAATTACTGTTAGACGTGGAAGCTTTCTAACCTCTTAAAAATGCTAAAGGACATTTAAAGAGGACCTTTCATGTCCTCATGTACAGTACAGACCAAAAGTTTGGACACACCTTCTCATTCCAAGAGTTTTCTGTATTTTCATGACTATAAAAATTGTAGATTCACACTGAAGGCATCAAGAGAATGCCAAGAGTGTGCAAAGCAGTAATCAAAGCAAAAGGTGGCTACTTTGAAGAACCTAGAATATAAGACATATTTTCAGTTGTTTCACACTTTTTTGTTAAGTATATAATTCCACATGTGTTAATTCATAGTTTTTTTGTTTCAATAATTTTTATTCAAAATTTTCAGAGAATATATACAGTGCAGTATACATTTGATATACAATAGAGTATATTTCTTATCAAGTCACATTCAGTAAATTGTATACCACTGAAACAAATAAGAAAAATGACATAGAGTAAACAGTAACACTAACATTTGGCACATTCATAGGGTTATCATGAATTATTTAGGTGAAATTTCTCTGTATGGAATCTATTCTTTATTCACGGGTTTTATGCTTATGCACATGGTATTCGACACATACCTGCCGCACCTTGCGCTCCTTCTCTACTCCGTTTCTTAACTGGGTTAGCTTGTTTGGTATCCACCCCCACACCCGCTGTTCCCCCGCGATTGACCTTTCTGTAACAACTCAGGTTCCCTACATGGCGAATCGAGAGTGGGTCCACGCATCCCATGTTTTGTCAAAGCTATAAAAAGAGTTATTTCCTATTGCGATCACCCTTTCATAGGAGTATGTGTTGTTTATGGCTGAGACCAGGGCCGACAGTGTCGGAGGAGCCATCGTCCGCCATCTTTGCACCAACATTAATTTGGCTATGGTCAAGATTTTACAGATGAGTTGTTTATACCTGTTCAACTCACCGGGGATCCCAAACAACAGGATAGCCATAGGTACGACATAAGGGAGCTGCAGGCCAAACAGCTCAAAGACCTGAACCCAGTACTTACGAATCTTGGGGCAGTTTCCCAGAATGTGGAGAAGTGTTCCCCTGCCTCCACATCCTCTCCAACAATTTCCAGACACGGAGGGATATGCTAATTGTAAGGTAGATGGGGTCCTATACCATCGTAAGATGATTTTCATAGCTGTCTCTATATGGGTGCTGCATTTCAAAGACAAATGGAGCAATCTAATTGTTTGCTGCCATTCGTCTTGGGTAATGGCTATCCCTAAGTCTCTCTCCCAACAGCGAAATGGGGTAGATCTAGTGAAAGTTGATATTTCATCCATTTTTTCATATAAGAATCGCAGTCCCCTCATATTAGTCGACAGCCAGGTAAAAAGTGAATTATTATGGGGTAATGTCGTCGCAGGGTGTTTAGACACAAAGTGCCATATTTGAAAGTATTTAAGGAAATCGCCAGTATGAATCCCGTATTGTCGTCTTAGTTCTTCAAACGGTATAGGTTGCTTAGAGTCAGAATATAATTGAGAAATCTGCGTGATCCCCCTCGATTCCCAATCCGAGACCTCCAAGTCACTAATCACCCAGGCCATCAATGATAAGGGCATTTCTGTAATATGAAAATACTTCGTAGGGTTTGCTTTCCCATGAAGTAGCTTCCATGCCGATAACGAGGCACACATGACTGGAGAGAAGGATCCAGGGGCCGAGATGTCCCAAAAAGGCACCCATAGCGCATCCTCCAATTTTAGGGGGGGATATAAACGCCTGCTCTATATGTAGCCATGGAACTGAAGTATCCATTGATTTCCACCTTGCGCATTGAGTGACCAGCGATGCTATATAATAGTTTCTCACTACTGGTACCCCCAGGCCTCCCGCTGTTTGAATAGAAAGTTTTTATTAATTCTAGGTCTGTTACCATTCCATATATACTTCGAGATCACCCTTTGAGCTGTTTCAAAGAAGGAAACAGGGACGAACATTGGGATCATGCGGAACAGGTACAAGAGTCTAGGCAATAGCAACATTTTAAAAGCGGCTACCCGCCCTATCCATGAGACATCTGTTTTAGACATTCTCTCCGTTTCTTCTTGCACTGTTTTTAACATTGGGGCATAGTTACTTTTATAGAGGGACCCTGGGGACGCTGTCACCTGTATCCCCAAATATTGAACACTGTCCTCCCTCCACTCAAAATTATAAATTGATTTCAAATCATGGAGCGTGTGTTGGGGAACGTGCAGAGGCAGTGCCTGTGATTTGGCCATGTTTAATTTATAATACGATAATCACCCGAAATTGTTAATAGTATCCATAAGGCGAGGAAGGGATGTTTGCGGTTTAGACAGAGTGAGAATAATATCATCAGCGTAGAGTGATATAAGGTGAGTTTTGTCTCTTATGTCAATACCTCCCACTCCCGGATTTAATCTAAGTACTTGAGCTAATGGTTCAATGGAAAGAATAAATATCAGGGGCGACAGGGGGCATCCCTGTCTGGTCCCGTTTTTTATCAGGAAAGGATCTGAAACTACTCCGTTGGTGAACACTCTCGCAGAAGGTGCAGAATATAACGCCCCAATCGCTCTTATAATAGCTCCAGAGAACCCCATATTTCTAAGCACCAAGAAGGCATACGACCAGCAAATACGATCGAACGCCTTCTCTGCGTCCAATGCGAGGATCACCGCTTCTTCCTTCTTAGAGTTAATGTGGTGTATGAAGTTTAAAATGCGTCTAGTGTTATCGTATGACTGTCTCCCTTTAACGAACCCCACCTGATCATGCTTTATTAAATTTGGAAGACAGACTGCCAATCTGTTCGCTATTAATTTGGCATAAATTTTTAGATCTGAGTTCAATAGCGATATGGGTCGGAAATTTTGGGGGTTGGTGGCGGGTTTGCCCGGCTTCGGCAGTGTAACTATCAGGGCTTCCTGATTTTCTTTTGGGATAGTGCCAGAATCAACCACATCCGTCAAAAATGCCAGCAGCGGTTTCATCAGGACTGGGAAGAAACATTTGTAATAGTCATTAGTAAGGCCGTCAGGGCCTGGAGATTTGCGAGATGGCAGTGACTTAACTATGGCCGACAACTCCGCCGAGGTGATAGGTGCATTCAATGATTCCAGCTGTGATTCGTTGAGTGTTGGTAGCTGAGCAACTCTAAGGAATTGCTCAATGTCATTGTTTGTGGGAGGGACCACAGAGGAGTTGTCTGCCAAATTATATAGGCTTTCGTAAAAAGTTCTAAAGGCGCTAGCGATGCCTTTTGGGTCATAAATTTTGTAGGTACCGTCCTGACTGAGAATAAATGGGATTCTAGATTTCGCATGTTTTAGTTTCAACTTAGATGCCAGGAGTTTGCCTGCCTTGTTAGATTGAGAATAGTACATAGCTCTAACCCTCTTCAGATTTTTCTCATATTTGTGCAATAAGCAAGCAGTCAACTGATGACGTAATGCCATTAATTTTGCTGCATTTGAGAAAGAAGGAGATTGCTTATTGTTAGTGTCAATAGTTCTTATCTGATGAAGCAATCTATTTCTGCCATTCTATTTTTCTTTTTGATATGCCCCAATCGGATAAATGTTCCTCTAATAAAAGCTTTATGAGAGTTCCACAGTATGTCCGGGCCAGAGGCAGAGGGGGCATTAATTTGAAAGAATTCCTTCAAATCATTCTCTAATGTTGCTTTTAATTTTGGCTGTGACATTAGATATTCATTACACCTCCATACATACGTTCTTGCGCATTCGTATTTTTCTGCTATTGACATGGTTATCGCTGCATGGTCCGACCATGTTATTTGTGAAATCTCAGACTTCTTAACAAGGGGAATGCTAGACTGCTCTATTAGGAATAGGTCGATTCGTGAGTAGCTATTATGCACAGTAGAATAATACGTATAATCTTTTTCGGTATTATGGAGAATACGCCAGACATCAAATAATTTGTGTCTCCATATAGCTTGCGAGAAAGAGGGGTGACGTGTCACCCTGCCAGAAGTGATATCCACTAGCGGGTCTGGAGCCATATTAAAGTCTCCCATTAATATCAAACATCCCTGCTTCCTCTTTTCTACCGCCCTTACAAGTCTCCCCAGGAATGCCACTTGTTTCTTATTTGGGGCATAAACCGATACTAATGTGTAAGTGACATTGTTAAGGGTGCATACTAGTATTATAAATCACCCCCCCCCCGGGTCGGCATATTGCGACAATAATTGGAACGCTACTGAGTCTCTAATCCCAATCAATGTACCTCTACGCTTTGAAGAATAGTGAGAATGAAACACATGTGGATACGCTGGGTGTTGAACGCGATTAGCGTCTGCCTTTAAAAGGTGTGTCTCTTGTATTGCAAGAATGTCACAGCTTTGAGCTCGGGCCTCACGCCATAAATTGGCTCTTTTCTGAGGGGAGTTCAAACCCCTAACATTCATGGACACAATTTTAAGTACCATAATGTACATTTATAAACGCTATACAAGTCTTACCACAACCACCTCTACCAGGGAGTGTCAATGTTCGTATGCAGTGAAGATGTCTCCACCCTTTGTATTCATTTCGCCCAATGTGCCAGAACCAACAAAAAAAAAAAAATCATGCAAGTTACAGAACCTATGGATAAACCATCTGAGCAAAATCGAGAAAGAAACAAAAACAAAAAGGAACATAGTACAGCGGACCAGCAGCTGTCGTGATCCTGGGGGGATAAGTCCACCAACAGTGGACATACGGAATCCAAAAATAGGTGAGTCTCTAGCTTTGTAGCCCTTTAGGTGGACGTTTTTGGGTCCTCGCTTGGCGCCAACCATCAGACACGGAATCAGGGGATTGTTTAGGTGGTGGATCGACAGTCGAAATGTTCCATGTGGCTAGCAAGCTTTTTCCTTCCTCTGGAGTTTTGATAACGTGTACTATACTGTCCCTAGAGATGATCACGCGGACCCGGAATCCCCATTTATACAAGATATGGTGTTGGCGTAGAGCTGTGGTAATAGGGATAAATTGCCTCCTTGATTGTAGCGTCGAGGCTGATAGGTCCGAGTAAATGGCTATTTTATGGTATGGTTCAGGTAAGCGATCCGCCTTCCTGGAAGTCGCCAGAACCAGCTCTTTAGTGCGATAGAAATGAATCTTTGCAAGAACGTCTCTAGGTATGGCTTCATCTAAATGGGATGGTCTAGGCACTCTATGCGCTCTATCAATAGTTAAATCCAGTTCCGTGAGGTTCGGTAATAACGCTCGTATCAGATCCTGAAGGAATGCAGTTAAATTACTCGTAGATACTGACTCTGGAATCCCTCTAAACTTTAGATTATTTCTTCTAGAACGGTCCTCTAAGTCAGCTATTTTGGCTTTCAGAAAAGACACATCTCTCTCTACCTCATAGTGAGCATCTATAAGCGCATTGTGTGAAGTCGCAAATTCCGCCATTTTAGATTCCACATGAACCGTACGGCTTTTCAGCTCTTTAATATCTCTATCTAGCGGTTTCACTATGAGAGACATGTCTGTTGTTAGTGATTTACAGAAGGCCATAAGCATATTTTTCATGGAGGCCTCAGTAAGTAAATTTTCTGTTGCAGGGATATCTGCAAAAAAATCAGTAGATAGAGAAGTAGGCTGTAACTTACTGCTCACCTCCTCCTCCTGAGATTCGATTTCCTGGAGCCTGGGCCTTTGCTTGACCGGACTAGCGGTGGGTGAGTAAATCGTCTCTAGGCTCGCATCAGCTACAGGCCCCGGAGCGTTTTTTTGCGGAGGCCCGTGTTTTATGTAGGCCCCGGCCCGCCGGGGAGAGGGTCCAGGCAACTCCCAATCCACACTGTCTAGCAGCTGTGGAAGAGAAGGAGCCGACAGCGCTCTCCCTCGAGCGGAGAGCGTGAGTGTCTCCTCCGGAGGATTTTTAGAGGGAGTCGAGGCTCTAGAAGCCGCGTCCAAGCGCGGGCCTTCGCCATTTTGTTCTTCTCCTCCCCCATGGGGGAGGTAGAAGTCAGAAATCTTCAGCGGTTTCACCGCCAATTTCCGTTTGCGTGGCATCCTTGAAGGTAGGATACCTTTATGGTTCTGTAGTAGCTGCGGGTAGCCCAAAGCACGTTGCTAAACTGTCGCTTATAGAGACTCAGGCCGAGAGCTCTGCAGCTATCCAGCCATTCCGCTCCACGTCCAGGATCCGCCCCCTAATTCATAGTTTTGATGCCTTCAGTGTGAATCTACAATTTTTATAGTCATGAAAATACAGAAAACTCTTAGAATGAGAAGGTGTGTCCAAATGTTTGGTCTGTACTGCATATGATGTTTTATATACCGCTAGAAAGCCGACAGCGCGCTGAATTCAGCGCACTGCTGGCTTTCCCGGTATGTGCCCCGGGGCTGGAGATATCGGGGATCGTAGTTTCACCATTCACCATCAGAAGGGCATTCCTGACAGTCTAGCTGGTCTGTCAGGAACGCCCTCCTTGACTGTACTCGTGCAAAGACTTGTACTGGGGGGCGTTCCTCACAGCTCAGCGTAAATGCACCCTCTGATAGTACAGCGCTATGGACTGGTACAGAGAGAGGGGGCATTCCTTACAGCCCAGTGATGACGCTGAACTGTGAGGAATGCCCCCCCCAGTACAGTGCTATGGGATGCGTACTGTCAGGGAGGGCATTCCTCACAGCACAGCTAGACTGTCAGGAACGCCCTTCTGACAGTAAACCGTGAAACTACGACCCCCGATATCTCCAGCCTTGAGGCACATACCGAGAAAGCCAGCAGTGTGCTGAATTCAATGCGCTGTCGGCTTTCTAGCAGTCTGTTAAACAGCATATACATAAGGACGTGAAAGATCCTCTTTAAAATGATGGCAGCATAATGCAAAGATATGGTAAATAACATTTATGGACTAATTTTGGTGGTACGACTATTTGTCTAAATAGCAGAGCTCTTCAAATTTTGAAAATTGGAAATTTTTCTAAATTTTCACCAAATTTACAATTTTTTTTTTTATAAAAAAGCAAAAAACAAAGTTTACCACTAACATGAACAACAATGTATCACAATCACTTGGGTAAATTAAAGCATTTCAAAGTTATTACCACATAAAGTGATACATGTTAGATTTAAAAAATGGGGTTCTGTTAGAGGTGCAAACTAGTCCGCATCCTAAAGGTGTAAATGGCCAAAACACTGCAGCCAATCCGATTGACCACAGAGCTTAGGCACTTTTGAAATGCACCAGTTATTACTAGAGCCACTGCCGCTATTAATTTCAATGGCCGGGACTACTCTGGCAATGATTGGTTCATTGGAATTAAGTGTCAGCCACTATTGATTTGAATTGCTGTGCTGGCTTCTGTTTTCAGAAAATGCACAATGGACACTTTAGCATTGAACCTTCACTGTTAGACTTGGACTGGCCCACCAGGGTACTAGTGAATCCCCTGGTGGGCCCTCTGTTTTTTGGGTGCCCTACCAGACCCTCACTATTTTTATAATAGGCAGTGGATGTCCGGTAATGGCCCTATTAACTTACCTATCCCTGCTCCTGCTTGCGGCCTCCTTTTCCCTCTTCAGCATCCAGGGGACCCCCTGTGCGCTGCACATTATGTCATAGCAACTTGATGTGCGGTGCACAGGGCCCATTAAAGGCTGAAAAGGGAAGAGGAGGCTGCGAGCAGGAGCGGGGATCAGTAAGTGATGCAGCCAGTTCTTCCCGGTTCTACCAATCCGATGGTTAAGAATACATCCAGATCGTAGAACCAGCGAGAGAGGTGGCATCCCTGACCCGGTTCTGACGACCTGTAGGCCACAGGCCTTCGTTTACTATTCCCCTCTACAGTGGCCATTTCACTGGATCCAAGTACTGAAGCCACTATATTGTGTGTGGGTTAGTGATGGGTACTAATAGGCTGTGGGGGGGACATTAAAGTGTGGGGCATTAGGGGGATATATTAAAGGGGTTGTTTTGACTTCTTTTTTTTTATGGTCTATCCTCAGGATAGGTCATAAATTCCTGATCAGAATGGGGGGGCTAGTGAAGTGGCCATAAAAAAAAAAATTAGGCCCAGACAACCCCTTTGAAGAGGTTGTCCATAAATTGGATTGACTTCTGCGGTGGCCAGGGCTGCGTTAAAAAAAAAAGGAAAAAAAAAAAAAAAAAACATACTCACCTGTCCCCTACCTGTGTCTGTTCATTCTCATGGCGGCACCTCATTTCTGGAAACCTTGTACCAAATTGGTCTTAGCGGTAACATGAGGTGCAGGTCTCCAAGCAAGAAGGCGCCGGCAAGAGACTGAACGGATACTGGCGGCAGACAACAAAGTGCTGGGGACAGGTGAGTATGTTTTTTTTATTTTACACCGCCTACCCGCCACATGGATTGCTCCAAATCCTGGACAACTTCTTTAAAGGGTTCATCCGACTTTCAATAAGTGATGTCTTGTCCTTAGGATAGGCCATCAATATTACACCTACAGGGGTCCAACAGCCAAGACCTCTGCAAATCAGCTTTTCCAGGACATTGCAGCTACAGATAATGGTAACAATTCCAGGAGCCAGGCTGCTCGAAACTTCTCCTCACATCAAGTGAATCTCACTGAAAAAAATTTGGGGAGATTTGCTCATTTCTATTTTCTATAGCTCAATGTTCCTGTAACTCACATAAAGGGAGCTACAGAAAAACATTGCACATCCAGTTTCCATAACTGTGCTACACTGTTTCTGTAGATTACATTCCTCTTTATGCAAGTTATGGGAACAATTCAGAGCAGAACTGTCCAGCTGTTTCCATAAGTTCCTGCTTTAGGGTCTGGGACCCAGAGTAGTTATTCCCATCTCAGCAGCAATTTGCCAAGATCAGACCAAGCCTTTAAACCAACAGTCACCTGACCAGCTCAACACTGTATACATAAATAAGGCTCTTTATGCATCTGTCCTGTCATTCATGTCTCTGAGGAGGAGTCTGTAAGCCATAACTTCATGGAGACTGTAATAATATGTGACATCTCTCTGTCGATTGACTTGATTCATTTTAGCTGTGTTTCCAGTAACAGGGGATACATGAAGAAACCATGAATTATTAATATGGTCATCCCAGGGAAATTTTTAGAAACAATAATATACAGCTACAACATGTTAAAATATTTCTATCCAACTTATTTAATCATAAAACTAAATTAGAAAACATATAACTCAGGGGTCAGCAACTTCCCACACTGGTGCTGGAGTGGTCACCTGGGATTATCTGCCTGGCACAGGGCTCTCTCTGCTGTCTTAAAACATGGCAATCTCTCTCAGTCAGAGGGGAGGATGCACTGGGAGAGGGGAGCGTGAGGCATGATGTCCTTGTGGCTGGGCCATGGGGTAGCCTAGTCAGAGGACAACAACTGCCTGTGCAAAGTATAATATGGCAGCAAAACTTGCCTTTGTCCATTTCAAGAAGGCTGGAAAAATTTGTTTGGATTTCTTCAACAAGACTGGGCAGTGTGAGAGGCATCCTCAGACTCCCACAAAGCAGGCTTACTGAAGACAACTCCTAGCACCATGTTCAACTAAAAGTCATATCCACCAGATAAAGAACATCTTAGCTAAAATCAAAAGTCAGGGATGAGGATCACACTGAAATGTAAGTACATTTGACTAATCGGCTGCTGTTACAGTTTACATTATTTGACTTTCATGTAGGGGTCGATATACTTATTATTATTACACGGCAAAATGGGTACCCCATTCAAAAAAGCTTGCTGACCCCTGATCTAACTAATAAAACTTTCCTAAGCGCAACAAGGTTTCATGACAAGTTATCTCAGACTAATAAGCTTACTATCCTATTTGTGTCTATGTGTAACCACCCAGTGAGAAGGGTACGGAAAATCAGTATAGTGTAATCTGATCATTTCAGGGGAATATACATACAGTGCTGGCCAAAAGTATTGGCACCCCTGCAATTCTGTCAGATAATACTCAATTTCTTTCAGAAAATGATTGCAATCACAAATGCTTTGGTAATAATATCTTCATTTAATTTGTCTTCAATGGAAAACCACAAAAAGAATTGTCAAAAAGCCAAATTGGATATAATTCCACACCAAGCATAAAAAAGGGGGTGGACAAAAGTATTGGCACCCTTTGAAAAATCATGTGATGCTTCTCTAATTTGTGTAATTAACAGCACCTGTTACTTACCTGTGGCACATAACAGGTGGTGGCAATAACTAAATCACACTTGCAGCCAGTTGAAATGGATTAAAGTTGACTCAACCTCTGTCCTGTGTCCTTGTGTGTACCACATTGAGCATGGAGAAAAGAAAGAAGACCAAAGAACTGTCTGAGGACTTGAGAAGCAAAATTGTGAGGAAGCATGAGCAATCTCAAGGCTACAAGTCCATCTCCAAAGACCTGAATGTACCTGTGTCTACCGTGCGCAGTGTCATCAAGAAGTTTAAAGCCCATGGCACTGTGGCTAACCTCCCTAGATGTGGACAGAAAAGAAAAATTGACGAGAGATTTCAAAGAAAGATTGTGCGGATGGTGGCTAAAGAACCTCGACTAACATCCAAACAAGTTCTAGCTGCCCTGCAGTCCGAGGGTACAAGAGTGTCAACCCGTACTATCCGTCGGCGTCTGAATGAAAAGGGACTCTATGGTAGGATACCCAGGAAGACCCCACTTCTGACCCAGAGACATAAAAAAGCCAGGCTGGAGTTTGCCAAAACTTACCTGAGAAAGCCAAAAACTTTTTGGAAGAATGTTCTCTGGTCAGATGAGACAAAAGTAGAGCTTTTTGGGAAAAGGCATCAACATAGAGTTTACAGGGAAAAAAAGAGGCCTTCAAAGAAAAGAACATGGTCCCTACAGTCAAACATGGCGGAGGTTCCCTGATGTTTTGGGGTTGCTTTGCTGCCTCTGGCACTGGACTGCTTGAACGTGTGCATGGCATTATGAAGTCTGAAGACTACCAACAAATTTTGCAGCATAATGTAGGGCCCAGTGTGAGAAAGCTGGGTCTCCCTCAGAGGTCATGGGTCTTCCAGCAGGACAATGACCCAAAACACACTTCAAAAAGCACTAGAAAATGGTTTGAGAGAAAGCACTGGAGACTTCTAAAGTGGCCAGCAATGAGTCCAGACCTGAATCCCATAGAACACCTGTGGAGAGATCTCAAAATGGCAGTTTGGAGAAGGCACCCTTCAAATCTCAGGGACCTGGAGAAATTTGTCAAAGAAGAATGGTCTAAAATTCCAGCAGAGCATTGTAAGAAACTCATTGATGGTTACCGGAAGCGGTTGTTCGCAGTTATTTTGTCTAAAGGTTGTGCTACCAAGTATTAGGCTGAGGGTGCCAATACTTTTGTCCGGCCCATTTTTGGAGTTTTGTGTAAAATGATCAATGATTTGACTTTTTTTTCATTCTCTTGTGTTTTTTCATTGCAAGCAAAATAAATGAAGATATTATTACCAAAGCATTTGTGATTGCAATCATTTTCTGGAAGAAATTGAGTATTATCTGACAGAATTGCAGGGGTGCCAATACTTTTGGCCAGCACTGTACACACTATCACCACTATTATTATTATCATCAGGAACAAAGGGTTAACTTTAAGGACAAGAGTGCTATACATGTAGTCTTCAATTAGGCCTTTTCATTCTGGCATCACCACAATGCATGTTAATGCTATTTCAGATCTCTTGCTTTACACTTTTTTCTAGGACAAAAGTTTGCGTGGACACATCATATTGCTTTTTTTTTTTTGTCCTTTTTTTCAATGGCCTTTTGTAATGGACTTTTATAATGTGTTTTGTGAAGAAAGAAAATTCAAGGAACAAAAGAAAAGATTGTGAATGTTCTTCATTTGTCATCCACCTGCAATTCCTTGTTATATTGTCAAAGTTTAATGTAGTTTGAA
The DNA here is from genome assembly GCA_947044405.1 of Leptodactylus fallax. Classification (NCBI taxonomy): domain Eukaryota; kingdom Metazoa; phylum Chordata; class Amphibia; order Anura; family Leptodactylidae; genus Leptodactylus; species Leptodactylus fallax. The sequence continues at coordinate 1,062,813 of CAMRHE010000407.1, forward strand.
AATCCGGACACATTTCTAATGGGGTTTAACTAGACATAATCCTATTTATAGTTTCAGTCACTGCATATGTCACTGCTGGAGGAAAATCTGGCAACTAATGCAAGGGTGAAAACTTCTGGATTAAAGAATGTGGAATCGAGATTGAGTAGAAAGAAAATCTCACAATTTTGTTTTCATTAATTTATCACGGATGTACAGCTTAACTATTGCATTGCAATTCCGGCCACAATGCTGCTATTGGTACAGAACACATTTTAATCGAAAGCTTTATAGGGGCAAGAAGTTAAAAAGATGAATATATGTATTTTAATACTCCAGAGATTGGACAGTGGTTTCATTGTGCACTTATGTGACTATATATTTGCAATGGTAATTCAATAGAAATGCCATATGCATCAGTTATTACAATTATTACAAAGTGAAATGGCAATAGTAGTAGCCAAGCAAAGATAAATGACTAGTGACAACAAGAATATTGAAATCAATGACTGACAGGGAGAACCTGATCTGGTTTAATACCATTGTGATGTTACATTATGAATTTACTTACTTGGAGAAGAGGAATACAAATGCTGGTCTATTCGTCCATGGAGATAAAAAATTTCCACTGATGTGATTTTTTGGTGATTGAAATACCCATTTGGACAGAGAAATAGCTGAGTACATATGTGTCACATTATGATGAACTTTCCCCTGAAAAATGGTTTGAGTGGAGGAAAATATTATATCTTTGTATTGGTCCTCATGTATAATCCTTGGACAATAGTAAAGTAAATGACCGAGAAAAATTTTTAGTATGAACATTAACTTTACTGGCCATAAGGGCAAATTCTTTTCAGTCACAACAGATTGTACTTACTAGCACAGACATAATGATTGCTTGGATCCTAAACATTAATCTTTACATCTATGGCCACTTTTGGGCACACGGCCATGAGCATCTTTATTATTAGTGTTCTGCTTCACATAATCTCAATACAGTCCTCTAGTGAAAATAGGAGGAAGCACCATCATTTGCATATTATCATTTTTGACGGTAGACCTGGGATCCCTAAGCCCTTTGATATTTACTATATGTACTTATGTAATAATTTACACGATATTTGCTTGTTAACATTCGTCCTATGCAGTGTCAGCACCAGAAACATTAGAATTGTAAACTCTTACTAATTGAATTTTCAGTTAAATAGATTGTCCTGTGAAATTAATTCTTATATTTCTCTGTTAAAATATTAAAAATTTCCAATTGTATTTATTTTGTAAAAAATTCTAGATATTGCTGGCACAGACTAGTTCTGGCACCCCTGATTTTCCCAGCTCAGTCCCTCCTGTCAGATTCTCTTGTACATGGAGTGGTCTATGTTACTTTGTAGGACAGCCTGTACATATCAACACATTTGTTACTACCAGCACTGGACGTGTTAGGTGTTCATTCTGAAAATAAGTCAAAAGAACACCATAACATGTACAATATGCAACACTAAAATATAGACATAGGAGGTAGAGTTTTAAGTAATTGCAAGTAAAAATATATGTATTATATGACCTAATAAATAGTAAATTAATCCCTTCCTAACATCCACGGTAATAGTACAGCAGATGGCAAATATTTAAACATGGCACCTATAATGGATAATCCACAGAATATATGTTCAATCTGTATATACTCTCAGAGTGTGCATAAGATACACATATGATTTTGAGCAAGTAAAAATCATTAAGGCCCCGTTCACATCTGCGTTCGGGGGGGTCCCCAAGCAGCACTTTCTTCTCTGTTTGTTTAGTTCGGAAACCAAGCGGAAACCACACGAACCCCATTATAGTCTTTGGAATACACGGGTTTCCCAGGTAAACCGCTTTTTTATGCGTATAGGTTTCCGTTCGGGGGGTCCCCAAGCGGACTCCCTGAACGGAAATCCGAACGCAGATATGAACTGGGCCTTAGACTTGCTTCACACCATGTTTTTGCATCCTGTTTTTGTATCCCTTTGCTTTTGTACAAATTTATCTCGACATGATGCAACAGGACATAAAAATAATGCAAACTGTTTTAGGCTAAGGCCCCACGTAGCGGGCAGCAGCAAAAAAGCACTGCGAGAAGAACCACAGAGGCAACACATTGTGTTTTTTCCTGCAGCGCTTTTCACAGGAAATTTCCATTATACCTATAGGGAAACCGCTGGCGTTTCTGTAGGTATAATTGACATTGTGCGATTTCCAAAACTGCAACGGCTTTGGAAATAACAGCATGTCCGCTGTGCGTAATTTTCCGCAATGTGTGGATGGGATTCACCATGTGGGGCCCCGGCCTAATTCTGCCTTGTCTGTCCTGTCTAAGTAAAAGATCAGGGTGCTTTTGTACAATAGAAGTTAGTGGCCACAGGAAAGTCATCCTATTTTAGAGGTACTTGTTTTCCTAATCTGGAAAATAGCTGTTCTTTCCACAGGAATTTTAGTATTCTCTGGCCTTTTTCACCCACCAGATATATAACCACTTTCCATGCATAAAAGGAATTTGATGACTGTGTTTACTGGTTGAAGTATGGAAGTTTCTATTCTAAAACACAAACAAAACTTTGGGTGATGTGGGTGATGGATGCCTAAACGTTAGACTGCGGTTGTAATTCTTTAGTCTTTGACAGATCTGCTTTACTGTACACAAACATTTGAAATATGTTCTTGCTTTGTTTTAGGAATATATTTTTAGGGCATTTCCATCAAAAACAATGAGCATTGTGTGCAGTAGATGTAATTTAATTATGGATGTTTAAAGATATTGTAAGACAGAATTAAAACTAAATAAGAATATCTGTAGCGTAAATGAACAAAATGCTCCAGACATTTCCTAAACCTTTTGGTTGCAGATAATCGCTGACCTGCTTTTCTATTTAAGTTGGCCTTGCATCTCTCAAACTATGCCAGAATTCCCTGACTGCATTAACCTCTAGCACTGGTTTAGGAAACTGTTGCCTGGCTTCACAACCCGTGAAGTAGTGTTTCTTCATATTTCCCATGTGAACGTTGTCCTCAAGTTACTCGACTTGACCTCCGATTATACCTTTTCTCCTCTCTTTATATTCTGTATTGTTTTTTGGAATATTGAAACTACTGTTTACAAGAAAACATTATGTAAATTATGCAGGGTAAAAAATAAAAAGAAACATTTTTACAATGTATACTGATTTACTATACTTTTATAAATTCATACATACAACAGGCAATCTCTAGCAATTCTTTTAGGCATTTTAGCACAAACATCTCTTACAATATGAATTATATAGTAAGAATAAGCCAGCAGTTTGGAGCTTGAATTTGAAACAGTATGAATAGAGCGAGAAAAATTAATATAATATAATTTATAGAATATGTAAAGAGAAACAATGGTGAAGTCAGAAATGTAAGAGTGGCAAAGTGATAGTTAATAGCATTTCAAAAGGTTGTGTGAAGATCAGAGATTCATGTTCAATCAAGGGATGACCTTTTTGGTTTTCATAAATTTTAATTGAGAAGAATTGGAAAAAGAGAAGATAAAGAACAAAGGTACAAGGCATAAAGAAGCAGAAGTTGCATGGGTATTTGCCAATATAGACCAAAAATTCAAGATGAGTTGAATAGCAGCAAAAAACGTGTGGTTGTCAAATATTCAACTTTTCAAAAATAGTCTGCACACTTTGTCCATTTTATAAGTAAGATGGCAGCCTATAGAAAAAATAGAAGTAGCTTGAATAAAAGGCTATAGAACAAGCTTTCATCAAACTCGTAGGTCTGGGCTACATTTCTACTTTTTGAGGTGCTGCAGTTTGATTTTAACTATAGAGTGACATCTGCAAAAATAATATTGCATGCAATTAAACACATTTGTTTGGATTGTAGCGTACTTCAATAGTTAAAATCACTCTATATCATTAAAAAGGTCACAGTTTAGCCCTGCTATAAAACACATTAAACTAAAATTTAACTTAATTGTTTATAAGGACTACTAAAAAGCTAGAAGAGCATCAGACTTATAATTTATTAATAGAATCTCTTACTGGCTAGATGTGTGCATAACTTAATATGAGGAGCTATGTGATTCAGAAATAAACAGCAGGGTCAAATTTTGTTGCATTTCATCTTTTGAAATACAGATATGTGATATATTCTTTATTACCTTTTCACTGGTTTCTCATCCCCATTAGATGGTTGCTTTGACATACTCAGGTGTCCACTGTTAGGATTCTCGGTAAACTAGATTGTGCTTGCAGTCGTCACCTTAAGTTTTCTATGATTGCCACACAAACATCTGGTTTTGTTCTTTATTTTGCTATTGCACCTGTTGCCTGATACTCCTTGGTTTCGTGACCTTGGTCTCAACCAGTCAAATCCAACCTGCCTTGCAGCGGGTTCTGATAAAAACCTTGGGAAAACATTAGACTCCAAAATAGTGTTGGGCAACTGGTAGCAGTTTTCTAGAAGGCTTCTGAATTTCCCTGTTCCTAGGGCATTTCAGGGAATACCTCCCCCTAGGAGCTGCAAACTGCAACTCCTTACACCCCACAAGGAAATCTTGTTCTACACTAAGATGGATTAAGAGGCTACTGTAGTTCAAAAAATCTCTGTAAGTGGCAAGTAATGGGGATGGAAGAAATCATAATAAAACAAGCCAAACATTAAGGTTACAAGTGCATCTTCAAGGGCAAGAGAAGACCAAGGTCATGAGCACTGGTACAGGCTAAGAGAAAGGCTCTCAAGCTCCAAATCACAGCAAAGGCTAAAGTCAACAAATGCTGGAAGCATAAAGGTGAATTAAATAAGCACTTCTAAACCCATTGCTTTCTTACTAAAAAGCAATTTAAGAGGACAACTGAAAGCAATAACAGAGTAATAGCAATACAGTACTTTGAAAGGAGAGCAAATTACTGTACTTTAGATGTTGCTATAGAAAATATAGAGGTCATATTTACTGGTATCGACCAAACAGAGACATCTTTTTTGGAGTAAGTTGCATGTCATATTTTGAACACAGGACAGGTTCAGACTATTATGGAATTTCTATATACTGTAACAAATTACCTGATATGTAGCATAGAACTGATAAGGTCTACACATGACGAGTAAAGCATCTACCAATTATCCAACACTTCTCTAGTTCACAGAGTCTAAGGTACCCCTGAGGTACATACCAGAGCCCATTGCAAGGCAGGTTGGACTTAACTGCTCGAGGACCCGTGTTGCAACCCTGGGTCTAGATGCCAGAAAATAGGTGCAACTGCACAGGCAGAACCAAATTAGAAACCCTATAGTGGGTCACAAGGGTATTACACAAGCTGAGGTCAAACCAGGATAGGATGGGACTTTCCAAAATGTAACCAGCAGTATGTCAGAGTCCTAAGCTACATTCAAATTCAGGAGATTACAGATCAGAAACAAGAGGATAATCCAGGAGAGCAATTTATGTCAGTAAACAGAAGTTCAGAAAATGACAGGGTGAGGCACAGAGAAAAAGCACTAACAACACAAGGAGACCCACTGTAAGAAACAATCTCAACAAGTGCTAAAGCCCGGTTTAAATAGCCCCCTTAAGCCCTAGATTAGACAGTGAAGCAGCACTCTGATTGGGTCTGCATCTTAAAGTTCTGACTGGGAGAGCAGACCCAGGCAGAGTTTGACTGGTAGGCATGGTAATAGTGATTCAATAAGGTTGATGGTAAAAAAAAAAAAAAAAAAAAAAAAGTTCCAGCACACAAGCGTTTTCTTAATAAAAAGTAACTTTTACTTAACCATTAAAAAAAAAAAAAAAAAAAACCATGGTTAAAATGAAACGCAGCTTACGCGTTTCAGAGCAACACACTCTCCTTAGTCATAGCAAACTGAAATTGCTTTGAAATTGCATCTTTTTAATAAAGATAAGCACAGCCAAGACCCTATTTACACTACCAACTAGAAGCGTTCTCTAATTTTTAAAACACATTTTTGTTATATTTCTTGTAATATATTTAAAATCCTGCTACTTCCTTTTCCTGTCTCTTCCATAAATGCACATTTCCAGCTTGTGGGAGACAAGGAAACTCAGTAATATATCACTTTCAAGTACAGTAGCTCTCAATTAGATGTGCAAATAGCTAAACTCATCTCCCACTCAAGGACTTGTTGTTTTCAGTAGGTCGGTTCGCCAATTGTCTTTCTGTAAGCGCTTTGTTTCTCGGTTTACTTGGCGGAAGTAAATTGACAACAAGTGATGTGATTTAAAGCAGACCCGGGCGCTGTGTTTATGGATGACCAGAGTGGCGTGCTTTATAACTATTACAATCTTCCTGACGGGATTAAAACACTGCTTCTGGGATTTTTCTCTAAAACACAATGGATTTGTTTTCAACTGAATTCTGCTGCAGAAAAGACCTTGAGGTCTTTGCCTCAGACACTTACTGTATTTGTCAGCATTGAGATTTCTTTTCCATTATAAATATGGCACCAGTTTACAATGCAGCGTATTACTTCATTGTATTTTCTCAAACCCATGACTGAATCCTATCTTCTTATTAGGGATATTCACGTTGTGCATTCACTGCACAGATTGCTGTGACTAAACCAATCTTTCAATAGATGTGCTAATTTAGCGGCTGATATCTTTTACTGTAGTATGCTTAATATTGCTACAGCAATTTACATTTTCAAAAGCTACAGACACCAGGATATAAACATGGCATATTTAGACAAATGCTACAGTTCATACATCTATCCCCAGTGAGAAGGAAACACTCGAGCAAATTTACTAATACTGTCTAAGGCTAAGGCCCCACATAGCGAGCCACAGCCAAAAACCGCTGTTTGGACTCTGTGAAAAGTGCTGCGGAAAAAAAAAACGCAATGTGTTTCCGCCGCGGTCTTTTCCGCAGCTCTTTTCACAGAAAGTCCAAACAGTTTTTCTCTGCAGACTTTCTGTCCCTATTATAGCTATGCGTAAAGTGCCAGCGTTTCTGTAGATATAATTGACATGCTGCAATTTACAAAAAAGTGACGTTTTTGAAATCGTACCATTTCCGCTGTGGTTTTTTTTCTGCAGTGTGTGGATGCGATTAGCCAGAATCCCATCCACTTTGCAAGTACTGCAATACACAGAATAACGTGGGGCCCGGCCTTAAAGTAGGACAGGGCAAACCTAGGGGGATGTATTAAGACTGGCATTTCCTTTCCCAATCTTAAATTCCTCAGCTGGCATGAGATGCACGAAAATTATTTTCAGATTCCATCCTTTTATTAATTCTGGTACATCTCAGGAGGACCCATGCACCAAAATTAAAAACCAACCTAGTAAATCTGTCAGGCTGAGGCCTCTCCTCCCTGGCCTGCCTTCATCCATGCTGTACCTCACCCTCTTTTTTACAAAGTGGTGATCACAATGGAAAAGAAGGACAAACTGGTGCATGTGAATGATGAATTTGTCACAACTTTAGACTGTCTAGTCTAACTTTACACCACCTATTTGTTGGCTTCATTTTGGCACATTTTTGCACACAGTGTCACCTTCCCACCAACCCTGCCTAATTTCTAATAAGCTTTGCACCTTGTCAAGCAGCAAGGTGCAGAAAGTATCTAAAATGGACAACAAATATAGTATGAGACTAAGGCCATAAGTGTCGGGTCTGCATCGGGATATTCTGCAGCAGATCTGCCCAATGCAAAAACTATCTGGTTTTCATGGTAACTTTAACCCCTGCAGCTACAGCAGTTTTCAACTTTTGTAACCTTTGCATGGAATCCGTAGCGATAATTGACATGTTGCAAATTCCATATTAAGCTGAGGTATTCTCCTCAGCGTGTGGATGGGATTTCTTTAAATCCCATCTACTTCACTGCTGCTGTAACTCAAAACATGTGGACCCGGCCTAAAGCATGTATGCCTTTTTTTTTTTTATCAAATTAGGCAAGAATTCTAAAGTAAAGTAAACATAACTTACCATGTAAATAAAGAAAAAAAAGGTGTTTATTACAGAATATAAAATTAAGCTATTATACTTGGTCTCTACCTTTTTCCAGCATCCATTGTAATAGGCTGCATCTAAGTATTTCCCTGCCAGGACCTTTTTCTCATTACACTCTATTCTTGCACAGTGTGACCTCTGCATGCTTCTCTCTTTGTACATTTGGCTGCACTAAATAGGAAGCAGAAGGATGTGACAACAGGAGGGCAAACATGCTAACTAAGAGTAGGAGGCTGGAGAACATCTCAGTTTTGCTTGAGATGGTATAAAGCTATGAATATACCTTTTCATTTACTTTTAATTTCATGTGTATGTATTACATTCCCCCCTCCCTTCAATCAATTTCCCCCAAAATATCTCACATATCTTTTATGGAACACCATAATTGTGTTTATTTTTATACTATACTATATTATGTTGAATCACCTTATTTTCAATGGGAAAAAGCACATTTCTTACAATGAGAACTAGTCTAATCAGTCATGTGATCACTAGCCACCTTTGACCTTATTTGTAGTCTATACAGTGATGATGACACTCAGTTATCGACTACTCTAGTCTTCTCTCAGAAAGCATGTCTGTCATTAACAGTGTATTTCCTCCTGCCCTAGTATGTAGTTATTTGGGTAGCCACTAACTCTGCCAAAATAATGTACATAAGAGAAAGATTGGTGAATCCCAAGAAGAACCACCAACAATTTATTGTGTAATGATACACACTGGATATTGATAAGGACTTTGTTCAACTGGAATACAGTGGCTTGCAAAAGTATTCATACCCCTTGAACTTTTTCACATTTTGTCCCCTAACTACCACAAACTTAAATGTATTTTATTGAGATTTTAAGTGATAGACCAACACAAAGTAGCAGATAATTGTGAAGTGGAACAAAAATGATACATGGTTTTCAAAATTTTAATCAAATAAAAATCGGAAAAGTGTGACGTGCAAAAGTATTCAGCCCCCTGTACTCTGATATTCCTAAATAAAATCCAGTGCAATTAATTGCCTTCAGAAGTCACTTAATTAGTTAATAGAGCCCAGCTGTGTGTAATTTAGTCTCAGTATAAATACACCTGTTCTGTGAAGGCCTCAATGGTTTGTTAGAGAACACTAGTGAACAAACAGCATCATGAAGACCAAGGAACTCAACAGACAGGTCAGAGATAAAGTTGTGGGGAAGTTTAAAGCAGGATTAGGTTATAAAAACATATCCCAAGCTTTGAGCATCCCAAGGAGCATTGTTCAATCCATCATCCAAAAATGTAAAAAGTATTCTACAGCTGCAAACCTACCAAGACATGGCTGTCCACCTAAACAGATCGAGCAAGGAGAGTACTAGTCAGAAAAGCAGCCAAAAGGCCCATGGTCACTCTAGAAGAGCTGCAGAAATCCACAGCTCAGGTGGGAGAATCTGTCCACAGGACAACTATAAGTTGTGCACTCCACAAATCTGGCCTTTATGGAAGAGTGGCGAGAAGAAAACCATTGTTGAAAGAAAGACATAAAAAGTATCGTTTGCAGTTTGCCACAAACCATATAGGGGACACAGCAAACGTGAAAGAAGGTGCTCTGGTTAGATGAGACCAAAGTTGAACTTTTTGGCCTAAATGCAAAGCGCTATGTGTGGTGGAAAAGTAACACTGCTCATCACCCTGAACACACCATCCCCACCACCCAGTGATTGTGATGTTTGTTGTGGCCTGACAAGGGTTTAGCTAGCATGATGTAATATTGTATAAGAAAACTGAGTCCTTAACTAAATTCAAACTAAGATAATAGTAGACCCATCTAAATACTTACAGAACATTCAGAAGTATACTTGTAGTAATACAATATAAAATAATTTGAAAAGTTGCTAAGGAATTTTTAAACATTTCCTAATTAATCATTTTTCAGCTGTGAAATTTATTAGAATTGTTTCAAATATGTTTGGACCATAGCTCAGTGACTTAATTACAATTGCCCTGTTCTTTTACTTATGTTGAAGTTTTCACAATTAGGCTATACATGAATAAGTTGAGTTGAAATGTGCTGAGAAAATCTGCAATAAATATTCTGTACAAAGCATTAACAAGCCATGACATTTGCATTGTTTTTCTGTTACATGTGAATGGCACTTTGAAAACCCTATTTACATGTATTATATTGTAATTTGTTGTAGATTTTCGGCAATAAGCACAACAAATGTGCTATGTCTGAATATGTACTAACTGTACATAGTATCCTGAGTTCTCTGGAAACAAATAACTGCAGAATTTAGAATTTGCAAATATTATAGTAGATGATAAACAGATAAAGCAAAGGATTGTCAAATGCTACATATTCATCACGTATGTGAACTTAAATTGTGGAATGTTGTAAATATGTTATTCTAAGTTTAGAAAATTGCTAAATTTATGGCCCTTGGTGGAATTTCTTGTTCTCCCACTGGAAAGTTGAAAAATTGGTCTAAAACTAATATATAATCTTCAATAAAGCAAAATGTTTGAGGATATTTGGTTTAGGAAAAAATGACCACCTGCTGATCCCTTTTTGTTAGCAGCCTCAGCTTCCAATAATCATTTCTCAAAACAGCAGATGTCAAATGTCTTTCCCTGTGACAACCACATTTTGTAACAAAATGTAACAGTAAAAATCTCTATATGTGACGTGTACAATATTGTTGCTGAGCCATTCACTCAAGGTAATTACAAGGACACACGCAGGACCGGTAGCCTTCTAGGCACACATAAGTAACAGGCAAACATGAGTCTAGAGAGAAGTCACGCTTTATGGTTATGCAAAGAATCAAAGTTTGCTTTTAGTCTATTGATTCCTTACATTTTAAGAAGTGCCTGAAGATAAAACATGGTTACTGGACAAGTAAACATCTGAAGGAATCTGAATTAATGGGCTCAGACCTTCTGTAAATTGTATACACTATTTTTTATCTAAAGCTGCTTTCACGCCACTTTTTTTGTTGCAGTTAAAAACCTCAGTTTTTATAGAGAAACATTAAAAAGCTGATACATCGACTTCAGAAGGAAAAAAACATGCTAAAAACACATACATTCTTGAAATTTTTCTCTGTCCATTTTTTTTTAACTGGATAGCTAAATAATAAATGCCTGCACTCTATCCAGCAGAAAATGCATCCTTTTTTTTAACAAAAATGCATGTAAATGGATGCAATGTGGCAGATTTATTAAGACTGGCATTTTGTATATGCAGGCCACAGCCAGAGTATATTCATGAACCATGTGCACTCCCATGCACCAGGAAGGAGCTCTATGCCACACCATAAAACTGGTTTGAGTTCTAATGAATATGCTGGGCCGAGGCCCAAAATGAGAGCCTTGTGCTAAATGTGCGCCACAATACAATCCCCTATTTCATAAAGCTGGCATAGAGGGTTTAATAAATTCCCCAATTGCATCCATGATGGATCTGTCAAAAAGCACATTCCCTGCCTGACACAAAAAATGTGGCGTGAAAGCAGCCTTACACTGTACATACTATACTTATACTGATTAATCTTTGTGTATTTGGCAAATTCTTGGCATTGTACATATTAGATCTGGCAGTGCAATAGAGCAGTCATCAACTTGCCCAACCTCTAATGATAATTACATTTTAATACAAATTCTAATGAGTGTTAGTCTATACAGCAAAGCAGAAAAAGGGTGCTCTAGAAAACAGTTAAGCTGGCTATATGCATCGGCAACTAAAATCCTCCATTGGATTCCAACTGCCCCATCCTTATTTCCATTGACATCTATCATTTTGGGGCAAGTCAGGAGGCCCCCATATGCATTAGATGGAATAAAAAGGTACGGCCGACATACATTTATTGTACGAGTCTGAGTCAAAAATGATCCACAAATTCTGTTGGCTGCACTGTCTTATCAGTGATTTCCATGCAAGGTCATTGCCTCCCCAGTCATTGCTATGGTCCAAGGGTATATCTGGTGCCAATATTTATTGAAGACTTTATTCATAGTATGGAAAAAGTAGTGTGTATGAATAGATAGAGTTAAAAGAAGGTTGCACAAGTGTTAGCCTTGAAGAACGAGCTGGATGCTCACCGACATCCACAACTGATGACAACATTGAGTGCGCATGTGAACTGATTCTATTAGATAGACGAGTAACTGAAAGAAGCCCTATAAGTGTGAAGACTGATGAAGAGATGAAAAATGCGGTGCATTTGTGGCTCACAGCTCAGCCTAAAACATTTTAGAGAGGGAATATGAACGTTTGCTGGCAGATGGACAAAATGTATTGAAAAACAGCGAGATTATATTACAAAATTATGTATTTGTCCTTTTATGAAAATTTATTAAAATACATTCTGAATCCAGAGTGTGGATGATCTTTGACTTACCTCCGGCCTAATGGCTCTGCTCTAGTGACCAATGGGATGTGGAGAGTCGCTTAAGAAAATGAAAACAAATATAGCAAAAACATATGCTGTATATACCTCTGGTATATATACAAAGTATATAGTATAGTATTTTTAGAACAACAATTATGTCTGTTTACTAGATGACCATGTAAAATCTGTGGCATTGGGGGGAAATAAATGTTATTGCCATTTCCTAGGAAGCACAAGTAATTTAAAGAACTAATTATCACAATTGATAATTAGTAATAATTAGTGGGAGAAGGTAAAGTGTAAATTAGAAGTTACTTAACATATATTGTACATAAAGGTAAGTATTAAACTCTGGTAGATAATAGTGTCAAATTTTAGATAGATAAGTAGATGATAGATAGATAGATAGATAGATAGATAGATAGATAGATAGATAGATAGAGGAATTTCTTTTGTTAGAGTGAAGGAATAACAATTCTGTTTGTTTACTGGATGACAGTGTGAAATCTGTGGTCTTGGTGGGAATTAAATGTACATTGCTATTTCCTAAGAAGAACAAGTAATTTAAAGAACTAATTAACAGAATTGATAATTAGTAACTGTCTAGGAGAAAGCAAAGTGTGAATTAAGCATTGCTTAACATATATTGTGCATGATATTAAGTGCTAAACTCTAGTGGAAATAAATGTGATAATAATGGTTTACAAGAGAGTCACCCATCCAGAATATAGCTCAGTTCCCCATAAACATATGACGTGTTCCATATTCTTAATTTACATTTCACAGGCAAAACAGCACCATATTCTATTCTATAACAGCCACTACTGGATTTATACATTATCTGAAGAGCCTATGTACACAGATTGTCTACAGCAGGGGTGTCAAACTCATTTTCACCGGGGGCCACTTCAGCCTCACGGGGGTACCTTGAAGGGCCAAGATTATTTTACACATGTATAAAAGTAACTTCTCCTTAACAGTTAAGTGAGCTATTAAGGAGTAGTTACATTTGTACATTACTACTGTTACAATCAGCCCTTTGAGGGCAACCAGGAAGAACATAATGTATTGTTAAAACCTAAGACATTGGCATGTTACATACTATCCTCATCCGTTTCTGAATATATCAAAAATTAAGCAATATACAAATACCATTTACCCCTGCAAACGGTATTATGCTCTATAGTTGCCTCTGCACACGGTATTATGCCCCACAGCGGCCCCTGCACACGGTATTATGCTCCATAGTTGCCCCTGCACATGCTATTATGCTCCATAGTTGCCCCTGCACACGGTATTATGCTCCATAGTGGCCCCTGCACACGTTATTATACTCCATAGTGGCCCCTGCAATCGGTATTATGCTCCTTAGTGGCTCCTGCATTGGTATTATGCTCTATAGTGGCCCCTGAAAATGATATTATGCTCCATAGTGGCCCCTGCACACGGTATTATGCTTTATAGTGGCCCCTGCACATGGTATTATGTCCCATAGTGACCCCCCACCCATGAACTATTATTATACTCTGGGGTCTTTTCAGACCCCAGAGTATAATGATCGGAGACCCAGGTGGTGACAAACATAAAACCAGTGTTACTTACCTGGGCTCCGGTGCGCTCCCTGTGTTCGGCCTTCTTCAATGTCGCACAGACCGGTGTCGCGACATAATGACATCGGCCTGGCTCACATGACGCCTGGGACGTCACCAAAGAAGGCCGAAGCCTGTTGGGAGTAACATCGGATCGCTGGAGAGGTGAGTAACTCTGGTTTTTATGTTTATCACCTCCCCTGGGTCTCTGATTACTCCGGAGTATAATAATAGTAGTATTTGATGGGGTTCGCCGGCCGCGGCCTCACTTACCATCCCCGCTCTTGCACACAGCTGCTTCTGCATCCCATAGCAGAAGTGGAAGCGGGGGCGGCCAAGACCAGCAGCGGGGATCAATAAGTAAATAGGCCGTTACGTGCTGGGGATACTCCAGCAGGCAACGGCCTATTTTATATATATATATATATATATATATATATATATATATATATATAAAAAAACTTATCCTCACCTACCTCCGATGCCTTGATGCAGCCACGGCCTCCTCCTCTTCTTGTCTGCGTGTCAGCATAGGAGGCGCGATGACGTCATTGTATCGCCGCCTGCGCTGACATGCAGAGGTCTCATAAACCAGCCCAGGACAGGTATCGCGCAGCTTTGTTTTTTTTTTTTTTTTTTTAAGCGGCCTGTCCTGGGCTGGTTTACATTACATAGACAATAAAAAATGCCGTGCCCCTGTGGGCCAGATAAGTGCCGGGCCGGATAACAGAAGGCAGCGGGCCGGATTCGGCCCGCGGGCCTTGTGTTTGATACCTGTGGTCTACAGTCTTAGACTATGGCCATTAAATAGGTTATGCCTTAAATCCTGTATGATTGTAGAATATTTGCTCCTCAATCTGTGTTTTTCTATATAACAAATCAGAGAACAGGTGCTGCAGAAAACCATTAAACTGGCCGTACACTTTGGCAACTAATCTACTTCAGAAATGTGGCAGTTACTTCTGGCAGAAGCCTACCTTCCCAAAAAAGGGATCAATTGGAATCCAACTGCCTCATCCTGTTCATTATGGACATCTATCATTTTGGGGCAAGTCAGAAAGATCCCATATACATTAGAAGGAATAAATGGTGTTTGGCAGACATACATTTATTGTACGAGGAGCATAAAGTACAACACAAAGTACACCCTCTATAAAGATTCACAGTACACTTTAGTATGCCAAATTTCCCAAAGCCAGTATCACACAATGGATTCCTTTTCTTAAAGTGTACCTAACAATCTTTCTTTAGTATAGTGCATATAAGCTATACCTGTGATTTTCATTCCTTGCTGAGCTGGTGGGTGGTGACTAGCTGCTGCACACTATACAGTGTGTACATGTTATATCTGTAGTTTTAATTCCTTGCTGAGTTGGTGGCTAGAGACTAGATGCCAAACACTGCTCACAGTAAGTAGAGGAGAATCTTTTCTATAAATTTCTCTTTCTTACTCAGAAATAGCACTAAACTGGACATACAGTATGTAGAGAAGTACTGACATGTACTGGTGCTAGTAAAGTGCTTTGGTTATGATAGAAAGCTCCTGTCTAGCTCCAGCATAAGAATAAGCCAGTCTTTCCCATATTATGTCCACACTTCCCACTCATTCCACCACTCCACTACTCCACTTGACAGACTTCTATGGGTAATCTGCATCATGTGATTTGCAGTCTGTCTTGAGTGATATTTCAAGGATTTTCAGAGTGATATTAACAGAAGAAGGGGGGGGGGGCAGGTAAACTGCCTGATACTGACACTTTTTGTCTGATAAGATATATTACAGAATTTATTATAATTGCCTGTACTATTTATTTATGAAAGGTTTGCTGAAAAGTTAGTGACTATTTAAAGGGAATGTATAGTCATAATGACCTATTTATAAACCAAAATTTTATGTTAAATGTAAGTTTTAAACATTGTGGTGATTTTTTTTTTAATGTTTCATGTTATTATCTATATAAAAAGGGGATGATACTGTAACTATCCCATCTTAATAGTGAGTTTGCTGAGTTAGGTTTACAAAATTATGTAATCTCCACTGTCTCTTCAGTACTCCTCCAAATGGTAAGGACTACAAAGTTCATCTGCATCACATTACATGCATACTTTATATGAAAGCAAAAAGTAAAACTTTTCACATTTTCAGTGTCGGCAAAGACTTTTTTATTCACTGGCAGATGCTTTCCACATATCGGACTTTATCTATGTATCTGTCTCAGCCACAGGCTATGTTTTCTTCTACAAAGACAATACTGTCTTACCACAAACCCAGAAGGAGATTTGTGTATGTCAGTTTACAAGACTTTTCCATAGCAGCTCCTTTAAGTTGGAGGTAGAGAGTGGCCCCAAATAGAAAACTGTTACATTGTGTATTTAAAAAAAAGCTCTCTACTAGATAGACTTGTTGTGTGCTTAGTATAAACTACCTCTTGTCTGGGAGAAAAAGGATTCATAGTTTTCAACCCCTTGTCAAATGTTGCTGTCGAACACATCAACATCAACACTGGCAAAAATGGATTCCTGATCAATGTAACATTCATTAGTTTTTGGAGAATTTGCATTGTACCTTGCATATAAGGGGATGTGTGACAAAAAACACTTAAAATACACAAAATATTAGTATTTATTTGAACTGTAAGGCTATCAATCCATGACATTATAGTTTGGCTTCATATAGGAACAACTTTGTCTTTGGTAAGCTGTAGAAATACACTTATACGCTTTCCTGTATTATCAAAGTATACAAATGTGATCCCTGAACAAATTACTACACCGACACAGAAATGAAAAAATATCAAAACCTTTATTATTACAATAAATACGACAACAGTTGTCTCATTAAAATATTAAACACAGAGGAGAAGGTCGCAGCTGTCCACATAAAATGTAAATTCATAAGAAACAAGGCATCATGAATCAAAAGCGATGCACATACACGAAAAGCAATGTAGCACAATAGTAAAAAAAAAGTGTACATAATATTCAGTGACGCATTATAGCTAATAAAGAACAAGGATGAAATACCACCTAAAAAATAATGGCCAATGATGCAGAGACAGACGCAACCTCCACCTATAAATTTCTACCTTTCATACATTATGTTATCAAGTTCCTTCCTAGTTCTTTCTTGTTGACCAGTGATTAAACTTCTGTAACATTCCTTGTGTGGCAGGATTCTCATTCACATTTACATGCACCTCTGTCCATCCTTACAATGTTCCCACTTTTGTCTGAAGGTTAGATTATAATAAACTCACCATTTCCAATAGCATTCAGTGACCTTAGAAAAGCCACCATAGTACAGTTTACTGTTATGAGTTACTATACTGTAGCACCAGTATGATGGCACACTAGTTCTATGTGTCTTGATCCCAGCACCACTACTTCAGGAGATACAGTATATATACCACATACTGCTAAAAAAAGATACATACCAACTGAACAACACTTAATTACTTGTTCATTGTGTAAAGCTAGTTTCACAATACAGTTTTCATGTCCATTGTTCTGATCTGTCAGAAGATCAGAACAACATATATTAAATGGGTATTTCGAGCTAGCTTATGTAAATTAAAGAGTTTTCCTAAATATATTGCTTTAGCAATGCTGCTTTATTTTCCTGCTATGTGAAATAATTCCTCCCATTTTTACACAGAGTTTCCATAGAGCCGGACCTGTATGATAAGACAGGACAGACGACATCACTCACTGCTCTCACTGTTATCTACAGCTCTACCGTTCAGCTAATTGCAGTTTGCTGATAGAGCTGTGTCTGCTCTCTAGAAGCATGTGCATATTATTTGATCTGTATTTATATTAGATTTCTAGTAATTATAATAAGTATTGTGATGCTTCATAGTGTCCTGTTCAACAGGCTGTGGGGAGGTTGCTTTGACTGTTTGATAAGGAACACAGGAAGTGAGAAGAAGAGATAGCAGGCAAAGCTGCTGAAACAGGGAGATGGGAAAACCCCTTTAACCCTTGACACAGGATAGTTTGAGTGTCAATGCTCAGTCACTTTTTTCAAATTTTCCCAAAATTATTTTTTTCTGTCAATAGTCACATGAAGGCTTATTCTTTGCAGGGAATGTTGCACTTTTATTTGGCACCATTTTGAGCTACTCAGCAGTGATGTAGAAAATTCCATAAAATTTAACTTTTATCTGCCTGATCTGGAAACCGTGGGATGAGTTTTGGGCGGTCCGGCCTCTCTGATCCGGCTGCTGCGTGGCCCCTTACTTCCTGGATGTCCTTCTGTCACCCTTCTGTTCTCCTGTCTTGTCTGCCCCTGTTTGTTGTCGGATTCCTTGGCCTTTTTGGGGCCATTTCTGGCCAGTTTGTTTAAGGCTTTGTAATTTATTGAGAATGCTGAGTAATCCCCGTCTGTCCTATGTTTCAGTTGACTTTAGTTCTCTTATATTTCTCGTATATTGTTATTCTCTCTGTATGACAAAAACTTTTAAAATAAACAGTTGAAAAAAATATATATAACTTTTAATAAATAATCTTACTAAAACCAACAAAGATGAATACAATCCAAACAGTTGGATTGGGGAGTTCAATAAGTGTCAGCAACCAGGCCACAAACAATGCTTTGTAATCACACAATATAGATCATAAGTTCCGTATCATTTGCCGGGTAAATATAGTCATGGTGGGAGTAATATACTCCAGAAAGTAATATTCCACCAAAGGTAAATAAATGGTTAGATCTTACCAATCAGTTGATATTCATGCACTCTGTTAGTATCCATGCAGGGTAGGGATTTTCAATGTGCAGATCCAAAGGTCCACACAGGTACGCCAACAAAGCCCTGAGATGACCCTCAAAAAGACATCCTTAACCCCCAAAAAGACTCCCACCATAACAAGGGCAATACCAGCACTATCCCTTGCAGTGACTGTCCCTAATTATGCCTAAGCGTTTCTTGGTAAGCAACACCATTCTTCAGGGACGCAACTTCTGAACTATATTGTGCGATTACAAATATTTACAGTAGGAATCTATTTACAGTAGGAATCTATTATAACCAAAGATCACCTCTGATCACCGTAATTTTTTTTAAATTACTTATTAATTATTATTTTATTAATCAAATAAAGTTCCATTGTTGTAATTTCATAGAATTTTCTTTATTTAGTATTTTGTTACCTCAGTTTTAAATTTTTTACACCTACATATCAAACAGGATTTGGCATTTTTTCAATTGTAAAAAGAACATG
Organism: Leptodactylus fallax; assembly: GCA_947044405.1. NCBI lineage: Eukaryota > Metazoa > Chordata > Amphibia > Anura > Leptodactylidae > Leptodactylus > Leptodactylus fallax. The sequence continues at coordinate 1,081,944 of CAMRHE010000407.1, forward strand.
TTCCAAATATTTATAAAAATAATTCATGTCAAAAGCAGAGAACTATTTGTGTGTTTAGCAAAGAATTAAAATATCACACAGGAAGATATTTCTGTTTTTTTATTCTCAATATATTTAGAAACAGATGTCCACTCTTAACTTTCTGCAAATATTGTTAAAGGGACATTTACATCAATGAGGATTTTTTTTTTTACGCAATATTAATGGAAAACTATTATTTTTACAATTTTCATCAGTTTTTTAAATTGTGGCAATACAATGCCATTAAAACTGAAATATCGTTCTGCAAGTTATCCCATTAGAATAGTAGGTGATGTTCAGGTGGTATTGTAGTGGCAGCAAGGTTATTGTGGGTTGATGGCCTTCCTGAAGAGGTGGGTTCTTAGATTGTCTTTTTAGTTTTGATAGTAGGGACAGTCTGATGTGTTGAAGTAGCAGGTTCCAGAGTATGAGGGGTGCATTGGTGAAATCTTGAAGTGATTGGGTTGTGTGCAGAGCAGATATTGTAGAAGGAGATAGAAGGAGGTCTTGTGAGGATCAGAGATTATGCATGGGGAGGTATTGGGAGATTAGGTAAAAAAATATTTGGAAGGTACAGGTTGTTGAGTTTGTATGTCTTTGTTAATATTTTGAATTCAATTTGTTGAGCAATGGGTAGGCAGAGAGGGAATGGCACAGCAGAGAGGAAGAAAAGAAAAAAGGGAAATGGTGGAGTAATGGGGCATCAGAGTTAGGAGAGGTACACTAGAACATTAATTTCAAGACTGCTTCAAAGGATATTGCAGTAGCTTTGCACTAATGACTAATGTTTTTTTTGACTTGGTAATGAGGAAAGAACTAATACAAGAAATGTTTTGCTGGTAGAAGCAACAAGAAGTTGTAAGGACTTTAATATGCATCTTCAAATTTAGAGCAAAATCAGAGGTTATCCCGGCGCAACAGACTTAAGAGATATAAAATGTGGAACTATAGTACTGTAGTCTCTCCCCAGGTCTACAAAGGGGAGATAGCCTACTGGTTCCAGATAGCAGGTGTCTACAGGATAAGAGAGGTGGAGACTCTAGTGTGATGCCCATCAGAGAAGGAGAATGGAATGGAGCTGCCGAGCTACAGTAGGCCCCAGAACCTAGATAATGAGGCCACCCACAGTAGTGAAGAGGAGAGTGGAGAGGCCAGAAATCATAAAAGTCAAAGAAGAGCAGCTGCTGCTTGTCAGGACAAATACCACATGGGTCATACAGAAAGAGCATCTTGTGTCAAAACCAGTGGTGTAAGTATCGCCGTAGTCGGGGCCCGCAACCTGCTGCTTTATTTATTTATTTTTTTTATAGGTCTGACATCACGGAGACAGAGAATAGGCATACCATAGCTCCCAACTGTCCTTAACAAATGCCCCACTACCTCCCACCATGGCAGGGCAAAATTCACTCACCCGTCCCTCTAGTCCTGCTCCAGAGTCCTGACTCCTGCCTCCCGAGTCTGCCTTCCAAGGGTAGCCTCCTGGGTCCTACCTCCCGACTAATATGCTAAGGGTTTGGCTACTTACATGACCAGACATCAGATGCCACCCCTGCTCATTCCCACAGATGCAGCCACTCCACCACAGCACCTCCTTCTTAGCATAAAGGAGAGGCGTTAGAGAGGGCACAGTGCCACTGCCAAACAAAGTGTTTAGAGAGAGAGGGTGCCAGTAAGTTTGTTTAAGACTCTCTGACACTGCACCATCACTTGTGAATGCAACCCTAACTCTAACCATTTTACAATATTCCGGTGCCTAGAAAAATAAGACCTATCCCAAAAATAAGCCCTAGCCCTTTTTTCAGATAAAAAAATAATATAAGACTCTGTCTTATTTTCAGTGAAACATGGCATGTGCAGGGGCCGCTATGGGACATTAAACTGTGTGGAGGGGCCAATATGGAACATTATTCTGTGAGGAGAGGCCGCTATGGGATATTATACTGTCTGCAGGACACTTTAGGACATTATAGTGTGTGTAAATGTTACATTATACTGAGTGGGGGGCAGGAAAGGGCGTGTTATCCCGTGGGGGGGGGGGCAAGTCAAAAGTTTGCTATGGGGCCCAGTCTTTGCTAGTTATGCCCCTGGTCAAAACCATGACTTGTTAACCCTAACTCACTAAATGTATCTCTGTTACTGTGTAAGTGACTAAGAGTATACTGTATGTACTATACAAAATTATAATAATGTACAGTATTGAAGCAACCCTTAACATTAAAAAAGTCACAAAAATGTATAATGTTTAGTTAAATTCCTGCCCTCCTTTTTAATCTTTTTGATAAAATTAAATCTCAAACAAGAACACAGCAGCATTACTCCCTGCAGGACTAAAAAAGATCGGGGGGACTGAGACCAAAGCACAGTGTGCATACAGTAGTCTGAGCAACATCATAAAGATTAAATAGGGGGGATACATAAGGAGTTTTCCATGACTCCCTAGGATAGGTCATCAATATGTGATAGATGGAGGTCCAACACCTGGGACCCCAACACATCAGCTGTTTGAAGAGATTGCAGCATTCAGCCTATATACCAAGCACATAGCCATACATTGTATGATTGCTTTGCTTGGTATTTCAGCTCAGCTACATTCATTCACATGGGACTGAGCTGCAAATAGGCCTTGTGATGAATCAATATGACGTCACTGGTCTGTGAAGAGGAACTGGTGCTCACCCAAGCTTCAAGCACCTGACCTATGTGGGTCCCAGGTGTCAGACCCCCACTGATCAGCTACTGATGACCTATCCAAAGAATAATTTAACAATACAATTCATGACATTGTAAGTCCCAGGAAGTCCCTTTAATTATGCATTACGCATTTATTGTGTCTTTGCTCATGTAGAATGATTGGGTTAAATAAAAAAGCATGCCAATGTTTTACAGAAATGTTATCCTCCCTTTCCACTTTATTGTTATCTGAATAGATTTTATAAGGATGAATTTCATTGCTACCAGTTTGTTCTAATTAGCTTTATTTGTGCATATTGCTATTAATTACTGTTTGGCTGCTCATCTTTTATAGCACCATACACACAATGCTGCAGCTACTGATTACCTCAGATACAACATGTCCTTGTATTTTATTTTAGTGTGCCAAAAACTTGACGTTTAATGTAACCCTTGATTAAGTAGTGTGTCCCCATATGACATGCACAATGTCCAGGTGCTGAGCTGCACAAAACATTTTTGCAGAGCTATTCTTAGCAACGGCATTCACAGCTGCCTAATGTCTTGTTAGCAGCCAATGCTACAGTACATCCCTGGTTTTCCTACTTCAGTAAAAAAGAAGAACCCGTATCATGGCAGATACAAGTTTTAAGTAGATTTCAAAATTATTTTTTAACTTGTAGTTTTTAGGAAGTCAGAATTTTTAGCATCTATCAATATTTTCAATAAAAGATGTAAATCTTAAATTAGAATACAAGGTCACGCGGCAACATTTCAATTCCCTGAGTAATCTGTATGCAAGTCTCTGATACTGTATATTAATGGGAATTTATTTGTATGTGCTGCCACATAGAAACCATAAACTTTTCCCTAGAGTATGTGATCGGGTAGAATTTTGATAAGGCTGAAGTTGTATCTCTATTTCAAAGTGGCACCTGGGGTAATGTAAATGAATACAATAGGTTTGCAGGAGATGAATACTCTGCAACATAACATACAAAATGCATGAATATGAAAAACTAAAATCTCTCAATATTTGAATACATTAAATTAATTCAGCTGAAAATATAATGATGACAGAAGAGGATATCAATTATTATACAATAATATGTTTACTATATGATAATATACACTGACACTTCTGCACCAGATATGCCAACAGTTTCAAATGTGCCAGGATAGTCATTTATTTTCCCAGTTAAATATTGTGTGCCTGCTCTCCTGGGTTAAAGTTACATACTGGGTCCCCCAACAAGAGTCAACTGCATCCAGTCCTTTTCCCCCGCAGTGACCAATTGCTATAGCATTCAGTGCCAAATGATGACGTCACTGGCATTTATTTAAGATAGGGTGGCATCTCTCTGAAATGCTACCTAGTTATAATAGTAGTTAGTATTAGTATCTTGCTAGGTCTCCTCTGCTTTTCTCTATCTGCAATTTTCTTTGATTGTTAACCCTTTGATTGCTTTTGAATTTTCTCTACTAGTTCTGTTTGCTCATTACCTCTTGGGTTACTGATGAACTTTGCTCAGGACTACATTCCACTTAAAGGGGTTGTCCCATTATGGGCACTTATTCCCTATCCTCAGGACAGGGGATAAGTGTTTGATTGCTAGGGTCTGATCGCCAGGTCCTCCCAGTGATCAAGAGAACGGGAAGAGACTGAAAGTCCCCCTAAGGCCTCCTTGTGAATGGAGCGCCAGTGCGCTTACGTGATCTGTGCTCCATTCACTTCTATTTGGCTGCCAGGACTGTAATCTCTGGCAGCCTCATAGAAGTGAAAGGAATGCTGGTCACACATGCAAACTGGTGCTCCATTCACAAGCAGTGCTTAGGGGGACTTTCTGTTCCCTGTTCTCTTGATCACTGGGGGGACCTGGTGATTGGGCCCCCGGCAATCGAACAATGTTGTTTCAAGACTGATTTCATCCTGCTAATCACTTCAAACGTCCTGTGCAGTCGTACCAACTAGACACATCTAACCTTACTGCAAACTCCACACTGCTGCATCTTTACTGGCTCCTCTCAGCACAACTTTTCCTTTGGTTCAAGTCAAGACTATATAACTGTATACTAGAGTGAGTGCTATATAAAGGCGCTATCCATTTTCACAATATTTGATGACTTATCCTTAAAGAGCTTCTACCTCCTCCCCCAAGCATATGCAACTGTTACAGAGCACATTATAGGAATAAACAACCTACCATTGTTCTGTATGTCACTTTGAATAACTGTTGAAGTCTTATGTCACTTTTGTCACTGTAATGCGCTTGGATTTTAGATCAACCAGGGTCCGACTGTCTAGATCAGCTGTTTTTATGTGATTATGCATAGTGGTGTTCCATACACTTGAATGTGACATTGCTGCAATAACTCATAACTGCCACTATAGTAATGCCTGGTGAGCACTGTAAAAAAATGCAGGAACTGCGGCCCTGTAAAAACTGCTGAACTGCAGGGGTCTGCATATCTAAATTTGATAACCTTTCTTGTGGATAGGCCAGAATAATTGGGATAAGAAAAATAAACATAAAACTCAACTTTTATTTTGATAGTTAAAACCTATGACATATACCCAAAATCCTAATATCAATAGATAACCGCAGATACAAATTTTTAAACCTCTCCTGGCTTCAGAAATTATATATACTGGGTTAGGACCCTATACTATCCTGTGTCCTGCCCATAAATACCCAGGACTTGTGGTGTGTAAAAACCGCAGGAAAAGATCATTTAAAACTGCTATATAGTCAGATATAGCGCTCCCGGCTAAAACTATCCTTGTCATATGAACTATAAAGGTAGTGTATTGATAAGGTGGAGATAAAGATAAAATTATGACTTCTATTCCCAAAGACAAACACTGCCGCTAATGTTAGAGAAAGGTCTGAGGAAATAGTCAGTCGCTAATTCCACGCCCAGATAATACATATTTACAGTGCTGGCCAAATGTATTGGCACCCCTGCAATTCTGTCAGATAATACTCAATTTCTTCCAGAAAATGATTGCAATCACAAATGCTTTGGTAATAATATTTTCATTTAATTTGTCTTCAATGGAAAACCACAAAAAGAATTGTCAAAAAGCCAAATTGGATATAATTCCACACCAAACATAAAAAAGGGGGTGGACAAAAGTATTGGCACCCTTTGAAAAATCAGGTGCTGCTTCTCTAATTTGTGTAATTAACAGCACCTGTTACTTACCTGTGGCACATAACAGGTGGTGGCAATAACTAAATCACACTTGCAGCCAGTTGAAATGGATTAAAGTTGACTCAACCTCTGTCCTGTGTCCTTGTGTGTACCACATTGAGCATGGAGAAAAGAAAGAAGACCAAAGAACTGTCTGAGGACTTGAGAAGCAAAATTGTGAGGAAGCATGAGCAATCTCAAGGCTACAAGTCCATCTCCAAAGACCTGAATGTTCCTGTGTCTACTGTGCGCAGTGTCATCAAGAAGTTTAAAGCCCATGGCACTGTGGCTAACCTCCCTAGATGTGGCCGGAAAAGAAAAAATGACGAGAGATTTCAACGAAAGATTGTGCGGATGGTGGCTAAAGAACCTCGACTAACATCCAAACAAGTTCTAGCTGCCCTGCAGTCCGAGGGTTCCACAGTGTCAACCCGTACTACCCGTCGGCGTCTGAATGAAAAGGGACTCTATGGTAGGATACCCAGGAAGACCCCACTTCTGACCCAGAGACATAAAAAAGCCAGGCTGGAGTTTGCCAAAACTTACCTGAGAAAGCCAAAAACTTTTTGGAAGAATGTTCTCTGGTCAGATGAGACAAAAGTAGAGCTTTTTGGGAAAAGGCATCAACATAGAGTTTACAGGAAAAAAAAAGAGGCCTTCAAAGAAAAGAACACGGTCCCTACAGTCAAACATGGCGGAGGTTCCCTGATGTTTTGGGGTTGCTTTGCTGCCTCTGGCACTGGACTGCTTGACCGTGTGCATGGCATTATGAAGTCTGAAGACTACCAACAAATTTTGCAGCATAATGTAGGGCCCAGAGTGAGAAAGCTGGGTCTCCCTCAGAGGTCAAGGGTCTTCCAGCAGGACAATGACCCAAAACACACTTCAAAAAGCACTAGAAAATGGTTTGAGAGAAAGCACTGGAGACTTCTAAAGTGGCCAGCAATGAGTCCAGACCTGAATCCCATAGAACACCTGTGGAGAGATCTCAAAATGGCAGTTTGGAGAAGGCACCCTTCAAATCTCAGGGACCTGGAGAAATTTGCCAAAGAAGAACGGTCTAAAATTCCAGCAGAGCATTGTAAGAAACTCATTAATTGTTACCGGAAGCGGTTGTTCGCAGTTATTTTGTCTAAAGGTTGTGCTACCAAGTATTAGGCTGAGGGTGCCAATACTTTTGTCCGGCCCATTTTTGGAGTTTTGTGTAAAATGATCAATGATTTGACTTTTTTTTTCATTCTCTTTTGTGTTTTTTCATTGCAAGCAAAATAAATGAAGATATTATTACCAAAGCATTTGTGATTGCAATCATTTTCTGGAAGAAATTGAGTATTATCTGACAGAATTGCAGGGGTGCCAATACTTTTGGCCAGCACTGTATGCTTAGTCTATTCCTCCCTTTCAAAAATATTAACCTCTCAGCTCCCTCATTTCCCTACGCGTTTCCCCTAGTGGATAGTCGCTACACCAGGTTCATCAGGGGAGTTTCTATAGCTAACCAGAGAGTAAATTAAAAAATAACAAAGACAATGTGGTGACATTACAGTTCCCGACAACCAGATGGTGGGCGCCGGTACTTCAAATGTTTAGCCTCGAAGCTTAACATCCTGTACAGTTCACCAATAACCAACTAGTACAGATCTAGCAGCAGTGAAGAAGACATGGTGAGATATTATGACATCATGGTGCACAGTGAGCCCACTAGTGCTTGCATAATTGCTCATAGCTAAGCTTGCTAATGTATGCAGATAACACCTCCATTAGCTGTTCCTGTCCTGGAACAGGAGGAAATAGCTAAACCAGTCATAATTTAGCAGGTTGACATATCATCTTCCTCATAACATTTATGAGGAAGATCTTTAGTTCGAAACATCTGCTTCTGGGCAGTGTGGCTTTTAATCCATATGATCAACAATAAAAAAAATATTGTAATTTTCTTCTTTGAAGTACTGGAGTGCTGGATTTTGGAACCATTGGTGATGCTCTACAGTGCTACTGTCCACACCGATAGAGATGAAGGATTGCAAGTGTTGTGAGTAGAAAACTTCTTTTACATTTTATTTCATAAAATGATTGGACTATGCTATGCATGGTTTATGCAGGGGGCGGATAGCTAGTATGACTAAGGGGTGTTTCTACTCCGAAACACGTAAACTTTTGTGATTGCATGCATTTTTATTTTGTAATATGAAATTTTAAATGGCATTAAAAGATAATTTTATGTAATTTTTTCACTGTGAGCTGGAATATTTATCCTCTGTGCAAAATATATCAAGTTTGCCTCAAAGTCCATGGGTGGATTTTGGATATATCAGAAATGAGCTGCATATCAAAGAGTAATTTATCTTTTGTTTGGATGTGGTGGATAGCTAGTAGCCTACTCTGGCTCATAGGTCTGCCAGGGAATTCGCTAACTCCTACCCTGCTCCTGACAGCAGTTCCATTAATGACTCTTGGTTACATGTCTAACTTTGCTTCAAGGTCTTGCCTACAGTGCATGCTCAATTCCCAACCAGTGACTATGCTTATGGTAATAACCTTGGAATCTGCTCAGGAAAGACCCTTACAGGGGTTAAATGGTCACTAACTTTTCAGACAACTTAATCTCATTTAATACAGCATGTGATTCTGGACTAACATGTAATGTAAATTCACTGACTTATTAAAGATAAACTATCTCCTCATTAATTAAACAATTCACGGACATCCATTTAATGGAAATATAAATGCTAAGAAATTTCACTTTTATTAATATTTATAAAAAATGAATAACCCAACCCTATCAGAGCAAATAATATTAAAACCCACTAATGCCATCAAGCCAAAGCAGATCCATAAATAACTATGCACTAACTGTGCAGTAACCATAGATCATTATATATCCCTGTAACGGAGCCTCATTCTCCTAAACAGAGCGATCTCCTAAATATTCTCCTATAGACCTATGGAATCTAACTGAACTGCCTAGAAAATATGTAGTAGTATAATGTTGTAGCGTGTTAGCCATTGAAAGTAGTGGAAGAGTGAAGAAATCAGGCGATGCCTTTTAGAGGCTGAGTATATTTATAAGTAAGCTTTCAGGAGTACTAGCTCCCTTCATCAGACATGGTGTTATACAGGAACTGAAAATTCACAGATTTTTATACATATGGTCTTCAAAGGATTTTAGAGTCCTTTAAAAAAAAAAAAATGCAATCTAAGTAGAGAAGTTATTTACAACAGGTCAAAAAACAATCTGGAAAGTTGTGGTGCGTGACAGAGGGATCTGTTATCTGTTTGCTGTCAGGTGGTGATTTGTGACCCTCACAGGTCATACATAGTGTGACATGAAGCTGGCATGAATATTAAGTCCAAATTGCAGAGTTTGAAATTTCTACATAAATTTGTACTCCCATTCTTTCCTTTTCTGCTGTGTCTTAAAATGTCCCATTAAAACCACAACCCGCAAATCTTCAATAGAGTGGTTTTCTCCGGAGAAATGTGCGGCCACTGGGAGATCGGTTCTGCTGTTATTAATGTTGGATCTGTGTGAGTTCATTCGTTGACTGAGTCTCTGCCCTCTTTCCCCCACATAGAGGCCTGTGGTGGGACATTGCACACACATTATGAGATACACCACATTGGAAGACCTGCAGGAAAATGTCCCCCTAATTCTGTGCACCTGTTGTGACTGTGGGACAGGTACACTGTCAGCGGTGTGGATGTGCTTGCAGGTCATGCACCTTTTATGTAGGCAAGGTAAGGTGCCATTTTCAGTTGGGGCCTTCAGGGCACTCCGGACAATAATACGCCTCAGGTTTGGTGGTTGTCAAAAGGAAAGGAGAGGGGGGACTGGAAATATGTCCTTAAGTCTGTTGTCCCTATGTAGCACAGGTTGGAGCTCCTTGGCAATCCTTCGTAGGATCTCCAGCTGTGGGTTGTAGGTGACAACTAGGGGCACTCGGGCTTCTTTCTGGGTCTTTTTATATGTGAGCAGACTGTCTCTGTTAATGGCTGCCGCTTTGTTTAATTGGTTGTCTGTTATTTTTGGTTTGTATCCCAATCTGAGAAATTTCATCCTCAGATCCAGGAGGTGCTTGTCCAGGTCTGTTTTGTCGGAGCAAATACGATTGTATCGTATAGTCTGGCTGTAGATGATAGATTGTCTTGTGTGCTTGATGTGAGCAGCCGGTGGTCTTTGATGTATATTGTGGTATCCAGAAAGTGAATTTCACTCCCTGAATAGCTAAGTTTAAGGTTGATGGTAGGGTGAAAGTCATTGAAGTCATTATGGTCATTACTTCAATTCACAAATCACCACCTGACAGCAAACAGATAACAGATCCCTCTGTCACGCCCCACAACTTTCCAGATTGTTTTTTGACCTGTTGTAAATAACTTCTCTACTTAGATTGCATTTTTTTTTGGTTGTTTTTTTTTTGTTTTTTTTTTAAGGACTCTAAAATCCTTTGAAGACCATATGTATAAAAATCTGTGAATTTTCAGTTCTTGTATAACACCATGTCTGATGAAGGGAGCTAGTACTCCTGAAAGCTTACTTATAAATATACTCAGTTAGCCTCTAAAAGGTATCGCCTCATTTCTTCACTCTTCCACTAGAAAATATGTAGTCACGCTATAGGTTGAATCAATTTGCCAAAATGCTGTTTCAGATGAAATAATGCATAGAAACCAGTACACTTCATCAATCCTGAGACTACTGTCCTAATGCCACGCCAACAGGATTCAGAGGGACTCGGTATTCCAACCAAAAGGCAAGTAAGATTCAACATTGCAACTGGCTTAAATGTCTAACTCCTCAATTAATAAATCAACTGACCAACGCGTTAACTCAACAAGATGTCTGTGAATTGTAACATGTAATGTACTTTAATTAAAAAATGTTGCTGTTTTTTGCCTAAAAAAATCTCTCTAAGGTGTCTCCCTTCTAGCTAATTTACAGTTGACTACTTTGTTACCAGGGAAGTACATCCCTAGCAGCAAGACGAAAAGATAGAGAGGTAAGGGAGGAGGGGTTTTTCTCTCTTCACATAGTGAATGTAAATGGGAGGGGCTGATTCTCCTCAAAGCATTGCACACATTTACAAACTGCAAGGAATTAACATTATGCATATCTCACAGCTTATAATGTAAGAAAAAAGTTTATGCACTTGTATGTAGTTCTTTCTGCTTGTATGGTTACAGATGAGATATTATTCAAAGAGAGCAAGCAGCTTTCCATACTGTGCACATAGATTACTCTTTACTGTGTCATGCCTACATGGTAGATCCTTTATATGATGGTCACTTGGGCTTTTCGTAACTATTTGTTTGGTCTTGTACAGTTGCTCCTGGCAGAAATACCTGTAAACAAATCAAACTAGTTACAATACAATACAATACACGCTCACAGCCTCAAAGCAAAATGCCAAATGTGCTTCCAACATAATGGGGACATTAGCAGCAGAAAAACTGATAGGACACTGTGAAGGATCTGGTCCTACTGAAGCACCTGAGAACACTTCAATCACCTCACACCTACCTCCAGTGAGTGTTCTGGGCTGATAGGATAATACAAAACGAGCTTTCTAAATTTTATATATTTTATTTATTAACCCCTAAATGGGTCGGCACTAGACACTTAACATATACAAAGAATACATGCAGCGATTAGCAGGCAGATACAAGTGGAAAGCAACATGACACGGTGCACAAAATAAAAATGGGAATAAACAGAAGAAACGGAAATATTTCCAACACAAGCCTGTGATTGGTTCTCTGGGCTCTGGATGTTGAGCTCAGAGCGCCTACTTATATTCTGTCCAAAACCATGCATCCAGGCATGCTATTCCAGTGGCAGAACCCCCTTTGGCTGTGGGCAATGCTGTGAAGATGGCTTTTTGCAGAACAAAGAACAATTTCCAGAACAAGTAGATAGTCGGTTTCTCTGAGCCCATGTGGTAGGCTTCAGGGTTCTTCCTTAAGCAAGCTACAGAGCATGTGTCTGCTACATGCTGTTACATCCTTTCCAGGATAACAAAGAGTCTTAGGCCTCAATCCTAGGCTGCATGTTTAGGCCACATGGTGGGAGTCTGCACTATGACCTGCTCTCCCACCTCCTTCAGGTACAACAAAAGACAAAAAAGACAAAAAGACAAACCTCCTCCTGGTCTGATAACTTTTACCTAACCTGGTCTCTTCCCTAAGTGATGTCACCAGGAGGAGGAGCCCTGTCCTCCTTTCTAAATCTCTCAGAATCATTTTATCGTTATATTCCCTCACCTGAGGACGGTAGAGTCGGGTTGGAGGTGTGATAGGATTCGTGGCGAGATCCCCAGCATGCAGACTCCAAGGATGACACCCCAATCCCCTTAGGGTAAGGAGATCAGTGTCTGGACCTTTTCTGGGCATTGGACCATATCGTGTGTGTACTCTGAGCATGTGCCCAGGCCTGGAGCATCTGGGGAATTTATTGGGGCAACTGTAAGAGGTTCCCCAGGGCAGATATTGCCATAAAACAACAATCCTTTTGATGTGAAGCTGGCTCCAGCTTGTCTCTGGATGGTGTGCAGAGGGACCATCAAGCACATCCTTTCTGTAGGACCCCCGCCATGTTAATGAGTGTAGCACTGTTATGTAAACAACGGCCTGTGTCAGTGACTCTCTGGTGATCAAAGGGTTGTTGATTACAGAGCCAACATCCCACATTTCTCAAGCCTTTGAACAAATGGCTGACAACAGACAGGAACCCCACAATATGAGTGAGCAGTAGCATAAGAAATACATATCTGGGGCATTTATCATCACAGACACAATGTATGAAGGCTTATACAGTCATAGAACAGACTGCTTCGAAGTCAAGCTCAAGATCATAAGTCCAGGACAGACCAAGGTCATGCATGGTTAGGCCAGTGGTGAACCTAGCCTCTTTGCTGCCTGAGGCGGACTATCGAAAGACGCCCCCACCCCAAAAAAAAAAAAAAATATATAAAATTGTGTTTACATGCTGTTAGCGTCACACGCTGTTATTGTTGTACAATAAACATACACAAACTTATGAAACAGTTTTTAAGAATTCTTCTTCCTGTATTACTTCAGTATCAGAAATCAACAACACGGCATTAACAATGAAAGTAACTTCACACATCTTCTGTTTGGTGGTGAAGCCCACGTGGGCCTCATTCTCTATAATAGGAGCGCCACAGATAGCTGAGTACTGGACTTCGGCTATCTTTGGCACTCCCATTGAAGTGAATGAGAGCCACGCGGGTTCGTCCATTCACCAAGCGACACACCTATATTCAGCTGCAGCCAGGCTGGATTCCCATCCAGTGGGGGAAAAAAACCCAATTCTCAGGCTCAGTGGGGGTCTCAGCTGACAGACCCCCATCAATCAAGTATTTATCCTCTATCATTTAGGTGAATACAGAGCAGTAACATTTTGTGACTTACAGGTGACATCTCTGACTAATCCTTCACATTTCCCTTCTCTTCCCTTTGGAGCGACATGACCACTTCTTCCAGCTGTGACTTGTCTCTTTAAAGTTTACAACACAGACATCTTTGGCTCCTCACTTTTCCAGGCACCCGACCCACATTGTCCTCACCTGCACACCCATCCTGCTGCTACCCACAATTATACAATATATGATATAACCCCCCATAATGAATAACTCCCAAGTGCATCTTTATATTAATAATGTCTGTGTGTACCCTGTATAAATAGTGCCCATTATTAATAATGCCCCAGGTGTTAACTAATTAAAAGGTTTTCCAGGTCATTAATAAACTAATCAGTGGGGCTCAAAAACCCAGGACCCCCACTGATCACCTGTTTGAATGAACTGTGGTACCTGTGTAAGTGCCGTGACCCTTCTCTGTTTATATAGTGTCATTCATCTCATAGCGGCCATGTCATGTAACTACAGCCTCGTCCTGTACATGTCTATGTGACAAGGCTGTAATTACATCACACGGTCACTATAAACAGACAGCGTGTGATATAAACAGGCACCATAGCCCCCATACAACTGATCAGAGGCGGGGTCCACTGATCTCTTATTGATAATCTATCCTAAGGATAAAACATCAATAAAAATGAGCTGGAAAGACCCTTTAATAAAGCCCAAATGCCACCTTAAAGGGGTTGTCCAGGATAACCACTTTTTTAATATGAGGCTGGGGAAGGTGCTCCGGTGTCTTCCAGCGCGTTCCAGTCCTGCTGCTCCGGTGTTTTCTTCCCATCAGCGGTCATGTGTGGTGGGGACTTCCTCCAGAAGAGAACACCAGAGCAGCAGAACCAGATTGCGGTGGGAGACATCGGAGCACAAAGGAAAGGTGAGTAGGTGTTTTTTTTTTTTTAATACAGTATTACACGGTATTATGGCCCACAGCGGCCCCTGCACACAGTAATAAATGTTATTAAGCCCCACAGTGGCCCCTGCACACGGTATTATGCCCCGCAGCAGCCCCTGCACACGGTATTATTTCCCGAAGCGACCCCTGCTCACAGTATTATGCCCTGCAGCGGCCCCTGCACACGGTATTATGCCCTGCAGAGGCCCCTGCACACAGTATTATGCCCTGCAGCGGCCCCTGCACACAGTATTATGCCCCGCAGCGGCCCCTGCACATGGTATTATGCCCCGCAGCGGCCCCTACACACGGTATTATGCTCCATAGTGGCCCCTGTACACGGTATTATGCCTCATAGTGGCCCCTGCACACGGTATTAATAATAATAATAATAATAATAGTCCTTTAATAGTCCCACAATGGGGAAATTCAGCATAGTATGCAGCATACTAGCCCCTGCACATGGTATTATGCTCCATAGTGGCCCCTGCACTCAGTATTATGCTCCATAGTGGCCCCTGCACACAATATTATGCCCCGCAGTGGCCCCTGCACGCAGTATTATGCCTCATAGTGATCTCTGCACTCGGTATTATGCTCCATAGTGGCCCCTGAACCGGAATTATGCTCTATAGTGGCCCCTGCACACGGTATTATGTCCCATAGTGGCCCCTGCACTAGGCATTATACTCCATAGTGGCTCCTGCACACGTAATTATGCCCCATAGTGGCCCCTGCACACAGTATTCTGCTCCATAGTAACCCACCCATGAACTATTATTATACTCTGGGGTCTAAAACACCCAAGAGTATAATGATCTGAGACCCAGGTGGTGACAAACATAAAAACCACTGTTACTTACCTGGGCTCTGGTGCGCTCCCTGCTTTCGGCCCTCTTCAATGTTGCACAGACCTGCGTCGCAACATAATGACGTCGGGCTGGCTCATGTGATGCCTGGGACGTCACCAAAGAAGGCCGAAGCCTGCTGGCAGCAACATCGGATTGCTGGAGAGGTGAATAACAATGATTTTTATGTTTATCACCTCCCATGGGTCTCCAATTATTATACTCCGGGGTCTGAAAAGACCCCGGAGTATAATAATAGTAGTATTTGGCCTCACTTATCGATCCCTGCGCTGCTGCTCACAGCCACTTCTGATTCCCCCTTCTGCGTCCGATAGCAGAAAGAGAAGCGGAGGCGGCCACAGCACGCGCGGGGATCGATAAGTAAATAGACCATTACCTGCTGGGGATACTCCAGCAGGTTACGGCCTATTTATATATTAAAAAAAAAAGTTATTGTCACCTACCTGCAATCCCATGATGGAGCCGCCGCCGCTGCCTCCTCTTCTTGTCCGCGATGTCTGCGTGTCAGCGTAGGAGGCGCGATGACGTCATTGTATCGCCGCCTGCGCTGACATGCAGAGGTCTCGTAACCCAGCCCAGGACAGGCTCCGCACAGCTTTGTTTTCTTTAAAGCGGCCTGTCCTGGGCTGGTTTACATTAAATAAATGGTAAAAATGTCGTCCCCCAGACAGTGACGGACAGTGCCGCCTGAGGCGGCCGCCTCACTTCGCCTCATTAGCGGTGCGCCCCTGGGTTAGGCAGAAGTTAGAAGAGTTTAATATGTGATAATACACATGCAGTGTAGTAGGAAACTTTTGCAGATTCAGAAGCAGGAGATTCAATGCTGCTTGGGGATGGTTCAGAGGATTGAGCAGACTAATATTGGCGTAAGCTGACTGTGATTGGCTCACTAACACTCACAGGTGAACTAGTTATACCTCATGGGTTGGGCCAGTTGCTACATGGAAGAAAATATACAGGAGCATGGAGTGAAACCGCATGGTGTTAACTGGAGGCAAGCCAGTAACTGAGAGAACATGACAATGGGTGCAGACCATTACATGAAGATGGGGAAGGTAATATTGCTATTGCCAACAATAAAGTTAGATATAGATTATAAACATAGACAAGTAGATGATAGATAGATATACAGTATAGATACCGTAGGTATAGATATATACAGTAGCGATAAATAAATATAGACAAATAGATAGATAGATAGATAGATAGATAGATAGATAGATAGATAGATAGTAAGTATATTTTTCTTTATGTTTTTGTAATTTAATTGATACAAAAATAAGTTGTTACAAAATAAGTGGCAATCAGTAATTACCACATTATTTAAACCCTGGAAGCAGACCAACATGGTCTACAAACCCAGGGGGCCACCTTTCAAACTCCCAGTACAGTTTGTATACATGTTTCTGATTAGAGCTTCTCTCCATGAACTATTTGGTTTTAGAACTCATTCCCATTCACTTTTAATGTGACTTTATTTTTATGTTTATCCACACATAAACCATAATCTTGACCCTAGAGTGTGCTGTGAGTAGAATTTTGATAAGGCTGAACCAGCACTTCATATTTCATAAGGCTACCAGGGGCAATGTAAATGAACACAACAGGCTTGCAGAAGATGAATATAATGGATATTGGCTGATGAATATGAAATAAAATCTTTTTTTTTAAATACACTTAATCCAATTCAGCAGAAGAAGAGATCAATTATTTTAGTTTGATGTGTGCACTATACTGATACACTGACACTTACCAACTGCAACTGCATGAGCATGACTCTTACCACGATGGACTCATTATCATCCTATATGCAGTCTGTCTAATTAATGTAAACTAAATGGATATTTTTTAGATTCAATGTAAGTGGCTTGTCACTAAGACATATTATTACTACGCAAATTAAAATATCTATAGTTAATAATTACTTAGTCACTAAATTTCTATAACCCACTTCAGTTTTTACATGCAATTTTGTTCCATCTTAGTAAAAGTGAAAACTCATCTTCTAATATGTATCTTCTAAGGCATGTCAGAATATACAGTGGTGAGGGCCTACGGCCTGAAGTCCTTATTCACATGACCTTTCTGTTTTTAACGGACCTAACACCCATAAAAAACGTACATTCATGTCTGTATCATCCATTTTGCATCCGTTTTTAAAGGACTGTTAAAAAGACAAACGGATGAATTTCATTGGTCTTTTTCTGTTTTTCCCAAACCAATGATCTGTTTTTAACAGATGTAACTCGGACATTAATCTGTTTTATGTCCATTAAAAAAAGGATCCATTGATTTCATCTGGGTGTCTGTCAAATCAGACAAAGATAGAACATGTCTGTTCTTTTAAGAAACCATTTTTTCTGTCTGTGAATGTTAAACATTAAAGAAAAAATTGCTGATGTTTTTCCCAATTTTCCAAGTCACTATCTACATTTTCAAATAACACTAGGTTCACACTAGCGTTCAAGTTTTTATGTCCCAGATTCCGCTTAAAATCGTCAGAGAGAAAAGTCCTACAAGCAAACTGGCGAAACTTCCTGTGCTGTAGAAATCAGTTTTCAGCAGTCATTTCATTATCATCACAGGCCAGATTGTAATGGAAGCCAATATGTCTGTTATTAACCTGGAGATGGCATAGTATCCACCACTGAAAATAGGTGATTGATAGGGACACAGCACACCTACTCCCCCTCCATGTGTGCTGACCTCTACCCAGGTCAAGAGAATATCTACAATAAATTCAGCAATCTCTCACCTCTCATAGTCAACAGTTGTTCCCCACCTTAGATATTAAGGCTGATGTGTAGTCAACCTAAAGTTCTTATTGGTATACCATATAAGTCAGCCAAAAAAGTTTAGACTATAAATAATAACCATAAACATCTATAAAGTGAGGTACCTCTAGAAGTTAAAAACTTGAGTATAGACCACAAAAAAAGAAATTATAATTTTTTATGCTTTCTTTTATGCATTATTATGGTTGGCTATAGCCTTTACCATCTAGCATTATCTAGTATTACCCAAGAATATCTGGCTCATTAAACATCACAATGCAAAAGCACAGATTCTCCACTTACTTGTAGTTTCGATTTTTGCCAACCATGAGTTATTTGGCATTGCACAATGTGATAAAAAAAGTTTTATATAACCGATGGTACATCCACTGATGTGTACCTTATCACAAATTTAACAGATAAATATTTTATTGCCTGTGACCAGAATTTAATATTTTAACAACCATCAGTAAGACTGCACCAGTTCTGTATATTACAAGTCTACAGATAATTTCACAGACAAAAAAAGAAAACTTCACATTCTCCCAGTCTAGTCTATCATTCTACAAAGGGATACATAATATTCCAACTTTTGTAAGAAGGCAACTCCAGCTTCATCATTTCTAGTCTGTAGATAAAAGTGCATATTCAATATTGGCACTGTACGGTTGTTGCCATGGAAATAGACTACACTGACATATTTGGATGTTTTAGAGAAGTAGCATGAAGTGGAAGTTACATTAGGAAATCATTTCATAGTTTAGTAAAATAACAGTACAGTGAATTAACTTGATGAATTTTGTGCAGAGAATATGACTTTATTTTATAATTTGAAAACAATTCTAAGGTAGATCTAGCATGAAATCACTTAGTACATCAAGCCCCACTCCGGCAAAATGTATTATATCTTATCTTTGTAGTACAGGGCATACCAATACAAAGTGAACAATGCACTCTGAATGCTGACCGGGCTGACCATATGATTGGCAGACTGACCTGCCGATTCACACACCAGCCAGAAGTCCCTGAGTTCTATGTAAGTGTATAAAATCTAGACTTTCATAACCTTACATAGAAAAAGTAACTTCCAGCTGCTGTGTGATCGGCAGGTCAGTCTTTGCTTACTTTGTTCAGTGCATTATTCACTCTCTATTATGCCCTGTACTAAAGGGTTAAGGCATAATACATTTTGCTGGAGTGTTGCTTTAAAGATGACCTTTCACAACCTCCAACTCTTTGCATTCCACCGATTCCAATTAAGTTCAAATTTTTTTCTCTAGCTACCACTTACCCGAGCAATCATTTTTGTTAGTTTGAGCACCCAATATAAATCTGTTTGTCACAGATTATATGCTCAAACCTAGGGCCACCCACCTGACAGTAGAGAGAGGCTAATTAGCAAATTGGTATTCAAAGTAACAGCACTGATTAGTCAAGAATGCAGGAGGCAAGAGAATAATTCCAAATGGGCCAGAATCAATGGAACATAGATAAGAATACGTAGAGTTAGAGTTGATAGAGGTGGAGAAAGGTCTTCTTTAAATAACCATATGAAAAGAACAGAATAAAAAAAGTAATTAAGTGAATTGCTAGCTTGTTCAGGACCTATATGGTTTTTATTGTTGAAGGTTACGTACAGTATCTAGCCTGTGTATCTTAAAGGTTTTCTGCAATTTTTGGTCACTACAAAAAGTCAATAAAATCTCACTGAAACCTTTTCATCTGCTGCATGTAAACATTGCAGCCCTATATACATGCAAATGCACATCAGTCCACCATAGCATACTGCAAATGGAGATATAATAATAGGCTATGTAGGCTCCGGAATAATAAGCAATGGTTTTCTATGCTAATTGCATAGACAAGAATAAGTCTCTTCTGAACAGACGTAAGCTGCCGGGAAGGTGAATTTGTATCACTTACTGTGTGTTCATTTATATTTCTACATGCTTTACCTATTAAAGGAATATTCCCATCCCAAGAATTTTTACAACAGTATAGAAATATGAAATGCCTGAAATATCTAATAGGTGAGAGTCCTGACTTTGGGAACTCCAATTATTGGGAGAATATGAATCCCCTGATTTGTATTTGGCAATGTACAGAGACCATTTATTTCCTCACCTACAATGAAGATATGGCAGTACTTGGCTTCTGTAACATAATGAAAAAGCCATGTGCAAGCATGTTCACCTTTCTATTAAAGGTGATACTGGTGCCTGCATTGGCAAACAGTCTGAAAACTCCCAAAGATGGCAATCCTTGTAGCTGAAATACTTTACTTCATCTTGTGAGATGTGCATGGAAAAATTCACCATTTTTAAATGTCTGTACCGTGTATGTGTATACCAAACCAGTTTAAGATTCAAGCATACCTGTATAACAAATAATAACAAACCGCCACATCAATCTTTTATACAATGAGTGAGTCACCGATCTTCCCTTGGTTTTCCAGTTACCACCTAAATTGGGCTGTGGCCAGAAGCCTAATAATCTCTTTATACTCTTCACCAGTGATACTTAAAAGAAGGTGTAGAGGTCCCCTATGTAGGTTCTGTAGGTTACGGCCCTCAGAAATAACTTTTTAAGGTAGCAGATACAAGAGGTTAAGAAACTAGCACCAGCACTCAAGATGCTATAAGGTAGTAGAAAATCTAAAATATATAAGAAAATGTACATACAAAGAAATATACTTATAAATAATACAAATGAATAGTCTAAAAATAATTCATCAGATAACAATATGGACAAAAATAAAATATAATTAGCTCCTAATTATTGAGAAAAGAAAGGAATGATGTAATATATTAAACTTATCCAAAGAACTCTCGTGGTGAGGATTGATATAGCTTCTATACCCACTGAGCACTAGCAATCATCAGTTGCTGGTACAGTAAAATTGCTAGAAGTACCATTCTGAAAGGAATTCTTGAAAAACGACTAGTAGATATTATACAATACATTTTCTAGCAGTGCAATTCCTATTTTGAAAAAATGATGCGTTATATATTTAGACTCTATAGACTACTAGTGGCACCTTCATTACACAACCCTGTCTCTACCCAGATCATTTCCAAGCACTTAGCAGAAGGAAATTTGGTGTCACACCATTACATGTCCTGCCATTGACAGACAGCCACCACTGCCTTCTTTTGCAGTAGTGTCATAAACGACAAACCTTGACTTTTAAGGACCGGAACTATATTGTCTTTAGCTACAAATCCAGGTTCTGTTTGTTACTCAACAACGATAGGGTTCAATATGGAGGCCTTGTGGTAAGAACTTCAATCCTGCCTTAGCTAAGGAGGGGCACACTGTCCCAGCTCCTGGTGTGATGATCCGGGGTGCCATTGAGCACACCAGTTGGTCAACCCTAGTAGTGATATGAGGAATACTAACAGCTCGGAGATATTTACAGAACATGATGTGGCCATATGTGTAGCTTCTTGTGGCAGGGTTTCTAACTGGCATTTTTCAGCAGGATGTAATGGGTCGGTGTACCATCTCTCCTAGCATACTCAGCCGCTTACATCTGCCTCTACCATTGCAAGAGGTGGTGACCTGGTAGTTTCCTCACAGCAATGACCAGATTTCCATACACAGATTAAAGGGTGAAAACTGGGAAGGATACTTAGACAACACTCTTCGGAGTGGCCCAAAGCCAAACTGGTTAGGAGGCACAGCAGGACCACCAGTATATATAATCTTAATATACAGTATAATGAATAGTTGTTTTAACCTTCCTCTAGTGTTAGCTTTCTGTTACTCTTTCTTATGTTAACGGGTTGGTTTTGACCCGTGTCTTAAATCACCCCTAGGATACCCTAAAAACAGGTATTTATGATCCAATTTGTTTCTTACCTCTTAGTTACCTTGTTAGGGTTTCTCATCCATGGAAGGATTGATTTTAATATTTTTGTTGTGGCCCCCTGGGCCTTTCATTTGAGAGCGTACCCTTCATTTTCAATATAAAAATATTGTCAAATGAACCTCAAGAGAATAATATAAACTTAAAAAAGTTTGTTATATTACCTGACTATTACTGAAGGGTTTTAGAACACATTTCTTAAATGTAAAAAAAATATACATATATATATTTTATATTATTAACTCTAGTAACATCTATGGTGTTACGGGTCAATTTTGACCCATATCTAACTACTTTATGAAAAAGGCAAAAAACAGATTTTTTTTTTTTATAGAACTTTAATACAAATAAAAGATGAAAATTATATTAACATTAATAGCAATAATAATAAAAAAGTAGCTTTTCTAGGTCAAACAAACAAACAACAATCAATCAAGCAAATCAAATCAACAGAAATCAAGTACTAGTTTTTAGATGCATTAGTATTTAGATGCATGTGTGGCAAAAAGTGACACTTTTTGTGTCTTCTTTGCAGAGGTATTTTTTGCAGGCGAAGCACGATGTGTTTGTCTTTCTGTCCTTATTGCTAGGGCAGACCTGACACCTCTTTCTTTTAGAATCAGGTGGTCTCACTGGGGTTGTGGCTGTTGTGGTTGATGTTGAGGCAGGGCTGGTTGAGGAGGATGCTGGTGATGATGCTCTTTGTGTTGCTGTGGGTGTGGGTGAAGCACTTGTTGAGCTCTGGAGTTGTCGGACCAAGGCTGCAGCGGCTGGGTCTCGGGGCACCCGTTCCCTTTGGTCAATGTGCGCCTTGACAAGGGATCTTCCTAGTTCCTCAAGAAACATCCTCCGCTTGTTTTTTCTCTTTGAATTCCATCCTTGGTGAATGTGGGTCCACAACACAAATGCATTGTATGCTGACACATCAAGGATGTTGGAAAATACAACCATTGGCCATCTCCTAGTCATTCGCTGGCAAGTGTAGGTGGCAGTCAGCTTGTCCAGGTTGTCCACTCCTCCTTTGTTTTTGTTATAGTCCAGGATGATTCTGGTCTTTTTGTCACTTCCTGATGACACAGCTGCATCTTTGTGAAGTGTGGACATCAGTACCACATTCCGTCATTTTTTGGGGCAGTGGTGGTGTCTGTAAAAACAAACTTTGTGGAAAGTGGAGCCCTGTCCTTCATCTGCAACAATTCAGCGGGCAGCTCAGGTTTGTTTTTTTTCACTGTGCCCACCATGGTGATTTTCCTCCTGAGAAGTTCTTGTCCAAGGTCATAGCTGGTAAAAAAATTGTCACAAGTAATGTTGTGACCCTGCAGTCCAGTAGTCATATTGAGGACTACACGTTTTCCTTGGTTTTTTTCAGGGATGCCGCTTGCAGACTTGCCTGTGTAAATCTGTAGATTCCATGCATAGCTAGTTTTTGCATCACAGGCTGCCCAGATTTTTATGCCGTATTTGCCTGGCTTACTTGGCATGTATTGCCGGAAGGGGCATTTTCCGCGGAAAGGGAGAAAACGTTCGTCTACTGTCACCTCTGGCCCTGGGTTGAACATCAGTGGAAGGAGCTGCACCCATTTCTCCCAAACATCCCTGATGGGAGCAAGTTTGTCAGATTTTGTTCTGGTGTCTCTGTTGTCAAATCTGAGGACTCTTGATATCATTTGAAACTTTTGAACTGACATCGTTGCCTGGAAAATATTCCTGCCTGTCGATGCGTCCCAGTGGCCTCATTGCAGGATTTGTACACTCCAGCAAGGAGAAGAACACCAATGTAGGCATCCAGGTCATCATCATGAAGGTCATTCCACATGTTGCCGTGGACTTTTTTTTCCTTCAAGGTTTGTCATAGCAATAATGACTTTTTTTATTGACAATGGCATAAACAGATCAAAACATGTCTTGATGTCACTTACTCTTGTCACAGCAAACCTTGTGATCCCAGGGGTCATTTTTATGACATTTGCAGCATCTGCCCTGCCATGTACATCTGAAGGTACTGAGCTCCAAATGATCTTGCCACTTTTGGATTTGAATCTTTCAGCGGGAGCAGCTTCAGCACCGGTGAACTCCTCAGCAGACTGATCAGAACTGTCTGTGTCTTCCGGTTGATACTCCACATCATCTTCCTCCTCAGAAACCTGTTCATCTGTATCAGTTTGCTGCTGTGTGTCCTCTGATTCATTATCATCCAAGATATAATCCAGAATTTGGCTTGCATCTTATCTTCTCCTCATTGTTGCATGGTGTAAACTGAAGATGTATACTCTGCAAAGTACCAACTGTAAGCTGATTTGGCCATACATGCCTGGACATGTCCCTAACTCAAGTTGTTGGAGGTAGAGCTGGCTGTGGACTGTTGGTTTATATTGTGTTTATGAGTTCAGTTTTGGGACTTATTATTGTTTTTTTACTCTTATATTAGACCTGGGTCGAAATTGACCCCAACAACACAAATGTTATAATTTTAATAAGAGCATTTTACAATTTAGTAAAATAGTTTTATTTTATTGTATTTTGTTTAAAAATAAGTTCCTGAAAAAGTCAAAAAGTCTTGATGCAATAAACAAATGTATGTAGAATTTGTATGCATTTAAAACCTAAAACGGGTCGGTCATGACCCTAACACTAGAGGAAGGTATAGAAATTGCACTGCTTGTAATTTTATTGTATGAAAGTAGTTAGTTGTTTTTCAAGAATCCCTTTATATTTCCTTATATCTACATTTATGTATTATGTTTTATTGTTTCTTTATAGCGGAGATCTCTTGTAGTGTAAGTGATGTCTTGATTGCTGGTAACATATTTATTTCTTAGCTTTTACTTGTTATCTCAAGGGGGAGGACTGCTAGCACATTTGACCTCCATTAGATTGATTGAGCCACTTTTAACAACTTTGTTTTTGAGTACTAGCGGTTATCTAGCGGACATAGCAACAAAGTCAGAAGAGCAAAGGTTGAGAGCCAAGAATGGAAGAAAAGCATAGTCTAGGTTGAGATTATCAGAAACCTCAGTGTGTTTTTATCTGGGACATTTTCATATGGCACTCCTAAAAATTATTTCTGATTATGGGATGCATTTTATATCTATTTTTTTGATGATCTGAACATGTTCATCTCAGCTCCATTTTCAAAAAGTATGTTTGGAAATTCAGGGTTACAGTAATATGGAGTAAGCTCCTCAAGATTTTCATCTGTTAGAGTAGAAAGTGACTACAAAGAGCATCCTTCTTCCTGAGTAGTGCATTGTTTCATTTTCCCTACAGCAGAGTGGCCGCTGGCTGTTTTTGGATGGCACAGTCGGATGTCATCTGTGTGCCGCCCGTGCACCAGCCGTGCTTCAATAAGTGGTTCATTTGAATAGGACCTGTCCTGAGTTTTGCGGCCTGGACTGTCAGCCCATGCACAGAACTGTGTAATACACGGTCATGTGCGTGGGCCAACAGAAATTAATGGGTCAGTGTGCTACCTTGGAAAAACCCAAAGAGTTACCAAGAATGGCAGTTGATCACACACATTGAGAGATCCTTTTAAGATCAAGGGGGTTGGCCTAGATATATGAATAAGTGCAGGAAACAGTATAGAAAAAAATTGTACTCACCCTTCAAATTTCAGCACCTCTGGTGTTGTCCTATTCATCATCATGTGACTGTTGTAGCCAGTCACTGGCCTCAAAGGTCGCATTTGTATGAATAGCATGCAACTGGTAAGACCAATTGGTCTCAGCGGCATGGATTGCACATGACTACTATAGCCGGTGATTGACTACAGCAGTCACATAACAATGAACAGGACATTCCAATCCAGCAATGCTAAGATTTAGAAATGGCAGGGACAGGATTGCTAGTGCTGTGAGAGCGGGACATTGAAAGGTTGAGGTTTTTCTTTTTGTAGTTTTTTTTTTTTTCATTTAAAACATTTTCTAATTTTTTTTTAGATATCTACTCTTTTTCAGCCACCTGTTCCATATTTTTTCACAGCATCCATACATAGCAAATTTCAACAAACAAATGAAAATGCCACAAATTGGAAACTCTGTGAAATACTCTGATTCTGCCCTGATTTTTCTGCTACATATGCAGAGGGTTTTTCAAAGCCTTATCTACAAGTATTTACTATCAACTGGAGACTCAGCACCAAAAATCAGTATAAATTCTACCACATGCTGGGTCTTTAAAAATGGCAGCTGTACAGTAGAGCCTTGGAGCTAATGAGTGGACTCTGATCGCATGCATTGCTAAGTGTGACCCCCCCCCCCCTCCCAAAGTCTGGAAAGTGCCCCGGCCCCGTATCTTTTCTGTTGCAGACAAGCTCCCGCGCAGCGAGATCATGGGAGACGACCTGTTCCTATGACCCGGGAGCCTTCTGAAGGCTTCCAGGCTTGTCATAGGAATATTACTATTAAGGCTGGTCTATGAATCTCCCATAGACTGCAATACAGTTGTATTGCAGTCTATGAGACTTGCAATAAAATGATTGCAGGTTCAAGCCCCTTAGGGGTGCTAATAAAATAGTATACATTTAAAAAAAATATATATATATAAAAAAACATAAAAAAACTAAAATCACCCCCCTTTCCCTAGAACACATATAAAGCTAAAAAATTACAGTGAAACACATACACATTAGGTATACCTGTATCTGAAAACACCAGGTCTACAAACTTCTAAAAATATTTTTCCCATATGGCGAATGCCACAGCGGGAAAAAAAATCAAAAGTGCCAAACCACCGTTTTTTCGCTGTTTTGCCTCTGATAAAAATTTAAATAAAAAGTGATGAAAGCAATAGACATTCCTCAAAATGATATCATTAAAAAATATACCTGCCCCTGCAAAAAAAAAGACACTCTATACATCCCCGTACATATAAATGTAAAAAAGTTATGGATGTCAGAATATGCCGACTTTAAAAAAAAAAAAGTTTTTTGCAAAGTTTTGGATTTTTGTTAAGGGGTTAAACTGTAAATAAAACTATATAAATTTGGTATCCCCAGAATCGTATTGAAACATAGAATACAGGTTACCTGTCATTTTGGTTGCACAGTGAATGCTGTAAAAATGAAGCCCATAAGAAAGTCGCACAAATGTACTTTTTTCTCCAGTTCCACCCTATTCTGAATTTTTTCCAGCTTCTCAGTATATTGTACATGAATAATAAATGGTACCATTATGAAGGACAATTTGTCCCACAAACCTTAAGCCCTCATATAGCTCTGTGAACATAAAAATAAAAAAGTTATGGGGTTTGGAAGGTGGGGAGTCAAAATTGAAAAATGCCACCAGCGAGAAGGGGTTAAGAACCCCATACTGGGTTGCATTTTTACAGTAAGTTTTTATTGATAAATGACTTGCACTTACTGTATATTCAGTAAAGAGAGTATAAAATTATTTGATTTTAGTTTCAGTTTTACAAGATTCATTTTCCTTAAAATGCTATTACAATAATAATTTTTTGCTATTACAATAATCATTTTTTTTTGCATTCTCTTACAGCTGTGAGTTTCCCCTAAGTGTAATAGTTGAAGACATTAGTCTAATGATGATCATTCGAACTGCTATATTTGTAAAATGACTAAAATATACTCATTCTAATTTTCATTTAGTATGGAGGATTTTATGCAATTTTGCAGATTTTCATTTTTTCAACTTTTAATGCATGCTTGGTAACTTTGCCAGGACATAAGATTTTGTGGTTCCCATGCCGAGTATAATTATGCCCATGACATAAGTGCTTATTTTTTATTGCTCATAATTTTAATTACAGCCATTTGATTCAGTTTACTTGAGTGCAGGGCACATGTGGGTGCCATGCTGTGTGTAATTGTACTTATAACATGACATTCATTGGGTTACTACCTGATTACATTCATTAAGACATTTCAATAACCTTTTATTGTGTTCTGTGTTTGTGTTTTTTATTTTGTATGGTGTTTTTACAGTTTGAAAACTGCATTACTAGCATTCTAATGCAGTGCATGAAGTGTTTGATATACAAACTTATTGAGATGCTAATGTTACATTGTTGGCAATCAGAGCTGACTTTACTGCATGGAACATTAATTGTGTAAGTGCTTTATGAACTATTCATTATGGATGATAGACTGTTTAGCAATGTCACTTCTTTCTGTGTTTCACAATAAAGTGGAAGAAGAGAAACATGTTTTACTAACATTTCACTTAAATTTGCACCTGCACATTGTCCCTTATTCTTTTCCTTGTCGACAATATTCAAATAGGTAACAATGATGCAGTTTTTTGCAATTATGTTCTTATTGTTGTTAGAGAAAGCTGAGAGAGGAGGGAGGTATAAAGAAAAAAATACCCTCTCTTTTGTATAAACTCCCTGTTTTGACTGAATTGATGTACAAAGAGATTGTATAGTGGCCAGTATTGCCAAAACTTTGGTACAAAATGCTGTATTAAAATAATAGCTGGTTTAAATGTAGACAAAGATGTCCAAAGATATATTAAATGTATCCTCCATCATAAGTTTACAATGCCTATTAGTCAAAATACAGATGTAAACTAGCAGCACTAACCAAACAATGAGCGTGTTACACTGTTAAAATACCATGCCGCATGGCTCTATGCTATTTGCATGGTGCAGCCTTTGTCAAAGTATATGATAAATGTGCTATCAAAAAATAACAAAGGTGCTCCATGTTATATAGCTATATGCATGACCCCTTGTTCTGTATAAAAGTTGGCTACCATATCAAAGGGGAGGAAATGTACCGAGAAAACGATTGTCTTCTAGACAGGGAGTTACTTGTTATATAAGTGTTTCAGATCCAGAACAAATCCTTTGTCAAGTCTGTCTGTTTACCTTGATGAAGGATCTGGTCCAGATTGAAAACGCATTGTAACAATTAATTTTTTACAAGCTTTTATTTTATCAAATGTAGTGCAGCGGAAGGGATATATACAGTACAGACCAAAAGTTTGGACACACCTTCTCATTCCAAGAGTTTTCTGTATTTTCATGACTATAAAAATTGTAGATTCACACTGAAGGCATCAAAACTATGAATTAACACATATGGAATTATATACTTAACAAAAAAGTGTGAAACAACTGAAAATATGTCTTAAATTCTAGGTTCTTCAAAGTAGCCACCTTTTGCTTTGATTACTGCTTTGCACACTCTTGGCATTCTCTTGATGAGCTTCAAGAGGTAGTCACCTGAAATGGTTTTCACTTCACAGGTGTGCCCTGTCAGGTTTAATAAGTGGGATTTCTTGCCTTATAAATGGGGTTGGGACCATCAGTTGTGTTGTTCAGAAGTCAGGTGGATACACAGCTGATAGTCCTACTGAATGGAGTGTTAGAATTTGTATTATGGCAAGAAAAAAGCAGCTAAGTAAAGAAAACGAGTGGCCATCATTACTTTAAGAAATGAAGGTCAGTCAGTCCGAAAAATTGGGAAAACTTTGAAAGTGTCCCCAAGTGCAGTGGCCAAAACCATCAAGCGCTACAAAGAAACTGGCTCACATGATGACCGCCCCAGGAAAGGAAGACCAAGAGTCACCTCTGCTGCAGAGGATAAGTTCATCCGAGTCACCAGCCTCAGAAATCGCAGGTTAACAGCAGCTCAGATTAGAGACCAGGTCAATGCCACACAGAGTTCTAGCAGCAGACACATCTCTACAACAACTGTTAAGGGGAGACTGTGTGCAGCAGGCCCTCATGGTAAAATAGCTGCTAGGAAACCACTGCTAAGGACAGGCAACAAGCAGAGCAGAAGAGACTTGTTTGGGCTAAAGAACACAAGGAATGGACATTAGACCTGTGGAAATCTGTGCTTTGGTCTGATGAGTCCAAATTTGAGATCTTTGGTTCCAACCACCGTGTCTTTGTGCGACACAGAAAAGGTGAACGAATGGACTCTACATGCCTGGTTCCCTCTGTGAAGCATGGAGGAGGAGGTGTGATGGTGTGGGGGTGCTTTGCTGGTGACACTGTTGGGGATTTATTCAAAATTGAAGGAATACTGAACCAGCATGGTTACCACAGCATCTTGCAGCGGCATGCTATTCCATCCGGTTTGCGTTTAGTTGGACCATCATTTCTTTTTCAACAGGACAATGACCGCAAACATACCTCCAGACTGTGTAAGGGCTATTTGACCAAGAAGGAGAGTGATCGGGTGCTACGCTAGATGAATGGGGTGCTACGCCAGATGACCTGGCCTCCACAGTCACCAGACCTGAACCCAGTCGAGATGGTTTGGGGTGAGCTGGACCACAGAGTGAAGGCAAAAGGGCCAACAAGGGCTAAGCATCTCTGGGAACTCCTTCAAGACTGTTGGAAGACCATTTCAGGTGACTACCTCTTGAAGCTCATCGAGAGAATGCCAAGAGTGTGCAAAGCAATAATCAAAGCAAAAGGTGGCTACTTTGAAGAACCTAGAATTTAAGACATATTTTCAGTTGTTTCACACTTTTTTGTTAAGTATATAATTCCACATGTGTTATTCATTCATAGTTTTGATGCCTTCAGTGTGAATCTACAATTTTTATAGTCATGAAAATACAGAAAACTCTTGCAATGAGAAGGTGTGTCCAAACTTTTGGTCTGCACTGTAGGCAATATAATGTTACTTCCTTCAGGGCCAGGACTCATGGAAGTTTCCTCCCCTGAACATCTCTGGCTGCAGCGCGTACTTTCAAAATTAATGAAACCTAACAAGTGTGACATAGGTTGTGTATGACATAATCACAAAAGCTGAGTGCATTAGTAAAACCCACCCTGCAAACCTGATCTTTGATTAACCAAGCAGTCTGCATTTCTCTTTATTGGTAATCATGAGATAGAAATATAGATAGAAAGCAAAAAAATAACAAATTTTTAACAGCATCTTGCAAAAAAGACGTTCCATTGGAGCCAATCCATACCAGCTATCAGCCCTCACAGGAACCTTGGTCAAGTGTAAAGAATTACACCCATCATCTGAGTATTTTAAGGCCCTTGGATTGGCCATTAGGCTTTTAAATGCTCAGATATAGGGGGCAATTCTTTGAACTTGACAAATGCCCCTGTGAGGGCAGTGTGGTTTGGCTCCAATATAATAATAATTATTATTGTTTATTTATATAGCACCATTAATTCCATGGTGCTTTACATTTGAGGATTTACATACGGTACACAAGATATACAAAACAGATAACACTAACAGAGACCAACTGGCACAGTGGGATAGAGGGCCCTGCCCGCAAGGGCTTACAATCTATGAGGTAAGAGGGATAGAGACAGAAGGTGGGAGTAGAGGCTGTTCGGGTGGTGGTGTGGTGACAGTAGTGTTATTGGAGGTTGTAGACCTGCCTTAATAGGTGAGTCTTCAGGGCCGTCTTGAAGCTTGTGATTGTGGGGGTCAGTCTTATGTGTCTTGGTAATGAGTTCCAGAGTATGGGGGATGCACGGGAGAAATCTTGGAGACGTTTGTGTGAAGAGCGGATAAGAGCAGAGAGGATGGGTCCAGGGAGGGTTTCTTAAGTATAGGTGTGACGGTAGCATGTTTGAAGGTGGAAGGGAAGGATCCATTGGTTAGGGATAGGTTGAAGAGATGGGTTAGGGCAGGAGTAATGTCTTCAGAGAGTTTGGGGATGAGATGTGACTGGATTGGGTCGAGTGCACAGGAGGTGAGGTGGGATTTAGAGATTAGGGTGGAGAGCTTTTCATCAGTGACGGTGGAGAAACAGGTTAAAGATGAAGAGCACCGAGCAGTTGGATAGAGTGGTTGTTGGGGGTGTAGCGTGAGACTGTCTCTGATGGTGTCAATTTTGCCTTTGAAATAAGAGGCAAAGTCATCGGCTGTGATAAGTGATGTCGGAGGCAGCACAGGAGGACGGAGAAGGGAGTTGAAGGTAGTGAATAGCTGTTTGAAGTTGCAGGATAGGGCAGATATTAGTGTGGTGAAGTAGACCTGCTTTGCAGAGGTGAGTACATTCTTGAATGTGAGAACTGCCTCTTTATACCTAAGGAAGTCCTCCTGGGAGTGGCTTTTCTTTCAGAGGCATTCTGCAACCCGTGAGGCACGTCTCAGTTTTTTAATCCGGTCAGTGTGCTAGGGCTGCCTATTGATCGGCCAGGTTTTGGTGTTAGTGAGAGGGGCCACAGAGTCAAGGGCTGCAGTTATGGTGGTGTTGTAGAATTCAGCGGCAGTATCTGCGTCCTGGAGTGAGGATATGTCAGCGAGCAGTCGGAGAGAGACTGACAGCGTGCGGATGTCAAGGTGATTAAGGTTCCTGCGGGGGCGTGTTGGTTTAGGAGTTGGGGGGTCTATTACAGAGGAGAGGGCCGAGAAAGTCAGCAGGTTGTGGTCAGAGAGCGTGGACTGAGAGTTAGAGAGGTTGAATAGAGAGCAGAGGCGGGTGAATATGAGGTCCAGTGTGTGTCCCTTTGTGTGGGTGGCAGAGGAGGACGATTGAGAGAGACTAAAGGAGGTAGTGAGTGACAGGGGACTGGAAGCGGAGGGGTGGGTTGTGTTAATGGGGATGTTGAAATCACCCATGATGATGGTGGGGGTGTCTGTAGATAGGAAGCGCATTAGCCAGGTGGTGAAGTGGTCGATAAAGGCAGCGGTAGGTCCTGGTGGTTGATATACAGTGCTGGTCAAAAGTATTGGCACCCCTGCAATTCTGTCAGATAATACTCAATTTCTTCCAGAAAATGATTGCAATCACAAATGCTTTGGTAATAAGATCTTCATTTATTTTGCTTGCAATGAAAAAACACAAAAGAGAATGAAAAAAAAGTCAAATCATTGATCATTTTACACAAAACTCCAAAAATGGGCCGGACAAAAGTATTGGCACCCTCAGCCTAATACTTGGTAGCACAACCTTTAGACAAAATAACTGTGAACAACCGCTTCCGGTAACCATCAATGAGTTTCTTACAATGCTCTGCTGGAATTTTAGACCATTCTTCTTTGGCAAATTTCTCCAGGTCCCTGAGATTTGAAGGGTGCCTTCTCCAAACTGCCATTTTGAGATCTCTCCACAGGTGTTCTATGGGCTTCAGGTCTGGACTCATTGCTGGCCACTTTAGAAGTCTCCAGTGCTTTCTCTCAAACCATTTTTGAAGGTTGAAGGTTGGAAGGCGAGTAAATGCGAGTGCACTTCAAAGGAGGGGAGAGTGAGAGCAGGTATTGGTTGGATTGGGGCAAAAGAGCAATTGTCAGACAGGAGTATGCTTATGCTTCCACCAGGTTTATTGTTGGGGCGGGGAGTGTGCGAGAGTTGCAGACCTCCATAGGAGAGAGCAACAGGGGAGGTGGTGTTTGAGGGTGTTATCCACATTTCTGTGATACCTAGAAATGATCATTTATGAGAAATGAAGAGGTCATGGATGTAGTCAAGTTTGTTGCGTACAGAGCGAGCATTCCATAGTGCACCGGGGAGTGTGTGGGGAGGGGAAGGAGCGGGTAAGTTAGGTGTAAGATTTAGGGGAGTCCGTGCGCTGATGCCGCTTGTGCGGATAGATACGACAGCAGGGAGGTGCTGGGGTGGTCCAGGATTAGGAGATATGTCGCCAGAAGTAAGGAGTAGCAGGGAGAGGGATAGCAGATGTAAATAGGAGAAAGTGTGGGGAGGTTGTGTGTGTCTGGGGCGGAAAGCTTGCAGGTGTGTGAGTAGCTGTGCAGAGAAGGTCAGATGGTGGGGTAGAATAGATGGATAGATAAAGATATTCTTAGTGACATGGTTGGTTTGGAGTGGAAAAGTGGTTTTTACAAGAATGGGAAGACCAACAGTGATTATAGTGAGAAACATTTCTATAGTTAACTAAGTTTCCTTTTAGTGGCTAGTTACCTTCAGTTCCCTTCTGGTCCAATTCTGGTCTATACACTTAGAAACTGCACTTGGAAAATGCACTGACCATGGTCAACACTGACCACTGCCCTTAGATTTATACTAACTACAGTAGGAATACATTTGTTTCATGTGTATCAGGTGTGAATAGGGGCTGTGGAAACATGCAGATAGAATCAGAGACATCAGGAAGGGATAGATGAGAAATCAGCAGGGGATTGAGACAGTGATTTCAAAGTTAATACAATTACAAAGTGGAAAATAACATACCAGCAGATAGATATAATAAAATCAGCAAGCAGAGGTATATTATGAATGGAGCAGCAGATGTATTCAGTATATGGGTCCAGATGGATTACACATACCAGCAGACAGATATAATAAAATATATAATAAAATATAATAAATTTATCTTTTCTGCAAGATACTGGCCAAAGATATATTTTTTTTTTTTACTTTTGATTACATGCCCAAAGTGGAGATTGGGTGCTCACCATACATCTTTGAAGAAGATCCCCAACAGTCAGTGCTGACTCACTTTGTTTAGGCCAGGGCCCCACGTGGTGAATCTAGTGAATTGCACCCAAACATTGCAGAAAAAAATGCGTAGTCAACGATCAAAAAACGTCACCTTTTTGGAAATCGCTGCATGTCAATTATACCTACAGAAACGCCAACAGTTTCCCTATAGGTATAATTGAAGCAGAAAGTCTGCAGAGGAAAACTCTGCGGACTTTCTGTGAAAAGCGCTGTGGGAAAAATCTGCGATGCGTTTCTGCCGCGGTTTTTCCTGCAGTACTTTTTCGCTGTGGCCTGCTACATGGAGCCTTATCCTTAGACTGATATTGGGTTTTATTGATCATAAACATACTTAACAACATACTTAACATTTTGAAGCTATTAATATTTTCTTACTACTCCTGTTTTTGGGTCCAGTTAAAGTTTCAATTTGTTATTTTGGAAATACAGTTTCATTGTAACACTTACTTGCCTAAGCCAAGATATAATTCTACACCAATTAATAATGTATACAGACTATAACATAAAAATGTGTTAATACTCCTGTGCATTTCTGAGGACAGACCATTAGGACTAAATTTAGGTAACTAAGCAAATATCTTATTCTATACAGCATATTTATCAGACTATTAGACAGGGGAGATTGCAGTGTTTACCTGTTATAATGTTTTATTATATTAATACTTTGTGTTCAAGTAACACAGTCCAAGTTTTTGAGCTTCCTTCTGAGAACAGTTTATCCATGTGTAAGTCAAAACCAAAGGATCAGTGAAGACAACCTGCTTTTTACTCTGTTTTTATGCTCCTCTTCTGTACAATAAATCTCCACATATTCATGCCTTAAAGCATAACACAAATAAAGTACTGAATTACATGCTCTTCTTGAAAAGCTTAATACTTGCCAATCATTTATAAAGTGTGTGTCTATAGGAAGACTGTTGTAGGGAAAAATATTAAAAGGTAGCTGTTTTATTAAGAAGAAATAAAATTGAAATAGGGATACACATACAGTGTACTATATACATAATGGTACCATATAACAACAAGTACAAAAAATGCTGAAAAATTTAAAAATCTCAGCAGTAATGATGAGATAAGAAATATATGTTATGGCTATATGTTATGTTATTGCAAGCAGCTGCATATAAATAGCCGAACCCTGACTAAGGCTAAGGCCCCATGTAGCGGGCCGCAGCAAAAAAGCGCTGTGGGAAAAAACAATGCATTGCCGCCGCGGTTTTTCCCGCAGCACTTTTCAATTTCTGTTTCAATTATACCTATAGGGAAACCAACCACTGATGTTTCTGTAGGTGTCATTGACATGCTGCAATTTCCAAAACCGCAACGGTTTTGGAAATTATAGCATGTTCACTGTGCGTATTTTTCCACAATGTGTGGATGGGATTCGCTAGAGGGACTGCAGGGACTGTAAAATGCTGCAGTTTTTGCCACAGCATTTATGCCACGTGGGGCCTATGACTGTTACACCCACCCTTATTTTCTCTTCATTACACACAAGCCAATACACCATACACAGTGAGAAGCAGAGTACAGATCTCAAAAGAGAAACCAGAGAAAAGATACAGAAATGCAGGATTTCACAAAAAGGAGCCAAAATTTAATAAAGTATATTATAAAGTTTATTAATTACACAAATACTGCCATAAATCAAAAGTTGTTCAAAAATTTAGTTGCATTTCAAGTGGCCAATGACAGATACTGAGTGGGTCACCAGATACTGTAGAAGCAGATATTATTTATCCAACCATTGCTAAGTAAGCAGTACTGTAAGTATACCCCCAAGTGCCTACAAGTGCCTACAGGTAACTACTCTACAGGTACTCTACACTCATAGATATAGCAATTTGCTTTCTACACCTTTATGCTTGTACAGTAAACTGATATACCACACTTTAGCCTGCATTGTTAAGTAGGACTAAATATTTAATGCCAGAATATTTTGAAATATGAATACATTTAGATGATTCAGAGAACAGATTATCTAATAAATGTGCTTACATTTCTTTGTTTCTTCCATTTTAAACTCACCTCTCGTGTTTGTTACCAATAAATGGCCATTAAAAAATCAATGACACTCTGTAAGAATGCTCATTCACCTCTTGCTGAGCACTTGAAGGATAAAACTTGACCTGTATCTGACCACAGTAGATTTTGTCGGAAGTGAAATACAGATTTCTTGCGGTCTCCTACTATTACAGGGCTGAATTCTTTTACCTATGTGACATGCATAAGAAAAACTGCTACACAAGGAAAATTTCTCAATGTATTCAAGGTATCATTATGAACAGTATTAAAAGCAACTGTCTCATTACCTGGAGCTGATACTTATTTTGTTTTTTATAATTCAATAGGGCAGACCTGTGGTCTGTAACTTTAGCTGAGCTAAGTTCAAGAGTAGAGATGAATGAATCGAAGATGACGAAGTGGAATGCATGCCGAATTTCAGGAAATATTCGATTTGCATCGAATCCAGATTTGTTAGGACATGGAGCAAGGAACTCTGGGAATGCGGGATCACCCACAATGCCATGAGTGCAGCCAACCAGCAGCCAGCCAGCCCTGTGATGTCATTGGGAGTGGGTGTTAGCTGTAATTGACAGCTAACACCCTGCACCATAACCCCCGACATCTCAGGTTTTAACCCTTGGATGCCGCAGTCAAACATGACCGCGGCATCCAAGGGGTTCCGCCATGCTATAAGTCCCCCTCGGCACTCCCCGCGCCGAGAACGAGGGGGGTGCCGATATGCATTTTCTGCAGCCCGAGGTCTGGCCAGTGACCACAGGCTTCTAGTAGCCCCAAGTACCTGGTTTATCCTGCCCAGAAGTGACAAAGTCAGCGTATGCGTCAGTCCTCTATAGACTGCAGTACACATGTATTGCAGTCTATAGTGCTGAACCAGCGATTCTACTCCACTATACAGTCTCTCTGCAGTCAGGAAATAGCTGTTTTTTTAATGTGATTCGCCGTGAATTAATTCAGATCGAATCGTATTGGAAAATTTGGCGAAGCTGCCAAACAGAATTTTTCAAAAATTCGCTCATCTCTATACAAGAGGTATACACATCCTATGTCACACTTCAGGGGGGACTCTACCTTTTGCCATTACCTTTCTCCATCTGTAGAGCTTTTAGAAATATCTTACATATATCAGTAATTTATCAATTATATCAACCAGAGTATCAAACACATGCAAACACATATTAGAAATAGAACATGATTATAAGAATAAGTTAAGGTTGAATTCAATTCTTTGAGATAGAGAGTATCCAATTTCACAATTCAATATTCTTCCCTACATAAAAAATAGTTGTAAATTTAATCCCTCATTCTTTGCCACCTGTACCTCCTCCACAATCTGTCATTGGTGACTGCATTCAAAGAATATCTCTCCATATTTTCTCTGTTTCATCTACTGTATATTCTCACCTCTTTGTCCTGATATTTCTATCTATATCAATCCTTTTGCATTTTATTTTAGTTCCTTAGACCAGTCTAATAGCTGATTTATGTCCATTTAATCTCTTCTTAATCAGTTGTGATGTCAATGTATTATAGTATTTTCCACAAGGGGATTTCAATAGATATATTACATTTTTAGTGTAAAAGGTAAAGAAATCCTTCATGGATAATTTTATAACCCTTGTTGGATTATGTATATTTTCTCCTTTTGTTATGGAACTTAAAGAGAACCTTTCACCACCTCCAACAAGTTCAGTTCCTTAAGTCATTTAATAAGTGCTCCACTGATTCCAGCACAAGCAATCACGGATCACGAGCAATCACTGCTATTATTTTGGTATCTGATATGGTATTTGGTGTATGTACTGTCAGGAGGGCGGTGTCAGGCAGGAGCAGACAAGGGTTGTGATTCTGAGCTCTGACACTGGCTGCCTCTGATAGGAGCTCTGAATTGCCCTGCCCCCCTTCCCCCGCCAGACACTACTTGTCTGACATTACAGAGCTTAAATAGCACATCAGACATCATAAAATAATTGTTCTTGTTGCTCAGGAATGGTGGAGGCCAGAGAAAAAATTCCAACTGTGCTGGAATTAGTGAAGCAGTGACTATTAATGCTAAGAACTTGATTTGGTGAAGGTGGTGAAATGTCCTCTTTAAGCTTTTAAACTCCAACTCTTTATATCATTCAGGTATGTTCACATGGAGTTTTTTGCAGGCTGAAAAAATCTGCTTCAGGAATTAGGAAATGTTTTTTTTATGCGTTTTTTTACATGGTGCTGTTTTTGTCGCAGTTTTTGTCTAGGTTTTTAACTCCAGCACACTGTATGGACCTTGAAACTTCCCTTTAAAAAAACGCTTGTGCATCAAAAACCGTGTCAAAAAACCGCATAGTGTTTTTTTCTGCCTTCCATTGATTTCAATGGGTTTTTCAAGGCAGAATCTGCCTGAAGATTGCTCATGTTGCTTTTTTTGCCTCTAGCTGAAAAAAAATCAACTAGAGTAAAAGAACTGCTACTGACTCCCAGTGAAATGAATAGAAGGCAGATTTTTGAGGCAGATTCCGCCTCAAAATCAGCCTGCAAAAAACTCTGTGTGAACATACCCTTAATGGGCACCACTACACTGATTATGGAACAGATAGAATTTTCTCTATAGCCCCTACCATTCCCAAGCAATCATTTCTATTAGTTTCAGCACCTAATACAGTATGTTAATTAGTCTCTCTACTTCCAGGTGGCAGTCCTTTAAGCCATGCAAAAGTACCACTCCATCTAGCACCCAAGAAAGTTTATCTGTCTTTTTTGTTGAGGACAGGTATCACCCCTGGTCAACTTTTTCCCCAAGGATTTCCCTTTTATAAAGGCAAAAACTGGGGTATTCTTGAACAGGATCCCAAATGTAAGGTCCTATCACAGGATGTCACGATGTCCACACACATTCATTTTTCATTTCAACCCCATTTGAGCCCCCTCCCCCTCTTGTTCTTTTATCTTTTGCCCTTCCAAAACTATTTTATCCCTAGGATATCCTCTATTAACAAATTTATGTGCAATAATTAGCATTTTTTTCTCATTGCCCTGTTCAGAGCTATAAATCCTTCATGTCCTCCTAAGTTAATATTTTGGTAGAATACAGATGATGTGGGGTGCATGATAACTACATGTTATTGTAAAGGAATTGCCTCTTAAGCAATTCTCAGTAATGGAATTGCTGTTTAACATGTTTCCAAATACACTGCAGGAACTGGCAGATCAGATACCAAGCCAAACTATCTACCTAAAATCGTACACTGTACTGGCTGATAAAGTCTAAGGCACACCTGACATTTTCACCAGAGCCTGCTGCAAATCCAGAAGGACTTTAGTAGAATCAGGACCCAGAGCACTACACTGGAGCTAGTGTAAAAAAACACATAGGTGCACTTGAAGACAGACCAGCAAAACCTACAACAGAAAGTAAACATACAAGCAGGGTCAAAACAAGAAGAACACAGAAGTATCCAAGTCAGTAACAGAAGAACAAACATGTTCAAGCCAGGGTCAAGTCCAGAAATCTACAGACAAAACCAAATCTGTAAGAAAACGGATAACCAGGAAAACAAACCAAAATCAATAACCAAGAAAAGAGTAGATAACAGGTAAGTACAAAGTTCACAAATCTAACTACAATGAATATCAGGCACCTGAGTAGCCTCACACACAGTTTAAATACCCTGCTAAACTACTCAGGATTGGAGAAAAAGGCGGCACTCTGGTTGGCTTGGTGCCTCAGAACTCTGACTGACTACAGACCCAAAAAGCTTCACTTTTATCCATATCAAACTTAAAGCGATGGCTGTGAGCAGTGCTGTACTAAAAAATATGATGGCAAGTAGGATAACACATAGTTATGGTTATCAGTAGGTTTCGTGTATAATGTGGTCTTAAATCTTTTTTTAATTTTTAAAAATAGTACCTCTATGAAATGTATTGTCTCTATTTTATATATACTGTTTGTATATATATATATATATATATACAGTACAGACCAAAAGTTTGGACACACCTTCTCATTCCAAGAGTTTTCTGTATTTTCATGACTATAAAAATTGTAGATTCATACTGAAGGCATCAAAACTATGAATTAACACATGTGGAATTATATACTTAACAAAAAAGTGTGAAACAACTGAAAATATGTCTTATATTCTAGGTTCTTCAAAGTAGCCACCTTTTGCTTTGATTATTGCTTTGCACACTCTTGGCATTCTCTTGATGAGCTTCAAGAGGTAGTCACCTGAAATGGTCTTCCAACAGTCTTGAAGGAGTTCCCAGAGATGCTTAGCACTTGTCGGCCCTTTTGCCTTCACTCTGTGGTCCAACTCACCCCAAACCATCTCGATTGGGTTCAGGTCTGGTGACTGTGGAGGCCAGGTCATCTGGCGTAGCACCCCATCACTCTCCTTCTTGGTCAAATAGCCCTTACACAGTCTGGAGGTGTGTTTGGGGTCATTGTCCTGTTGAAAAAGAAATGCTGGTCCAACTAAACGTAAACCGGATGGAATAGCATGCCGCTGTAAGATGCTGTGGTAACCATGCTGGTTCAGTATTCCTTCAATTTTGAATAAATCCCCAACAGTGTCACCAGCAAAGCACCCCCACACCATCACACCTCCTCCTCCATGCTTCACGGAGTGAACCAGGCATGTAGAGTCCATTCGTTCACCTTTTCTGCGTCGCACAAAGACACGGTGGTTGGAACCAAAGATCTCAAATTTGGACTCATCAGACCAAAGCACAGATTTCCACAGGTCTAATGTCTATTCCTTGTGTTCTTTAGCCCAAACAAGTCTCTTCTGCTCTGCTTGTTGCCTGTCCTTAGCAGTGGTTTCCTAGCAGCTATTTTACCATGAAGGCCTGCTGCACACAGTCTCCTCTTAACAGTTGTTGTAGAGATGTGTCTGCTGCTAGAACTCTGTGTGGCATTGACCTGGTCTCTAATCTGAGCTGCTGTTAACCTGCGATTTCTGAGGCTGGTGACTCGGATGAACTTATCCTCCGCAGCAGAGGTGACTCTTGGTCTTCCTTTCCTGGGGCGGTCCTCTTGTGAGCCAGTTTCTTTGTAGCGCTTGATGTTTTTGGCCACTGCACTTGGGGACACTTTCAAAGTTTTCCCAATTTTTCGGACTGACTGACCTTCATTTCTTAAAGTAATGATGGCCACTCGTTTTTCTTTACTTAGCTGCTTTTTTCTTGCCATAATACAAATTCTAACACTCCATTCAGTAGGACTATCAGCTGTGTATCCACCTGACTTCTGAACAACACAATTGATGGTCCCAACCCCATTTATAAGGCAAGAAATCCCACTTATTAAACCTGACAGGGCACACCTGTGAAGTGAAACCATTTCAGGTGACTACCTCTTGAAGCTCATCAAGAGAATGCCAAGAGTGTGCAAAGCAGTAATCAAAGCAAAAGGTGGCTACTTTGAAGAACCTAGAATATAAGACATATTTGCAGTTGTTTCACACTTTTTTGTTAAGTATATAATTCCACATGTGTTAATTCATAGTTTTGATGCCTTCAGTGTGAATCTACAATTTTTATAGTCATGAAAATACAGAAAACTCTTGGAATGAGAAGGTGTGTCCAAACTTTTGGTCTGTACTGTATATATATACATATATATGTTATCGTTAAAGTGCAGAAATCAGTTAATCTGCAGATTACCTAGGTAAAAACTTCTTTCATTTCTGACATTACCTAGGTAATCTGCACTCGTTAAAGTGCAGATAACGACTTGTTTTGCTGGAACAACAGCAACGTCGCTGTGTAGGCTTACAGCGAACGTAATGCCGGCAAAAAAAAAAGGATCGCGGACATTATAGGGAAAGGTTGAAGACGGTTTGCTTTCAAAACCCATTCAACTTGAAAGTCAAGTTAACTCTGCTACAACTGTATGTGAAGTACCTCCTGCTATTTTATAGTGTTGCATCTCTTCTTTTTAACATGTTTGTATCTTGTAAACTTCAATAAATGCTCTTGTCATTTTAGGTATTATTTCTGATATAGCACCTTCTTTTAATAGGGTGTGTTCGTTTTTTCCACGTACATATAGGGTGTGTTAGTTTTTTGACCATATATATATATATATATTAGTCAATTGAGATTCTCATTGTTCTCATTGCCATTTTAAACACATATGTGTGTGGCTCACAGTATGCGTAGCGGACTGTTTTAAACCATCTGATGGAACGTAATCATTGATCATTGAGTGGACCCAGACGTAGGCATGTTGCACACAACCATGTGCTAGCCGCCAGCCATCAATGAACGGCACAGCACACAGATGTCATTCAATGAATAGCAGCTGTGGAAGCACAGTAGTTCACGGTCATGTGTAAGGGGCTTAAGTCTGTCATACATGTACACTGTTCATTTGTTGGAACACTGCTATAATTATGTTTGTACACATAGTAAATGCTTAGCTATTCCCCATAGGTCCAGAGGAAAACGCAGAATTAAAATCCAACAGGTTTACTAATTTTTGAAGACTGAACGAAAATGAAACTGAATATGGCAAATTATCCAAAATGGAATTAGCCCTGTGAATCTGAAATTCTGTATCAGTATTAACTATTCACCAGTACATTATTATAACATTGACCTGGTACTGTGTGGGTGCATACGTAATGGGGAAACCCTATAATGAAGGGTCATATATACTGTATCTTGCAGTATTGAGTGAAATACTGTAATGATGCATGAGTCAGGATCTTTGTCAAGAATAGAAACACTTCTGCTCACATTTATAGCGCATAAACATTTCAGCTAATACATATGAAGCCATTATCATTAATGATTGTGCATTGCAGTACTAAGAAAATTGCAGAATGGACAATAAATAATGTGGCTTAAATCACAAGGAATGTCATGATGGCTATTCCCCTGTGGCCCATGATTATGGTAATCTTATGCATCTGATTCAAGAGCCTCTTCACATAATGCCTTTATTTATTATACAGGCATATACAGTCATCATTTTTTTTACATTTTGGGCTAAAACCAAACTTCTACTTATTATAAGTGTACAGTATTTACTTCTGTGATATGATTTAATGCTATAAAAGCAACATTCGATAATTACATTTTTATGTATACATCCTCTATACTTGTGATATGATTAAACATTGTAAAGCATTAAACTTATTAGTAACGTTATGTCATTTTATAGATGTACAGAGGATTAAGTAGTGTGCAGTTTTTCTTCTTAATTTTACCCAAGCTTCTATTAAAATGTAGACAGGGAACACTAAACTCTGCTAGTAAATAAAGTGATCGTATGGTTTATGATGTATAACATTGTGTACTAATTTTTTGGGAATCTAGTATAGAATGTGTTTTTTTTTCTTATATCTTTCATTTGACATTTATGTATTCCTCGTCTGACTTTTTATATGTACCTTTTTAACCCTTAGGTGTACCAGGACATACAGTTACGTCCTGGTGCACGTGCACTAGTTGCCGGGTCTGTGCTGTTTCATATAACAGGGACCCAGCAGCATTGCCCATGATCAGAGATGACTCTGATCGTGGGCATTTAACCACTCAGATGCCATGGTCAAATGCAACCACAGCATCTGAGCGGTTAATTTCACTTTCTATTTGCTTTTCGGTAACGGAGCAGTCCCCCGCGATGCGATCGCGGG
Organism: Leptodactylus fallax; assembly: GCA_947044405.1. NCBI lineage: Eukaryota > Metazoa > Chordata > Amphibia > Anura > Leptodactylidae > Leptodactylus > Leptodactylus fallax. Next base: position 1,125,681 of record CAMRHE010000407.1, read on the forward strand.
AGGCATCCCATTACCATGGCAGCCAAGCGCTGCCATAGTATTGTAACTACTGAAGCCTAGCTGCAGCAGGCTTCAATAGTTATATAGCAAATCTGCCATAGACTGCAATACAGTAGTAATGCAGTCTATGGCACAGGCGGTCTAGGGGGCTAAAATTAAAAAAGTTTAAAAAAAAAAAGATAAAAGTTTTTAAAAATATAAAAAAAAGTTAAAACTAAAAGTTTAAATCACCCCCCTTTCCCTAGATCACATATAAATGTAAACAAATAAAAGTAAACATAAACACATTAGTTATTTCCAAGTCCGAAAATGCCCAAACTATTAAAATATAAAAACATTTGTCCCATATGGTAAACGGCGAAGCAGGAAAAAAAAAATCAAATTGGCTGATCTGGCATTTTTTTGCCAAATTACCTCCATAAAAAAATGGTATAAAAAGTGATCAAAACATCATACATTCCCAAACATGGTATCAATAAAAACTACATATTGTCCTGCAAAAATAAGCACCTTACACAGCTCCACTGAAATATAAAAAAGTTACAGGGGTCAGAATATGGTGATTCAAAGAATCAGTCGTACACTGCACAAATCTGGCCTTTATGGAAGAGTGGCAAGAAGAAAGCCATTTCTCAAAGATATCCATAAAAAGTCTCATTTCAAGTTTGCCACAAGCCACCTTGGAGACACACCAAACATGTGGAACAAGGTGCTCTGGTCAGATGAAACCAAAATCCAACTTTTTGGCCACAATGCAAAACGATATGTTTTGCGTCAAAACAACACAGCTCATCACCCTGAACACACCATCCCCACTGTCAAACATGGTGGTGGCAGCATCATGGTTTGGGCCTGCTTTTCTTCAGCAGGGACAGGGAAGATGGTTAAAATTGATGGGAAGATGGATGGAGCCAAATACAGGACCATTATGGAAGAAAACCTGTTGGAGTCTGCAAAAGACCTGAGACTGGGATGGAGATTTATCTTCCAACAAGACAATGATCCCAAACATAAAGCAAAATCTACAATGGAATGGTTCACAAATAAATGTATCCAGGTGTTAGAATGGCCAAGTCAAAGTCCAGACCTGAATCCAATCGAGAATCTGTGGAAAGAGCTAAAAACTGCTGTTCAAAAACGCTCTCCATCCAACCTCACTGAGCTTGAGCTGTTTTCCAAGGAAGAATGGGCAAGAATTTCAGTCTCTCGATGTGCAAAACTCAGTTTTGCACATCGAGAGACTGAAATTCTTGCCCATTCTTCCTTGGAAAACAGCTCAAGCTCAGTGAGGTTGGATGGAGAGCGTTTTTGACATACCCCAAGCGACTTGCAGCTGTAATCGCAGCAAAAGGTGGCGCTACAAAGTATTAACTTAAGGGGGCCGAATAATTTGGCACGCCCCACTTTTCAGTTTTTTATTTTTTACAAAAGTTTTAAATATCCAATAAATTTTGTTCCACTTCACGTTTGTGTCCCACTTGTTGTTGATTCTTCACCAAAAAAATTAAAATTTTATATCCTTATGTTTGAAGCCTGAAATGTGGTAAAAGGTTGAAAAGTTCAAGTGGGCCGAATACTTTCGCAAGGCATATTTTATTCATACACATTATTTTATATTTCTTAGTATTTTTTAAAATGAATAAAGAATTTAACATTTTAGGGGGATATTGAACATAAGGCAGATGTATACTGTAATGTACTGTATGTTAAGGTAGTCCTGTCAAAAAAGACAGGTGAATTAAATATATGTATCTGTATATACAGGGGCGTAACTAGCAAACACTGGACCCCATAGAAAACATTTAACTTGGGCTTTCTCACAGCATAGCACCCTCTTTCCTGGCCCCCACACAGTATAACGCCCCATTTACACACACTATAATGTCCCAACGTGGCCTCCAGACAGCATAATATGCCATAGTGGCCCCTCCTCGCAGTATAATGTCCCATAGCCACCACTCCACACAGTATAATATCCCATAGTGGCCCCTCCACACAGTTTAATGTCCTATAGTGGCCCCTGCACACAGTATAATGTCACATAGTGTCCCCTCCATATAGTATAATGTCATATAGTGGACCCTCCACACAATACAATGTTCCATAGCAGCCTCTCCACACAGTATTATAGCCCATCGTGGCCCCTAAGGTGTACATTGCAAATATTGCAGAACCTGAAATTTTTGAAGTACAATAACCACTAAATATTATTATACTCTATATAAATTAATGTATAATGATCGGAGGCTCAGAGAGTTGTCAAACATAAAAACCAGTGGTACTCACCTCTCCTAGGCTCCAGCGCAACTCTCTGCTGTATTTGGCCCTCTACAATGACATCACAGACGTGGGTTATGCCAGCATCATTATACATCAATAGAGAGGCCCAAAGACAGCATGTAGTGGCGTTGGAGCCCAGGAGAGGTAAGTAACACTGGTTTATATGTTTGCTCACCTCCCCTGGACCTCCGATCTTTATAATAATAGCAGTATTTGTTGGGCTTCACCCAATAAATACTCTGGCCACAGGCCCGTGGCATTACTTACCAGTCCTCACTCCTGATCACAGCTGCCTCCACTTCCCCTACTGGCCTTCTAGGGAACCCTGTGCGTACGGTATCATGGCGCCTAGACGCACGGAGTGCCCTGGAGGACAGAAGGGGAATGGGGCCATTAGTATGAACGGGGATCAGTAAGAAAATAGGGCCGTTACCTGCTGGGATTACTCCAGCAGGTAATGGACTATTAAAAAAAAAAAAAGCAGCAGGGGCCCACTGGGTCCCCTAAGGTCGCGGGCCCGGTAGCAGCCGCTACAGCAGTACTTATGCCTCTGCCTATATACTGTAACTATTGAAAACAAAGAATATGATTGTACTTGATATCACCGTTTTTCTTTTTAATGAATAACTCAATCATTGAAAATGTTTGCTAACTCTAAATTGTTGCCGACAAATTGCACTTAATGTACTGGAAACGACATAATTCATTAAGCAAATATATGATATGTATTACATACAGTATCAACTTTTTTTGTTTTCCAAATGAAATTCAGACTCCATTTATCCTTCTAAATTTTCCTCCAGTAAAGCTCACTCCAATCATGTAAATTATTGATATTAGTTACCATCTGCTCCAGTTTGTTGTCCAAATTATTTGCAACAAATTCTACAGTGCTATACTTACAGTGTTGTTCTTGCCAAGGCATTAAATATTATAATTCTGGTCTCAAGATAGAGGTTTGTCTCCAAACCACAAGAAATATGAACAGATTCTCATTTATTCTCATGTTAGAAACCTATTTTTATTTGTTCTATATGCCCTTTCCAAATTTAGTATTCTCATTCAACTATGCATTTTGGATTCCAAATTAATATAAAATATACTATTATTATCTTTATTATAATTTTTTTTTTCAATAATTAGTATGGATTGGCAAATCTCAGGGGCAAACCTAGATTGCAGAGGGCCCCATTGCAAAAAATTTGCCTGGGACCCTCCACTGCCAAGCTATCTATAAGACTTATTGTGTTAAAAAAATAAATATCAGAATAATAAATAAATAAATAAATAAATAAATACATAAATAAATAAATATAAATAGGTTGTCTTCGTACCCCAAATGGAGGGTAAAGACAATATCTACATGGTACTTAATTTGATAGCTATCCACTACAATAGAAAGAATAACAGCAGCGGCACTCTTCTCCAGACTCCAAAATTCTTTATTTGTGCAGCAGTATAAACAGACATAGCCAAGTACAAAGCACAACAGTAACAGGTTATTTCATGCAACATGCCATTCTACAGGCTAAAGACACCCCTGGATCCATTAGCAAAGGGGGACATGACTTTGGGATGGGGGGACCAATAACTCCTGCAGTTTCATCTTTGTGCAGTAGTTGTGTAGATTTATACAGGCTGGTTCAGATTTAAGAGTATATGTGTGTATATTCAGCTTTAGGAGAATATAGTGCCTAGTGTGTTACTGTAGGGAGGGAGGAGTTTAGGAATAGATGTCACTTCCTGTCTCATTCATCTCTTTCTCTTTCTCACCGCAAGGACTGGAGGAAACATGTGTCTGCTGAATCAGGGAGTATAATATTGGGGTTTATCACCTCACACCACACTGGTGTCACCACATTCACATTACTACTAGTTTAGTATCACCATTCTACATCATACTGTATATGCTGCAGTATTACCACAGGATTTATCCTGTCACATGAGTCCCCTCATGTATTTACCTCACACACTGCAGACATGGCTGATATATCATAGATTACTGCTGTATAATGCAGATTGTTCATGAGTCCTGGGGACTGAGGGGCTCTCTATGGTGGAGCTGGGAGGTCACATGTAATGGAGACAGTGTGGTGAGAGAGGGACAGCATGGTCTGAAAGCCGGGGATCAGCTATACAGTGTGGTGATATTAATGGAGACTGCACTGATAATCCCTGTATATGTCCTCCATCTCTGTGCTAATACTGATCATGCTGGGGATAGGTTAAAGCTAATAATTTCTATATGACCTCCTTCTCAGGGCTGTATACGGGTCGTACTGTGTATACTGGCCGTACTGTATACAGGTTATTTTTTAATTGGCGGGGTGGGGGGTCCTTGGAGTTGGTTGAAATTTTCGGGGGTGGGGAAACATGGAGGTTAGTTTCCCCTAGGATTAACTGCTCTTTTGGTCTGGCTGGTCTTTGGGCTCCTGCTGGGTGGTGTCCCGGGGAGTGGTTTATTATATGTGGTAAACTGCCATTCTGTGTGTTATGGTGCCCCTGAGCCTGTGGTTGTGGCTGGGGGTAATTTGGTGTGGTGGAATAGATTGGCGGCCAGACTTTTGTAGCTCCAAGGACCTCCTCCTCAAGAAGAAGGTGTTTATATCCGGAAAAGTTACATGTTGGTGTTATTATTTCCCCTTCCTATATATGGCATCTAATGATCTCTATATGACCTCTATATCAGGGCTGTATGTCCTGTGTGGTTATATGGCAGCCTTCTGTCCCTTTATACATGCTGTCCTGCTGATGCTGCTGCCTATACAATGTCTGCCCTTACCTCATGTAGCTATTTCATCTTCCATTTGGAAATTGATCTATTACCTAAAATGGTGGAGGGTATAAGACTGTGTAGATTACGTTGGACCTTATCTAGATTTTTTTTTTCACAGTCTTCTAGCAGAATATATTATATCTAGATCATATTTATAGCTCTGAAAGATGTTCATGGAGGGCTCAGCACATGGTTTGGATGTGGGTGGCCCACCTTGCTCTGTAGGATGCAGAGAATTATATAGTTTTATAGCCATGTATTTACGGTGATATAGTGACCGCCATGTTGTAGGCTGACCTCTGAGTCTCTAACACATGTAGATAATGGATATCAGACAAATACGGCACCGGATTATTGTATTTCTTACTCTTCATGTGTAGCCGATGACTTACAGTCTGTATCCGGATAAGTATATGGATTACTATTATTATATGTTACTATGACATCATATACTGCAGCAGCTCCCATCCCTGGCTATGACATATACTATGATAGCTAACTAGCTGAGTGATCTAGTACAAGTGGAAGAGAGGACCCTGTCTGCCTGGGCCTCCAATCTTTAGGTCATCTTTCCTTCAATTGCAACCCATCGTCCTGTCCCTGCAGCTGAAAAACACCCCCATAGCATGATGCTGCCACCACCATATTTCACTGTTGGGATTGTATTGGGCAGATGATGAGCAGTGCCTGGTTTTCTCCACACATACCGCTTAGAATTAACGCCAAAAAGTTCAATCTTCGTCTCATCAGACCAGAGAATCTTATTTCTCATAGTCTGGGAGTCCTTCATGTGTTTTTTGACAAACTCTATGCGGGCTTTCATATGTCTTGCACTGAGGAGAGGCTTCCTTCGGGACACTCTGCCATAAAGCCCCGACTGGTGGAGGGCTGCAGTAATAGTTGACTTTGTGGATCTTCCTCCCATCTCCCTACTGCATCTCTGGAGCTCAGCCACAGTGATCTGAGGGTGCTTCTTTACCTCTCTCACCAAGGCTCTTCTCCCACAATTACTCAGTTTGGCTGGACGGCCAGGTCTAGGAAGAGTTCTGGTCATCCTAAACTTCTTCCATTTAAGGATTATGGAGGCCACTGTGCTCTTAGGAATCTTGAGTGCTGCAGAAATTTTTTTGTAACCTTGGCCAGATTTGCGCCTTGCCACAATTCTGTTTCTGAGCTCCTTGGGCAGTTCCTTTGACCTCATGATTCTCATTTGCTCTGACATGCACTGTGAGCTGTGAGGTCTTATATAGACAGGTGTGTGCCTTTCCTAATCAAGTCCAATCAGTTTAATTAAACACAGCTGGACTGTGTGACTGTGTGGTCACAGCAAAGGGTCTGAATACTTATGACCATGTGATATTTCAGTTTTTCTTTTTTAATAAATTTGCAAAAATATCTACATTTCTGTTTTTTTCTGTCAAGATGGGGTGCTGAGTATACATTAATGAGAAATAAAATGAACTTTTTTGCTTTTAGCAAATGGCTGCATTGAAACAAAGAGTGAAAATTTTAAAGGGGTCTGAATACTTTCCGTATCCACTGTACATTGAATTTAATGCGACCACGTAATTTCAAACGGCCAATATTCACAGTCTTGTGAATAAAGAGTAAGTGTTAGGTAGTTGGTCCAGACGGGCAGGGGTTAAATCTTGTCTGTCTGTACTTTCTACCTTGGGGAGGGGTTTTTCCCTGTGCCTCTGCCACACCCTCTGTGGTGCTATATTAACTGGGGTGTGAAAGATCCTCAGTGCGCCAACACCGCTTTGGCTCACACCTGAGTCTTCTTTCATATAAAACCACACTCACCGCCAGTGAGTGCTGGGTTCACAAGATAAAAACAAGACAAGCTTTCTAAATTTTATATATTTATTAACCCCTAAATGGGTCGGTATTAACATCTAACACATGCAGTTCAGAACAGATATGCAGATATATACAAGCATTAACAGTTACTAGTTACAAGATACAGTGCAATGAAATAAAAGGGACAAAAATTGAAATAATTACTTTACCACGCATCTCCTTGATGTGGCTCTATAATCCAACACTCACACATGCTCTCGTATGTGTGAATAACCCAGTGGAGACTTCTAGCATGTGGCATCAATACAGTATTCCAGCCTGCATGCTCTCATCACAGTCTTTCAGTAATAGTCTCTCAGTCTCTTGTAGTCTCATCATCGTCAACAGCAGCATTCCAGCCTGCATGCTCCTCACAGTATATCCCAATAGTCTCTCTCTCAGTGGAAGTCTGTCTGTAAAAACTCCTCATAGTGTTCTCTTGTAGTCCCAGCACAATCTCCTCCCACTGACCTCTTACCTCATCTTATATACCCTTTATGCCACCTCCCAGAATGAGGTCACCGGCGACAGCAGGTCTGATTGACTAACGCACTCAAGTCCAGATTCTTTGTATGGAGCTGAGACCAAGTGAAAGGATACAATGTTATCAGCCATATCTGATCTACCAGTTCAGGCTGACCAATGCATGTTTGTTTGATCACGCAGGGCTGTGTAGGAATACAATGGAGCCCTGCTGGGATGGATACAAAGCCCTATTGTTTCAGTCCGGCCACTATTGGCACTATACCTATGAGTAGGCTGTGCACATTATGAGTAAAGAGAACTAAGAGAGAAATACGCTACCCAGAGATCAAAATACATCTCTGAGTTATAGCCATATTTAGGCAGAATCATCACATGGGGCTTCACTGTTGCACACTGCTGGTTATACTTGTGTGTTCAGCTATACCTGTGCTGTGAGGCCTGGTTCTCAGGTGTTGTATGTGGATTCAGGGATTTAGCTGTTGGGTGGTCAGTGCAGGGGACTGCTGGTTTATGGTATGTTAAATTTCAGGGTCAGCTCACAAGGATTGTAGTTAGGTTCCTGTGAGGTGTCCTCTTTTCAGAGGAAAACTCTGGCGTTAGGCAGGATTAGTCAGGGCGGATCGCAGGGCGATTTCTGTTATTATTTTCTCCTGCCAACTCTGTTTTATTTTCTCAGTTATTTTGTCCGCCCTTTATTTGTTTTGTATTTCTTTAATAAACCCGTTTATTATGCATGCTTGTTTATGTTTCATTTGGCTCGGGGTTGAACATAACAGAATAACCAGCCGACCATTTATTAATTCTCTACCCCTTTTTTTTTTCCTTTGTTTCTTTTCTTTTTTCCCTCAGATGGATCCTATGGAGCAATTAACCGCTCACCTTCAGGCATTGACCATAAAAGTCAATTCTCTTCAGACTCAGGTCCAGCAGCAAAACATACAGCAAGTGAGCGGGGTGTTTAGGGAGGGGGTGTCGGGATTTGAACCCCGAGTGGATCTTCCGGATCGCTTCTCGGGGGGTGCGCTCTGAGTTTTTCTCATTTAGGCCTGCAAGTTGTATTTTAGACTAAGGCCAATCTCTTCTGGTAATGAGAGTCAGCGGGTGGGAATTATTATATCCCGTCTACAGGGAGATCCTCAGGTTTGGGCTTTTTCTTTACCCCCTGATTCCCTCACACTGCAGTCTGTAGATGTTGTTTTTTCTGCACTCGGGTTACTGTTCGATGACCCAGACCGTTTGCATTTAGCTGAGAGTAAGCTGCGTCACCTCTCTCAAGGGAGGAGTTCTGCAGAGGATTACTGTGCAGCTTTTCGTAAATGGTCCATTGATACTAAGTGGAACGATCCGGCTCTTCGGAGTCAATTTTGTGCTGGGTTGTCCAACCGAGTAAAAGATCTCATGCTACAGTTTTCTCCCCCAGTCTCTTTGGAGGAGGCTATGAGTTTAGCTATTCGGGTGGACAGACGTTTGCGTCTGAGAGCAGTAGAAATGGGAGTGAGTGACTCTCCTCACTCGCCAGCGGAGGGGGCGGAGCCTTCTGTAGAGCCCATGCAGCTGAGTTCTTTACAGTCTGAGGACAGAAAGAAGAGACGTTTGGCTGCTGACCAATGTTTCTATTGTGGGCGTCCAGGTCATTTTGTAAGAGATTGTCCGGAGCTATCCCGTCCTAAGAAGGCTTTAAACTAAAGAACCTAACGAGCTATGGGGATCTCCCGTTAGGTAGATGTATTGCTTGGACCAGTGGCTCCAAGATGATCCTCCCTGCTGAAATTATCCTTGAGAATAAGGAACATCCCGTACGGGTGTTTTTTGATTGTGGTGCCGGGGTCAATTTAATTGATTCTAAGTGCGCAAATGATCTTGACTTAAAAATAACCCTCCTGGAGACACCCATTCCTATTGCTGGTATTGATGCTGGACCTTTGGGCTGGATTAAAGCTATCTCTGTAGGGGTTAAGCTGAAGATTGGTTTGTTTCACCTAGAATGTGTGGATTTGTATGTTCTTGACTCGTTGCCGGCGGCCATTGTACTTGGTTATCCTTGGTTTAAGAAACACAATCCTGTGGTTGATTGGCGTACGGGAGAAATTGTCAAATGGTCTCTTGAGTGTAAGAAAGAGTGTATGCCTAGTCAGCTTGTAGCCATAGTGTTACCTAAAGAGAGGCTTTAACCCCTTAACGACCTTGGACGTACTATAACGTCCTGGGCGCTAGGTACTTCGCGCACCAGGGCGTAATACTACGCCCGAGGCCGGCCGCCCGCTCACTATCTGAGCAGGCGGTATCGGAAACGGGTGTTAGCTGTATCTGACAGCTAACACCCTGTTCCATAACCCCCGGTCGGAACTGAGTTCCGATCGGAGCTTTTAACCCCTTGGATGCCGCGGTCAAACATGACCACGGCATCTAAGGGTTTCCGCCGTCTTGCCGCCCCTCCCCGGCACTCCCCGCGGCGAGATCGGGGGGGTGCCAATATCTCTAATCTGCAGCCAAGTGACCCCAGGCTGCCTGGAGCCCCCAGTACCTGGTTGATCCTGCCGAGACCTCAGGAAGTCAGCGCTGTGTTTCCATAGCGCTGACTTCCTGTATAGGCTGCAAGACACGTGTATGCTCGTGTCTTGCAGTCTATAGTACTGAGCCAGAGATCAAAGCATCTCTGGCTCAGGTGTCCTAATGGGACACAAGAAAAAGTTAAAAAAAAGTGAAAAAAAAAATAATAAAGTATGTGAAAAAAATTTATAAAAGAATAAAGCCCCAAAAATTCCCTTTTCCTATATAAAATGAATTATATAAAAAATAAACCTAAAAATTCATAAAAACAATACATATTTGGTATCGTTGCGTCCGTAACAACCTGTACAATAAAACTGAAACCATATTTAATGTACATGGTGAAAGTCGAGGAAAAAAAAACGGAAAAAAAACGCCAAAAGTAACGATTTTTCACCATCTCACCTTACAAAATATGCCATAAAAAGTGATCAAAAAGTCATATGTATGGGGGTGTGGCTAGCTGGCGACGCTAATGGCCGCATTTCTATGAGCTCCTTCCAGCATCTCTGTGATCCAACGGATTATACCGGCATCCTAGCCTCAATATCGGGCCCCTGCCTCCAGGCTTTCCCCTAAACCTTGGGGTACGCTCCGGTGGCAGTTTGGAGGACACTTTTACGGGGAGAAAGTAGCACGGGGATTTGAGGCCTACCTTACCGCTGGGTTCCTGACTCGCCATCTGCTCCACACCTCGACTGACATACCGGCCAGCCCGGACACCGCGGACCTCTGCGCTCTTCCCTGCTTCTTCTGCCGCTGCCGACGTTGCTTCTCTGCAGGATCGGAGGGCAGCGGCGGCGATACCTCCGTGTGGTGCGGGTCGCCGCGCGGAGCGGTGACTCGCTTGGAGAGGCAGACACCGCGCTGAGGCCTGCAGCAGGAAGCATCAGACCCAGACACTCAGCGGAGGCGGCCTACATCCCTGGATGACATCGCCTGTCCCAGGTCTGTGACTCGGCTCCCAGGTAGGAGATCTACTGCAGACAGCAAGGGGAGGGGGAATGCTGAGGCCTTCCATAGGCATTAAGGAGACTCCCGACCTGGTCCTCTGCCTTCCCTTCCATCTAGCCATAACTAGGCCCTGAACAGACCCTCACTGGCACTCCTACCCTGCAGGATCCTTGCCCTCTACAGGCCTACACCGCCACTTCAGCTCTGTGATCATCAATTGGCTTCCACACCTCAATCTCTGGCTGCAATATCACCGAGCAGTAACTCGCATCCTCCTCACAGAATTCTCATTGGTTCCTACCTTCTGGGTGATGGCGACCTAGTTTTGGGGATTTAGTGCACCTTCTAGCAACCATTAGCGACAAATAGCCTGTTCTGGTATATCCTACCTTTAAACGTTGAATTTATTGGAGACAACTACCTGCCAATATGGTGAAGGGTAGGAAACCTGCCAAAAAACCGGACAATAACCTGACTAATTATTTTGAGTGGGACCGTGGCGTAGACGGAGAACCGGGCCTCCCACCCACTGACCAAATAGAGCTCATACCCTCAACGCCCACGACTGCTGCAGGAATTACTGCGACAATCATAGAGGGGGCAGACTTTAACCACGCCGAAGAATTGATGGATCTTCATCTACCTCCCACCCCTGATGATATCCGATATGTAACACAGCAAAACCATTCTACATCAGCTCAATCCACCATGGAGCGGAGCTCTCTTCTACGACAGTCACTGTCTCCGAATACAAGCCCACTTAAACAAAAGCCTCGGATGGAACTTCCTGGAGACCTAGATTATTCCAAAGACCAACCTTCCTCTGAGGCCCCTACATCCGTCCCACCGATTGGCCTAGACGGCTTCCCAACCACTAGCGGACCCGCCTCTGAACATACTCTGAGAGACATGCTCTTGGCCCTCCGCAGCTCCCTTCAAGCGGACTTTACACAGCTGCTCCAGCCTCTCCAGTCCTCGGTCAGTGCACTGGATAAGCGAGTAACACATATTGAGACTAAGATGGGCGACCTAGCTACGTCACACAACAAAATCATTGATGCACACAATGACCTTGAAGACGACGTTGAAAACCTCAAGGCGAAGATGGCCGATATGGAAGACCGTTCCCGTAGAAACAACATCAAATTCAGAGGCATCTCAGAACAGGTTCAAACAGCTGATCTGTTTCCATGCCTACAGGAATATATCAAATTTTTACTGCACGACTCCTCAACCACGGATATCATTATCGACAGAGCGCATAGGCTTCCTCGCCCCAGACACCTAGGAGATGAGATCCCAAGAGACGTATTGGCTAGATTTCACTTCTTTCATGTAAAAGAAAAATTATTAGAAGCACCTCGCAAGCAGAAATCTTGGCCTCCCAAATTCAGGGATGTACAGCTCTACACGGACCTCTCCGCTACAACCCTACGCCTCCGCAGGGAATTGCTTCCGGTCACGACAACGCTTCGAAAAAATAAAATTCAATATAGATGGGGGTTTCCTGTGAAGTTGATCATCCTGAAAGAAGGGACCACCTTCACCATCCATAACCTGAATCAGGGTAAAGCATTGCTATCGACCTGGAGGATACCAATATCATCTCCTCAAGATACGGCAAGTGCCTCCCATCCCTCAACTGCAGGACGAGGATCTCCTACAAATCATAAATGATTTTCCAGGATGGCTACACCTCTATACTTAGGTGCATAACCTCCCTTTGCTCTAGTGGCTTAGCCGGCAAGCCTCTAATAGATACCCCCAAACATACAGTCAACCTGTATTCGTCTTTGAACCGTTTGTTCACTCATTTTGTTTATTGATCTTCTCACTTGCGACACTGCCCACCCTTCTCCTGTGGATCCAACACACTCAGGACGTTCTCACTTTACAGTGACAATATGGTGCTTAAGTTGGCCTCTCTCAATGTCCGCGTCCTCAATAGCCCACAGAAGCGTACATACATCTGGAAGGAGGCTCTCTCACTTTCTGCGGACATGTTTTGTGCACAAGAAACTCACCTTCTACAAAAGGACGCCTTCAGGCTAAAACATCCCTCCTTCCCTGTAATCTGCCATGCACACCACCGATCGAAAAAACATGGAGTCCTTGTCGCCTTCAGAGACTCCGTGGCATTCTCCTTGACAGCACAAAGAGCAGACCCCCAAGGCAGATTCCTCATCATTGTTTGCCTCCTCAACAATGCCCCCTTTACAATAGTCAATGTATACGCTCCACACCGAAAGACCCTGGCATTTCTGCATAAAGTCCGACGACAAATTCAAGACATCCAACAAGGTGCATTAATAATTTGTGGAGACTTTAACAACATAATGGACCCTTCTCTGGATTCGACCAACACCAGTAGGGAGAGCACCTCCTGCCTGCACCAATTTCCGCATAATGAAAATCTACATGATATATGGCGTGCACATCATGCGGGCGAAAGGGACTATACCTATTTCTCAGCAGTCCATGGCTCCTATTCCTGCATCGACATGTTCTTGGTAGACCTTCCGACCCTGATGAGTTCCATAAAATCTACAATTGAATCAATCACTTGGTCTGACCACGCAGCTATTACTCTCAATATAGAAGAAAAGACACCACCTTCCTCTACTAGACTCTGGAGAAATAACACTTACCTCATGAGTCATCCTAATTATCGCCCGATAATAGAAAAAGAACTCCAGGATTATTTCCAGACAAACTCTGCCTCTACCGATGACCCCTATACTCTCTGGAATGCTCATAAAGCGTACATCCGTGGCACACTTATAAAAATAGCGCATGGGAATAAAAAAGAACGCCAGAAAGCAATTAAGGAGGCAATGTCTACACTTCGTACTGTGGAAGCTGCAAACAAAAGTAACCCTAATCCGATTACTTCGGAACAACTTAGCCAGGTTAGACAGCATCTACGTCTGCTTCTGCTACAAGACTACGAAAAAGCTCTGAAAAAATCTAAAGCTCGATTTTACTCCCAAAGCAACAAAGCCGGCAGATTGTTGGCTAGACAACTACGAGCAAGAGCAGCTAAATCAAGGATCCCATACATCAAGCATCCTATAACCAAAGTACAATTAACAGACCCGAGAGACATCGCCAATTCCTTTAAAGATTACTACGCACAGCTTTATAATCTACAGGAACATACTCCTCTCCCGCCAGATCATTCCACTTTGGTGTCCGGCTTCTTGGGCAACCTAAAGTTACCAGGCCTGACAGATGACCATCTCTCGGCCCTAAACGCCCCTATTACTCTCCCAGAAGTACTGAAAACCATACAGTCCTTACCTAAGAGCAAATCCCCAGGGCCAGATGGTTTCTCTAACGAGTATCTAATTTACTTTCAACAAATACTCGCCCCATATCTCATGAACTTCTTCAACCATGCTATGTCAGGTGCACCGCATCCACGCGAATCCCTGGCGGCATTAATTATCACCCTTCCTAAACAAGGCAAACCAGCTGATGTACCGCAGAATTTCAGGCCAATCTCACTGCTAAACTCGGACCTCAAGCTCTATGCGAAGATCTTAGCAGCTCGGCTGGCTCCCATTCTCCCAGATTTAGTTGATGCAGATCAAGTGGGCTTCGTCAAGGGCCGCCAGGCTCCAGATAACACCAGACGTGTCCTTCATCTGATAGATCTGCTGGAACGCAGGAGGACTCCAGCCCTGATGGTCGCCTTGGATGCCGAAAAGGCGTTTGACCGGATTAACTGGTCCTTCGCCTTTTCTGTCCTGCAGAGAATGCGATTCTCTGGCCCTATCCTCACTGCTATATCCAATCTGTATTCCTCTCCATCGGCCAGAGTGTTTACCAACAGTACACTGTCGGATAGCTTTACTATAAGGAATGGAACGAGACAGGGATGCCCCCTTTCTCCCTTGATTTTTATACTCACCATTGAGCCATTGGCACAGACCCTGAGGCAAAGCGACAGAGTTCAAGGAGTGAAAATCTTGGATTCATCTCATCTCATCTCCCTCTACACGGATGATATCATATTGCCCCTGACTCACCCAGAAACCTCTCTGTCAGCTGCTATCGGAATTCTCAAAGAATATGGAGCCCTCTCCTTTTATAAAATTAATGAGTCTAAAACACAAATTCTCCCGTTGGGCGTCCCCAAGCCACTTCTGGAACGGCTTAAGGAGGAATTTCCTTATGATTGGAGGTTGACAGACTTGGATTACCTGGGAATAAAGATTACTCCCTCTATTACACAAGTGGCCAAAGCCAATTACATGTATCGACTGATAGATCAAGAGAAAGAGTTCGAATCTTACTCAAAACATACCCTGTCATGGCTAGGCAGGATATCTGCCTTTCAAATGATGCTGCTTCCAAAAATCTTATACCTATTCAGAACTATTCCTGTAGCTCCCCCTCTTATATTCCTCCAGAAAACTAACGCTATGCTCAACAAGCTTATCTGGAATTCCAAGAAACCAAGACTCCCATCTTCTATGCACAGGAAACGGGGAGTAGGAGGTTTGGGAGTACCAAACATCTATGATTACTATATGGCCTCACACCTTTCTACTCTAAAGGACTGGTGGCACAACAACGCTCACAAATCCTGGATACGTATCGAGTCTTATATGATACCACAACACAACCTCCAATCTTGGCTTCTCTACTCCCTCTGGACTGAGGTGGTACCTTCACTCACGTCTCCAATTCTAAAACACCTTATAGACAGCTGGCGACATATCCACCACTCTACAGGAAAGAAACAGTCACTAAACGTTAAGAGGGCCCCGATTGAATTCTTGGAGTTAGCAATTCTAGATTTCAATTTATCCATCTGGAAATCGTCGGGTATCACCTCTATCTCACAGATGTGAAGTGAAGAATTGTTGATCCCATTCCAGTCTCTGCAATCCACCTTCTCCCTACCCTCCACTTGCTTCTTTACATACCTGAGAATCAAGCACTTCCTATCCTCCAACCACAACAAACAAATTCTGTATAACAAATCTCTGGTGGACCTCCTCAAAATTCCCAATCCAGCCACCAAGACTCTCAGCTCCATCTACAACACTATAGGCTCTAAAGACCGTCTGGTCAAATCTACTCCATTACTCAGCTGGGAAACGCAACTTCATCAACAATTCTCGGTCATACAATGGCAGAAAGCACTGGCCTTCGCGAAAAGACCTTCCGGTGTACGACTCACTATGAAACCACTGTCAAAATTCTCCTCCACTGGTACTATACCCCAGAGCGACTGCACCGAATATTTCCGCAGACTTCGAACTCCTGTTGGAGGGGATGTAGTGAGAAAGGAACTCTACTCCATTTATTGTGGACATGTCCCCAAGTGGTGCCATATTGGAAAGACGTCTTCCGGTGGATCTTTTCTCTGTTGGGAAACTACATACCCCCCTCACCAGCTTTGGCACTCCTATTTCTGCAGATCGACTCTTTCCCAGCGGTACATAGAGTGTTGATTGGCCATGCCTTACTGTCAGCGTCATTGTCTCTTCTACGCAACTGGAAGTCTGCTAACATCCCATCTAGAGGAGACCTAGTGACCATGGTGGAACTGACCTACCAACATGAAAGAATTCTTTCCCATGGTGTCCTTGGGGACAGCCAATTCCAAAAGAACTGGCTTCTGTGGACATTAAAGGCCCATCTGCATCGGCCGTAAATCTGGTTGTGCCGCCCTCAGAAGATCATAACTAATATTACTGTCACCTCTTGTTGCCATGACATGGCATCCAGATCCCAAACATCTGAATCTGCTCTCCAAAAGCCACATAGCGCTCCTTCCCTTCTGCGCCCTACTGTGTGCCCAAACCGCAGTTTATACCCACATGTATGACACTGGTGTACCCAGGATAAGGTACTTAATGTCATATATGGGTATAAACTCCTGTTTGGGCACAGCCGGGCACACAGTGGAAGGAGCGCTATTTGGTTTTTGGAGCATAGACTTGGACGGTTTGGTTTTTGGACGCCATTGCACTTTTGCAGAGCTGAAATGCCAGCACAGTGGAATCCCCTGACATGTCACCCCATTTTGGAAACTGCACCCCTGAAGGAATTTATCCAGGGGTACAGTGAGTATTTTTAACCCCCAAGTGTTCCTATAATTTATTATCCGTAAATGAATACGCAGCTGATGATGAAAGGTGAAAATGACAATTATTCCAGGAATACATCATTTCAGTGCGTAATATGTTGTGCCCGGCTTGTATCAGAGATGAACGCTCCAAAAGCTGTTGTGCCCGGGATCCCCGCTCACCAGTTTTTGGATTGTGTGTCTGTGCAGACATAAACTGGGCACAACATATCGGGCACTGAAATGTAGAAAAATTTCATTTTTAACTTTTCATTATCAGCTGCGCATTCATTTTTGGAAATTAAAAGAATGCAACACATAAGGGTTAATAATGCTCGCTACCCCACTTGATAAATCCCTTGAAGGGTGTAGTTTCCAAAATGGGGTCACAAGTCTGCAGATTCCACTTTACTGACAATTCATGAGCTCTGCAAAAGTGGCATGGTGTCCAAAAAGCAAACTGTGCTCTAAAAACCAAAATAGCGCTCCTTCCCTTCTGTGCCCGGCTGTGCCCAAACAGCAGTTTATACCCACATACAGCATTGTTAAGTACGTTATCCTGGGTACACCAGTGTCATACATGTGGGCATAAACTGTCATTTTGGCACACAGCAGGGCGCAAATGTGAAGGAGCGCTATGTGCTTTTGGAGCGCATATTTAGATTGTTGTTTTTTTGGACGCCGTGTCACATTTGCAGAGACCCTAAAATTGCCCCTACAAAATGGGGGTCACTTCTTGGGGAATTCCAATTTACTGGCACCTCCAAGGCTCTGCAAAAATAACATGGCGACCAGAAAGTCCCTCTAAATCTGTACTCCAAAAGCTAAAAAAAACACAGTGTTCCTTCCCTTCTGAGCCCTGCTGCGTGCCCAAGCAGCAGTTTATACCCACATACAGTGCTGGCCAAAAGTATTGGCACCCCTGCAATTCTGTCAGATAATACTCAATTTCTTCCACAAAATGATTGCAATCACAAATGCTTTGGTAATAATATCTTCATTTAATTTGTCGTCAATGGAAAACCACAAAAAGAATTGTCAAAAAGCCAAATTGGATATAATTCCACACCAAACTTAAAAAAGGGGGTGGACAAAAGTATTGGCACCCTTTGAAAAATCATGTGATGCTTCTCTAATTTGTGTAATTAACAGCACCTGTTACTTACCTGTGGCACATAACAGGTGGTGGCAATAACTAAATCACACTTGCAGCCAGTTGAAATGGATTAAAGTTGACTCAACCTCTGTCCTGTGTCCTTGTGTGTACCACATTGAGCATGGAGAAAAGAAAGAAGACCAAAGAACTGTCTGAGGACTTGAGAAGCAAAATTGTGAGGAAGCATGAGCAATCTCAAGGCTACAAGTCCATCTCCAAAGACCTGAATGCTCCTGTGTCTACCGGGCGCAGTGTCATCAAGAAGTTTAAAGCCCATGGCACTGTGGCTAACCTCCCTAGATGTGGACGGAAAAGAAAAATTGACGAGAGATTTCAACGAAAGATTGTGCGGATGGTGGCTAAAGAACCTCGACTAACATCCAAACAAGTTCTAGCTGCCCTGCAGTCCGAGGGTACAACAGTGTCAACCCGTACTATCCGTCGGCGTCTGAATGAAAAGGGACTCTATGGTAGGATACCCAGGAAGACCCCACTTCTGACCCAGAGACATAAAAAAGCCAGGCTGGAGTTTGCCAAAACTTACCTGAGAAAGCCAAAAACTTTTTGGAAGAATGTTCTCTGGTCAGATGAGACAAAAGTAGAGCTTTTTGGGAAAAGGCATCAACATAGAGTTTACAGGAAAAAAAAAGAGGCCTTCAAAGAAAAGAACACGGTCCCTACAGTCAAACATGGCGGAGGTTCCCTGATGTTTTGGGGTTGCTTTGCTGCCTCTGGCACTGGACTGCTTGAGCGTGTGCATGGCATTATGAAGTCTGAAGACTACCAACAAATTTTGCAGCATAATGTAGGGCCCAGTGTGAGAAAGCTTGGTCTCCCTCAGAGGTCATGGGTCTTCCAGCAGGACAATGACCCAAAACACACTTCAAAAAGCACTAGAAAATGGTTTGAGAGAAAGCACTGGAGACTTCTAAAGTGGCCAGCAATGAGTCCAGACCTGAATCCCATAGAACATCTGTGGAGAGATCTCAAAATGGCAGTTTGGAGAAGGCACCCTTCAAATCTCAGGGACCTGGAGAAATTTGCCAAAGAAGAATGGTCTAAAATTCCAGCAGAGCATTGTAAGAAACTCATTGATGGTTACCGGAAGCGGTTGTTCACAGTTATTTTGTCTAAAGGTTGTGCTACCAAGTATTAGGCTGAGGGTGCCAATACTTTTGTCCGAGCCATTTTTGGAGTTTTGTGTAAAATGATCAATGATTTGACTTTTTTTTTCATTCTCTTTTGTGTTTTTTCATTGTAAGCAAAATAAATGAAGATATTATTACCAAAGCATTTGTGATTGCAATCATTTTCTGGAAGAAATTGAGTATTATCTGACAGAATTGCAGGGGTGCCAATACTTTTGGCCAGCACTGTATATAATTTTTTTGTCCCCAGGATAGCCCACTTAATAGTTTTAGGAGTTCATGTCTCTGATGCCACAAAGTGGCCGCAACGTATTAGGCACTGAAATTGGATATTTCTTTAAAAACTTTAATTTTCACTTTGTACATTAATTTTTGGGAAGCATTTTTAGGCTCTAAATGATAATACCCCTTGATACATTCCTTGAGGGGTGTAGTTTCTAAAATGAGGTCACTTTTGAGAGGTTTCCATTATATTGGTACTTTAGGGGTTCTGCAAATGCGACATGGCACCTGAAAACTATTCCAGCCACATCTGCCCTCCAAATGCTAAATAGCGCTCTTTCCATTTTGAGCCCTGCCATTTACCCATGCAGCAAATTACAACCACATATGGGGCATTTCTGTGTTCAGGAGAAATTGTGTAACGAACTTTGGGGTGCTTTTTCTCCTTTGTCCTCTTGTGAAAATGAAAAATTTGGGGCTAAATTGACGGTTTATTGGAAAAAAAGTAATTTTTTATTTTAATGTCCCAATGTTAATAAAATCTGTGAAACAGCTGTGAGGTCAAAATGTTCACCATACCCCTAGATAAATTCTATAAGGGGTGTAGTTTCCAAAATGGGTTCACCTTTTGGGGGTTTGTATTATATTGGTACTTTAGGGGCTCTGCAAATGTGACATGGCATCCGAAAACTATTCCAGAAAAATCTGCCCTCCAAAAGCTAAATAGCGCTCTTTCCATTTTGAGCCCTGCCATTTACCCATGCAGCAGATTACAACCACATATGGGGCATTTCTGTGTTCAGGAGAAATTGTGTAACGAACTTTGGGGAGCTTTTTCTCCTTTGTCCTCTTGTGAAAATGAAAAATTTGGGGCTAAATTGACGGTTTATTGGAAAAAAAAGTAATTTTTCATTTTAATGTCCCAATGTTAATAAAATCTGTGAAACAGCTATAGGGTCAAAATGCTCACTATACCCCTTGATATGTTCTGTGAGGGGTGTAGTTTCAAAAATGGGGTCACTTTTAGGGGGTTTCCATTGTATTGGTACTTTGGGGGCTCTGCAAATACGACATGGTACCTGAAAACTATTCCACCAAAATCTGCTCTCCAAAAGCTAAATAGCGCTCTTTCCATTCTGAGCCCTGCCATGTACCCATACAGCAGATTACGACCACATATGGGGTATTTCCGTGTTCAGGAGCAATTGTTTTGCAAACTGTGGGGGGCTTTTTCTCCTTTAACCCCTTGTGAAAATGAAAACTTTGGGGATAAAGTGACATTTTAGTAATGTTTCATTTATACATCCCAGTGTTAGCAAAATCTGTGAAACGACTGTAAGGTCAAAATGCTCACTATACCCCTATATGAATTCTGTGAGGGGTGTAGTTTCCAAAATGGGGTCACTTTTTGGGGTTTTCCTTTGTATTGGTACTCTAGGGGCTTTGTAAATGAGACATGGCACCTGAAAACTATTCCAGCAAAATCTGCTTTTCAGACGCCCAGTGTCACTCCTTCCCTTCCGTGCGCTGCCATTCGCCCAAACATCAGTTTACACCCACTTGTGGGGTATTTCCGTGCTCGGGAGAAATTGCATAACAAACTGTGAGATGCATTTTCTCTTTTAACCCTTTGTGAATGTGTTAATTTTAGGGCTAAATTAAGGAATTAGTGGGAAAAAATTAAATGTCTAAATTTCACCTCCATATTGTTTTAATTCCAGTGAAATGCTTAAAGGGTTAACAAACTTCCCAAATGTTATTTTTAATTATTTGAGGGGTGCAGTTTTGAAAATGGGGTGATTTATGGGGGTTTCTAATATATAGGCCATTATAATCCTCTTCAGAACTGAAGTGGTCCCTAAAAAATTAGTTTGGGAAATTTTCTTGTAAATCTGCAAAATCGCTGTTACACTTGTAAGCCTTCTAACATCCAAAATAAATTACAGGACGATTAAAAGATGATGCCGATATAAAGCAGAGATATGGTAGATAATATGTATTAATGTATTTGGGTGGTATGACTATCTATCTGAAAAGCAGAGCATTTCACATTTTGAAAATTGCGATTTTTTTCCAAATTTCCATCAAATTTCCTATTTTTTTATAAATAAATACACAAATATTCATTAGTGTTTACCACTAACATGAAGTACAATGTGTCACGAAAAAATAATCTCAAAATCACTTGTGTAAGTTAAGACGTCTCAAAGTTATTGCTATATAAAGTGACACATGTCAGTTTTGAAAAACGAGGCCTGGTCCTTAACGCACTTTTGGGCTGGGTCCTTAAGGGGTTAAAAAATTTTATCTCAGAGAGTTTGAAGAAGGGTCACATAAGACCCTCTAACTCTCCGTTAGCAGCCGGGTTTTTTTTTGTTAAAAAAAAAGATGGCGGACTACGTCCTTGCCTTGATTTTCGGGAATTGAACCAAATTACTGTGCGTAATCCTTACCCGCTTCCTCTTATTCCCGATTTATTTAATCAACTGGTGGGGTCCCAGTGGTTTTCTAAATTAGATCTCCTTGGGGCATACAATTTGATAAAAGTACGGGAGGGAGACGAGTGGAAGACAGCATTTAACACGCCCCTGGGTCATTTCGAGAGTCTGGTTATGCCCTTTGGGCTTACTAATGCCCCTGCAATCTTCCAGGAGTTTATGAATGACATATTACGTCCTTTTATTGGTCAATTCCTGGTTGTGTACTTAGATGATATCCTCATCTTTTCTCCTAATTACGAGTCTTACTGTGAACACCTTCAGTCCGTCTTGTCTGTTCTAAAAGAGAATTCACTTAGTGTTAAAGTGGAAAAATGTGTTTTTTGTGTCCAGGAGATTTCTTTTTTGGGGTTTGTCATTTCGAAGGACGGGTTCAAGATGGATTTAAGTAAAGTCAAGGCTATTTTAGACTGGGTTCACCCTGAGAACCTCAAAGCGTTACAGAGGTTTCTAGGATTTGCTAACTTTTACCGTAAATTTATTAAGAATTTTTCGTTGATTGTTAAGCCTTTGACAGATTTGACCAAAAAAGGAGCCAAGATTTCGGAGTGGCCGCCGGAGGCTGAGAGAGCGTTCCGATCGCTTAAACAACGCTTTGCTTCGGCACCTGTTTTGGTCCAACCCGTCAACTCCTTACCATTTTTTGTTGAAGTGGACGCTTCTAGTGTGGGGGTTGGTGCGGTTTTGTCTCAAGGAGATGCTGAGGGCCGTAACCTGCGGGTTTGTGCCTTCTTCTCAAAGAAATTTTCGAAAACAGAATGTAATTACGATGTGGGTGACAGAGAGTTGCTGGCGATTAAATTAGCCTTTGAGGAATGGAGACATTTTTTAGAAGGTGCCGTGCATAAAGTGACGGTTTTCACGGACCATAAAAATTTGATGTATCTACAGTCAGCTAAGACGTTAAATCCTCGCCAGGCTCGTTGGTCTTTGTTCTTTTCCAGGTTTAACTTTCTAGTTACCTACCAACCAGGTTCGAAGAATGTGGTGGTGGACGCCCTGTCCCGGTCATTTGAGGCTGCACCCTGTGATGAGATCCCTTCACAGATATTGGCCAAGGGAGTGGTAGTGGCCGAGATTTCTACTGACCTTCACAAGGAGATTTCGGAAGCACAAAGCTTGGCTCCTGCCAACACCCCTAATGATAAATTTTTTGTTCCTCTGAACCTTCGATTGTTATTATTACAGGAGGCTCATGATTCAGTCCTCTCGGGTCACCCTGGTATTTCTAATACATTGAAGTTAATCTCCAGGTCGTTTTGGTGGCCATCTGTCAGAAGGGACACTACGAGGTATGTGGAGTCCTGTGAGGTACTGTATGTGCCAGGTCTAAGTCCCTTAGAGGGTTTCCTGCGGGGAAATTGTGCCCATGGCCTATTCCTGTGAAGCCTTGGACGCACATCTCTATGGATTTCATCACTATTCTACCGGTTTCTGGAGGATGTACGGTAATTTGGGTAATCACGGATCGGTTTAGTAAGATGTGTCATTTGGTGGCTTTACCCAAATTGCCGTCTGCCCCTCTTTTGGCTAGATCATTTGTGGAAAATTTTGTACGGCTTCATGGGGTACCGTCTGATATTGTGTCAGATAGGGGAGTGCAGTTCGTTTCCAGGTTCTGGAGGGTGTTTTGTAAACGCCTTAACATCTCTTTATCCTTTTCTTCATCTTATCACCCACAATCCAACGGTCAGACTGAAAGGTTAGGTCAAAGTTTGGAACAATATTTAAGGTGCTTTGTGAGCTCAGATCAGTTTAAGTGGAAAGAATTTTTACCATTAGCTGAGTTTGCTTTAAATAATCGTTCTTTGGAATCTACTGGGACCTCTCCTTTTTTTGTAATTATGCGTTTCATCCGTCCTTTGGTCCGTTGTCTTTAGCTAGTTCGGATGTCCCAGGGGAGGATCAGTTCTCTGCTAAACTAGCTTCAGTCTGGTCTGAGGTCAAGAAAAATCTTATTAGAGCTAGGAGTAAAGCTAAATTTTTTGCTGAAGTAAACGATCAGAATCCCATAAGTTCTCTGTGGGAGATAGGGTGTGGCTCTCTACATGGAATATTAGACTTAAAATACCATGCTTCAAACTTGGTCCCAAATATATTGGTCCATTTGAAATTGTAGAGATAATTAACCCTGTCTCAGTTCGGTTGCGCCTACCTGACTCTATGGGGATAACCAATGCTTTTCATGTGTCCTTACTAAAGAGGTATTTTTCATCCTCAGGCAGTAATTCAGTTTCACCACCTCCACCTGTCTTGGTTAATGGAGAGCTGCAGTTCGTGGTTCGCTCTATTGAGGACTCCCGGCTCTTTCACGGACGCATTCAGTATCTGGTCCATTGGAAAGGCTATGGGCCTGGGGAGAGATCATGGGTTTCATCGTCAGACATTTTTGCTAAGCGGTGCATTAGGGCCTTTCACCGCAGGTTTCCATTGAAGCCCGGTCCGGAGGTTCCGGAGGCACCTCCTTTAAGGGGGGGTACTGTTAGGTAGTTGGTCCAGACGGGCAGGGGTTAAATTTTGTCTGTCTGTACTTTCTGCCTTGGGGAGGGGTTTTTCCCTGTGCCTCTGCCACACCCTCTGTGGTGCTATATTAACTGGGGCTTCACTATTGCACACTGCTGGTTATACTTGTGTGTTCAGCCATACCTGTGCTGTGAGGCCTGGTTCTCAGGTGTTGTATGTGGATTCAGGGATTTAACTGTTGGGTGGTCAGTGCAGGGGACTTCTGGTTTATGGTATGTTAAATTTCAGGGTCAGCTCACAGGGATTGTAGTTAGGTTCCTGTGAGGTGTCCTCTTTTCAGAGGAAAACGCTGGCGTTAGGCAGGATTAGTCAGGGCGGATCGCAGGGCGATTTCTGTTATTATTTTCTCCTGCCAACTCTGTTTTACTTTCTCAGTTATTTTGTCTGCCCTTTATTTGTTTTGTATTTCTTTAATAAACACGTTTATTATACATGCTTGTTTATGTTTCATTTGGCTAGGGGTCGAACATAACAGTAAGGCTAGAGCTACACAGTGCATTATCGAAAGAAAAATAGGTCATAAAAAACACGATCAACAATATATTAAAAAAATATATAGAAATGTATTTAATACATATAAACAAATAAAATAAATACAGTGGTATAAAATATAGAGACAGGGGCAGATGGAAACAGCCCACAACTAGAGGCACATAATGCTGAGGACTAAATGCATCCTGAACCATATATACACAGTATCTACCCAGAATAATGTAATAAATAGCAATAAATGCAGAGATGTACATGCATGGAGTGAAGTCAAATTATCTTAATAGAAAAGTCTATACAGTGAAATTACCACAACATGCAAATCCTGCAGTATAAGTAAGATATAAATCCAGCCAAGAAAGTTAGAGTATCCACAGGATTATAGGTGAAACATCAGATTATGATCAGATCAGCATAGAGTAATACCTACAGATAAGGTGGACATGGTGAATGCAGATCTCAGCAAACAAAAAGCGACCCCAGAGTTAAGGAACCACCTCAACGTGTTTCAGTAACCTGGCTACACGTTGCTTTTACAGTGTCCATATTAGGACATCCTCAGATATCAGTGTCAAACATCAGATTAATAGCAGTTTACAACAGTGACACCTGACTTTGACTTTGATTCTGACAACGAATTTGACTTTGATTCTGACAATGACTTTGATTCTGACAACGACTTTGATTCTGACTCTCACTTTGATTCTGACTTTGATTCTGACTCTCACTTTGATTCTGACTCTGACTTTGATTCTGACTCTGACTTTGATTCTGACTTTGATTCTGACTCTGACTTTGATTCTGACTCTGACTTTGACTCTGACTTTGATTCTGACTCTGACTTTGATTCTGACTCTGACTTTGATTCTGACTTTGACTTTGATTCTGACACTGACATCTGCAGTTTCTGATTGGCCAACAGATGAGGTCCGCCCCCTATATAACTGTACTTTACAGGGGCTTCAGACTCTTCAGACCTCAGTCCTCACAATAGTGGCAGAAGAATCATTTCAGTGCATGGGTGTGCGCTTACACACTCTGCGCTGTGAATCCAGTATTTTTCGCTGGAAACAAAGTCGGAAATGCAGGAGTTTGTTTCCGACGAAATAAACTGGATTTGCGGCGCAGAGGGTGTAAGCGCACACCCGTGCATCGCTTTAAAAACCCATTCAAATGAATGGGTTTTTAAGCAATGCGTCGCTAACCTTTCACTATCCAGTCCCTATACAGTTTCCTGAGATTTTCAGTCGGATTCGCGGTGGACGGACTCCGGCGCCAGTGTGAACCCACCCTTAGAGAGATTATTTGGATGTATTTCTGCAGCACAGTGTTATAGGTCACGCCCCTTTACTATGAGTCCACACCCCTTTTTGTACAAGTAATAAAAGTATTTATTACACTTGATGAATGTGGCACACAACATGTTAGAGAGGATATTTGGTGAAAATGATACCAGAAATGTGGAGCATTTTACTTGATAAATCTCCACCATTGTATGTGCTGGCTGGCTTGTATGTATATGAAAAACTCAGATGATGTGTGAGCACCCTCTGGCCGCTGTGCCACTTGCATTGGTAAAGGAGTTACAGGGGGACACAGTGATCAAGTCAGTGCGCTGCAAACAGCATCAGTCGGGGATAAAAGAATCCTCAGCAGCCTCAGCCAATCAGTGATCTGATTACATTCAGTGATGATTTTCTCTCTGGCCGGGCAGGACAGTGACACTGCCTGCGTTGCTTCTACAAAGCATACCAAGCCAGGCCCCTTCCCTCCTGGCTCCCATGTTATCTTTTTTTAAAGTCACCACAGCCATAGCAGATATGGAAAATGGAAAATAATTATCTTGATACATTGTTTAGAGACTTCAAAAATACATAAAAGAGACAACTTTCATCACTGCCTATCTCACTGTCTTAATGCTAAAGCTCCTTTCATCTATAGTGTATGGCATTTACCTTTCGGCCTCCTGTGTCCTGTTTGCTTTTAACCTGACATTTTGTATTTTTCATAGGTTTCAGGTTTAAGCCAGCACCATCTCTGTTTTCTGGCTCTGCTGGGAGGTTGATGCCTTTATTCTCCCCTCAATAGTCTTCTAAAAAAGCAAAAAAGTGAGGTCATACCGTCACAGCAACTCCCCAACTGGCCCTTCTTTGAGGTTATCCCTGGCAGAATTTCTGCGGTAAAGAAGGATCTCCTGCGACACTTTTTCATGGCTGCCAGAACTGTCATCCCCAGGCACTGCTGCACCCTTCCTGGTTGAATTCCTACAGTAGCTTCTCCTAATAAGGAGAATGGAGGCCCTGGTGGCGGAGGATTCCTCCGATCCCTCCAAATTTGACGCTCTCTGGCGGCCTTGGGTGGTGTTTCAGGAGTCGACTGAGTTCTCTTTTTTCTTCTCCTGATCCGGAACTACTCTACTTTACTATTCTCCTTCCCCTTTCCTCTTAAGAGGTTACTGGTTATTCCATCCTTCCCCTGATGCCTCCCCTCCTCATTTCCCCACCTGTGTCTACCTGTGTGTTGTTCCTGCTGTGTGTTTCCCTTGTTTGTTTGTCTGTCCCTCATTTCTCTGCAGACGATGTTATTCAGATTCCATATACCTGGGCCTTCGCCCCTTTGTTAGTAAATTGTGTCTTCATACTGTGGACGGGGTTCTCCCCTAGCCTCTTATGTTTAGGCGAGGCCTGTGTGCCTTTGCGCCTCTTGCTCGTTTATAATATTGTTTTTATTGGTTTTTTTTTCTTTATTTTCTCCCCTTTTGTATTGTATTTAAAAATGTTTTTTAATAAACATTGATTAAACATAAAAAAGCCAAAAAGCCATATGTGTACAGTCAGGGGGGCTAAACTGCCATTTTTTTTAAATTGAGAGATATAAATTTATCCCCTTCACTTAAAGGAAGACTAAACCCAGAAAATGCACAGAAAAATAATAAAATCTTCAAACCCTTCCTTCATTAATCTTTATTAATGTTTTGTCTTATGATACAATTAAAATTGAGAAATATATAAAGAAATTATCTATCACTAGGTTCACACCTGCGTTCGGGTTTCCGTTTGGGTGGTCCACTTGGGGACCCCCCTTCCCGAATGGAAAACTAATTGTAACGTCTCTGCCTATTCGGGTCTCTGCATCACCCTCTGCCCGCACGCGGCGGTGCAGGAGGCGTGCTCAGTTTGATTCCTTGTTTAAGATTCTTGTTGCTCAGTCTGAACACTGTCCTAGACTATGTAATTGATATTCTGCCACACCCGTCTTCTTCACCTTGGTTTTCCTCCACTCCACTAATAGTTAATCTCAGCCTCACCTGTGTGATTGACAGCCTATCCTCCTATCAAGTCTGGGGTAGGTCCTGACTTTCTATAAACAGTTTGTCAGCCCTCACATGGTCTCTAGCTATTGATTCTGTCTTGTGACTTGTCCCTGCTAGCTCCTATTCTGCTATTGTTGTATTTCTGACTTCTGACCTTTGGCTTACCCTGTGACTATTCTCTTGGATTCGTTTTGGTACTGCATTGCTTGACTGGTACCGACCCCTTGGCTTGCTGACTCTGCTTCTGTCTTGTCTTGTCCTGTTCTGTGTGTCACTTATATTAGGAAGGGACTGATCGACCGGTTGCTGGCTGTTGCCTAGGACAGATCGGGCAAGTTAGCCAGGGACAGCGGGGGGGTTCAGCTTTAGGGCTCACTGTCTATGTGCCCCTCCCCTCAGAGTTCTCCAGCAGCTACTGAGGAATCGCTCCTCTAGCAATTCCCTTACAGAATAGCCAGCCCTAAATTACCTTCTGCCATTGCTTCCCTCCGGATCAGCATGGATCCTATCCAGGGCCTTGCAGCCAAGATAGAGGGTTTGGCAGGCCTGGTAGCTGAGCTAGCTAAACAGGTTCAGACCCTTACTGATGCTGCTGCAGCATCCCCTGCTATTTCTACCCTTCCCAGGGTGAAGATGTTACTCCCGGATCGTTTCTCGGGGGACCGAGAAAAATTTGAGACTTTCCGGGAGTCTTGTCGCTTGTACTTTCGGATTAACCCTCATGCATCCCAGGCCCAAATGGTCGGAGTAGTTATATCCCGCCTACAGGGGGATCCACAAGCTTGGGCCCGTAAACTCCTTCCTGGGGTTGAGGAGTGGTCTGATTTTGAAAAAAATTTTTTTGTTTCTGGGGTCTATCTATGCTGAGCCAGACCACATTGGGCTAGCGGAATCGCAACTCCTCACCATGCGGCAGGGCAAACTCTCTGCTGAGGAGTACTGCTCAGAATTACGCAAGTGCAGTGTAACTGCAGGTTGGTGTGAGTCGGCTCTAAAGGCTCACTTTAAACAAGGCCTATGTTACCGTGTTAAGGAGGTCTGGGTTGGTCACCCAGATCCCCCTACTCTTGAGCAAGCTATGACATTGCCTGTCCGTATTGACCGTAGAATCCGGGAAAATGTTAAAGAGAGAGTAGGGTCTGTTTCCTCCAAATTTTCTGTCTCTTCCTCTCTCTTTCCTGATAAACCCACTTTTTCTCCCATCACTCCTGGTGCGGGACCCATGCAACTGGGAGCTATGGACGCCAAGACTCGACGAGAGCATCGTCTTAGGAATAACCTTTGCCTGTACTGTGGTACTTCAGGTCATATCATACGAGACTGCTTGATCAGACCCCGTACACCAGCGGAAAAACTTCAGTGCCAGATTGGTAGTTGGAAGAACCACTCAGGCAACCAGGTATTTGCTGAAAATAACAATAAGATGATGTTATCTGTGTCTCTGTCCTCTGGGGACAGATCTGTTTCTGGCCAGGCCTTAGTTGACTCTGGGTCTGCAGCAAACTTTGTCACAGTCTCGTTTGTCTCAGCTTTAGGCATTAAGCTTTTGCCACTCGATACTCCTCTGTCTGTTACTGCGGCGGATTTTGCCCCACTGGCCAGGGGTAAGGTCCGATTCAAGACCCCTTTAATCACTTTGCATGTGGGCTCTGCACATTCGGAAGTCATGAGCTTTTTTGTTATGGAGCATCTGTCTTCCGATATTATTTTGGGGCTCCCCTGGTTGAAACTCCATAACCCTATTTTTGATTGGGGTAAAAGGGAGTTGGTAAAATGGGGAGATCAGTGCTCATCCCACCGTATTGCTTTGCACACCTTAGATTATGTCAGTGAGGAAACTATTTTGGCTACTAAAAGTTGGAAACGCCAGGCGAATAAAAAACGTTTGCCTGGTCCACCAGCACCTGTTATTGTTCAGGGAAAGGCAGAAGATATACTGGGTCCTTCTAAAACTGGTTTGTCTGGTGAGGGTCCGGTGGCCCCTCATAAAAGGGTGGATACTGTAACGTCTCTGCCTGTTCGGGTCTCTGCATCACCCCTCCGCCCGCACGCGGCGGCACAGGAGGCGTGCTCAGTTTGATTCCTTGTTTAAGATTCTTGTTGCTCAGTCTAAACACTGTCCTAGATTATGTAATTGATTTTCTGCCACACCCGTCTCCTTCACCTTGGTTTTCCTCCGCTCCACTAATAGTTAATCTCAGCCTTGCCAGTGTGATTGACAGCCTATCCTCCTATCAAGTCTGGGGCAGGTCCTGACTTTCTATAAATAGGTTATCAGCCCTCACATGGGCACTGGCTATTGAGTCTGTCTTTTGACTTATCCCTGCTATTCTGCTATTGTTGTATTTCTGACTTCTGACCTTTGGCTTCCTCTGTAACTACTCTCTTGGATTCGTTTTGGTACTGCATTGCTCGACTGTTACCGACCCTTGGCTTGCTGACTCTGCTTCTGTGTTGTCTTGTCTTGTCCTGTTCTGTGTGTCACTTATATTAGGAAGGGACTGATCAATCGGTTGTTGGTTGTCGCCTAGGACAGATCGGGCAAGTTAGCCAGGGACAGCGGGAGGGTTCAGCTTTAGGGCTCACTGTCTTTGTTTCCCTCTCCTCAGAGTTCTCCAGCAGCTACTGGGGAATCGCTCCTCTAGCGATTCCCTTACACTAATCTAAAAAAAGCAGTTACCCGTGGATAGATTATAATGGAGTCCACTGGGTTTCCGCTCGGTTTCCGCCTGAAAAGGACAAAGGTTGATTAAGACCTGCCCCTTTAGCTAACCCACCCCAGGACATTCTCTAGCCAAAAGTGGAGTAGACCAGCAGAAGATTACCACTATTGTTCTCTGAAGGGTTCTATAAGACTACTTGTGTCTAGATCATGCAGAAAGTGCTCCAGATTGACAAACAGTAAGGACAAATTAATTTCTTATTTTCTTTTTAGCCTTCATTTTTGTGTTTAGTGTTCTAGTAACTAATTGATGACCGCCCATTGGCTATATACATCCAAGCAGTGGCTGTTTATCTCAGCAAGGGAAGACCTGTATATGCTTGCAGCTGGACAGGATCATGCAGCTGTAGGTGAAGGGAAACGGTGTCAACTGTTAGAGAAAAAAACAGTAATGTTAAATCACCCTTGAAAGGTCTATTATGATCTTGGAGGGAGCACAAAATGTTAAAAAAAAATCAAAAAACTATGTGTTATGTACATAAAAATTGTTTCAGAGAGGGAAAATGAAAAAAAATTTGCAACAATTTGTGTTATAAAAAAAACCAGGAAAGGCGAAAAACCGACACATTTTCCTGATATTTAAAAAAAATAAAAACATGCAAAAATCAAAATGGCATAAAGAAGCTGAATGTGTCATCAAAAAGACCACCTTAGGCCCAAGGTTACACCTATTAATACATAGAGAATGCACAGTGTAGCTTGAAGATCGCCTGGAGTTAAGTAACTATTGCTAGAGTGACTTAATTGTTTTGTATAAAGGACAGATAGTACCTCTCCAATTTTTTAAATCCACTCCTGGATTTTAATGCAAAATTGTGTCAAAAACTTGATCAAAACCTGCATGTTGGACAGCACCCTATCATACAGGGGTCTGAAACACATGGTCCCTGAGGCTGTAGTCAGTTTTAGAGTTGATACTTGTCTTCGCTTCCTAGCACCTCCCGCTCTCTTCCTCTGCTCCAGGCACACTGCTGAGATGTATTTGCACCTGGAGCAGGAGAAGACAGCGTGAACGGGAGCAGTGAGATAAGTACTGGGGCGACTGATTATGGGTGGATATTAAAATGCATGGGCCACTCTGAGGGGACATTAAATTGTGTGGTGTCACTGCTCTGCTAGGGAGAAATTAAACTATGTAGGGCTACTGCTGGGGGACATTAAATTATGTGGGGCTACTTCTGGAGGACTTTAACCCCTTCCTGCCACAGATGTTTTTCGATTTTCGTTTTTTTGGCTCTCCACCTTCCAAACCCCATATTTTTTTTTTTTTTTTTTCCATTCACAGAGCAACATGAGGGCTTAATATTTGCAGGACCAATTGTACTTTGTAGTGGTACAATTATATATCCGTACAATGCACTGTGAATCCAGAAAAACTTGGATTTGTGCAACTTTCTTACAAGCTTAATTTTTTATGGCATTCCCTATGTAGCCAAAATGACATGTCACCTGCATTATATGGACCGGTATGATTCCGGTGATATTAAATGTATATAGTTTTATTCACATTTTACCCCCTTAAAAAAATCCAAAAGTTGCCATATTTTGATACCTGTCACTTTTTTATATTTCCATATACAGGGATGCATAGAGCATCTATTTTTTGTGGGGCCAGATGTACTTTTTATTTATACTATTTTGGGGAATGTCTATTGCTTTGATTGCTTTTTATTAAAAAGTTTGTATACCGGGTTTTTTCAGACACAGGGATGTGTTGTAGGAAAAGGGGGGTGATTTGAATTTTTTATTCTTTTTAGTTTTTTTTTTTTGTGCAATTGTTACACCCCAGGGGGTCTGTTCACTAATGCAATGCATTACAATGCATTGCAAATTGATGGCACTTCTATTACAGTCTGTATAGAGCAGCCAGCAATAGAAGTTAATACCTGGGAGCATTCAATGGGCTCCCGATTCTGATGGCAATGGAAAACTGGCCCAGGATCTTGTTCTTGTTTGTGTTGCAAATTTTCCTGTGGTTTTTGAGTCAGGAGTGGATTTAACAGAAAGGGAATGTCTAAGAGCTTCCATTATATTTTCCATACCTTTTCAAGTCACTCCTGACTTTAGCTTAAGCCCGTAATAGTACGGCAGATGTCGGGTATTTAAATATGGCGGCTGCTCAACTCCTGACCTGCAGGGTTTCTGCTGTATTATACAGAAGAGACCTGGCGCTAATGCCCGCAATCAATGCCCAAAGCTGACCGAAGCGCCATTTTGCCGGGTATCGCCGGCACCC
Organism: Leptodactylus fallax; assembly: GCA_947044405.1. Classification (NCBI taxonomy): domain Eukaryota; kingdom Metazoa; phylum Chordata; class Amphibia; order Anura; family Leptodactylidae; genus Leptodactylus; species Leptodactylus fallax. Next base: position 1,158,958 of record CAMRHE010000407.1, read on the forward strand.
GGAGCAAGCTCTGGGGCCGCCGTCCTGTTGCTATGACAGCTGGGAGCCTTGTGAAGGCTCCCAGGCCTGTCTTTCATTAACTTCTATAGCAGGCTACTCTATGTAGCCTGCAATAGAAGTGCCGTTTTTTTGCAATGCATTAGCATTGTAATGCATTGCATTAGTGATCAAACCCCCTGGGGTTCAAGAACCCTAGGGGGTCTAATAAATGTAAAATAAAAAATAAAAAAAAAGTACAAAAAAAAATATTAAAAACAAAATATTAAAAGTTCAAATCACCCCCTCCTTCCCTAGAACACATATAAAAGTAGTTTAATAATGTGAAACACATACACATTAGGTATCCCTGTGTCCAAAATGCCCGGTCTACAAATCTATTCAAATTTTCTAATTATCCCGTATGGTAAACGCGTAGCGGGAAAAAAAAAAAATCAAAAGTGCCAAATCGCCGTTTTTTCACTGTTTTGTCTCTGATAAAAATGCGAATAAAAAGTGATCAAACCAATAGACTTTCCCCAAAATGGTATAACTAAAAAGTACACCTGGTCCTGCAAAAAAAAGACGCCCTATGCTTACACGGAAGTATAATAAAGTCACGGGTGTCAGAATATGGCGATTTAAAAAAAAAAAAAAATTTTTGCATAGTTTTGGATTTTTGTTAAGGGGTTAAAATGTAAATAAAACCATATAAATTTGGTATCCCCGGAATCGTACCGAAACATAGAATACAGGTGACATGTCATTTTGTCTGTAGAGCGAACGCCGTAAAAACGAAGCCCATAAGAATGTCGCACAAATGCACTTTTTCTTCAAATCCACCCCATTCTGAATTTTTTTTACAGCTTCCCAGTACATTGTACAGAATAATAAATGGTAGCATCATGTAGAACAATTTGTCCCATAAACATTAAGTCCTCAAGTTATGGGGTTTGGGAGGCGGGGAATCAAAAACGTTAGGGGGTTAGAAAACCACAGCAAAATCTGCAACAAAACTTTCTGCATTTAAGCAACATGGGGCCTTAGCCTTCAAAAAACACTAGTGGTTTTTAATGTGGTTTTTGCAAAAAATAAAAATAAAAAAACAGTGTCATAATTTTTTTCCTCCTCCTATTGATTTCAAAGGGTTTTTCAAGGTGGAATCCGCCTGAATATAGGTCAAGTCACTTCCATTGAAATGAATGGGAGGCAATTTTTGAGGTGGATTCTGCCTCAAAATCCCCCTGCAAATAACTTAGCTTGAAATCTCATAGAGGGCCACAGCAAAAAAGGTAGAAAAAACATTTTTTTCCGGCAGTGCTTTTCCAAAACCGCAACGGTGTGGATGGGATTCTAGCAGATGTAAAATGCTGCGTTTTTTGCCACGTGGGGCCCTGGCCTAAATGATCTCTCCTGTTTACTTTCTTTTTTAAGAGTCCCACCTGGGTGAGTTTTGCCCTATCCACAGCATAAGGCATATCCACAGACCACCACTGATCAGGAAAATGGGGGAATTTTGACCCCCATTCTGAATGGAACAGTAGTTGGGGTGTGTGCGCACCGTTTTATTAATTTCAATGACATTTCTGGAGCTATCTCTGGCACTGTTGTTGAAATGAATGGAAAGATACAAATGGTGCCCAATCACCCCTCCATTCCAATACACTGTTCTTCTGAGTAGTCAGACTCCCGCACATATGTAAGTTATGTCCTATCCTGTGAATAAGGCATAACATATCCAGATATAAAAAACCCCTGACATCTGACATTGTTTAGTTGAGAGGGTTATAATTCCCAACATATACTCTATATAAGCATTGGAGAGTATAGCTTTAAATCTCTTCATGAATTCTAGCAGAAAGTTGTGCATACAACTAGCTTACAGCTTTTCTTAATTATTTTGTAGAAAGAAGTGAAGGTTAGCAATAATTATGTCCTCCAGTGGACCTTGTTGGAAAATGAATGAAGTCTCAGCAATGAAGTCTCAGTTATTTTATAGAGAGAAGCTCAATAAGTTAAAACAAGACATTTGTGGAAGTGAATAAATACTTGGTAACAATGACAAATATGAATTATTATATTGATAAAGAATTTTTACTTTTTAATCTAATAGTGACACTGTGGTCATTGACAGTGGTGAACCTTAATTGGCCAACACATAGTATAACACCCCCTTTCCTGGCCCCCAACTGTATATTATCCCCTTTATTCGCCCCACAAAATATAACACCCCCTTTTACTGACCTCCACATTATACTGCCCCCTTTACTGGACCACACACAGTATAATGCCCCCTTTACTGGACCCCACAAAGTATAATGCCCCCTTTGCTGATCACCACACATGATATTGCCCCCTTAACAGTATATGGGGGGCAGTATATGGTCCCTTTTTATGGACAGTATATGGTCCTTTTTTACCCCCCAACCTCACACACACACATATACACACATAATATTGCCCACTTCTTTTTGGCCCCCATATAGTGATATGTTAGACTTAGTTTTGACCCTAATTTTCCAAAAGTTTTGGTCTCGGGCCAAACACAAAACTTTTGGGGTTCATCGCCCACCAAGCACTATTATACTCTGGGGTCTTTTTAGATCCCACAGTATAAAAAGAGTAGGCCCAGGGGAGGTGAGTAAAAATAACATACACTTACAGTGGGGAAAACAAGTATTTAGTCAGCCACCAATTGTGCAAGTTCTCCCACTTAAAAAGATGAGGCCGGCCTGTAATTGTCATCATAGGTAGACCTCAACTATGAGAGACAAAATGAGAAAACAAATCCAGAAAACCACATTGTCTGATTTTTAAAGCATTTATTTGCAAATTATGGTGGAAAATAAATATTTGGTCACCTACAAACAAGCAAGATTTCTGGCTCTCACAGACCTGTAACTTCTTCTTTAACCCCTTCAAGACCGAGCCCAAAAGTGCGTTAAGGACCAGGCCTCGTTTTTCAAAACTGACATGTGTCACTTTATATGGCAATAACTTTGAGACGACTTAACTTACACAAGTGATTTTGAGATTGTTTTTTCGTGACACATTGTACTTCATGTTAGTGGTAAACACTAATGAATATTTTTGTATTTATTTATAAAAAAATAGGAAATTTGATGGAAATTTGGAAAAAAAAAATCGCAATTTTCAAAATGTGAAATGCTCTGCTTTTCAGACAGATAGTCATACCACCCAAATACATTAATACATATTATCTACCATATCTCTGCTATATATCGGCATCATCTTTTAATCGTCCTGTAATTTATTTTGGATGTTAGAAGGCTTACAAGTGTAACAGCGATTTTGCAGATTTACAAGAAAATTTCCCAAACTAATTTTTTAGGGACCACTTCAGTTCTGAAGAGGATTATAAAGGCCTATATATTAGAAACCCCCATAAATGACCCCATTTTCAAAACTGCACCCCTCAAATAATTCAAAATAACATTTGGGAAGTTTGTTAACCCTTTAAGCATTTCACTGGAATTAAAACAATATGGAGGTGAAATTTAGACATTTAATTTTTTCCCACTAATTCCTTAATTTAGCCCTAAAATTAACACATTCACAAAGGATTAAAGGAGAAAATGCATCTCACAGTTTGTTATGCAATTTCTCCCGAGCACGGAAATACCCCACAAGTGGGTGTAAACTGATGTTTGGGCGAATGGCAGCGCACGGAAGGGAAGGAGTGACACTGGGCGTCTGAAAAGTAGATTTTGCTGGAATAGTTTTCAGGTGCCATGTCTCATTTGCAAAGCCCCTAGAGTACCAATACAAAGGAAAACCCCAAAAAGTGACCCCATTTTGGAAACTACACCACTCACAGAATTCATCAAGGGGTATAGTGAGCATTTTGACCTTACAGCCGTTTCACAGATTTTGCTAACACTGGGATGTATAAATGAAACATTACTAAAATGTTACTTTATCCCCAAAGTTTTCATTTTCACAAGGGGTTAAAGGAGAAAAAGCCCCCCACAGTTTGCAAAACAATTGCTCCTGAACACGGCAATACCCCATATGTGGCCGTAATCTGCTGTATGGGTACATGGCAGGGCTCAGAATGGAAAGAGCGCTATTTGGCATTTGGAAGGCAGATTTTGGTGGAATAGTTTTCAGGTACCATGTCGCATTTGCAGAGCCCCCAAAGTACTAATACAGTGGAAGCCCCCTAAAAGTGACCCCATTTTGAAAACTAAACCCCTCACAGAACATATCAAGGTGTATAGTGAGCATTTTGACCCTACAGCTGTTTCACAAATTTTATTAACATTGGGACATTAAAATGAAAAATTACTTTTTTTTTCAATAAACCGTCAATTTAGCCCCAAATTTTTCATTTTCACAAGAGGACAAAGGAGAAAAAGCTCCCCAAAGTTTGTTACACAATTTCCCCTGAACACAGAAATGCCCCATATGTGGTTGTAATCTGCTGCATAGGTACATGGCAGGGCTCAAAATGGAAAGAGCGCTATTTAGCTTTTGGTGGGCAGATTTTGCTGGAATAGTTTTCGGATGCCATGTCGCATTTGCAGAGCCCCTAAAGTACCAATACAATACAAACCCCCAAAAAGTGACCCCATTTTGAAAACTACACCCCTCATAGAATTTATCTAGGGGTATAGTGAGCATTTTGACCTCACAGCTGTTTCACAGATTTTATTGACTTAGGGACGTAAAAATGTAAAATAACTTTTTTTTCAATAAACCGTCCATTTAGCAACATATTTTTAATTTTTGCAAGTGGTTAAAGAAGAAAAAAACACCCCACAGTTTGTTACACAATTTCTTCTGAACACAGAAATGCCCCATATGTGGTTATAATCTGCTGTATGGGTACATGGTGGGGCTCAGAATGGAAAGAGCGCTGTTTGGCTTTTGGAGGGCAGATGTGGCTGGAATAGTTTTCAGGTGCCATGTCGCATTTGCAGAGCCCCTAAAGTACCAGTACAATGGAAAACCCCTAAAAGTGACCGCATTTTAGAAACTACACCCCTCAAGGAATGTATCAAGGGATATTATGATTTTGAGCCTAAAAATGCTTCCCAAAAATTAATGTACAAAGTGAAAATTAAAGTTTTTAAAGAAATATCCAATTTCAGTGCCTAATACGTTGCGGCCACTTTGTGGCATCAGAGACATGAACTCCTAAAACTATTAAGTGGGCTATCCCGGGGACAAAAAAATTAAATATATGGGTATAAACTGCTGCTTAGGCACACAGCAGGGCTCAGAAGGGACGGAGCACTGTGTTTTTTTAGCTTTTGGAGTACTTTCTCGTCGCCATGTTGTTTTTGCAGAGCCCTGGAGGTGCCACTAAATTGGAATTCCCCAAGAAGTGACCCCCATTTTGTAGGGGCAATTTTAGGGTCTCTGCAAATGTGACATGGCGTCTAAAAAAACAACAATCTAAATATGCGCTCCAAAAGCACATAGCGCTCCTTCACATTTGCGCCCTGCTGTGTGCCCAAATGACAGTTTATGCCCACATGTATGACACTGGTGTACCCAGGATAACTTACTTAACAATGCCATATGTGGGTATAAACTGCTGTTTGGGCACAGCCGGGCACAGAAGGGAAGGAGCGCTATTTTGGTTTTTGGAGCACAGTTTGCTTTTTGGACACCATGCCACTTTTGCAGAGCCCATGAATTGCCAGTAAAGTGGAATCCGCAGACATGTCACCCCATTTTGGAAACTATACCCTTCAAGGGATTTATCAAGTGGGGTAGCGAGCATTATTAACCCTTAAGTGTTGCATTCTTTCAATTTCCAGAAATGAATGCGCAGCTGATAACGAAAAGTTAAAAATGAAATTTTTCTATAGATACGCCATTTCAGTGCCCAATATGTTGTGCCCAGTTTATGTCTGCACAGACACACACTCCAAAAACTGGTGAGCGGGGATCCCGGGCACAACAGCTTTTGGAGCGTTCATCTCTGATACAAGCCGGGCACAACATATTACGCACTGAATTGTCGTATTCCTGGATAAATTGTCATTTTCACCTTTCACCATCAGCTGCGTATTCATTTATGGATAATAAATTATAGCAACACTTGGGGGTTAAAAATGCTCACTGTACCCCAGGATAAATTCCTTCAGGGGTGTAGTTTCCAAAATGGGGTGACATGTCAGGGGATTCCACTGTACTGGCATTTCAGCTCTGCAAAAGTGCAATGGCATCCAAAAACCAAATAGCGCTCCTTCCCTTCTGTGCTCAGTTGTGCCCAAACAGCAGTTTATACCCACATATGACATTAAGTATGTTATTCTGGGTATGACAAGTGTAATACATGTGGGTATAAACTGCAGTTTGGGAACACAGTAGGGCACAGAAGGGAAGAGGCGCTATGTGGCTTTTGGAGCGCAGATTCAGATGTTTGGGATCTGGATGCCATGTCATGTTTGCAGAGCCTCTAAAGTACCAGGAAAGTGGAATCCCCTAGGGAATGACCCCATTTTGAAAAGTGCACCCCTCAAAGAATTTATCAAGGGGTGTAAAGAGCATTAGTATCCCAGACGTGACTGCACAGCGGATGGGGAAAAGTGAATATGTAAGCTGTGCGTAGTACATTGGGTACACTAAATTCCCTACTATTTCCCCAGTAGTTCCTATTATTGGGGAGGTCACTCTGGGGGTCACTTCTGGTTTATTATCCCTCGTAAGCTCTAAATCTGGTTTGTACCCTCATATATGCTCGCACAGTTTATACATTCCCTTCCTGCCGCAGCCAGTTATGTTCTAATGATTTGGCGGTTTTTTGGGGTTTTTGTCTTCACATTGTACGAGCTATATTTTCTTTATTTCTCTGGTGATGTAGCCATATGAGGGCTTGTTGTTTGCAGTATGAGATGTATTTTTTAATGACATCATTTTTAGGTGCTTACAATTATTAAATAAATTTTATTAACTCTTTATTGGTGGATTAAAAAACAACCCCATCAATTCTGGCACTGCGTTTTACCGTTTAAATTTTTCACCATGCAGCGTAGAGCGTAATTAACATGTTATCTTTATTCTTCGGGTCGGTACGATTATGGCGATACCTCATTTATATTGTTTTTTTATGCAATACCAATTTTGCAGAACAAAAACCCATTTGGGGACATAAATCAATTTTTTTTTGCATCGCCATCTTCTAAGATGCGTAGCATTTTTATTTTTCAGTTTAGAGAGTTGCTTTAGGGCTTATTTTTTTGCGGGACAACCTGTACTTTTTATTGGTACTGTTTTGGGGTACATATGACTTTTTGATCACTTTTTATGGCATATTTTCTAAGGTGAGATGGCGAAAAATCATTACTTTTGGCGTTTTTTTTTCCCCGACGTTCACTGTGTACATTAAATATGGTTTCAATTTTATTGTACAGGTTGTTACGGACGCGGCAATACCAAATATGTATTGTTTTTATTAATTTTTAGGTTTATTTTTTATATAATTCATTTTATATAGGAAAAGGGAATTTTTGGGGCTTTATTCTTTTATTAATTTTTTTCACATACTTTATTTATTTATTTTTTCACTTTTTTTTACTTTTTCATGTGTCCCATTAAGACACCTGAGCCAGAGATGCTTTGATCTCTGGCTCAGTACTATAGACTGCAAGACACAAGCATGCAAGTGTCTTGCAGTCTATACAGGAAGTCAGCGCTATGGAAACACAGCGCTGACTTCCGCAGGTCTCGGCAGGATCAACCAGGTAGTGGGGTCTCCAGGCAGCCTGGAGTCACTTGGCAGACCCCAGGCTGCAGATTATAGATATCGGCACCCCCCGATCTCGCCGCGGGGGGGTGCCGGGGGGGCGGCAAGATGGCGGAACCCCTTGGATGCCGCGGTCGCTATTGACCACGGCATCTTAAGGGTTAAACAGCGGGGATCGGTGTTACCACTGGTCCCCGCTGTTGCAGCGGGAGCCTGGCTGTCAAATACAGCCGGGCTCCCGCGGTGATCGCACGGGCTCTGCTTCTGAGCCCGCTCGATCACCGTCACGTACCTGTACGTGGGGATGCGGTAACTAACCACATTCTCCCATGTACATGTACGTGAGAATGCGTGAAGGGGTTAAGAGGCTCCTCTGTCCTCCACTCATTACCTGTAGTAATGGCACCTGTTTGAAATTGTTATCTGTATAAAAGACACCTGTCCACAACCTCAAACAGTCACACTCCAAACTCCACTATGGTAAAGACCAAAGAGCTGTGGAAGGACACCAGAAACAAAATTGTAGACCTACACCAGGCTGGGAAGACTGCATCTGCAATAGGCAAGCAGCTTGGTGTGAAGAAATCAACTGTGGGAGCAATAATTAAAAAATGGAAGACATACAAGACCACTGATAATCTCCCTCAATCAGGGGCTCCACGCAAGATCTCACCCCGTGGGGTCAAAATGATCACAAGAATGGTGAGCAAAAATCCCAGAACCACAAGGGGGGACCTAGTGAATGACCTGCAGAACGCTGGGACTAACGTAACAAAGGCTACCGTCAGTAACACACTACGCTGCCAGGGACTCAGATCCTGCAGTGCCAGACGTGTCCCCATGCTTAAGCCAGTACATATCCGGACCCGTCTGAAGTTTGCTAGAGAGCATTTGGATGTTCCAGAAGAGTATTGGGAGAATGTCATATGGTCAGATGAAACCAAAGTAGAAGTGTTTGGTAGAAACACAACTCGTCGTGTTTGGAGGAGAGTGAATGCTGAGTTGCATATAAGAACACCATACCTACTGTGAAGCATGGGGGTGGCAACATCATGCTTTGGGGCTGTTTCTCTGCAAAGGGACCAGGACGACTGATCCGTGTACGTGAAAGAATGAATGGAGCCATGTATCGTGAGATTTTGGAAAACAGAATTGTAGAGTGATTTTACAAAAGTGTATGTAAAAGCTGAACTTTTTTTTTAACATTTGCTATAATTGCTTGGCTATTGTATTCTGGTTTTGCTTTATGAGTTGTCCCTAAAGTTTCAATTGTTTCCTTTGCTCCTGTCATTTCAGTGTTCTTATTTTTGTATGTCTTTTGAAATCGTATGCATTTCCACTGCCGATTTGTTTCTGCAATGTGTACATGAGATTAGCCAGAATCCCATCTACTTTGCAAGTACTGTAAAAAGCTGCGGTTTTTGCCATGGCATTTCCGTCACAGCCAAATCGCTTCATTTTCACAACATGGGGTTCCAGCCTAAGGCTAAGGCCCCACATAGCGGGCCACATGCAAAAAAAAAAAAAAAAAAACGCTGCGGGAAAAACCATAATGGCAACACATTGCGGTTTTTCCTGCAGTGCTTCTCACAGAAAGTCCTTCTGCTTCCATTATACCTAAAGGTAAACTGCCAGCATTTGCATAGGTATAACTGACATGCTGCGATTTCCAAAATGGCAACAGTATGGGAAATCATAGCGTGTCCGCTGCACGTATTTTTCCACAATGTGTGGATGGGATTCGTTTTTTTGCAGTTTACGCCAAGTGGGGTCCCGGCCTAATACTGTTTCCACTCTGCAGTTAGTCTGACTACACCATATGTTTCTCATTTCTGTTGTTAATTCTGTTAATTGTGTAAGTGACAGCTGAGCCAAAATAGCACTTTATAGATAGATAGTCAGATAGATAGATAGATAGATAGATAGATAGATAGCTCTTTGTTAACTTTTCCTTGGCATGTCTTGGTACCTCATGTATATATTGTATGTATGTGTACAGCTATGTATGTTCAGTAAAATTCCAACTGAATTTATTTGACAATTTTTCCAACTTTAAAGGGGTTGGCAACTTTCAGACCAATATTTTTCAAAATATGTTGCGTTATGCATGAATAGTAAAATGTTTTTAGTAATGAATATATCACACTTTTATTTCACCATCAACATGATTACAATTACAGCATAATAATTACAATATACTTTGAACTCATTGTTACATTACTTTTGATCACGAGCTAGGCTGTCATTTTTATTAATCATTTACACATACTTAAAGGGGTTGGCCCAGTGGCGTAACTAGGAATGGCTGGGCCATTTGACATGGGCCCCCCCCCCCCAAGCCGCCGGCTCCAACCCCCCCCAAAGCCGCCACCCCCAACCCCCCCCAAACCTCCGCCCCCAACCCCCCCACACACACAAACCGCATTCCTGCACACACTATTATGCCCCATAGTGGCCCCTGCACACGGTATTATGTCCCATAGTGGCCCCTGCACACGGTATTATACCCCATAGTGGCCCCTGGACACGGTATTATGCCCCATAGTGGCCCCTGGACACGGTATTATGCAGCATAGTGGCCCCTGCACACAATATTATGCCCCATAGTGGCCCCTGCACACAGTAGTTTGCCCCATAGTGGCCCCAGCACACAGTAGTTTGCCCCATAGTGGCCCCGACACACAGTAGTTTGCCCCATAGTGGCCCCTGCACACAGTAGTTTGCCCCATAGTGGCCCCTGCACACACTAGTTTGCCCCATAGTGGCGCCTGCACGCAGTAGTTTGCCCCGTAGTAGCCCCTGCACACAGTAGTTTGCCCCATAGTAGCCCCTGCACACAGTAGTTTGCCCCATAGTGGCCCCTGCACACAGTAGTTTGCCCCATAGTAGCCCCTGCACACAGTAGTTTGCCCCATAGAGGCCCCTGCACACAGTATTATGCCCCATAGAGGCCCCTGCACACAGTATTATGCCCCATAGTGGACCACCCATGAACGATTATTATACTCTGGGGTCTTTTCATACCCCAGAGTATAATGATCGGAGACCCAGGGGAGGAGAGAAACATAGAAAACACTACAACTTACCTCTTCCTCGCTCCGGTGCACTCCCGTGCGCTACTTCGGCCATCTTCAATGTCGGACCGGATCTCGCGCGATCCAGGCCAGCGTCGCGACGCATAATGACGTCGGCTGACGTCTGGGACGTCACCAAACAGGCCCGAAGCCTGCGGAGCTGTGGATAGGTGAGTTACAGTGTTTTTTATGTTCGCTCACCTCCCCTGGGCCCCCGATCATTATACTCCGGGGTCTCAAAAGACCCCGGAGTATAACAATAGCAGTGATTGTGGGGTTCGCGGTAGCGACTGCCACAGGGCTCCGGGCCCCGTAATGTTCCGGGCCCTGTGGCAGTCGCTACCACTGCTACCCCGGTAGTTACGCCCCTGGGTTGGCCACTTTCAGACCAATATTGAGAGACAAATGTTATTGTTATGTTTGTATATTAAAAAGATATACAATTTTCCAATATACTTTCTGTATCAATTCCTCACAATTTTCTAGATCTCTGCTTGCTGTCATTCATTCTGTTCATTCTAGTGGATAAAAGTCTGACCATGGTCATGTAATATACAGTCCATGATCATGTGATGAACACACAGGTGCGCAGCTCATTACAAAGCAGATGTCTGATTACTGTGCTGTGACTATAACAAGCTGTGCACGTGTGTATTCATCACATGACCATGGACTGTAAATCACATGGCCATGACCAGAATTTCATCCACTAGAGGTAAGCAGAATGAATGACAGCAAGCAGAGATCTAGAAAACTATAAGGAATTGATACATAAAGTATATTGGAAAATTGTACAACTTTTTGTTATACAAACAATAACATTTGTCTCTCAAAATTGGTCTGAAACTGGACAATCCCTTTAAGTAAGATTAAATGATTAATAAATATGACAGCCTGGTTCGTGATCAAAAGTAATGTAACAATGAGTTCAAAGTATATTCTAATTATTATGCTGTAATTTTAATCATGTCGATGGTGAAATAAAAGTGTGATATATTGATTACTAAAAACATTTTACCATTCATGCATAACGGAATATATTTTGAAAAAAAATATGTTCTCTTCCATTCCGCCTTTGTCAGTTCTTGCTGTATCATTAGACGAATATGTTGACAGAAAATGTATTGTGCCTTTGTGACATAAACCTTTTGAAGATTCCATTTTCTATCAAAGCAGTTTTTGCCATCTTAATGGCTGAAATGAATAATATTATGAGATCAAATTGAATGTCATATTTGATATCACTGTTCCATTTCTTATTTAGAAACAAAATTCAGAATCATGTTTATTAAATTCTTAGACTTTGAATTAATCTGTAGTTTGCATCACAATGCTGGCTGGTGTCTCATGTCTTTTCCATTAAATTGCTTTTCTGGATTGTGTTCTACTGTAGTTATAATTGTGTTATCAATCATCTCAGTACTGGAAAATGTGAATTAATTATTCTGGAAATTCATTGTTCTTTTTAAAGTACGTTATTAAAAGGGCAGTAGAGGGTATTGCTCAATGCACTACATCAAAAATAGTCAAACTGGAAATGCTCACATGCCTCAAAGCACAAGTTCACATTTAAACAAGCTAGGACCAATAACTATAAAATACAAGAAATGTGATACATTTTAATATGTTTTAAAGGGGTTGTCCAGCTGTTCAAAATTGATGAGCTTTAAAATGGACCTTTAATCACCTTCACCACCTCCTTTTATCATTTAATGGTGCCCTTCCACTGATTTTGGCGCAGCTGGAATTTTTTTTTCTAGTCTCCATCATTCCTGAGCAACCAGTGCAGTTATATGGTGCCTGATATGCTAAGTCGACTCTCTAATGTCAAGTGGGTGGTGATAGGCAGTAACTGACAAGTAGGCATGACTGAGAGATTTCACATTGCTTATGATTGGAGTTCTGAGTCACGACATTTTGCCTGCTCTGACACCACCACCTTGAGATTAGAGAGTCTACTTAGCATATCAGGCACCAAAACTAACTGCCCTGATTGCTCAAGAACGGTGGAGGCTAGAGAAAAAATTCCAACTGCGTCATAATCTACCAACGCTTAAGTACACCTAACTGCATCACCAATGAGATTAAACCTGACGAAGGTCACAGCTCTGACTGAAACATTGCACACAATTTTTTGATCTGCATTCTTACAACATTATTTGTTACTATATAACATGGCGTTGTGATGTATGAAACCACTTCTTTTGTCTAGGAAAAAACGATAAAATAAAAAGCACCTTTGCACTGTTTGCTAAAGAAACCTATGGTGTGTGCAGTGATCTCTATACATTGTGAAACAAGTTGGAGAACCCTTCAATTAGCACCACTACCACCACCTCTGAGTGTGCGGGACCAGCAATATACAAATACAATCAGTGGAGGGACACCATTAAAGGATAGAAAGAGGTGGTGGAGGTGGTGAAAGGTCCTTTTCAAAGGATGCTGGAAAACCCCTGATCGCTTGGGAACAGTGTGGACAACAGAAAAATTTCCAACTACACTGGAGCAGCACTACAGTGGAGCAGCGGGAAAGGTCCCTGTTAATATCAATGGGGGTCCAACTCACTCCAATAAAGTAACTTAAGAGGCCACATACTTGGTAAATAATAAAGTATACCACTGCCTTTCAATCCTTAGGATAGGCCATAAATATCAGACCCAGTACTCCAAACCCTTGCCAAACAACTGATAAAAGACTGTAAAGAGTTCTCTATTGTTCATTGCATCTCCAGTAGTATTGCAGTCATGAGACAAGCAATCTAACATCGCAGGTTCAAGCCCCCTAGAGTGGGCTTAAAAAAATTGAAAATTTTAAAAAATATAAAAAAATGAAAATATTTATCAATTCAAATCACTCCTTTTCCCTAGATATTAAATAAAGTTAAATAAACAAAAATAAACATGAATAAATTATGCATACCCACGTCCGAAAATGCCTGTTCTAAAAAGTTGTAAGAATATTTTTCCGATATGGAGAAAAGAGGACACCCAGAGCAAAGTTGCATAAATGCAGTTTTTCTCCAATTCCACCCCATTCAGAGAAATATGAGGGCAAACATTAAGCCCTGATATGGCTGTGAAAGGAAAAATAAAAAGGTTATGGCTCTTGGAAAACAGGAGTTAAAAACAAAAATTGAAAAATGCCTGCAGTGGGAAGGGGTTAAATAGTGGATGTTCCTGGTACTGAATCTCTGTACCAGTCTGGTGAATGGGACTGAGCTGTAACACCAGGCACAGCCTCTATTACCTCTAGGACCCAGGTTTTGGACCCCTACAGATCAGTGGATAGATCATCTTTTTGTTCCATTTGGGGGACAGAAAACCCCTTTAAAAGGCTGTGGCATCCCTTATTGTTTAACAGGCACATCTGTGTACTTTTAGTAGATGCTGTTTCTAGTGTTACAGTTCAGTCCTTTAATTCAGAGTTGCAATACCAAGCACAAATGCTACTAAAAGTACAGAGATGTAGTTAATAGACTAAGTGTTATATTTTACTGAAGTTTTGCAAGGGATGTCACCCCTTATTCAGGTGACAGTAACCTATCTATCTGCAGGGCTGGGTTCTGGTGACAGACTCACTTTAGTTCATAACAATATGTGATGGAGCAAAAAAATGCCTAAAATTTTGATTCCAATTGTATAAAGTCATAGGTTTGGTAAGGTACAGTATGGGTACATAGGAGACCATTGGTGATGTATTAGGGATACATAGAGCATAGAGCTATAATATATCCATGTGCATGAACCCATTATTTTTCCATAAGGACTTAAGTTGTGCATTGAACATTATCTCTGATATGTGTGCATTTACTAGTAAGACTTTCATATTATATACATTATGTTTTTGCATCCACTTTACAGTCAGTTTGGCATATTTCCTTTTAGCTGTACCTATCTAATAAACAAAAGGACAACTGAAATAGGCTAAATGATATACGATGAAATAAATATGTCACTTTTTATTTGCGGCAGTAACTTAGCATAATGTCTAAGTACGTAAATTAAGCAAAGACAAAAAGTAAGGACACAGTTCTGAAACCAAATCATATGTTGTGTTAGGAGAATATGAAGTAGCTCTGTCTGGAGAATTTCTGCATTAGTTTGACCCATGGCCCTCAATAAATGACTCCTTATGTACGGTCATTTGTGGATCATCATTTATGTTAATCACAATGAAAAGAACATTAACAACAAAATATTTGATGAGTTCACTTTCTTTGCCCCAGGAATGCTAGGTGTCCTGCCAACTCATTAATTAGTGGCAAAGTAACAGCTGACTTCTCAGGGACAATCTCTTAATTAAAAGTCTAGCCCTGCCAGCTTGCTGTACGAGGTGCAGAGTACTATTGTGAATTGGCACATCAACTCAAACACCTGCATTAAAGCGTGCTAAAATTTAGGTGGATTAAAGTAAGTAGTGTGTATGAGATGAAGCAGTAACATCAGACAAGACATTTTCCTGTTCCTTGCTTTTATTAATAATAACAATGAGCCTACCTAACATTGATCTGCAAACGTAATGCAGAATAAAGCCTACATTCTGCCTATGACATAGGCTCTATGCACATGACCATGTGCTTTGTCAGTGTGCTAGCCATGTTTTTCACAGCTAGCACCCAGACCCATTCATCTCTATGGTCCCATACACACGCACATGTATTATGTGTATGTGGCAGTGAGCCTGAGGCAAAACTTAGGACAGGTTCTATACCTGTCTGTTTTGCAATTGAGGCTCACTAGATGATGTCATCCATGTGTCACCTGTGTCTTTCAACCGCTGACCAGATACGTGCACACCGTCATTTGCATGTAGCCTTAGCAAGTAAATTTGCAAAAAGGCTAATGTCTGCTGATATCTACAATCTAAAAAGGTACATATACTGTTAGATGAAGTATGTAAGGTTCCGCAAGGTGACATTAATGGGTTTTCCCACGAACATAACCATAATTTAATTTGTAGACAATTAAAAGTAAACATTTTTGTAGATATAAATAATATCACATTTTCCAGCATTTTAAAGATTTTCTGTAACCATCTTAGTGGTATCAGTTTTTTATCTTGGTAGGTTGCCAATTGATATGACCATGAATGCATGAACTTTCTATAGTCTGGCACTTGTGAGAAGCCCAACCATGATATCTTTATCGTGGCTAGGCATATTGATATTAAAGAAACAATAAACTTAGAAATGAATGCCAAGCATATAAAAGAAGCATAGTTGCCCTAACTGCTTCTCAGTCTTCAGCGTTTCCTGAACGATACTGCCAAAGTCTTTCAGAAATCCTGCAGAGAATAAAGAAGTTAATCTCATGCTGATCCGCTCCATCTTTGGCTAGAGATGACTGATGGAGGGAACTTACATAAAGAGACCAGCTTTAAAATATTTTTGTTGTACTGAAGCTAGAGCTCAGCAAGGAAGCATCTACTCCAGTTAGTTTTCACAAGACAGTAAGAAAAAAAGAGGAACATGGCTGGTCTCCAGAGACTCATAGAAAAGGCTTCTTTACAGTATACAGGTTCTGACTGGACCACAGGTGAACAGGTGAATACCCTGGTTGGCCACTGAGCCAGATGGGCCCCCAGCTCAACCTGGAATGACACAGTACAGTCACTGTACTTCATGCAGATCGTACAGAATGTCAACCAGACCATGCATCAGTATAATATAGTGGGTACAGGGGTGTAACTATAGTGGATGCAGAGGTTGCAATTGCTACCAGACTCTGGAGCCTCAGATGGGGGGGAGAGAATTGGGCAAAGGTCTCTCTACAACATAAGAAAACACCAGTATTGTAGAAAGCACATGGTAAATATGGGTCCTGTTACATATTTTGCATTAGGGTCAACGAGATTCATGCTATGCCTCTGACTGGGCCTATTATTTGAGAAACTACTCTGCCTTCTGTCTGGGAGCTCCGGCTGAAGTTACAGCTGGCTCCCCATTTCAGCAGCTGCACGATTTTGTGCAGCTGCTGAAATCTGCTTGGATGTACCAGTATGTCCTTGCAGAACAAGGCAACCACCTTCTGGACGTATAAACCCAATGGGTGGTCCAGAAGTGGTTAAACCTTTTTTTTTTTATTTTTTTTTTTCTGTTTCCTGATCTCTGGTTCAATAAGTATACATCGCAATATACATGTATTGCAGTGTACAGGAGACTGTCAGCCTATGGAGATACATAGTCTCACAGCTTCCATTCTGAGCAGGATCAACCAGGTATGCGATGTGGCAGACGCGGGGTCACTGATCAGACCCCAGGTTGCCAAATATGAACACTGGCACCCCCCAAACATGTTGCAGGGGCCAATCAGAGGCACATCAGATAGTAAAACCCCTGAGGTGCCGCTGTTGTGTTTGACCGCACCGATCTCAGGGGTTAACGCCCGCAATCGGAGCTCATATCTGAGCATAAGTGTTAGAGGAAAATGTCAGCTGTATATAACAGATGAATGGGCCTAATCAGCAGGGAGCAAGCAAGCAAGATCGCGCAAGACGCTTCTTTTTTCCGCACCCTGCTGTGATCTCTGCCTCCCATTGAAAACAATGGGAGGCAGATTCTGGGAGAAATCTGCCGCAAACTCGGGGGGCAAAATCCGCCCCCAATTGTGTGGCAAATTCCTCCATGTGAACACAGCCTAAAGACTCTTTTGCCCTAAGGACACCTGAGGAGCTCAGCAGATCTATAATGTCTCAGAGCAGCAGTTGCCAAGAAGACAAATCTAGCAAAAGTGAATTCTCCTTGGAAGAACCTGGTAGCTCTATGGAGTCTTCACCTGGTGCAGTGCAACTATCATTGTATTCCTTTACATTCCACCGTATAGTGGGTGTAGGAGGCTTTAGTCAAATCATCTTGGCAACGGACATCAATGGCAAAGTATGCAGTACCATTAAAGTAGAAGATAAAAGGGATTTTACAGAGCTTGAAAACAGTTTTATAGAGCACCATATCCTTCATCTCTCCCACGAAAGTCCTTACTTAATAGACAGCCGGGCTTAGTTGGAAGTTAAAATATATTGGGGCATATTTACTAATCCTGTCTAATATTTAGGTAGTATAAACTAGAGAGACTACAAATACATAAAATGCTGAATGATAAAGTACATCATTAGATATCTAGTGTGACAATTTGGGGGGAATTTAGCCTCAAAGGCGGCAGCCTCCTGGACTCCACAGAGGTGTTGGTGGTACTGGGTGCCAAACAAGCAGCATATCAGGCAGTGGTAATCCAAAATAAAATGGCTTTATTTAGCTTGTGAGTAAAAACAGGAACAAAACAAAAACAGCCTAGCCCACACATAGGGCACTACCTCACTACTGGAGCCCTGACTAACCTCTGGAGCAAGAAGTTTTACTGAGGCGTCTCCTCAGCAGTCTGGCTCACACTTAGCTCAACAAAGTCCTCTTTGGAATCCAGTCCTCTTGGGACAGACAGCCTGTCTGTCTACCACTGGTTCCACCATCTACCTGCTCCCTGCAGGTCTCCCGCAGCTCTCTCCTGCTGCGTACACTCCCTCTGGAGTTGGGCCCCACCTATGGGTGTGGCTGAGGACCTTTTTAAGCCTGGTTTTGGGTCTCTCACCAGCGCCCTCTAGGTTCACACTCTCACACTAGTCTAAGTTTATATCACCTATTATTTGGCATACTTTGCACCAAACTTCTACAGTTTATGATACATTTTGGGAGCTCATTGTCAGATCTTAAGCAACAACCCTTTTTGACCAGCCATACCATGTTAAGCTATGCCCACTTGTCAGACAAGGCAAAAAAGGACCTAAAGCATTGAATAAATGTAGTTCAAGGCAGGTACACCACTTTTTTTGCACTTCTCCCCATTGTCCTCCTCTTTGAAGTTCATATGACAAGAAGAAAATAATTGATTTTCAACCTGATTTATTAATATAGACATTCAGATCCTCTATACAACACACACCCAAGGGTGTACAGACCTTACAAATTCCGCAGATCCTCTATAATTCACCACGCTAGAAAGGTTCTGCTTGATGCTAAAATTGGCAGCACATGGGTTAAGGGATTGAAAAAGGTAAGAGAATAAAAAAAAATCTACTTTAATCTAGGAATAACATGACCGTTGTTCATGGCCAGTGTCTCGTGTTCATTTGAAGATGACAAAGCTTCAATAGCAGACACCACCCATGGACAACAGTGACAGAACTTTTTTGTAAAACCTTGTAAGACTGAGGCTTCTCATTGCGGAAACCACAACCACAGTAAAATTATAGATCAGTATTGGTGTAGCTATACCTGTGGCATCTTCCCTGGGACTACTGGTACCTATCTCATGCAGGGATGGGGTCTCAAAAGAGAAGCAGTTACAGTGCCTAGGAGCTAAAGGGAACTGTTGTGGTAGTACTACTGAGTAATATATGGTGCCTAAGAATCCCTATTGAGCCCACAACTATACTAGACTAGTCTCTTATAGCCTCTGTGTTTAAACCCATCACCAGTATACTCCACTGATAACACCCACAGTTATACAGTATATATGTGTTTTAACCATACTTGCTATGTAACCATCTGAATATGGACATACCTGCTGCAAATGTGGTGGAAATTACAAATAATACCGACATGGATGTGGACAGTCAGAAGGTAGCATCCTGCGCCTTCACCTACTGGCCACAGATTGTCGGAGACAACATCTTGCACCCTTGACCTCGGGCCATGAACCGCCAGAAGGTAGTATCTTGGACCTTATACTCCCGGCCGTGGACCACCAGAAGGTAGCTTCTTGCGCCTTCTCATCCTGGCCATGATTGCCAGGATGCCATCCTGTGCCTTCACCTTCCGACCATGGCCCACAGGAATGAAGTGTCTTGCTCCTTTCATGTACTAAAAAATATAAACACCGTTGTAGGTCTGGCTAAATTATTTACATATGTAGAACTTTAGTAATTGTCATAATGACTTAATATAATAGGGTAAGAAGCATGAGTTTAGAAAAAGGAGACCATGTAAAATATCTAAGTTATGAATGTTAATGTAAATGGGCTGACCAATTACACATATTAATAAATGTATTGGTTTACTAGACAAATAACCCTATTGAAGAGTGCAGTTCACTTTAATCATGTGCTGTCATAGACTCTGGTGATCAAAGGGTTAACAGCAAGATCAGAGGGATCTAAGAATCAGACTTGTTAGATACCATTTATTCTTAGAGTGCTAGAGTGCTCACTGTTTTTCTCTACAATGATGCCAAAAGACAGTGGACAGCCATTAAGGAGTGTAGGACATAGTGATAAATCAAAGATAATAAAAGCCAATATTAAATTAATATATAATTTTGCTGATTGGCAGGAGCCTTAGGTGGTAGAGATTCAGACCATGTCGATCAGAGTGATAAGAGAACCCTTTCAACATGCATTTACTAAAAATGTATCATATACACAGAAATACAAAGTATTTTTCTTTTCAACATAGTTCCCATAATGTACAAACGTGTCTTTCCTTACCTTTCCTCTTGACTGGACATGTATAGATATGTGAATCATGAGATACAGTGGGGTAAAAAAGTATTTAGTCAGCCACCAATTGTGCAGGTTCTCCCACTTAAAAAGATGAGAGAGGCCTGTAATTGTCATCATAGGTAGACCTCAACTATGAGAGATAAAATGAGAAAACATATATAGAAAATCACATTGTCTGATTTTTAAAGAATTTATTTGCAAATTATGGTGGAAAATAAGTATTTGGTCAATAACAAAAGTTCATCTCAATACTTTGTTATATATCATTTGTTGGCAATGATAGAGGTCAAATGTTTTCTGTAAGTCTTCACAAGGTTGGCACACACTGTTGCTGGTATGTCGGCCCATTCCTCCATGCAGATCTCCTCTAGAGCAGTGATGTTTTGGGGCTGTCGCTGGGCAACACGGACTTTCAACTCCCTGTAAAGGTTTTCTATGGGGTTGAGATCTGGAGACTGGCTAGGCCACTCCAAGACCTTGAAATACTTCTTACGAAGCCACTCCTTCGTTGCCTTGGCGGGGTGCTTGGGATCATTGTCATGCTGAAAGACAAAGCCACGTTTCATCTTCAATGTCCTTGCTGATGGAAGGAGGTTTGCACTCAAAATCTCACCATACATGGCCCCATTCATTCTTCCATGTACACTGATCAGTCGTCCTGGTCCCTTTGTAGAGAAACAGCCCCAAAGCATGATGTTGCCACCCCCATGCTTCACAGTAGGTATGGCGTTCTTTGGATGCAACTCAGCATTCACTCTCCTCCAAACACGACGAGTTGTGTTTCTACCAAACAGTTCTACTTTGGTTTCATCTGACCATATGACATTCTCCCAATACTCTTCTGGAACATCCAAATGCTCTCTAGAAAACTTCAGACGGGCCCGGATATGTACTGGCTTAAGCAGGAGGACACGTCTGGCACTGCAGGATCTGAGTCCCTGGCGGCGTAGTGTGTTTCTGACGGTAGCCTTTGTTACGTTAGTCCCAGCTTTCTGCAGGTCATTCACTAGGTCCCCCCATGTGGTTCTGGGATTTTTGCTCACCGTTCTTGTGATCATTTTGACCCCACGGGGTGAGAGCTTGCGTGGAGCACCTGATCGAGGGAGATTGTCAGTGGTCTTGTATGTCTTCCATTTTCTAATTATTGCTCCAAAGTTGATTTCTTCACACCAAACTGCTTGCCTATTTCAGATTCAGTCTTCCCATCCTGATTCAGGTCTACAATTTTGTTTCTGATGTCCTTTCACAGCTCTTTGGTCTTCACCATAGTGGAGTTTGGTGTGTGACTGTTTGAGGTTGTGGACAGGTGTCTTTTATACAGATTTCAACAATTTCAAAACAGGTGCCATTCTTGCTTGTTTGTAGGTGACCAAATACTTATTTTCCACCATAATTTGCAAATAAATTCTTTAAAAATCAGACAATGTGATTTTCTAGATATGTTTTCTCATTTTGTCTCTCATAGTTGAGGTCTACCTATGATGTCAATTACAGGCCTCTCTCATCTTTTTAAGTGGGAGAACTTGCAAAATTGGTGGCTGACTACATACTTTTTTTTTTCCCTACTATGATTATTTTATAAAGATAATATTGTTTTGCTATATTGTGTCACAAAGTGATATCCTTTCTGTGTCTATTAGTTGCCATGCAGTGCTTGTGTTGTGAATTCCAGTCTTTCAAGGGTTTTGCTAATATATTTTATTCAGGAAGGCCTACAACCTCCAATAACGCTACTGTCACCACACCACCACCTGAACAGCCTCTACCCCCACCTTCTGTCTCTATCCCTATTCCCTCATAGACTGTAAGCCCTTGCGGGCAGGGCCCTCTATCCCGCTGTGCCAGTTGGTCTCTGTTTGTATTATCTGTTTTGTACATCTTGTGTACCGTATGTTAATCCTCAAACGTAAAGAACCATGGATGGTGCTATATAAATAAACAATAATAATAATAATAAAAATAATAATTTTATTGAATTAGTTTTATGAGTAAGTGGAGTCCTTAACTAAATTTGATATAAGGGAAGGACACACACTCCAGAATAATGGCTGCCATCCCATACATTGCTGTAAAATGATATTTACAGATTTCTTTTGTTTTTACACATTTGTCACACTTAAATTTTTCAGATTATCAATCAAATTTGAATATTAGACAAAAATAACCTGAGTAAATACAAAAGCAGTTTTTAAATGATGACTTAATTTGAATGAAAAAAGCTATCCCAAACAACCGGGCCTTTAAATAACAGAGATTCTTCAGATTAGCGCAGGTGGAATCAACATTAGAACAACAGTTTGCATGCATTTAGCAAAAAAATAAATAAACTCTTGCCCAAAAACGCTTAAAAAATATTTTTCACTAACAGGACTGACTTTGTCAGTAAAAACTATGTTAAACAATCTGTTGACAGATTAAACTGTGTTATTGCAAAACAGATTGAGACAAAATTAGATTATTGGCAATGAAAGGATTAAGTGTCCTTTGTATGTCTGCAATACTGCTGCAGTCAAGCTCACACAGCACAGATATTGTCCCTCACTTGTATCTATGATTTCTATCACTAATCTCCATGTAATTGATTAAATCTGACTACACTGTGTTCTAATTCTCCTACTCCTAGCTGTATTGCAAGCTGTGAAGCATTTAGTGCTCTGTATCATGCAATAATGAATAACACATCCATCCCTTACTTTCACCATCCATGCCTCATGTTCCAGCCCACACAACCTTATATACTGTTATGACATCAGCACTGTAAGTTGTCCACCTACCACTAAATATTGGCTGAGAGGCTGTCTGATGGCGCCAGAACGTCACAGTGATACACAAGACATGTGTCTCTTTTGTATTCTTACTGTGCAATACATATGGCGGTGGCCATTTTAGTTCATTTGAGACAAATCGTCATTAATTTGGTTTTCTTAGAAACCGAACAATTTGGAATATTTGGGTCGAACCCTGTTCATGACAAATCAATTCACCATCTCTACTGACAACATGAAGTAGGCTAAAAGATCTCAAAAAGCAAAACATTATGCCCCGATCTGAAGAAATTCAAGAGCAGATGAGAAACAAAGTCATTGACATCTATCAGTTTTGAAAAGGTGACAAAGCCATTTCTAAGGCTTTGGGACTCCAGCGAAACATAGTGAGAGCTATTATCCACAAATGGAGAAAGCATGGAAAATTACTCTAATAGCACATTGCTGGCTCATCGAGGAGGTCACAAAAGAACCCAGAAAAACATCTGTAGCACTGCAGGCCTCACTTGTCTCAGTTAAATTCAGTGTTCATGATTCAAAAATAAAAAATAAACTGGGAGAAAATAGTATACATGGAAGAGTTCCAAGTCAAAATCCACTGCTGACCAAAAACAACACAAAGGCCCAAAATCTTGATAATCCCCTAGACTTTTGGAAATATATTCTGTGAACTGACGAGATAAAAGTGGAACTTTTTGGAAGGTGTGCGTCCCCTTACATCTGGTGTAAAACAAAGGTTAGGTTCACACTGATTTTTTTGCAGGCGGATTTTTGAGGTGGAATCCAATAACCATTTGGTTATTGGTGTCAAATCAATAATATGTCCAGAACTAGTAGTGGAACGCATAAGACATAAAGAGGTTGGCTTGGAATTTTTATTTATGGCCTATCCTTACGTAAATGCTGTTGTATAAAAGTGTAGAACTATATGTTATTGTCTACATAGCGGTTTATAACACTCAATTCTTTCTAAATTTTAAATTCAGAAACTTTCTTGTCTTGCTGTAAAATGCAATAATTGGAAAATATTGCAGAAAATTGACAATCCCTGTGTTATACTAGTAATTATGCACATGCTTTATTCATCTCACTGCAGATTATTGTTTCTGTTTTTTGGCTGGATTTTAAGGCTTAGTGAGACGATTAATTATTTTACCTCTTGATCAATCTCTAGTGAATCCAGTACTTAATTTCGTTGTCTCAGGCCAGTTTGCCGAGATAGTTCAAAGATCAAGCCAAAAATCCACACGTCCATGTCTTTTTCTGGTATTATGTGCCAATTTTGTATTACAGCTAATGAATACTTGTTTTTAATGGGGAAAGTTGCCATAGTACATGTTTACAATACAGGTTTTTTAATTAAAGTACAAGTATTATATTATAATCCTTTTATACACAGCTTAATGTATACTGCATTTGTGAAATTAAATATAGATACTAAAGGGTGTTCAGGGGTAAGCATAAAAATCATGGGGCCCCATAGCAAAAGTCAAAAATGGCTCCCCCCATGCAAAAAAAAAAGGGTAAAGAAATACAGAGCAACAATTATAATGTCTGCCTACAGAGCTACATTTTTTTTTCTCCACAGCATTCCTTATTTGACTATATGCTGTTTTTTTTTTTTTAATTTGAGTGTTAATGATCTCCTAACAGGGTAGGTAGGCATGTCTGGCCAACTGTATCATAAATGATGAGGGGAATACTTGAAGTGCGAGCCCCCTTACTTCATGAGACCCACAGCAATGGTCTACCCTATTCTGTTTCCATGATAGGTACACCATAAGTGTGATTTATATGCAACAGCGTAAGTTTCCTCTTTTGAAAAGAGTGGATTCCATATGAGACTATTTAATGGCCAACATAGGACTGTAAGTCATGTATGCATTGGAATTTTTCTCTACTATTAACAAAACACTATCACTTTGAAGATTAGTGGCCCAGATTTATTCATTTTGTCAATTTGTTGACAGAAAACGAAGGCGGAAGCTATTTGCGCCATTATTCTGTAATTTGCAACATGATATGTTGATATGATATGATTTGATATGCTTTTAGACACATTTATCATACATTTGAGCTATTTTTGGCCTCATTTGCACCAAAGCTGGCTCTTTCCCTTATTGTTAGGCATTGTGGGTTTGTTAGATACATTTATAACTTGTGACTTTTTTAAAAAGTTGCAAAAATTCACAAGAATACAGTGTGTGTGTATTTTTCTCTGTTCCAGTATCCTGTGGACTCCATTGCACCAGATTTTTTTTAGATTTTTATTAAATGGTCATAGAGGTTTGTTGGGGATTGTTTAGTGTAATAACCTTTTTGATTTTTTTTTTTACAATTTAACTACATTATCAATGGAGTTACTATAAACTTTGGAGTTTGAAGAAATAAATCATTTTAAAAAATAATGTTGGGGACCAGCCTCTGTGGGTTAAAATTATCAAGGTGGGAAGATCCATGATTATGGACCCTTTCCGTCAAAAAATACCAGCCCACAGCCACCCTTGAAATAGACCATCAATTTAAATTGTCTGGGTCTGATGGTACTTGTCTCTTCCTGGCACCCTTGGAGTGTTGGGTATTGGGGTAATAGTAAGGGGGGGGAGTTAATGTTAGCCTTTTGGCTGGGTAACACTGCCTTTTTCAATGGAAAGCTGTAAATCAGACAACTCCATTACTAATGCAGTGAAAGAGTTAAAAACGCACACAAAGTAAGTCTCCATGCACATGAATGTGCGCTTTGTCTGTGTGATATGTTTTTCACATCCCTGTATATTATCCCAAGTCCATGCATGGGGCCATGAGCCCGGGTTAAAACTCAAAACAGGTCCTATACCAGTCCATTTTTGAGCCAGGCTCACTGAAGAAAATCAATGGGTCTGTGGAGGCATTTGTGGCACAAAGATATCATCCATGTACCACCTGTGCCATTTTACCACTGACCTAGTTCTTGTCCTTTTAGCCTTAAAGAGGATCTTTCATGTCCTCTAACATGTGCCATGTTACATACCACTGAAAAGATGGCAGTGTGCTGAATTCAGCACACTGTCAGTCTTGCAGATATGTGCCTCGGTGCTGAAGCTATCGGTGTCATTAGTTTCAATACTGATATCACTGCACTGCCAGAGTGACCGGCCTCATAGCTTGCCGTCCCACCCCAAATGCTATTGCATCTCCCCATGCCCAATGTTAGATCACCATTGGATATAACTAAAAAGTTAATTTGACAGTTTATTATATTACTTATCTTGCACTGATCATGAGCTACTGCTTGTATAATAGTCCAGAGATACATTTACAATTTTGTATGCTTCAGAGTTAAAATCTACCAGCCTTTGTTGGTTGCACATTACATGGACAGAGCTTGCTCTGCTGATTTTTACCTTTTTACAGTATGTGATGCATATCCGACAACAAGTATGTTGACAATTTCCAGTGGTTCAGGCAGCATAAAACTGATGACAGGTTCCCTTTAAGAACTAGACAAGTACCTTTTATGTAGACTATATAGTCTTACAACCCCAATTTCAATGAAGTTGGGACATTGTGTAAAACATAAATAAAAGCAGAATACAATGATTTGCAAATCCTTTTCAACCTATATTCAACTGAATGCACTACAAAGACAAGATATTTAATGTTCAAACGGATAAACTGTTGTTTTTTTGCAAATATTCACTCATTTTGAGTTTGATCTACAGTCCATAATATCATCAAAAGATTCAGAGAATTTGGACAAATCTCTGCAAGTAAACGGCAAGGCCAAAAACCAACACAGAATGCCGTGACCTTCGATCCCTCAGGTGCCACTGCATTAAAAACCGACATTATTCTGTAACGGATATTACCACATCGGCTCAGGAACACTTCAGAAAACCATTAACAGTGAGCACAGTTCGTCACTACATCTACAAGCGCAAGTTAAAACTCTGCTATGCAGATCAACAATATCCAGAAACGCCGCCGGCTTCTCTGGGCTCGAGCTCATCTGAGATGGAGTGATGCAAAGTGGAAAAGTGTCCTGTGGTCTGACCAGTCCACATTACAAATTATTTTTGGAAATCATGGATGGCATGTCCTCCGGGCAAAAGAGGAAAAGGACTGGCCATAGAAATTGGCTTGGCTAAAATCCCTTTTGCTGTCTCAAGACCCAGTGGGTCAAAAGCAAATTGAGGATCTGTTACATCCAACAGAGGGTGCATGAGCTTCCCAGCTCCTTTTCCCATAATGCCATATTGTTATCAACGCAAAGTTCAAAAGCCAGCATCTCTGATGGTATGGAGGTGTGTTAGTGCCCATGGCATGGGTAACTTGCACATCTGTGAAGGCACCATTAATGCTGAAAGGTACAACATATGCCAAACCACATTCTGCATTTGTCACAACAGCGTGGCTTCGTAGTAAGAGTGCGGGTACTAGACTGGCCTGCCTGCAGTCCAGACCTGCCTCCCATTGAAAATGTGGGGTGCATTATGAAGCGCAAAATAGGACAATGGAGACCCCGGAGTGTTGAGCAACTGAAGCTGTACATCAAGCAAGAATGGGAAAGAATTCCACCTAGAAAGCTTCAACAATTTGTGTCCTCAGTTCCCAAATGTTTATTGAGTGTTGTTAAAAGGAAAGGTGATGTATCACAGTGGTAAACAAGCCCCTGTTCCAGTCTTTTCTTGCCCCTGTCCCAGCTTTTTTAGAACGTGTTGCGGGCATCAAATTCAAAATGAGTGAATATTTGCAAATAAACAATAAAGCTTATCTGTTTGATCATTAAATATCTTGTCTTTGTAGTGTATTCAATTGAATATAGGTTGAAAAGGATTTGCAAATCACCGTATTCTGTTTTTATTTATGTTTTACACAACGTCCTAACTTCATTGGAATTGGGGTTGTATAATACTTATATCTAGCCGTGTAAAGGAGCACACTGTCATATACTCCAAAGTACAGGTGCATCTAATTAAATTAGAATATCTTTGAAACCTTCATTCATTTCAGTAATTCAGTAATACAATTCATAATCAGCGTCTTCCATGATTGTGTGTCCTACTGAACCAGACTGAGGGACCATTTAAAGGCTTGGGAAACCTTGGCAGGTGACACACTGAATTTACAATACTGAACTGAACTTACAATATTCTAATTTTCATAGATTTTGGTTTTCATTGCCTGTAATCCATAATCAACATTTACTGAAATAAAACACTTGAAATAGAACACTCTGTGTGTAAAGAATCTAGAAAATATAGGAGGTCATTTTTTTAATCTAATTACTGAAAGAATATATAATATATTGAGATGCGCCTGTACATAGTTTAGGTAAAGCACAAAAGAAACAGCTGCATAACATCACAAAATAGTCTATTGTTATTCATGAACAATAAATGTATAAGTGGAACAGATCATCTCTTGTGACTTTGCTTGTGTCACCCTTTGAACAAAACATTACTTAAAACTTCCCTTGAAATGTTTTATACATCAGGCTTAGAGCCTATAATTGTGCCATGTTTAAGTAAAATACACTTTAATATTTTGTATTTATTATATGATTTACAGCTGTGGAGAAGAAATTCTTTCGTAAAGGATCCTTTACTTGTAAATCCCAGAGATCAACAACTTTTATTCAAGCAGAACAGAATCTTTCCTGCAAATCTTCCAGCGCTATTTATATTGGATTTTGTTACATGGTTACTTAGATGACAATTTAAAAAATGGTATAGATTGTTCTTTTCTTCATTATAAAACTTTGAGAAAACAACTGCTTATGTAACACTGCATTGGCTATTGTACTTTAGAGTGCAATATGTGCTCTCTAAACTCATACAAAGTGTAAATGGTTGATGAATATATCGGTGCTCATGTGTGTAAATTTTGACCAGTGTGTTCTATTAAAGGGGTTTTCAGGCCCCAAAAGGAGTTTTCCTGCTGATCTATAGGGGTTTGACACCCGAACCCCACAAAAACCAGTTGTCGTAGCAGTCTCTAGGTGCCAGTAGCTGGTTCAGTGAACGGAATGTGTGTGCAGGCTGTTCCTATTCAGGTAATAGGAGTGGTTCTGAAAATCCCTGGAACTACCAATATGCAGTGGGCGGGCTGTTGTTCAAGCAATAGGAGCAGTCTGCACTTGTTCCCTGTCCACCGCCCTGACACCCTCACAAAGTATTGGTATCCCTTCAAAACTGGTTGGTTCATATAAAATGAAAAATCCAACACATATTTCTGACTGCCTAGATAAACAATTCTGTAAGGCACACCTAACCAGTGAGGTACCCTTAAAGGGAACTTGTCACCAGGAAAATGCAGTTCAATCTGCAGACAGCATGTTATAGAGCAGAAGAAGCTGAGCAGTTTTATATATAGATTTATGGGGAAAGATTCATTGTAACATATATATACAGTCATATGAAAAAGTTTGGGCACCCCTATTAATCTTAATCATTTTTAGTTCTAAATATTTGGGTGTTTGCAACAGCCATTTCAATTTGATATATCTAATAACTGATGGACACAGTAATATTTCAGGATTGAAATGAGGTTTATTGTACTAACAGAAAATGTGCAATATGCATTAAACCAAAATTTGACCGGTGCAAAAATTTGGGTACCCTTCACATTTTATTGATTTGAATACTCCTAACTACTTTTTACTGACTTACTGAAGCACAAAATTGGTTTTGTAACCTCACTGAGCTTTGAACTTCATAGCCAGGTGTATCCAATCATGAGAAAAGGTATTTAAAGTGGCCAATTGCAAGTTGTTCTCCTATTTGAATCTCCTCTGAAGAGTGGCATCATGGGCTCCTCAAAACAACTCTCAAATGATCTGAAAACAAAGATTGTTCAACATAGTTGTTCAGGGGAAGGATACAAAAAGTTGTCTCAGAGATTTAACCTGTCAGTTTCCACTGTGAGGAACATAGTAAGGAAATGGAAGACCACAGGGACAGTTCTTGTTAAGCCCAGAAGTGGCAGGCCAAGAAAAATATCAGAAAGGCAGAGAAGAAGAATGGTGAGAACAGTCAAGGACAATCCACAGACCACCTCCAAAGAGCTGCAGCATCATCTTGCTGCAGATGGTGTCACTGTGCATCGGTCAACAATATAGCACACTTTGCACAAGGAGAAGCTGTATGGGAGAGTGATGCGAAAGAAGCCGTTTCTGAAAGCACGCCACAAACAGAGTCGCTTGAGGTATGCAAAAGCACATTTGGACAAGCCAGCTTCATTTTGGAAGAAGGTCCTGTGGACTGATGAAACAAAGATTGAGTTGTTTGGTCATACAAAAAGGCGTTATGCATGGCATCAAAAAAACACAGCATTCCAAGAAAAACACTTGCTACCCACTGTAAAATTTGGTGGAGGTTCCATCATGCTTTGGGGCTGTGTGGCCAATGCCGGCACCGGGAATCTTGTTAAAGTTGAGGGTCGCATGGATTCAACTCAGTATCAGCAGATTCTTGAGAATAATGTACAAGAATCAGTGACGAATTTGAAGTTACGCCGGGAATGGATATTTCAGCAAGACACAGCTCCAAATCTACTCAGGCATTCATGCAGAGGAACAATTACAATGTTCTGGAATGGCCATCCCAGTCCCCAGACCTGAATATCATTGAACATCTGTGGGATAATTTGAAGCGGGCTGTCCATGCTCGGCGACCATCAAACTTAACTGAACTGGAATTGTTTTGTAAAGAGGAATGGTCAAAAATACCTTCATCCAGGATCCAGGAACTGATTAAAAGCTACAGGAAGCGACTAGAGGCTGTTATTTTTGCAAAAGGAGGATCTACTAAATATTAATGTCACTTTTCTGTTGAGGTGCCCATACTTTTGCACCGGTCAAATTTTGGTTTAATGCATATTGCACATTTTCTGTTAGTACAATAAACCTCATTTCAATCCTGAAATATTACTGTGTCCATCAGTTATTAGATATATCAAATTGAAATGGCTGTTGCAAACACCCAAATATTTAGAACTAAAAATGATTAAGATTAATAGGGGTGCCCAAACTTTTTCATATGACTGTATATATATATATATTATTAATTAAAGTATCTGCTCATTATTTGTTTTAAAGTCATGGAGGTGGTCCTATGAGTTATTGACAGGTTCCCTTTAACTATTGGTGAGGTTCAACTGGGAAGACAATTTTCACAGAAGTGATCAAAAGCCATACAAGACATACTGTGGTTGCATAAATATTTGATTTATTATCATAATGATGTAATTTTGTGCTTATTGTAACTTTATTCTAGGTTCTCACGACCATTAAAAATTGAGAAATATTTGGTATTTTGGTATGGAGTTCATCCATGAACAATGAGGCCCTGGAGGCCCTGCTATCCCCATGTTCTGATTGGTAAGGATCAAATAGAAAAAGTTTGAGATGCACCAGCATAGAGTATCTAATTCAGATAAGCACTGAAAAGACTCCTTGATTTTGGGTTATAATCTAATCTAGAGCTGACACCTAAAAGCCTTTGTTCATTTATAAGTAGAATTGAAAAAAAAATTATAAGCACAGGAAAGCAAATTACTCAAGAAATAAAAGAGATTAACTCACAAATCTGTCTTATTTCCTTCATGGTATCCCTTATTCCACTTGCTGTGCATGGTTTAAAGGGTATATCCAAGATAAAAAACATGGCTCCTTTTTTTTTTTTTCCTCAGGAAATGACTTCATATCCATTGGTCGCATGGTCATGCTGAAGCTACAATGAATGGGACTGAGCTATAGCAACAGACAGGATATTATTTCGTGAAAAGAAAGCGGACAGGTTTTCAAATCCTGGATTTCTTATTTAATCTTCAGTTTTTTAATCTATATTTGTAGGGAGCTCCAAACTATATTTTCCACAATTTTCTATGTCCACTCTCCACTGAGGTGCTCACGAGCCACCAAAAAGAGTGTTACAGACTGCATACATATTTCACACACAGGTGGTGTGGAGTTGTAGCACCTGAGCTGGCACATGTACACCAAAGCGCAATAGGGTAACAATAATTTGAACTTTTGACTTTCAGACTCCATATCTCGCCATCCACTACAGCTTCGAACATGAGATTACCATTATTTTATAAACAATCATCTTGACTATCTCATACATAAATTTGACCTACAACTATTTAGCATATGATTATTTATGCAGATTCTTGTCATGTAACTGCATTGTAACTGCAAGTTTTGCTCCTAAAAATCTCAATTTAAATTTTTTGTTAGCATCTTGTAAATCCACCTTTGGCTTTCAACACTGCCTAAATTCTTCTGGGCCTGCTCTTGATCAGATTCAAGTATGTCTCGACCGAAATCTGATCCCAGGTCTCTTCTACATGTTCCCAATGTTGGTGCCTACTAGTCGACTCACTTGGGGACGAATACAGCTTTTTCTTCAACTCTACCCACAAGTGTTCAATTGGGTTGAAGTCTGGGGACACCAATCCAGCACCTCTACTTCATTGACATTCGACCATTTCTTCCCTATCTCGACCTATACTTTGGGTCGTTGTCTTGCAGCAACACTATGTCATCCTTTTCATACCCATAGTACTCAAGTGTATAAAGTAACTTATCTTGTAGGATACTCACATATAGCTCAGCATTGAGACCACCATCAATCCTGGTTAAGTATCCAACAACTTTGGCTGTGAAACAACCTCATATCATCAGGCTTCCTCCACCAAACTTGACAGTTCCTTCAATTTCTCGATCCTTAGCCCCCTTTTCCATTGTATCTTCCAGACCCATTTGAACACATCAAAGCACAGTCTATTGACTTTCATCTCATTGTTCCAAATCACCCGTTTCCAATCTTCTACCGTCCACTTTACGTACTTTTTTGCAAACTCAAGCCGACACTTCCTATGACGACACTGAAGTAGAGGCTTAGTCACCTTTTTTCGGGCAACCACTCCAGACTTGTGTAATATGCCTCGCACGGTGCTTGCATGGACATCTGTGATCTCACTATTACCAAGCATACAAGCCACCTCCACTGGCTGTTCCTCAATTTGAACCAGTGACCTTTCACTTGGGAATCAGCCTAATACACTGAGCTATTAGGGAATGTGAGAACAGGTTGTAATTTGTAGTATACAAGAAGTAAAAGATTTTTCCACTACCAGGAACAAAACAGCAACAATGCAATTACATGACAGGAATCTGCATAACTAATCATATGCTAAATAGTTACAAGTCAAATTTATGTATGGGATAGCCAAGATGATTGTCTATAAAATGATAGTAGTCTCACATTTAAAGATGTAGTGGTGAGATATGGAGTTTGAAAGTAAGGGCGGGAGTCACTTGGCGTGAGAGTGACACCTTTGTGAGGGGCAGAATAGTGATTGTCCTGACTACCAGGTACTTGGTTCTCCTCCTGGAAGCTGGCAAGTGTCCCACATCTGATTGGATAAAATCCACCCTGTTTGTTATATAAACTGTGTAAACTTTTAACTGACTGACCCTACCTTGTGATTTGGGACGTAGCCTTATCTCTTTTGGACCTAGGTTTGGGTATTGTCTAGGTTTATTGTGTGTTTGTCTGATATCTCAATTGAGACATTTTATATAGGTTTATTTAATACATGTTAAGTTTTACATTTATTTATCAGTGCTTAATATTAATTTGGATTTTCTGATGATACGGTGTTGGCGAGGTGGTGGAGTCACTAAATTTGGCTCTATTTGTGTAAGGGAATTGCCAGTTGAGCAATTCCCCAGTGCTGCTGCAGAACCCTGGGGGGAGGGGCACAACAAGACAGTGAGCCCTAAAGCTGAACCCTCCCCCCACTGTCCCTGGCTAACTTGTCTCGAATTAAATGACCTGAAGTACCACAGTACAGGCAAAGGTTATTCTGGAGACGATGCTCTCGTCGAGTCTTGGCGTCCATAGCTCCCAGTTGCATGGGTTCCTCCCCAGGAGTGATGGGAGAAAAAGTGGGTCTATCAGATTAATTGTAACATATATATATATATATATATATATATATATATATATATTATTAATTAAAGTATCTGCTCATTATTTGTTTTAAAGTCATGGAGGTGGTCCTATGAGTTATTGACAGGTTCCCTTTAACTATTGGTGAGGTTCAACTGGGAAGACAATTTTCACAGAAGTGATCAAAAGCCATACAAGACATACTGTGGTTGCATAAATATTTGATTTATTATCATACTGATGTAATTTTGTGCTTATTGTAACTTTATTCTAGGTTCTCAAGACCATTAAAAATTGAGAAACATTTGGTATTTTGGTATGGACTTCATCCATGAAGAATGAGGCCCTGCTATCCCCATGTTCTGATTGGTAAGGATCAAATAGAAAAAGTTTGAGATGCACCAGCATAGAGCATCTAATTCAGATAAGCAGTGAAAAGACTCCTTGAGTAGAGTTGAAAAAAATTATAAGCACAGGAAAGCAAATTACTCAAGAAATAAAGGAGAGTAACTCACAAATCTGTCTTATTTCCTTCATGTTATCCCTTATTCCACTTGCTGTGCATGGTTTAAAGGGTTTATCCAAGATAAAAAACATGGCTCCTTTTTTTTTTTTTTCCTCAGGAAATTACTTCATATCCATTGGTCGCATGGTCATGCTGAAGCTACATTGAATGGGACTGAGCTATAGCAACAGACAGGATATTGTTTTGTGAGAAGAAAGCGGACAGGTTTTCAAATCCTGGATTTCTTATTTAATCTTCAGTTTTTTTAATCTATATTTGTAGGGAGCTCCAAACTATATTTCCCACAATTCTCTATGTCCACTCTCCACTGAGGTGTTCACGAGCCACCAAAAAGAGTGCATACATATTTTACACACAGGTGGTGTGGAGTTGTAGCACCTGAGCTGGCACATGTACACCAAAGCGCAATAGGGTAACAATAATTTGAACTTTTGACTTTCAGACTCCATATCTCGCCATCCACTACAGCTTCGAACATGAGATTACCATTATTTTATAAACAATCATCTTGACTATCTCATACATAAATTTGACCTGCAACTATTTAGCATATGATTATTTATGCAGATTCTTGTCATGTAACTGCATTGTAACTGCAAGTTTTGCTCCTAAAAATCTAAATTTTCATTTTTTGTTAGCATCTTGTAAATCCACCTTTGGCTTTCAACATCTGCCTAAATTCTTCTGGGCCTGCTCTTGATCAGATTCAAGTATGTCTCGACCGAAATCTGATCCCAGGTCTCTTCTACATGTTCCCAATGTTGGTGCCTACTAGTCGACTCACTTGGGGACGAATACAGATTTTTCTTCAACTCTACCCACAAGTGTTCAATTGGGTTGAAGTCTGGGGACACCAATCCAGCACCTCTACTTCATTGACATTCGACCATTTCTTCCCTATCTCAACCTATACTTTGGGTCGTTGTCTTGCAGCAACACTATGTCGTCCTTTTCATACCCATAGTACTCAAGTGTATAAAGTAACTTATCTTGTAGGATACTCACATATAGCTCAGCATTGAGACCACCATCAATCCTGGTTAAGTATCCAACAACTTTGGCTGTGAAACAACCTCATATCATCAGGCTTCCTCCACCAAACTTGACAGTTCCTTCAATTTCTCGATCCTTAGCCCCCTTTTCCATTGTATCTTCCAGACCCATTTGAACACATCAAAGCACAGTCTATTGACTTTCATCTCATTGTTCCAAATCACCCGTTTCCAATCTTCTACCGTCCACTTTACGTACTTTTTTGCAAACTCAAGCCAACACTTCCTATGACGACACTGAAGTAGAGGCTTAGTCACCTTTTTTCGGGCAACCACTCCAGACTTGTGTAATATGCCTTGCACGGTGCTTGCATGGACATCTGTGATCTCACTATTACCAAGCATACAAGCCACCTCCACTGGCTGTTCCTCAATTTGAACCAGTGACCTTTCACTTGGGAATCAGCCTAATACGCTGAGCTATTAGGGAATGTGAGAACAGGTTGTAATTTGTAGTATACAAGAAGAAAAAGATTTTTCCACTACCAGGAACAAAACAGCAACAATGCAATTACATGACAGGAATCTGCATAACTAATCATATGCTAAATAGTTACAAGTCAAATTTATGTATGGGATAGCCAAGATGATTGTCTATAAAATGATAGTAGTCTCACATTTAAAGATGTAGTGGTGAGATATGGAGTTTGAAAGTAAGGGCGGGAGTCACTTGGCGTGAGAGTGACACCTTTGTGAGGGGCAGAATAGTGATTGTCCTGACTACCAGGTACTTGGTTCTCCTCCTGGAAGCTGGCAAGTGTCCCACATCTGATTGGATAAAATCCACCCTGTTTGTTATATAAACTGTGTAAACTTTTAACTGACTGACCCTACCTTGTGATTTGGGACGTAGCCTTATCTCTTTTGGACCTAGGTTTGGGTATTGTCTAGGTTTATTGTGTGTTTGTCTGATATCTCAATTGAGACATTTTATATAGGTTTATTTAATACATGTTAAGTTTTACATTTATTTATCAGTGCTTAATATTAATTTGGATTTTCTGATGATACGGTGTTGGCGAGGTGGTGGAGTCACTAAATTTGGCTCTATTTGTGTAAGGGAATTGCCAGTTGAGCAATTCCCCAGTGCTGCTGCAGAACCCTGGGGGGGAGGGGCACAACAAGACAGTGAGCCCTAAAGCTGAACCCTCCCCCCACTGTCCCTGGCTAACTTGTCTCGAATTAAATGACCTGAAGTACCACAGTACAGGCAAAGGTTATTCCGGAGACGATGCTCTCGTCGAGTCTTGGCGTCCATAGCTCCCAGTTGCATGGGTTCCTCCCCAGGAGTGATGGGAGAAAAAGTGGGTCTATCAGGAGAGAGAGAGGAAGAGACATAAAATTTGGAGGAAACAGATCCTACTCTCTAACATTTTCCGAATTCTCCGGTCAATACGGACAGCTAATGTCATGGCCTGCTCAAGTGTAGGGGGATCTGGGTGACCAACCCAGACCTCCTTAACACGATCACATAGGCCTTGTTTAAAGTGAGCCTTTAGAGCCGACTCACACCAACCTGCAGTTACACTGCACTTGCGGAATTCTGAGCAGTACTCCTCAGCAGAGCGTTTGCCCTGCCGCATGGAGAGGAGTTGCGATTCTGCAAGCCCAATGTGGTCTGGCTCAGCATAGACAGACCCCAGAGACAAAAAAATTTTTTCAAAATCAGACCACTCCTCAGCCCCAGGAGGGAGTTTAAGGGCCCAAGCTTGTGAATCCCCCTGTAGAAGGGATATAACTACTCCCACCATTTGGGCCTGGGATGCATGAGGGTTAATCCGAAAATACAGGCGACAAGACTTTCGGAAAGTCTCAAATTTCTCTCGGTCCCCCAAGAAACGATCCGGGAGTAACATCTTCACCCTGGGAAGGGTAGAAATAGCAGGGGATGCTGCAGCAGCATCAGTAAGGGTCTGAACCTGTTTAGCTAGCTCAGCTGCCAGGCCTGCAAAATCCTCCATCTTGGCTGCAAGGCCCTGGATAGGATCCATGCTGATCCGGAGGGAAGCAATGGCAGAAGGGAATTTTAGGGCTGGCTATTCTGTAAGGGAATTGCCAGTTGAGCAATTCCCCAGTGCTGCTGCAGAACCCTGGGGGGAGGGGCACAACAAGACAGTGAGCCCTAAAGCTGAAACCCCCCCCCCCACTGTCCCTGGCTAACTTGCCTGATCTGTCCTAGGTGACAGCCAGCAACTGGTCGACAGTCCCTTCTTAATATAAGTGGCAACACAGAACGCAGACAGGACGAACAACGAAAAGGGAGGTCGGCTAGCCAAGGGGTCGGTAACAGACGAGCAATGCAGTACAGAATCGAGAATCCAAGACAATAGTCAAAGTCAAAGCCAGAGGTCAGGAATAGGAATAGAAGTAAAAAAACAGCAAGAAGTGAAGGCCAGTACGCAAGAAACAAATAGCAAGCCAAATGAGAATGTGAGTAAAGAATACATAGGAAGGAATAACCCACCCCAGACTTGATAGGACGATAGGCTGTCAATCACACAGGGAAGGCTGAAATTAACTATTTGAGGAGCAGAGAGAAACAAAGGTGCAGGACATAGGTGCTTTTGAAATTCAATTACAGAAAATAAGTATTAGGACAGTGTCCAGACTGAGCAACAAGAACCCTACGCAAGGAATCAAACTGAACACGCCTCCTTTGCCGCAGCGTGCGTGCGGAGGGTGGCACAGAGATCCGAACAGGCAGAGATGTTACAATTTGCTTGATTTCTTTGTAGAATGAGACTGGAATAGTCTCATTCTACATAGGATAAATGTGATCTACATACAGTGCTGGCCAAAAGTATTGGCACCCCTGCAATTCTGTCAGATAATACTCAATTTCTTCCAGAAAATGATTGCAATCACAAATGCTTTGGTAATAAGATCTTCATTTATTTTGCTTGCAATGAAAAAACACAAAAGAGAATGAAAAAAAAGTCAAATCATTGATCATTTTACACAAAACTCCAAAAATGGGCCAGACAAAATTATTGGCACCCTCAGCCTAATACTTGGTAGCACAACCTTTAGACAAAATAACTGCGAACAACCGCTTCCGGTAACCATCAATGAGTTTCTTACAATGCTCTGCTGGAATTTTAGACCATTCTTCTTTGGCAAATTTCTCCAGGTCCCTGAGATTTGAAGGGTGCCTTCTCCAAACTGCCATTTTGAGATCTCTCCACAGGTGTTCTATGGGATTCAGGTCTGGACTCATTGCTGGCCACTTTAGAAGTCTCCAGTGCTTTCTCTCAAACCATTTTCTAGTGCTTTTTGAAGAGTGTTTTGGGTCATTGTCCTGCTGGAAGACCCATGACCTCTGAGGGAGACCCAGCTTTCTCACACTGGGCCCTACATTATGCTGCAAAATTTGTTGGTAGTCTTCAGACTTCATAATGCCATGCACACGGTCAAGCAGTACAGTGCCAGAGGCAGCAAAGCAACCCCAAAACATCAGGGAACCTCCGCCATGTTTGACTGTAGGGACCGTGTTCTTTTCTTTGAAGGCCTCTTTTTTTTTTCCTGTAAACTCTATGTTGATGCCTTTTCCCAAAAAGCTCTACTTTTGTCTCATCTGACCAGAGACCATTCTTCCAAAAAGTTTTTGGCTTTCTCAGGTAAGTTTTGCCAAACTCCAGCCTGGCTTTTTTATGTCTCTGGGTCAGAAGTAGGGTCTTCCTGGGTATCCTACCATAGAGTCCCTTTTCATTCAGACGCCGACGGATAGTACGGGTTGACACTGTTGTACTCTCGGACTGCAGGGCAGCTAGAACTTGTTTGGATGTTAGTCGAGGTTCTTTAGCCACCATCCGCACAATCTTTCGTTGAAATCTCTTGTCAATTTTTCTTTTCCGTCCACATCTAGGGAGGTTAGCCACAGTGCCATGGGCTTTAAACTTCTTGATGACACTGCGCACGGTAGACACAGGAACATTCAGGTCTTTGGAGATGGACTTGTAGTCTTGAGATTGCTCATGCTTCCTCAAAATTTTGCTTCTCAAGTCCTCAGACAGTTCTTTGGTCTTCTTTCTTTTCTCCATGCTCAATGTGGTACACACAAGGACACAGGACAGAGGTTGAGTCAACTTTAATCCATTTCAACTGGCTGCAAGTGTGATTTAGTTATTGCCACCACCTGTTATGTGCCACAGGTAAGTAACAGGTGCTGTTAATTACACAAATTAGAGAAGCATCACCTGATTTTTCAAAGGGTGCCAATACTTTTGTCCACCCCCTTTTTTATGTTTGGTGTGGAATTATATCCAATTTGGCTTTTTGACAATTCTTTTTGTGGTTTTCCATTGAGGACAAATTAAATGAAGATATTATTACCAAAGCATTTGTGATTGCAATCATTTTCTGGAAGAAATTGAGTATTATCTGACAGAATTGCAGGGGTGCCAATACTTTTGGCCAGCACTGTAGGATAAATATGGTGATGTGAAGAGCAATAGACTCACCTAATCAGTAGAAAAAAATTTAACGGGGTATAATACAAAGATAGTTATCATTGCCTTGAGATCCTATAAGAAAATAAAAAATGTTAAATAGTTTTTTTAGGCAACAAAATATTTATCGCCTTGCTTAAGGATATCAAAATGCTGAGCTCTGACACCCAGCAAACCCACCTATAAGCTGTTTTCAGCAGTTGGTACACAGAGCATGGAGCAGAAAGCAGATAGCTCTGTTCTCTGTGTAGTGGCCAAACCAAGTTAGTGCAGCTTAACTCCCATTCAAGTGAATGGGAGCTGATCTGCAATAATCTAGTTTGCCCATTAGAAAGAGACCAGAGCTGTCTACTTCCCATTCCATTCTCTGTGTATCAGTTGCTGAGAACAGATGACCTATGGGTGTGTTGGGTGTAGGAGTTTCACCAATTTGATAATAGTGACCCTGCATTTTTTTACCCCGCAATTTCCCTTTAAACATTTTGGAAACAGCTTTAGCCAAATAATACACATAATTATAAAAATATGTGTTTCTGTGGAATATATCAACATTATTCCACAATGCTTTTTCTTTTTATCCTCCAATGTTATTTCTTAAAAAGTTGAGTTATCCATTTTGTTTGAAGCTCTACATTAATAAAGCAGTGTGTCTTCAAATGCTCTTGGGAGTAGTTTATAAGATCAACCAACTTTTTATGAAGCACTTGTATAATGTTGGTCAGGATGAACTTCTCCAGATGTTATTCCTTCAGTATCAATGTCAATAAATGAAGTGAAATGTGTGAATAATTTAGTCATAAAACCAAACAAATAAAAAAGAAATCTAAAAGACAAATCTCTTGTTCTGTTATGTATCACATCATGTTTTAAAGATCCACTTTAATAGGTCATTAAGTAATTGCATCAAACAGGCCGTCGCACTGATGTATTGATGAACAGAGATTGATCTTGAACAATTTAAAGGCATAGTAAACCATTTATATCTGTGTGAAATAACACTGTCTGAGATGTCACATAAATACTTTTATCATATGTTCTTTTATCTTCACATA